>OX421971.1:103151823-103866996 GCA_949128135.1 Parasteatoda lunata
TATAGCAATTTTTTTTTCTTGGTGAACATAATAATTTAAGTACTAACTTACTTGATTAAGTAAATTTTATTAACATCATTACCAAAACTCTTCGGAAAAAATCACCCATTTTTTGGTGTTCCCATAGAGCCAGAAACACGGTAAATGTTACCAAACTCTGGTAGTTTTGATCACATACTTCTTTTCAATTAATTCATCACTATTATGATAAAAGCAATCTATTAATCATTATTTTTTATTTCCTTTAAAAAAACTCTCACCTACGTTCTATTCATAAAATTATTTTAGCGTGTTTTTAAAGTTTTCTTTATAGCAATTTTTTTTTCTTGGTGAACATAATAATTTAAGTACTAACTTACTTGATTAAGTAAATTTTATTAACATCATTACCAAAACTCTTCGGAAAAAATCACCCATTTTTTGGTGTTCCCATAGAGCCAGAAACACGGTAAATGTTACCAAACTCTGGTAGTTTTGATCACATACTTCTTTTCAATTAATTCATCACTATTATGATAAAAGCAATCTATTAATCATTATTTTTTATTTCCTTTAAAAAAACTCTCACCTACGTTCTATTCATAAAATTATTTTAGCGTGTTTTTAAAGTTTTCTTTATAGCAATTTTTTTTTCTTGGTGAACATAATAATTTAAGTACTAACTTACTTGATTAAGTAAATTTTATTAACATCATTACCAAAACTCTTCGGAAAAAATCACCCATTTTTTGGTGTTCCCATAGAGCCAGAAACACGGTAAATGTTACCAAACTCTGGTAGTTTTGATCACATACTTCTTTTCAATTAATTCTTCACTATTATGATAAAAGCAATCTATTAATCATTATTTTTTATTTCCTTTAAAAAAACTCTCACCTACGTTCTATTCATAAAATTATTTTAGCGTGTTTTTAAAGTTTTCTTTATAGCAATTTTTTTTTCTTGGTGAACATAATAATTTAAGTACTAACTTACTTGATTAAGTAAATTTTATTAACATCATTACCAAAACACTTCGGAAAAATTCACCCATTTTTTGGTGTTCCCATAGAGCCAGAAACACGGTAAATGTTACCAAACTCTGGTAGTTTTGATCACATACTTCTTTTCAATTAATTCATCACTATTATGATAAAAGCAATCTATTAATCATTATTTTTTATTTCCTTTAAAAAAACTCTCACCTACGTTCTATTCATAAAATTATTTTAGCGTGTTTTTAAAGTTTTCTTTATAGCAATTTTTTTTTCTTGGTGAACATAATAATTTAAGTACTAACTTACTTGATTAAGTAAATTTTATTAACATCATTACCAAAACTCTTCGGAAAAAATCACCCATTTTTTGGTGTTCCCATAGAGCCAGAAACACGGTAAATGTTACCAAACTCTGGTAGTTTTGATCACATACTTCTTTTCAATTAATTCATCACTATTATGATAAAAGCAATCTATTAATCATTATTTTTTATTTCCTTTAAAAAAACTCTCACCTACGTTCTATTCATAAAATTATTTTAGCGTGTTTTTAAAGTTTTCTTTATAGCAATTTTTTTTTCTTGGTGAACATAATAATTTAAGTACTAACTTACTTGATTAAGTAAATTTTATTAACATCATTACCCAAACTCTTCGGAAAAAATCACCCATTTTTTGGTGTTCCCATAGAGCCAGAAACACGGTAAATGTTACCAAACTCTGGTAGTTTTGATCACATACTTCTTTTCAATTAATTCATCACTATTATGATAAAAGCAATCTATTAATCATTATTTTTTATTTCCTTTAAAAAAACTCTCACCTACGTTATATTCATAAAATTATTTTAGCGTGTTTTTAAAGTTTTCTTTATAGCAATTTTTTTTTCTTGGTGAACATAATAATTTAAGTACTAACTTACTTGATTAAGTAAATTTTATTAACATCATTACCAAAACTCTTCGGAAAAAATCACCCATTTTTTGGTGTTCCCATAGAGCCAGAAACACGGTAAATGTTACCAAACTCTGGTAGTTTTGATCACATACTTCTTTTCAATTAATTCATCACTATTATGATAAAAGCAATCTATTAATCATTATTTTTTATTTCCTTTAAAAAAACTCTCACCTACGTTCTATTCATAAAATTATTTTAGCGTGTTTTTAAAGTTTTCTTTATAGCAATTTTTTTTTCTTGGTGAACATAATAATTTAAGTACTAACTTACTTGATTAAGTAAATTTTATTAACATCATTACCAAAACTCTTCGGAAAAAATCACCCATTTTTTGGTGTTCCCATAGAGCCAGAAACACGGTAAATGTTACCAAACTCTGGTAGTTTTGATCACATACTTCTTTTCAATTAATTCATCACTATTATGATAAAAGCAATCTATTAATCATTATTTTTTATTTCCTTTAAAAAAACTCTCACCTACGTTCTATTCATAAAATTATTTTAGCGTGTTTTTAAAGTTTTCTTTATAGCAATTTTTTTTTCTTGGTGAACATAATAATTTAAGTACTAACTTACTTGATTAAGTAAATTTTATTAACATCATTACCAAAACTCTTCGGAAAAAATCACCCATTTTTTGGTGTTCCCATAGAGCCAGAAACACGGTAAATGTTACCAAACTCTGGTAGTTTTGATCACATACTTCTTTTCAATTAATTCATCATTATTATGATAAAAGCAATCTATTAATCATTATTTTTTATTTCCTTTAAAAAAACTCTCACCTACGTTCTATTCATAAAATTATTTTAGCGTGTTTTTAAAGTTTTCTTTATAGCAATTTTTATTTCTTGGTGAACATAATAATTTAAGTACTAACTCACTTGATTAAGTAAATTTTATTAACATCATTACCAAAACTCTTCGGAAAAAATCACCCATTTTTTGGTGTTCCCATAGAGCCAGAAACACGGTAAATGTTACCAAACTCTGGTAGTTTTGATCACATACTTCTTTTCAATTAATTCATCACTATTATGATAAAAGCAATCTATTAATCATTATTTTTTATTTCCTTTAAAAAAACTCTCACCTACGTTCTATTCATAAAATTATTTTAGCGTGTTTTTAAAGTTTTCTTTATAGCAATTTTTTTTTCTTGGTGAACATAATAATTTAAGTACTAACTTACTTGATTAAGTAAATTTTATTAACATCATTACCCAAACTCTTCGGAAAAAATCACCCATTTTTTGGTGTTCCCATAGAGCCAGAAACACGGTAAATGTTACCAAACTCTGGTAGTTTTGATCACATACTTCTTTTCAATTAATTCATCACTATTATGATAAAAGCAATCTATTAATCATTATTTTTTATTTCCTTTAAAAAAACTCTCACCTACGTTCTATTCATAAAATTATTTTAGCGTGTTTTTAAAGTTTTCTTTATAGCAATTTTTTTTTCTTGGTGAACATAATAATTTAAGTACTAACTTACTTGATTAAGTAAATTTTATTAACATCATTACCAAAACTCTTCGGAAAAAATCACCCATTTTTTGGTGTTCCCATAGAGCCAGAAACACGGTAAATGTTACCAAACTCTGGTAGTTTTGATCACATACTTCTTTTCAATTAATTCATCACTATTATGATAAAAGCAATCTATTAATCATTATTTTTTATTTCCTTTAAAAAAACTCTCACCTACGTTCTATTCATAAAATTATTTTAGCGTGTTTTTAAAGTTTTCTTTATAGCAATTTTTTTTTCTTGGTGAACATAATAATTTAAGTACTAACTTACTTGATTAAGTAAATTTTATTAACATCATTACCAAAACTCTTCGGAAAAAATCACCCATTTTTTGGTGTTCCCATAGAGCCAGAAACACGGTAAATGTTACCAAACTCTGGTAGTTTTGATCACATACTTCTTTTCAATTAATTCATCACTATTATGATAAAAGCAATCTATTAATCATTATTTTTTATTTCCTTTAAAAAAACTCTCACCTACGTTCTATTCATAAAATTATTTTAGCGTGTTTTTAAAGTTTTCTTTATAGCAATTTTTTTTTCTTGGTGAACATAATAATTTAAGTACTAACTTACTTGATTAAGTAAATTTTATTAACATCATTACCAAAACTCTTCGGAAAAAATCACCCATTTTTTGGTGTTCCCATAGAGCCAGAAACACGGTAAATGTTACCAAACTCTGGTAGTTTTGATCACATACTTCTTTTCAATTAATTCATCACTATTATGATAAAAGCAATCTATTAATCATTATTTTTTATTTCCTTTAAAAAAACTCTCACCTACGTTCTATTCATAAAATTATTTTAGCGTGTTTTTAAAGTTTTCTTTATAGCAATTTTTTTTTCTTGGTGAACATAATAATTTAAGTACTAACTTACTTGATTAAGTAAATTTTATTAACATCATTACCAAAACTCTTCGGAAAAAATCACCCATTTTTTGGTGTTCCCATAGAGCCAGAAACACGGTAAATGTTACCAAACTCTGGTAGTTTTGATCACATACTTCTTTTCAATTAATTCTTCACTATTATGATAAAAGCAATCTATTAATCATTATTTTTTATTTCCTTTAAAAAAACTCTCACCTACGTTCTATTCATAAAATTATTTTAGCGTGTTTTTAAAGTTTTCTTTATAGCAATTTTTTTTTCTTGGTGAACATAATAATTTAAGTACTAACTTACTTGATTAAGTAAATTTTATTAACATCATTACCAAAACACTTCGGAAAAATTCACCCATTTTTTGGTGTTCCCATAGAGCCAGAAACACGGTAAATGTTACCAAACTCTGGTAGTTTTGATCACATACTTCTTTTCAATTAATTCATCACTATTATGATAAAAGCAATCTATTAATCATTATTTTTTATTTCCTTTAAAAAAACTCTCACCTACGTTCTATTCATAAAATTATTTTAGCGTGTTTTTAAAGTTTTCTTTATAGCAATTTTTTTTTCTTGGTGAACATAATAATTTAAGTACTAACTTACTTGATTAAGTAAATTTTATTAACATCATTACCAAAACTCTTCGGAAAAAATCACCCATTTTTTGGTGTTCCCATAGAGCCAGAAACACGGTAAATGTTACCAAACTCTGGTAGTTTTGATCACATACTTCTTTTCAATTAATTCATCACTATTATGATAAAAGCAATCTATTAATCATTATTTTTTATTTCCTTTAAAAAAACTCTCACCTACGTTCTATTCATAAAATTATTTTAGCGTGTTTTTAAAGTTTTCTTTATAGCAATTTTTTTTTCTTGGTGAACATAATAATTTAAGTACTAACTTACTTGATTAAGTAAATTTTATTAACATCATTACCAAAACTCTTCGGAAAAAATCACCCATTTTTTGGTGTTCCCATAGAGCCAGAAACACGGTAAATGTTACCAAACTCTGGTAGTTTTGATCACATACTTCTTTTCAATTAATTCATCACTATTATGATAAAAGCAATCTATTAATCATTATTTTTTATTTCCTTTAAAAAAACTCTCACCTACGTTCTATTCATAAAATTATTTTAGCGTGTTTTTAAAGTTTTCTTTATAGCAATTTTTTTTTCTTGGTGAACATAATAATTTAAGTACTAACTTACTTGATTAAGTAAATTTTATTAACATCATTACCAAAACTCTTCGGAAAAAATCACCCATTTTTTGGTGTTCCCATAGAGCCAGAAACACGGTAAATGTTACCAAACTCTGGTAGTTTTGATCACATACTTCTTTTCAATTAATTCATCACTATTATGATAAAAGCAATCTATTAATCATTATTTTTTATTTCCTTTAAAAAAACTCTCACCTACGTTCTATTCATAAAATTATTTTAGCGTGTTTTTAAAGTTTTCTTTATAGCAATTTTTTTTTCTTGGTGAACATAATAATTTAAGTACTAACTTACTTGATTAAGTAAATTTTATTAACATCATTACCAAAACTCTTCGGAAAAAATCACCCATTTTTTGGTGTTCCCATAGAGCCAGAAACACGGTAAATGTTACCAAACTCTGGTAGTTTTGATCACATACTTCTTTTCAATTAATTCTTCACTATTATGATAAAAGCAATCTATTAATCATTATTTTTTATTTCCTTTAAAAAAACTCTCACCTACGTTCTATTCATAAAATTATTTTAGCGTGTTTTTAAAGTTTTCTTTATAGCAATTTTTTTTTCTTGGTGAACATAATAATTTAAGTACTAACTTACTTGATTAAGTAAATTTTATTAACATCATTACCAAAACACTTCGGAAAAATTCACCCATTTTTTGGTGTTCCCATAGAGCCAGAAACACGGTAAATGTTACCAAACTCTGGTAGTTTTGATCACATACTTCTTTTCAATTAATTCATCACTATTATGATAAAAGCAATCTATTAATCATTATTTTTTATTTCCTTTAAAAAAACTCTCACCTACGTTCTATTCATAAAATTATTTTAGCGTGTTTTTAAAGTTTTCTTTATAGCAATTTTTTTTTCTTGGTGAACATAATAATTTAAGTACTAACTTACTTGATTAAGTAAATTTTATTAACATCATTACCAAAACTCTTCGGAAAAAATCACCCATTTTTTGGTGTTCCCATAGAGCCAGAAACACGGCAAATGTTACCAAACTCTGGTAGTTTTGATCACATACTTCTTTTCAATTAATTCATCACTATTATGATAAAAGCAATCTATTAATCATTATTTTTTATTTCCTTTAAAAAAACTCTCACCTACGTTCTATTCATAAAATTATTTTAGCGTGTTTTTAAAGTTTTCTTTATAGCAATTTTTTTTTCTTGGTGAACATAATAATTTAAGTACTAACTTACTTGATTAAGTAAATTTTATTAACATCATTACCAAAACTCTTCGGAAAAAATCACCCATTTTTTGGTGTTCCCATAGAGCCAGAAACACGGTAAATGTTACCAAACTCTGGTAGTTTTGATCACATACTTCTTTTCAATTAATTCATCACTATTATGATAAAAGCAATTATCACTTTAAAAAAAACTCTCACCTACGTTCTATTTATAAAATTATTTTAGCGTGTTTTTTAAATTTTCTTTATAGCAATTTTTTTTCTTGTTGAACATAGTAATTTAAGTGCTAACTGACTTGATTAAGTGCTACTGTTTCGTTGACTTAGTAACAGATAAATAAAAAAAAATAATAAGTTGCTTGAGTTATAAGAAAAGGTGACTTTATAAGCTAGATGAAGGGCTAAATGATTTTAACCCCAAAGCTTTTACAATCTTTCACTTTTTCACATTTCTTCCGCTAAAAAAAAAAAAAACCATTTGATCCGATCTGTTATCCGATTTAGTTTATACCGTCAGTTAAGTTTTTCATTTAAAATGAATTAGATGATTTATTATTTCGGTACGAAAATGATTTCTGAGAATCTATTTCGAAATGAAAATATAGTGCAGAATATAAAACTCTAGCGAAAATAGTTCTTTTTAAATTTCTTATCTATGAGAATTTTCTTTTCTAGTGAAAGCGTATATTTCAGATAAAATGTCACTTTTAAGAAAAAGCCTTGAAAGGATAAAAAAAAAAACCACTCTGAAATAATCCTAAGAAATGTTACTTTCTTTGCTGAAATCTTCAAAGTGAGATCACTTTAAAATGACAAATTTCTGCCATTTAAAACTCAACGTCACTCTGAAAAATGAATATTAAAATTTTCAGAAAAAATAAAATCTGTTTTTTAAAAAAAAAATCATAAATTTTGTTCATTAATATTGCTTTTATGAATACCATTATCTAAAGAGCATTCTTTCATACTAATGTAGGAGACTTTAAAAAGTTAGAATTGTATTTGTCAAAAAAAGTTGATCATTTATTTAATTTTGTGTAATAACTAATTTCGGCAATATTTCCATGCTGAACTTAAGAAATTCTTCTAAAAAAGTAAATTTGTGTTAGACAAAGCTTGAATAAAAGAATGTTAATTATATAAAATTATTGCAATGAGCCTTTCTTAATGCATCGTTACTGATTCTGTTTTTTGAAGATTCTATATCACATGAATAACAGTTTTTCGAATAATATACCGTTTACATATTGCTGTGAGTTTACATCTTTTATTAATGACTGTTAGGTTAGTTTTAGCCTACCCTGAGTCGACTTTCTCTACACTAATACTGAAAATTGTGCAAAATGTCATTATGAAGGAAAGCCACAGTTTTGTGAAAAGGACTAAAGTTTGCAATTTGAAAAAAATTACTATTTGAAAAGCTATTCCAACGCTGAATAGTTTTGGCACATGAAAAATTAAAAGGATTGGGCTTTTTTTTCCCTTTAATGACTTTTTTGAAAATCCACTACAAAGATGAATAGTTTTGGCACATGAAACATTACAAGGATTGTGCATTTTTTTCACTTTAATGATTTTTTTGAAAATCCACTACAAAGATGAATAGTTTTGACACATGAAACATTACAAGGATTGTGCTTTTTTTCACTTTAATGATTTTTTTGAAAATCCACTACAAAGATGAATAGTTTTGACACATGAAATATTACAAGGATTGTGCATTTTTTTTCACTTTAATGATATTTTGAAAATCCACTGCAAAGATGAATAGTTTTAACACATGAAACATTACAAGGATTGTGCATTTTTTTTTTTTTCACTTTAATGATTTTTTTGAAAATCCACTATAAAGATGAATAGTTTTGGCACATGAAGCATTACAAGGATTGTGCATTTTTTTCAAGTTAATGATTTTTTAAAAAATCCACTACAAAGATGAATAGTTTTGGCACATGAAAAATTACAAGGATTGTGCTTTTTTTCCCTTTAATGACTTTTTTGAAAATCCACTACAAAGATGAATAGTTTTGGCACATGTAACATTACAAGGATTGTGCATTTTTTTCACTTTAATGATTTTTTTGAAAATCCACCACAAAGATGAATAGTTTTGACACATGAAACATTACAAGGATTGTGCATTTTTTTTTTTTCACTTTAATGATTTTTTTGAAAATCCACTACAAAGATGAATAGTTTTGACACATGAAACATTACAAGGATTGTGCAATTTTTTTTTCACTTTAATGATTTTTTTGAAAATCCACTACAAAGATGAATAGTTTTGACACATGAAACATTACAAGGATTGTGCTTTTTTTTTCACTTTAATGATTTTTGTGAGAATCCACTACAAAGAGGAATAGTTTTGGCACATGAAACATTACAAGGATTGTGCATTTTTTTCTTCACTTTAATGATTTTTTTTGAAAATCCACTACAAAGATGAATAGTTTTGACACATGAAAAAATACAAGGATTGTGCATTTTTTTTTCACTTTAATGATTTTTATCTCGATGAAAACATTACTCCAAATTGGAGATTTTTAAAAATGTTTAATAATTCTTAAAATATTTAAATTATATGCCCGTTGTCAATCGCAATAATTCATTACAGCAAGATAGTATAAATAGTTTAAAATTATAGCTTTCCTTCAAACTCAAGTCACTTTCCTGTGGCTTATTCTATTTTCGTTTGCAAAAAAGCTTCAAACATCATGATTAAAGCAGTACTATGAAATCTCTATTTTCTGAAAGAAAGTTTTTTTTAGAAAAAATTTGGATATTTTTCATATCTAGAGACCCTGCCAAAAATTATTAGACACACTATAAGATTCAAAGTAAAACCTTAATTATCAGCCAATACTATGCAGCATAATTGTTTTTACGTGACCGAAACCGGTTTACACTTGTTTGTGTATCAATTTTTCAACGTATTACGCTCGTGTATAAATTTTTTTTAAATTAGACGATATATAATATAAATTTAACAGTTGGTTAAACGATATTATATGCAAATGTACAATGTTTATTATATCCGGTATTATATTAGTATAACATAATAGTTAGATAGAATTATTAGACGCACTGTAGTTTTTTAATAATTACATGTTTTGCACCAGTTTATATGCAATACTTCAATATTTAAACATGCATGTAATAAGATTCTATTCATGAGATTTTTTATATATTTCCTATTTGTATTTATTTTTAACGCATTGTAGTACAATGTTAACCGAATGATAGACGAATGTAAAGAAATGCAAACTGGTTTCAGCCACGTAAAAATAATAAAGCTAAATAGTATCACCTGATAATTAATATTTTACATAGAATCTTAGATTGCCTCTAATAATTTGGCCAGGGACTGTATTGTATGTTTGCAACGATTATTCAAAACTGTTAGGTAGAGTTTTGAGCATCTTCGATCATCATCTTAATGCTTAAAAATGGCGAAAAATTTCAATATGAAGAAAGAGTGGTGTCTTTTTAATAAAACGC
Organism: Parasteatoda lunata; assembly: GCA_949128135.1. Taxonomy (NCBI): domain Eukaryota; kingdom Metazoa; phylum Arthropoda; class Arachnida; order Araneae; family Theridiidae; genus Parasteatoda; species Parasteatoda lunata. Next base: position 103,162,145 of record OX421971.1, read on the forward strand.
GTTTACGGCATACGTTTTTAATAATTAAAACTTTATTATAATGTTGTAATGATTACACTCATGAGAAACGCAATTGTTCATTGGTGTAAAAAACTTAATTTATAGCAAATATTTTTATATATTTATCAGATTGTTCTTCTTAGCATCTGTGTATAGCTTAAAATAAAAATTCTGCCCGGAGAAAATACTTCTAACAGTGGTTTGTTTTGTTTTTGTTCCGAAAGAGCTTCGAAATATGCCTCTGAAGATTGTTTTTATAATCAAGGGTTCATTAGATAGATTTTAAATCAGACATATTTACTTTTTATTCTTTGTCTTATCAGTTTCTTATTAGCAGATTATAATTAGATATGAATAAAAAAGCTTCAAGTGGTTAGAAAAGAAAAATAAATAAAAAATATGAGGATGTAAATATTAATCAAAAGGAATCAGCCAATCTAAGAATAGGGGAAACGAAAATTATGGAATCTGAAAATGAGAAAATCCATGAATAAGCAATTTAATAAAAAAACAGATACTACATAAGTTAAACAAAAAATAAATAAAACAATAAACTAATGATTTGACAAACCAGCTAACTAATTCATGAATGAAATAATAAACCATATAACCAATAAATGAATGAATTATATTATCATCTATTCAGTTCCTTTACAAATAAGCCAAGTATGAATCAGTAAAACGCAAGAACATATTTAGGACTGCGGACCTCATTGCCAGAAATAAACAGAATTAAATATTAAACTTTATCCCTAGAATGTTTAGGTTAACGCAATATTTCCATTTTAGCGGGATCTACCCTGAGGTCTTTTTCCCACGGGCTTTTCAAAAAGACATCGAGTTCTTACATTCATGTATCCTTGCCATATGATGAGCCCATTTTATTCACTGGATTTTTATAAGTTTTACAATATCAGGTTTTTTAAAACTGTTGCCAAGTTCCAAACTATTTCTTCTTATCCATGAACGGTTTGTTTGTATTTCATCCAGTATACTTCTCGAAATTTTTCTCTGAAAAGTCCCCAATGCCTCCACATCATATAAAGACAATGCCTAAGTCTCTGTATATTAGGATAAAAATTTGTAACGAAGCAGTTTAGTTCTCAGTTTATGAAAGTCGGATCTTAGATATCTCTTCAGGCCAATTATTTGCAAGTACAGCAACTATTCGCTACTATTTATAACTATTCACGCTACTATTTGCAAGTGAAATTCTTTTGTGCATTTTAGGGGTAAGAATATTGTTGTTATTTATTTCTATACCAAAATAAGTTACTCTGTTAATCTTTTCAAATAAATGTATAAGTTTCAATTTCTAAGTGAGTAATTTGTCGATAAGAATTTAGAAAAGGCAACTATTTTGTTTCAATTTCATTTATTGACAAATTAAAAATTCAATTATTAGATCAAACGTTATTCAGAGTGCTCATTTTTTATTTATTTTGTGATCAGCACATCACTGCATGACAGCTCTGAGACGCCACTGAACGAGCAAGAACCTCGGCCCCACTGATTATTCTGTGTTTTTCATGTTCAGTGTTTTTTTTTTTGTTTTTTTTTTCTTTCGATTTCAGTTCACTTTTTTATGTTATAAGTTCCGCTTGATTCTCCCTAGCCTTTGAAATAATGGAAAGGTATTTATTACTAGTTTTTGAAAATGAACAACCAAAAAATTTATTTTGCTATGCATAAAGAGACAGCAGTATAAAAGGGATTACTGTCAAACTTACACAAGCAGCAAAAAGTTTCATAAAACTTAGCCGTTACAAAGTTTGAAAGTCTTAGCATTGCTTAGGCTTTCAAACTATTGTAGAATATATTCTAAATCATTTTAGTTTTTTAAAAAACCTTTTTTTGCGTTTTTGAAGGTGTTTTAAAAACGAAATAAATAAAAAAATTATGAAAATTAATAAATATAGCTAAAATAATAATCAAACTCCGTTCTTTTAAATTCATCAAAAACAGGTGTTTAATATTGTCTTTATTTAATTTTCTATTTATTTTTTTAAAAAAATTGTACTTTTCAATCGTCTTTATTTTTTTGGAAATTTTTTCAAACAATGAAAAGACAATATAATAACAATATAATAAAGCAAACTTGGCAAATGATTCTTAAATGCATCAATAATTTTATGAGAATGTTACTACATATATTTTTTGCATTTTATTTTTTAAAACTAAATATAGTAGAAAAGAAAGTATCAGCTTAGATTTAAAGTCAATTAAAAAATTTTTTAAATAAATTCAAGCATATCTGGGCAAACTTACAAAACGTTTCAAAGTTTGAAAATAATTATCTCAAAACAATAGAATTTTAATGGAACTTAGTAAAGATTTTATTAACTTTGTTTTACTAATTCTTATGAGAATTATTATTTCATAGGATGCTGATTAAAATAAATTCAAAATATATGTTTACATTTTAAAAGAAGTAGAAAAAAAAAATTTATAATTAAAACGAGCAAACAAAAACTTTTTCCAATACCTTTAGTTTTAAAAGAAATAATATCGGAACAATAGGGTACAATTTGCCGTTCTGGAAAGCATGTTTATGTGGAATTTCTTTTTTTAAATATTTATTGATGAATAACGAGCTTTAGCTTTTGATTTTCTTTTCATCCAAACCTAATTAAGAGATTCCATGCTTAAAATTAACGGTTAAAATTTAGATAAGTTATATATGTCTTGATTTTTAAAAATACCTAAGGAAGTTTTGATTTAAATTATGATTAATAAATCATTTTTTCTTATGCTGAATCAAAAATAGAATACTAGTTTATAAATAATAGATTAAGAATAAAAAAGGCAATATGTTCAGGTAAAGGTTAAAAATAGAAGCAACAAATTGAAAAATTATATATGAAGGGAATTTCTTTAATTAACTTGTTTACGATTCATGAAATTTTAAAACAAAATTTGAATATTGAAAAAAGCAATCATGTAGCAAAGAAGAAAATTCTCTTATTTTTAGTTGCTTTGTAACGAGCCAAGTTCCTTATACATTAATCCAAACTGATCCCTTAGAGAGTTTATATTCTTCCCATAAATCAGGGATCTTCAGCAACGTTGTGTTGTTTTAACCGCCTTCTTTTTCTATCATGTTTTATTGTGAGCCAGTTGTTATTGTACTTTTTTTGCTTCTGTTTTTTTTTTTAATTTCAGCATCAGTTATAGTTCCTAGCCCTACTTAATTTCGATACATAATATAATAGAAATTTTTATTGGATTTGGTCCTATTTTGCCAGTAAATCATTGTAGGAATGTATGAGAAAAAACAACTTTAAAAATAAATTGATGCTTCTTTCATGCTTCTACTCGTGATATTTAATTGTATATGAAATCATCAATTCTTTTCACATGATTTAACCCCACCTTAAATCCAACTCTATTTCATGAATTATTCACATCACCATCTTATTTTCCTACAGCCTGAAAACACACTAAAAATTTCGGAACGAACTACGGTCGAAATAAACCGGCACAAAACCATTTTACTTTAAAATTCATTTGTACGGTAACATTTTACGGAACGAGAAATCTGATACACCGTAAAATTTAGAGTAATATTTCCTGAAAAAATCACTTAATCACAGCACTTACATAAAAATTACTGGGAAAATTACGGTATAAAATGTTACGATAAGAATGGATTTAAATGGATTTTACAGATGATGCACGCAGAGAGTCAATACATTTTATTGTAATTTGATTCGAAACTGTGAAGAGTAAGAATACTTTGAAGATAAATCAGTATATCATGTATTATGTTATAGCTACAGTCTACACGAATAAATTTAGATATAAGGCCTAGAATAAAGATTTTTGTCACGAAAACTAACAAGTGTGGTAAAATTCTGGATCAGTGGTTTCCAACACATGGGCCCTGGCCTACTAGTGTCTCGTATTCGGCCGTAGAAACTGGTCAAGAGACAAAATGAAGCTTAAGGTCTAATACCAAAGTTTCTGGACATTTCACTAGCAAGAATAAGATGCGACGTGACGTCCCTGAATAATTTTTAAGTTTTCGTGTACACTTGCGCACAGTATCCTTTACTATTTTCTGACACACACACATTATGAGTTAAATATATATATATCATAATAAATAAATACAAAAAACACAAAGAAAATTAAGAAAAACAATAAGTTTTATTTATTGCGCATAAGCTGCAAGTAAACAGTTCAGAAAGTAAATAGAACTCATAAAATAAGTTCATAAGTTTTCCTCTTTTTTCATTGTTTTGTCATTTCTCCCTTGTTTTATCTACATTTTGAATACTATATATATATATATATATATATATATATATATATATATATATATATATATATATATATATATATATATATATATATATATATATATATATATATATATATATATATATATATATATAACTAGCGTGCAAAAGTCTTTGTTCAAACTCAATAGATGGTTGATTGGAAATGTAATAAATAATGTATAATTTTATTCCTAAACATTCTTAATCATTATCAACCACACGGCAAAATAAGTGCAGTGAATGTCACTTTATATCAAATACAATTTTCATATTAGTCGGGTATTTATTTTTCGTGAAGCGATTTTCTTACATCTAAGAATTGGATAAAAATACAATTGAAAGATACAATTTTAACAAATAAGCTAAGTTTTGCATATTTATTTACGGAAATCGTGTTTTTAACTTCAATTTATTATTGACATTAAATTTTTGAAGAATAAGTTCTTACAGGACTCGAATTATATATAAAAAAAGAAATATTCAACTGAACTGAGTGCAAAGATTTAAATTAAATCCAAAGAAGATTGCATTTTTCATTAAATTGCAAGAAAAATAAGAATTCTGAAATCAAGTGTAATATATATATATACATATTCCATTTGACGATATACTATAAATTTAGTAGTTAGTGGGCCTCAAAGCTGTTTTGTTGGTATAGGTTATAGGTTTTTAAGGCAAAAGAAATATTGTAGAAAAACTTAATTTGCATCAAATAAAGTTTTACACATATGACATCACAGACGTTAACTTTAAGCAATATGCATGTTATGATAGAGCTTATATTTAATATCAAATCCTTTAAAAATTCTTATAAAAAAACAATAACTCTAAAAACAAAATTTTTGAAAATTCAAAATATTTCCATTGTTCATATGTTAGCGCAGAATTTATTTTTATGTTAGCATTTGTTATGAAAATCTTCCATTTTTCCTTTACATAGAAAATGAATATATTTAAGAATTAAAAAAAAAACAAGTTTATTGTACGCTTTTTATATTAATCCTCGAAGAAATTTTAAATTTAGGACCTTATGATTAACAATAAATGGCCAATAGTTACAAGATGATGACGATGCCTAAAAATATAAAAAAATAATATAAAGTCTGTTGAAAAAGAAAATTTTTTTAAAAATTTTCATGATATGTAATTGCAAAAAAAGTTTTATAATCAGTTAAAATGTGTCTTGAAAGTGTCAGAAGTTTCCTGAAAAAAAATCAGAGAACAAAAAAAACGTAGAAATTATAATTCGCACAAATTCTGCTAAATACTTAATCTCACTGCTCAGCTGACAATGTAAAAAGATAATGTTAAGATTTATGTAAAAAAGCGACAAGGGATGTTAAAGCTTTGAAATTTAAATGTAGAATGATTAAGATCTAAAGCCTATTCTGTTTTAAAGGATATTTTTTCAATTTTTTATGCTGTCGTAACATATAAAAAATGCTCTGAGATATTTTACGAGTCATTTCAAACAAAATTAAATTTAATTTTCAAAAGTTATACATTTATGTCTACACATTTTAATTTAAAAACAATTTTTTTTAATATTTAAGTTCTATTAAATCAAAAACATTTTTTTGAATTAAATTTTCCTTTTTCATCTATTTTTTCGAGAGTTTAAAAAAAGAAACCTACAATAAATAAGTAGTTTCCAGAAGATAAATAAATTACTTATCTTTATATAAATAAATTAAACATACTTATCTTTAATAGGACACTCATAGTTCTACTCGTAGGTTTAAGTATCCAAGACAGTCAAACTCATAATTTAATATTAAGTAAATCATTCCAAGAAACTGAAGTTGTAGAATATTACCTGATGTAAAACCTCTCATCAAAAATATACAAACATGAAATGACAGTCGATATGTTTCAAAAGCTTGAAAAATAGCCACCCATTCTTAAGACTTGCCAGACGTGAATGTAAGGGGAAAAAATTATTTGAAATAAAAGATGTAAAATTGACAACGGAAAATGTAAAAATAAAGGTGAGAAACAAAGTTAGAAAAAGCCACAGAAGCAGAGAGAGAGAGAGAGAGAAAATGAAAAACAGAGCAAGAAAAACCGCAGTGGTCGAGAGGCAAATCAGGATAAAAAGCATTTCTCCACGTTATGAAGAGTTGGGGAAGAAACTAATGTAGTTAACAAAGGTATATGAATCAAGAGAATCAAGTTATGTCATAATTTAATATTTGGAAAAGAACTATTTCAGTTTTATCTCGCACTCTAATAGAGATGAAAACATTTTTTTTTTCACCACTTGAAAGATGATAAATAAAAAAAAATTTTAAATATATATATATATATATATATATATATATATATATATATATATATATATATATATATATATATATATATATATATATTATTTGTATAAATTATTTTTTTAATGTAGCACGTCAACTTCAAATAATTTTAAAGTTGCAAGGGGAAAACGAAGATTTATTTTCAGTTTTTAAAGTTTAGCATGAAAACTTAAACATATTGTAACCTTCACATTAAATTTTAGCATATTATGACAATTGTTAAATCTCTGAACTATTTCTTTACAATATAAAACTATCATGTATTTATAAGAATCATGTTTTTTAAAGGCTTTTCAAATGGAAGTATTTTATGATTCCTATAAAAGATATTTCAATTTGTGCTATTATTTTGGATTTGTGACTTGTTTCCTAAGTTAAAAACAACTTTACAAAACAATTAAGGGTAGATATTTTAACCGTTCATTCACGTTTACTGTTAATTACGCATTAGGTCAGGGCTATAGTTTTTTAAAACTTTCAAATTAATCTTTTTCTTCGCATTTTATTGTTTTTGGAAGTTATAGAAATTTTCGAAGTAATGTGTTCCGGAGTATTGTGTCTATTCTAAAAAATTATACTTTGTACTTGCTTAAATAGTGGTCGATACTAAGATATATCCCCCCAAAATTTGCTGAAGGTATCCTGATGTACTGTAAAAAATCCCGGATCAAATATTTTTTTACAGTGTATCAGGTATTTCGGGAGCGTCATCCGTAAAATCTATTTTTACCGTGAAATATTATATTGTAAATTTTACAGTAATTTTTATTTAATTAGAGAGATTCAGTGATTTAACTATTATTACTATCAAATTTGCGGCATATCAGATTTTTTGTTACATGTTTCGGTTAAAAAACAATTTTACTGTAAAAAAAGTAGTGGCACCCTTAGTGCCAGTACTTTTTACCGTAGTTTGATTCTGATTTTTTTCCCAATTCCATCTCAACTTCGATTGTTAGATAAAAAATTATTGAAGGTGCATCGTTATATTTTCATTTTTATTATTTTATTGTTTAATTTTTATCCAACTGTAGAGAATATAATTTCGGAAAATAAAATTATAAAATTCTCATTTTTTTGAAGATTTTCAGCATTAAAAAAGACAACTCACTTTTTTCATTGCGGTTTTCACCTTCGGATATTAAAACTGAAAGCGAATATTTTTTTGAAGATGTCGTTGTTTAGAGACTTGCTAACGTCTTCAACAAAAATTAAGAATTTATTTTTTTAATTGTGTAGCTCTGTAAATGTTTTTTTTTTCGTTTGTAAAACAGGAATAATCATTTAAATCAAAAATAAAATACATTTTCATAAGGAAAAAAAAGGCTATATTACACTTCGAAACAATTTTCCTCTGTTATATGATATTTGTTTAATAAAATTTAGATATTTAAACGTTGTTTATTTTAAATCTACAATTGGTTTTTTTCTCCAAGATATAGTTTATTTTAAATAACATTTTTAGTATATTTTCTGTCGAAAGGTGCAAGTTTAAACACGTTATATAAAGCAGGGTAACATATAAATGTTGAGAAAAATATCTAGAGAAGCAAGGTCACATCATCAAGATTAAAATTGCATAGGAAGCCATGACAAGAAATGACACGTATCCTCGAAAAGAAAGCGTTCTTAACTGTGTATGACAATATTTCTGTACATTTCTTCTTATGCACTTCTAATCCTGATTATGTGTCATAACTCCCTCAGTAGTTTGTTTTAACATTTATGTAAAACCCTGTTATATATAATGCTCTTTCACATTTAATGTGTAAAAAAATTAATTAAAAATGTTATTTAGCAAAAAAGCTTTAACTAAAACTAATTTTAGATTAGAAATCCCTAAACCTGAATTAGGCTTGATCAAATTTTTGTATAAATGCTACACAAAAAAATGTGTTCCTAAATGTAATCTGACTTAAAAATATAATTTGCTTTTATGAAAAAAAAAACAGAATGTATTAAAAGTTGAATTCATTTTAATAAAAAGTTTGGAATTAAATAGAAATTGATACAATAAACACAAACACTAAAATAAAACTGAAATAAAATAAAGAAACTAAAAATTCTTTTAGGAGAGACTTTGCATCAGTAATGGGTGTTATCTCTTGAAAGTTCAACAAAATAGAACGTTTAACCATAATTTTAAACGTTATCACCATAAATATGCCGTTGTCCAAAGAAAGAGAATAATGTGAGCACCTCAGAGGGAAAATGCATGCAATTACTAATACAACATTCAACATTAAGTGCCCTATTTCTGCGGGTAAAAGCTTTTCGCAAAAGCAGCACTAATGGTTACTTTTATTCAAGATGAAATATTTACTTAACATAAAATGGAAGAAATGACAAGTAAGATATAAATCATGATGGAGTTGTTCTGGTGTGTTGGTAAACCTTTTCGCAAATACTCCTTCCCTTTATGTATATTTTAAAATACATTAAAATCATCCATAATACATAGTGTTTCAATGTAGTTTAGGCAGGAAAATAAAATTTTATTGTTATACTTAATTTTCAAACTCTGTTATGTGGCTAAAATTGCTTTTAAACTACATTTTGAACTTTGAAACTAGATTTTAAATTTTATTTCTTTAAGCTTGTTGACTTTTCAACAGACACGCATAGCATAACAATAATAGGGTTGGTGTTGACAAAAAGTTCGTGTGCAGAGTTTTTCACATTTTAATAACGTAAGCAACAACTTTATATCGTACTTAGCTTAAGTTTAATAATTACAATTAGTTTAAATAACTAATACTTTATAAAGGAGAAGAATCACAATCGTAACAATAATGTACAAAGAGGAACATATTCTCAACATCAATATCACTCAGGTTGTTGGTACTTTTCACTGGAATTTTCTACTCAGCATATGTTTTTTGTCGTAGATTAGCAACATTGCTAAGGTTTTGGAGGATTCAATGTGAACAATCGCGTAACAATTTAATTATTATTATGCTATTCCGCGTAATTGTAAAATTTGAAAAAATAATTCCCAGTCATCAAAACAGAGCAGCAAAGTCTGAATAACTTTTGATTTACTGTTAAAAAATTCATACGCTATCTTATTAGTTCGAGAGTTAAACTTTAAGGATAATAATTAATTAGCAAAGGTCCAATTTCAGCTTATGAAATTAAATACAAAAGTACACATGTTGTCTTCGTTTTTTTGATATTTTTTAATTCTTTTTATCAATTTGAATCCCTTAAAGTAAGGAGGAGGTTGGCCTTAATTTGATATAAATTTCCTAATAGTTCACCCAGGAGAATTGTCAATATGTTTGCTCCCCCATTCTACTATATAAGCAAACAATTATAAAACTCAGTCTTTAAAAAAAAATTTCATTCAAAAAATGGGCTTTAATAGATATTAGTTTAATATTTATTTTAATAATTTTACATTAGAATGTTTAAAATTGTTTATAACCTTTTAAACAAAAGTAAGAGGGACAATATATATCTATATATATATATATATATATATATATATATATATATATATATATATATATATATATATATATATATATATATATATATATATATATATATATGATGTGCGTGTGCATAAAGTAGGGAATACGCTTCCTACATCGGCCATTATGACCAGGAAGTTGACCTCGCCTGGTGATACAGACAATAAAATTAAATCTGAAAACTTTTTACCAATACAATTAAAAAAATCTGATAATTAATCTGAATAATTTTGGCAAAACAATTATGAAATATTTACATAACACAGCATTACAATTTTCTGTTTACATTACAATCTTCTGAAATATTAGAATATAAGAAAAATTTCATACATTACCGATAGTTAAATAAATATCAGTAACAGCTTCTTCACATTTCAATGAAACAACATAGGTGACATTATTTTTGATTTTTGTCACTTTATAGAGTCCCAGAAATTTTTGCTTTAACTTTAAACCTGGGCCAAACTGTGTTCTCTTAATTGCTACTAAGTCATGAAGTTTGAACTTTTGTGCTTGCTTACGGGGAAGATTATAATAACAGCGATTTTCATCTTGAACTTTGCAAATTTGATTCTTTGCGTTTTTGCGTAGTTCATCTCGTTGCTGTTAGAAATTAGCTGTTGTCTCATCGTTAAGCAGTTCTATGATCTTGATATCATTTCTCGACTTAATTTTCGTACCAATGAGGAGTTCGAAAAGCGTCATCTTAATACTTCGCTGAAACGTTGAGTTCAGTATCTGTTGCAGTTTGGGAACGTGGGTATACCATTTCTCTGGTTTGTCTGCTGATAGTTATAGAAAGTACGGCAATAACGGTGGAATTTTGTTTCTCAACTTAACCATGAGATCTTGGTAAGCCTGCTGTTTTGGCAACATGAGCAATTTTTTCTTTAGTGCAATAGTCTTGAAATGCAGCAGAGGTAAATGCAGTCCTCTGTCAGTTATAATTCTTGATGGATTTCCAAAGATATGACTTTGCTTCTCTAGTCTAGCGATGACTTCTGCCGCGCCAGTTGATTTAGTGGGATAGAGCCAAATGAATTTAGTAAAAGCATCTACAACTTTGAAAATGCGTTTATATTTCTTCTAGGTGGTTGCAAGCGGACCTAGATGATCTAAATGAAAAGTTTGAAGATGTGAGTCATCTTTTTTGATTGTATATAGCATACCGTCTTATTTACCACGTTTTCGATTTGCAAGGAGACATGCGACACAATTTTTAATGCATTTCTCAACTTTGTCTTTTAGATGTGGTAAGTAAAAGTCTTTGCTAACCAATTCTTGTGTACGTAATACGGCGAAATGGCCACGTTCGTGAGCAGTTTTAATGATGTTGGTCTGCATTTCGTCAGGTACTACAATTAAATCGATTCTATTAACAGTTTTGTATAATAATTTGTTCTTTAGTAAATAATCATCGTGAGGTGTACTTTGAAGAAGAGTTTTTAAAGCGGTAATTCGGTCATCATTTTGTTGCGCTTTTAGTAGCTGAAGATGTAAACTATCTTGAATGACCATGCACTGTGGAGAGCGACTAAGAGCATCTACGTGACACATCTTTGTACCAGTTCTTTGCTTTATAGTATAATCAAATTCTTGAAGATATAGTGCCCATCTAGCAATACGGGAATTAAGTTCTTTTTTGTTTAAAGTTTTCACCAAGGCGTCGCAATCAGTAACTATTTTAAATTTGGTTCCAATCACGTAAATACGAAATTTTTTTAATGCTTCTACAACTGCAAATACTTCTAGTTCAAAACTAATATACTTTCTTTCATTGTCCGATGTTTTCTTTGATATAAAAAATTCTGGGTGGAGTTGGTTGTCACTGATAGATTTTTGAAGTAGGACTGCCCCCAAACCATCTATTGATGCATCAGTATAAATCTCAGTAGAAGAATTTTGATTATAAATACTTAAAACAGGCTTTTGGGAAAGTAAGTATTTTAATTTCTGAAATGCGGCTTTCTGATCAGTTTTAAACTGAAAGAGGCTGTCCTTACGTAATAGATCACTTAAAGGTTTTGCTAAAATGGAATACGAGAGTATAAACTTTCTAAAATAACCAGTAAGTCCGAGAAATTGTAGTACGTCTTTAACATTTTTGAGATCTGGATAGTTAAGAACGGCTTTAGTTTTGGACGGAGAAGGTGATAATTTACCGTTTTCTATGACATGTCTAAGAAATTCAATCTTATGATGTAAAAATTTGCATTTTTGAAAATTTATTTCAAGTCCATAATCACGAGCAACCTCAAGAACAATTTTTAAACAAAGAGCTTCAGATTCATTAGCAGCAGGGATAACAATGTCATCCATATACGGTAAAACAATACCTTTAGCATTTAGGTCTCGAAAAATAGCATTTATGTAACGCAGCGATTCTCAACCTGTGGGGCGCGCCCCCCTAGGGGAGCGCGAGCACACTAGAGGGGTGGCGCGAGAATATTCAAGAGAAAATATTATTTAAAAAAATTGATTAATTGGATGAATGGAAAGCGCACATACACATAGAAAACAAAATACATTTCGACATATTTAATAACTTATTAAAGTGAAACAACTTATTAAATCAAAACTTTAGGTGGGAAGCCAAAGGTGGCGTTGCTTTGAGATTTTTTCCTAATTTTCTGATTAAGTCTGTGTGAATGAATTTTTTTCTGTAACATCTTACACCTATATAATATATACCACGTATACTTTTAATTCTAAAATAAAATTTCATTTATTTTATAGTACAATTTCAAAATTGTAGCTCCTGCGCCTAAGGTTTCCCACAGGTTCCAAAGGTGAGCCATATATTGAAATCACTTTTTCACTTACTCAAATTATCTTTAGAAAAAACACTTGCACTGGCAAACGTCTTTTAAAAAGGCACTTTAAGTGTCTTGCTGGTAGGAACAAGTTTCCCGACTTTAAAAAATATATTTGTTTTCTGAGTATATAATTTGTTTATCGATTTTACATTGATAGTTCTTGTGTGAAGTCACTAGCGATTCTTTTGAGTTAACTCATTAGAATTAATCAAGAATTACTGAGTTAATTTTTTTTAAATGATTAACAAACAAGTAAGAGTTAAATAACCATACTAGAGTTAATTAACCTAACCCATAAATAGTATTAAAATACCAAAATTTACAATAAAATACCAGAATCGACCACAAAAACACTCATAACTTCCACAAAAATAAAAAATTACCTGATAAATTACTTTGAAATGCAAACAAAACGTTCATTTCAAACCAAAACATACTTTAAAATGCAAAAAAAAACATTTCATTTTAACCAAAGTTCCACATTTGCTTAAAATGAAATAAATCAATTGGCATTCAATTCAATCATTCCTTTTTGAGAAATAATATGCTACGTAATGATTTATAATTAACTCTTTTATAGATTACACGTTTGTTTCCGAAGGTGACCCACGTGTCCCCAAGGTGGCACCGGTGTCGTGCCACCCTGGGAACATGCATATGGTTTCTCTCACCATTTGCACGACTTAAAACTATTAATCTGATAGATTAATTCGAATTAAAGTAATGTGGTTAAAGAAAAAGAAATAGACTTTCAGAAAACATATCATAACTTAAAGTTCTAAAAATTTAAACACATACAAATTACAATATCTTCTCACCCGGAAGTTAGAAAAATTGCAAAAAATTAAATCACCTCATAAAATGGAGGTCATTCAAGGAAATATCTTCCAATTCAGCCTCGTGCACCTCAGGTACAAGATTTATAATGCAGCAGGGACATCTTATGATTAAAAATAAATTTAATTTTACTTTGGGGGGTGCGCTACGTTAGGAGCACTGGCAACCTTTGGCTATTACCCACCTAATTTTATCAAAACATATTAAATTTAAAAAAAAAAAAATTCTAGCGACTTGCTTGGGCCTATCTAGTAGAACAAAGTTTTTTGAGGTGAGGGTTAATATTAGAAATTGCCACTCTCAGTTCTGTTTCTATATTTAGCCGTGATCTATATCTTGTTTTCAAAGAAGCTACAGCAGAAAATCCAGTTTCACAAAGGTAGGATGTTGAAAATGGTAATAGAATGCGAAATGCCCTTGTTTTTAGTGCAGAAAAATCATCCTCCTGCCCAAAATTCAAATAGTTATTTATTACTAAATTGTATTTTGGTTTCGCTACTTGTCGTGAAGTCTATGAATTTTTCTTCCTCATCAATTCAGAGTCCTTCGGAAGTCTTATGAAATTGATTCCTAACCCACTCGTAACTTGCTATCAGTTTGTCGTCAGCAGGAAAATACTTTTTAAAATTCTTTGCCAGCATGGCTAAATGATTTTCAATGGTTACAAAAGCAACTTTTACATGTTCTTCAGCCTTGTAACTTTAGTACAATTATCCACATTTTCAAACATGGTTAAGTTTTTTTGCTTTAAATTTCTGCCCCACAATTCCAATTTTCTACAAAAAGCATTAACTTTATCACTCGTATCCAACATATGTGTATTTGCTCCTTGGAGTTGAAAATTCAAGTTATTTAATTTCTCGAATATGACGATCAAGTAGCTAAATTTCATCACAAATAAACAATAGTGAAAATTTTCGGTTTCTGGTCTGTTATCTTCTTCTAGGAAAATGGCGATTTCTTCTCTTAATTCATAAACACGTTGCAAAAATTTCTAACGTGATATACATCTTGCCTCGCATTTAAATAGTAACTCTGAATGTACTGAGTACATGTCATTACAAAGTGCGGAAAAGATTCTCGATCTCAGGGTTCTCATTTTTATATATTTTGCAACGGTTATAACCGTAGTTAACACAATATTTAAACCAGGAAGCATTTCTTACGAAGGCAAAGCTTCTCAGTGGATCATGCAATGTGTCCAGACGCATTGAGGCAATTTTTGTTTTACAAGTGCTTGTATACTTTCGAACCTTCCGGATATTGAACGAGCACCATCGGTGCATATTCCGATGCAATTTTTGCATTCTATGAGCTATAAGGTAATTAAATGAGCTTCTTTATTAATATCTGTTGCTTCATCAAACTGCATTGAAAGCATTTTGTCACGCAACATCGAGAAAAGCTTATACTACATTTTCAGCTGTATCACCAATTCGACAAGCAACAGTATCATTTGAAAGAGGTATGGACTGTAATTGTTTTGAAAAATTACATAACTCCAAACATAGTTTCTACAATCTCAATTGCAGCTGGCTTTTACTTTAATTTTGTTTTGGCAGTTAGTTAAAAAATAATTTAAAGATAGAATTCAAAATACTCAATATACATTATTTTTGTATACATTTTACTGTAAGTGTGGGGCGCGATGAAAATTATGATTGAAAGCTAGGCCGTGAATACTGAAAGGTTGAAAAACACTGATGTAACGCATAAAAGTTGAAGGACTATTATTGAGACCGAAGGTAATACGTCTGAATTGATATTGACCATTATGTGTAGCAAAACTAGTGTATTTACGACTATTTTCATTAACCGGAACGTGTAGGAAACCATTTTTTAGATCAAGTGTAATAAAAATTTTAGAATTTTGAAGACAATCTAAAATATCGTCAATTAAAGGAAGGGGGTAGTTATATTTAATTAACTTTCGAATTAAATGTCTAGTCAATAAAAACTCGAGATTCACCATCTTTTTTACGAACTACCACAACTTGACTAGCGTACGGGGATGAACATGGTTGAATAATTCCATTTTTAACCCAACGTCAGTTAGCCGTCAGTTTTTAACCGTCGTCAGTTAGCACGTTATCAAGTTCAATATTAACAGTTTTCGTTTTCTCTGGCGAATACGCCGTCAAAAGTAGCTCAACTTCTATACGAGTTTGTTTCGAAACGTTAGGATCGATATCATAAGAGGGAGAATCGTCAGAAATTGTCATAACGAAATTTTCAATGACATTATCAAAGGATTTAGAAATTTTTGAAAACTGTACTCCGGCAGATGAAATAGAGAGATTTGCTTGCTGAATTAACGTCGCAACCTATTATTAGATCAGAATTTGTACAATTATTCGGCACAACAGAAATAGTTACAGGGAAATTTTGATCATCAATAACAATTTCGGAATCAAAAGAACCGATGATGTTTGTTTGTGAAAAACCAAAATCAGTTAACAATTTGTTTCTTTTTAATGGTGGCGCACCTAAGTTTGTATATGCCATTTTTCTTAGCAATGTAAAATTGCTACCCGTATCTTCTAAACCGTTTTTGATCAGATATTATTACTTTTTTACACATATTAATATGAGAAGGAGATTCGTGAACAGTATTTACATTGGCATGTGGCGCGGAATTATCATTATCACCGCGAATGTGGCGCGGATTATTTCGCCTACACTCTGTGGATTTATGAACAAACAGATTGCATGATATAGATTTGGGCCCACATGAGTGATAAGGACACGATTTAGATAAATGACCGATATCATTACAATTAAAACAACGTTGAAGAGCTTTAGCTGGTTCTAAAAAATCAGTTTTGAAGGTTTTCTATAGTTGTTTTGTTTCAGGCTATCATGTGTATGTGGAAAATTTGGCAAATTTGGAATATTGATCCTATTGTTTACAACAGTTTCATGCGCACGTAATTTCTGCTTAAATTCAGAAAAAGAATTCGCGCCATAAAGAATAATTTTTTCAGAGCGTGTTCCATAAATTCCATAAATTCCATGTTAAAAACATACTGAATTACAGGTCATTCATCAATGGTAGAATCACATCTATTAGCCAATTCACGCATTGAATTGAAATATTTTATGTATGTTTCGGATTTCAACATTTTGCGTTTTTCAAGTTCTCGATGAATTTCTATTGAAGTAACAGTATCTGAAAATTATTTGATTAATTCCTCTTTGAACGCGTCATACGTATTTAAATTTCTTTTTGAAAACTAAAACGATTTGGAAGTTCCGCAAATCAAACGCTTGGCAAAAATTAATTTCTGGGAGGAACTTATAGCAGGGAGTAAATCAAAACTTTCCTCAAAATCTCGAAAAAAACTTTTAATAGAATAAAAACCTTCACCCGAAAATTTTCTACTATTAGAAGAAATATCTTGTAAAAGTAACCAGAACTGTGAATTCATTTCCGAATTCGCTAACTCATTCGAAAAAGAAAAAGGGTTTATATTATTTTGTCTACTAAATAAATAATTTTGATCTGACGAAAGAGAGAGACCTTGAATATTTGATTCAAGCAGAGGAAGTTGGCTGACCTTAATATGGCGCCTAGTGAAGAACCACAAGCATTAGAATTTTGATTTATTAGATTCGGCGGGAATTTTACCGGATTATAAGTTTCAGTTTCATTTTCGTCTTCCGATGAAAAAATATGTGCTTTATGTTTTTTGAAATTCAATAATGTTCGATAAAGCTTTTAAAATATTTTAACATAAAATTTGCCCATCACCTTCAACGTCTAAATTCAACAAATTAGCTACTGAAATAAATTCTTATAAAGAGAGAATAGCTAACAAAATTTCCTTATGTTTTTCAAAATCAAAGTTATTAGAATATGCCGCAAATTTTCGCATCTTTTTCTCGATGTTCTATCGAAATCAGGGAGTGCTAGTATTAAATTCAAAGCTTTAACAGCCTGAGTAGTTCCGTACTTTAAGGAATTGGTGATTAGGGGGATGTCACCTAATTTTAACGCTATGCTTAACTTAAAATTTACAAATAATGAAAAATTAAACAAATCGAAATTCGATAAACAATTAGAGATTAAGAATAAACAATTCTAATTAAAATAATGCAGAAATTGGAACTCTTTAAAATTATTAATCATTTAAATTCAACTCTATTTAATGTAAGAATTCTGAAAACGAAATTAATGTAATATCGCTTACCTTGGTATTGGGTGCAGCCCGTCCGTCAATAAAATATTGCAATATTGTATCGTCTTTTATTATCGTCTTGTAGAAGAACTTCAATTCTTGGTTCACACACACAACGCGTCTGTTAGTTAACGTCTTGAGGTAATTAATTGCAATAAAATGCAGAACATCTTTCATACATTTTTCTGCCGACAGCTTCAGGTTTCTAGGGGTATCGTCTTTTTTTAAGAAATGCTGGAGGGAAGGCCGTGCCCCCAAAATATGGGAAAAGGCAATGAGCATAACTTAATTAAGAAAGATTTATTAACATATAGGACATAATACAGGACACTTAACATTTAAGAAGAGGCCGTCTGCTTCGTCAGATTCCATCACGTTCGTTGCGCGGGAAAAATCACAAGAAGTCACGGTGGCACTACAAGCCTTGGGTTAATGAGGTCCCTGGGTCTATCTAGACCCTTAATCCTCGTTCATAATAAGTAAAGATAACATGGCACAGAATTAGTTTTGCTCACAGGAATGGCTATCTAACCACTGTTTAGTTAAAGGGATAGGATGTGCGCAATGGGATGCGTGATGAGGTGTGCAATGATATGCGTACGCATAAAGTAGGGAATACGCTTCCTACATACATACATACATATATATATATATATATATATATATATATATATATATATATATATATATATATATATATATATATATATATATATATAACAAAAATATTTTATTTTGACAGTTTAATTCGAGAGGAAAGGGACTTAGTTATGACTTTCATCTCTTATCAAAACTAAAAAGAAACTATTAAAGGAACTACAACACTATCTTTTATAAATATTGAAATGGTTCCCTATCTTAATCTTTGAAAAAAAAGAAAATTTAACTAATAAATAAAACATGACTTTGCTTCCTCTTCTTCGAGCTTTTTCTTTTATGATCTTTCGTTGGAACAGAAATTCAATTATTCTCAAATAAATTATTTCTTACGAAAGAATATTCTACGTATGAATTAATCCATTATTTTAAACCCATGTAATACCTTAAGTATACCTATTTATTATGATCGAAAACTCGGGTTTATCGAAAATCCACGTGTATCAGACCAAAGTTTGGTTTCAAAGCATTGTGTACTTATTCGGATACAAAAAAAAATACAAAATTTTCTTCAATTTTACATACATACAGACTGTTCTTTCATCTTCTTTGAGCTTAATATTTATTTTTTAATTTAATGATAATATTTGTTTGAAAGGAAATTTAAAAATAAGAAAGAAACTACTCTAATTAAGTGCTTTACTCTTGACAAAATTTCGTACGTAAAAACTACTTATTTTATTTAAACGAAATTCGGATTTATTTTGAACCCTCGTATAAAGTTAAAACTTAAAGTTTCATAAATAATGTATACTTTTCCGGATACAAAAATAAATGCGAATATTTTCTCCAATTTAACTTTCTTACATATTTTTTTTTCATTTTTGTGGTTAATATTTTTATTTTTAATTTTACGAACTTTACGAACGTGATATCATGCGGAAATTTAAAAATGTGAAAAGAATAATGCTAAGCTAAAACTTTATTCCTGTCAAAATATCATTTGTAAAAATTAATCAATTGTTTTAAACATACGTAATACCATGAGTGATTTATCTTAATTATGAGTGCAAGTATAACAGTTTAATATTAATTTTAAAAAGTCTGTGTACTTTGAAAGGGTAAAAAGTTTAAAACAGATAAACAAATATTATATGGAATTTCTTTTATCGAACTGTAAACTTAGCTAATCAGTTTTTTTATTTTTTTTTATTTTCCAAAGTGATACCTGAAGAATTCTTATACCATAGCAATGATTAAAGTTTAATTACAAACAGCTATTTTTATTAAATAATTTTTTACTGATGTGATGATAAAGTGTATATATATATATATATATATATATATATATATATATATATATATATATATATATATATATATATATATATATGTATATATATCAAGATTAATCCAGAAATTTCTGTAGCATTTTGTTGCGAAACACAACTATAAAAATAACACATTACCTTAATATTGCTAGTTTACCATTTTTATTGGAATGTTTTTCGAATATTTTTTTTTTCATTTTTATTATTGTTCTATTTTCTTTCTAGAATGCTGAAATTATTAATACAAATATTTATCTCTCATCAAAACCTAACAAAAAATTTTCATTTATGATCCTGTAAATTTGTAAGACTTTTTTATTCTTACCAAAACGTTTTTAAATCATTAAAATTTTAAAATACGTTTTAATTATAGTTTAAATTTAAGAATCATTAACTATTTAGTTTCGAATATGTAATTTTCTGTTATGGAGTTAAGTCTAAATTATAATGTCAGTTCACTATTGTGGCGTCAAATCTACTTCTTATTAAATTAAAAGTTTTAATTTAATACGTAGAAACATCCAAAATATTTTATTTTCCTTGTTCTAGTAACAAAATAAGATAAAAACATTTTTTGACCTTTTAACATAACAATTTAAACATAAAATTACAACTAAAGAGAGATGGACATTTTAGTACTAAAGATTAATTACCTAGACGATCATGAATCGGGTACCTAGATACGGAATATGCCAAATCCTTCTGTGTCCCAGCACTAATGATCGGCAATTATTCTCCTATTTTAAATTACGTAGAAGCAAAATGATGAGTACAAATACACACGCTATAAAATAAAATTGCCGTTTCGGAACTATAAACAAGTACCAAATTGTTTATGTATTGGGTACCAAAGATACAAAATACAGAAATTGGGGCAGTATTATTTCATATCTCAATTAAATGCCAAGATACGGAACAGTAAAATCAATACAAAATTATTCTGTATAACTATTGAGTGGCAAGATTCAGAATGCAAAAATGAGCAGAGTATTCTGTATCTGTATGACGTGCCAAGATACAGACTACTAAAATCAGAGAAAACTAATCAGTTTCAACATTAGACGGCAAAATATATAAATCCTATACTATTGCAGAACTATTCCGTCCTTCTGTTGAATGTTTAGATACAGAATGCTAAAATCAGGGAAAACTAATACATTTCTCTATCGAATAGCAAGATAGATAACACCAAAACCATTACAGAATTATATTGTTCATCTATTGAATGCCAAGAAGCAAAATACTAAAATCAGGGAAAATTTATCTGTTTCTCTATTGAGTTTCAAGATAGATAATACCAAAACATTGCAGAATTATTCTAAAATCGGGGAGAATTAGTCCGTTTCACTATTGAGTGACAATGCCGATAATACCAAAGCATTGCAGAATTATTCTGTACCTCTATTGAATGCACCACGAACACCATGCGGAATAATAAAGTAAAAGCAGAATTAGTCTACAACTGGAAATATTCTGTGTCTCAATTTTAATTATACTACACACTTGCTGTTTTGAAACTGCCAGTCTACTTTCGAATTTGCATTTCTTTTTCTCGTATTAT
Organism: Parasteatoda lunata; assembly: GCA_949128135.1. NCBI lineage: Eukaryota > Metazoa > Arthropoda > Arachnida > Araneae > Theridiidae > Parasteatoda > Parasteatoda lunata. Next base: position 103,183,533 of record OX421971.1, read on the forward strand.
ATCAACGCTGTTTTGTGTAAAAATATATTATTTTCTAAAAAAAAATAGGTTTTTTTTTTAAATTGAAGAATTATAAGATAACACTTAAATCAGAGAGAAGAATATCTACCCAATATGATTTAAATAAAATATGATCAAAAAAAGTGTATTATAATATATGGTTTTAATAGTCACTTAAATTTGATTTTTGTTTTTACGATAAGTAAGAGAAAAGTTTCGTAACTGTCTAGAAAGTAAGTAAGAGATTTTCTAACCTTTTTTTCCACTCTTTTCAGAAAGATAGTGCTCGCTTGGGACATACATGGAAAGGAAAAATGTTGAGAAAAAAATTTAATATTTTCACCAAGTACTTTTTTTATTCCTAAAATAAAATATTTTTAAAAAAGATATATAAATTTTTTTTTCGTATTCCGGATTATCATTTGCGTTTTATTTGTAAGTACAAATATGAAGAATCAAATAAATTGAGAAGAATAATTCTTTAAATTTAAATTTAATTTCCAAAAGTGTTATTACTACATAAATAAAAAAAATTGGTGTCTAATTGTTTTACCTATTCTATTAACCGTTAAGATCACATAGTTTAATCTTTAAGACAAAAAGAAGATCAAGTTATCTTTAGCTTTCATCAACATAAAATTAATAAAAGTTAAAAAGGCATTTAAAAGTTTTTATTTTTTTAACTCATATTTAATGGTATTTACCAAAAATATTTATTTCTCCTCGTCACTAAATTTATTCTTTGCAAATATTGTGCTTTTGTTTTTTATTATTTTTTTTTAAATTTGGAGTGTTAAAATTAAATTGTTTTTATTTTATTATATGTATTAAGTAATCGCATGGTGCAACCTTATTATGTAATATTATATAATAAAGACATTTAATTAAAGTTTTACAATTATTAATCGCTAAAGGAAATATATTTGCTCTTATGATAAATTTCACGTAAAGTTAAATTAAGTCAACGTATGTGACTGAAATAATTGTTACGGGTGAAATTAAATATTAATTTGGTGCGAATTAAGTAAAATTATTTAAATATTAATTAACATTAGATAATGATAGGTTGAAATCATTTTGTATGAATACTTATAATTGGGTTTATATTTGGATATAGTCATGATAACAAAAGTTAAATGATTGAAATTTCATGATAAACAAATTAAGGCCGAGAATAGTATGAAATTAAATTAAGGGGAATGTGATCGTTAAGGAAAGTGGTTGTACAATGCAATCATTGTATAACAATAACCCAATAGATTCAAAGGGTCACAAAGTGTGAGGTGTGAACAAATTGGATAAATTGGTATCATCAAATTTGGAAGAAGGGTAAAACTAAAATAAATTAAGGATTAAAGATAAATACGATAATGACATGCTATATCCAAACATAAATATATCATTCAATGCTGCAAGCTGATGTTTCCAAAATTATCAAATATGCATGCCCAAAACAATAAATGAAAGGTACTCACCACACATACAAGAAAAAATTATGGGAAAAAACGATTAATTGAAGACTTACACATGAGCAACTGAATATATTTGTTTTATTTTTTTAAATTACGCAATCACACACAAAATAAATAGTTGAATTTTTTTTTATAACGGCAGGCAATGAAATTTCGTTCTTCGCCATAGAAGATACCGGAAGTGTTTCTAATTTATCGTTACCCAGTGGGCACCTGTGAACCAAAGTCACGGAGGTGAGCAACGTTACCCACGCCACACTGCCACAAACCCGTTCATAGAATGGGCCACATTCACTCATTCACACATCGAAGACAAAACACTGAGAGAAACAACCATGCCCAGGGCGGGATTCGAACCCGCGGCCATTGGCTTCGCAGTCAGACACGCTAACCACTCGGCCACGTGGCCGGCAAAATTGTTGAATATGAATTTAGAGATATTATTTCACTAATGACAAGGAGCGGAGAAATGAGTGACAAAGAGTAAATTAGAAAAACGTAATACAGGTTCGCAATCAAAGGTGAATTTGAAGAGTGATAAGAAAAATACGAAATCATTTAACTCACAGAAATTACTGATTTACGAAGAAAATTTAAAGAAACAAAAGGGTTGATATGAAGAACATTCAATTACTGAAAATTATAAAGATTTTAAAGATTCTACATTGATATTTTAGGTAAAAAAATTGGGATGTTGGAAAAAGAATAAAATTCCTCGATACCAACCGAAGTCCGCATCTCGGAAAAAAAAAATAACCTGCCCGAAGGCTCGAGAAAAAGAGAAAGTATTAAAAGTGACTTAAAAATTTGTTAACTGGTATAGGACCAGGAGGCGGAGAGTTTGAAAATTAAAGGAAAGAGATTAGTTAGTTGCCCCCCCTAAAAAATAAAGGAAGTAAAAAAGAAAGATGGGTTGATTCTTCCCCACAGGAATTGAGATGAACACGTTGACCATGAGAGAGGTCAACAAGAAAATTAAAAATAAATATAATTGCTATAGTGAAGAAAAAGGAATAAAGTTTAAAGAAAAATTAAAGGCTTAGGTAAAATTAAAGATTAAATTGTCACTTTACATTAAGTGTAAAGGTGAAAATAATGAATACAAAATAATTATTTAAACTCACGCAAAATCATGAGGATTAATTTTTTTGCCCTATTTGTGAATATTCTCTTTGTCAAAAATATTAAGCAAGTTTTTACAGTAACTACAAGTAAAAAAGAATATAAAAAATTTTCAAAAACGTTGTAATGGTCACCGAAGAAACTGATATATATGCGAAAAGATGTATAAATTTGTTAAGCAACAAGAGGTAAAAGTAATTAAAATACCATCGAAAAATCGTGATGATGACTGGATTCCTTAAGTATATCGTGAAAAAATAAGTTTTGTAGGTTTTGTAATGCGAAATGAAAGATTTATTTTATTTTATACTTATCGTTGAACAGCCGACCCAATTTTGAGTTTATGACTACCAAAGTTCACCACCGTTGCCTTGTAATTTTGAACCCAATCCAGAAGACGAGGTAACTGTGGGATAAATTATTGGGAGAAATTTGCCCTTGTGGAAATTTTTTGGATGAAACTAACCAAAATTTGCTTTACTTGGAAACACGAAAGTCTGCCACGGTTAGCCTGATGGCAAAGCGATTCTAATTCATGATCTGTCTACCACTGAGAATACTTCACATCATCACTGTGGTCGGTGCGAGCCGGGTGCAGAATTCGCATCGACCAGCTACCAGTGGGATTTTGAACCCGGGTCTACTCATTGGAAGGCTAGTGCTCTATTATCTGAGCCACTATGGTCCTAAATGTAAGAATAAGAAAAATTTCTTAGAATTAGAAGAAGTATTCAGTCTGTAAAACTCTCCATAACTTTTCATTATCAAGTTTTAGAAAGTGATAACAATGGTTTAAAGTAATAAATTGATATAATTTAGCATATTTAAAGTTAAGAATGTTTCAGCATAACATATGTGTCCACTTTAGCCATGTCAACTTTTGTGCAAAATAAACAACAAATTTATGTTCTTCCTATAGTTTGATGATTTTTGTATTTTTGTAAAACAAAATTTAAAGTTTTGTGAAAGTATAGGGTTGCATGATAATCGGTGGGAAATTTTTTTATTTCTTCTAATAACAAAGATAATATTATAAAAAAATAATTGATTCTTCATATTTGTAACCCTGATGCAGGTGTTAAAACTGTGATGTTTACTTTTCGGGTAACATTTATTTTATTTAAAACTTTTTATACATAGGTAACAGTGAGGAATATAATTCAATATGAAGTTAAGGCTTTTTATTATTATTATTTTATGTCCGAAATGAAATGATCTATGCTCCCATGTGCAGAACACATTCCAAATGCTAATAAAAATTTTATGTGTTGTAAATCGAATATCTAATTTTTCAAGAAATTTTTTTCAAAATGTCTCTTTATTTTTACGAGTGTTAGACAGGGTTGTGTACTTTCTCAAACAATCTTTTTAATTGCTACTGACTGGATTAAGAAGAGAGTATCAGAGAATAAGAGTGATATAAGATTGAATTTTTTTGAATAGCTTTCTGACCTTGATTTTGCAGACTACTTATGTTTACCGACCAACAACCTTAAAAACATACAAACAAACACAAATATTTTAAAAGTAGAGGCAAAGAAAATGGGGCTTTATCATCAACCAAAATAAAATTAAAATTAGGAAAATTAATCCTACGCAATTAAATGGCATATTGTTAGAAATTAATAAATTAGAGGAGGTCAAAATTTTTACATACCTTGGAATCATAATTACCAACAAAGAAGGAACTGATGAAGATATACTAAATAGATTTAGCAAAGCCAGGAGCCGTTACGCTATTCTCAATAAATTCTGGTAAAACAAAAACATAACAAGTTCAACAAAAATCAGAATTTCCAATACTAATGTTAAATCTCTCTTACTCAATGGATCACAGACATGGCACTGTGATAAAAATAAATCGAAAAACTTCGAGTAGTGATTAACACAGTTTAATAAGAAACTTGCGTATTAAGTAATTCCATAAAGTTTGTAATGCAGAAATTCTTATAAAAGCAAAGTAGAAACCGATTGAAGTAGAAATTAAAAAACCTAAATGGAAATGGGATGGTCATGTTCTAAGTAAACATGAAAACATTAAGCTAAAACAAGATTACGATTGGAACCTTCAGTGCAATGGAAAAATAGGAAAACCTAAAATATTTGGATCAGGACGACAATTGAAAGAGAAGGAAAGGCATTGAGAGAGGCAAAATATCTAGCCACAAATATTGGGAGATGGAAAGCTATGGTAGAAGCCCTATGCTCCAATTCGGAGTGAAGAAAAATATATATGTATGCATCTCCATTTTTAAAATGATCCTTGTAACCTCTTGATCTCATTGATATTATAAAAAATTCCAGAAAACAATCTGTTTTTGTTAAAATACATATATATAAAAAATCTATGCAACATTTGAAATATTTTAATAATTTTAAATTATTTTACCTTTCTTAAATATACTAAAAACAATTTCCAAGTCAAAGTCTTAAAATGTATCCTCCAATACATCTATTTTAATGAAAAAAAAGCAAAAATAATAACGTTAACAAAAAATTATAAGCTATGTAATTACGTAAATAATTATAATATCCGAGCAATCAAAAATCACTTATTTTTCTGTATTAAAAAAGAAGAAAAGAAATATTTTTATACTGTCACTCTTGCCTGAAGAATGTTAAAAAAATACTTTTAATTAAATATTGATTTACTGTCACTGCCCATTTGTGTTGCTATCAACTTGTAGCGTGGTACCCCTCGAAGGGAACTAAATACATATCTTTATCCTCTTTATTCTTACTAATTTCGAAAGCATCTTAGAAAATAATGCTTAAAGGAAATATAACATTGAAAGATGGAAACTGTGGGAAATTTAATGATAAAATCCAAAGATATAAAAAAAAATAAGACAAAACTACAATGAGAAAAAAAATATCAAAATTATAAAAATTAATAAAATTTTTAAAAAAATTTCAAATGAAATTAATTAAAATTTAAATATATGGGTGATTCTCACGAAATATGACAATTTACAGTCACTTGCACCAAGATCTGATACTAAACTACTAAAAAACTTTTTTTAAAACATTTAATAATAGCATTCTTAGCATTTTAAAACGACCTAGTACTAGCATCATATTTTGTATATTTAAAAAATTAAATTAAAATTCAAAATTTCATGTTTTTGGCATGTTACAAGCAATATTTTCAATAATAGCTAGCTTCAAAACTTCCCATAAATTTTTCAATACCTAATTTTTTTTTTATTTCAACCGGTTTAAGCATTTCTGGAATATACAGAGGGGATTATTTACGAAAACTTCGTTAAAAATAATTTTTTCTGTCAAAAATTTTTTTGTCACGAGAAAATCTGGCATTTTCCTGACTACTTTTATTTAGTGGTTTATAACTAAAATAGATAGCGCCAGCAATCAATACCTTTTGTTAATAGATTGATTATATACCCACCTATCTGAACATGTCTTGTTGCATGAATAAAGAACCAACTTTTTGGTTCAAAGCCTATTTCAGAAAATTTTTCAGGGTGAGTAGGTTTTTATGTTGTCTTTTTCCTGGCTTCTTCAAATCATTAATAACAGAAACTACATAGATTTATCTGAGTTATTTTAAAAAATTCTGTTGTTTTCTGCAGAATATAGACGTCTTAGGCCAAAATATTAAATTGAAGTAAAGTTATGTGCTATAAAATGTCGAATTTGTCATTATCCTGGCTGTCATTTTTCTGGCTTATGAATGCCAGGACATTGAAGAGTTACCAGAAATTGCTTTTAACTACTAATAGTGAAAAGAGGGAAAGCAAATATTAACCTAATACCAAGTTTATGTATGATTGTAATAAGATTGAATGTAACCAAAGTTATTTATTTATTTAATGATTGATTATTTTACACAATTTTATTCTTTGCATATCAGCAACAGTTTTTCTACAGTTGATAAAAGAATTAATTTAAGTTATTCATGATCCACTTAACATAAAGGCATTGATTTTGTTACTTACTAATAGCTTAAAATAAATGTTTTTTCAAATTTCTTAGCTAATATGTCATTTTTCTGGCATTCAAAATGGGGTGAATTTCTATTTTATTTTTTTCTTGAGCAAATGTCAATAAACTACTCTGCTGCCTGTAAGATATTAATAAATGTAACTAAGTAAATATATAAAAGAATTTAGATTATTTTGAAGACTCTAAATTTGAAGAAACTTTTTGGTCCGAACTGTCATGTTTTCTAAGAATAACCCACATAAAAAGGAAATGATATAATATTATCATCTCACATGATTATGTACGTAAAAATAGTGCATTCTAATATTGTATTAATTTAGCCTAAGCAAAATATCGCTCATGGGCTGCAATAGCGGCACAACTCAAAAAATCAAGTTTTGAGCTTGCTCAATTTGCGCTTTTGTTTTCATAGTTTTCATATTTTGCAATCTGGCAATCTTGTTACGTAAACATTTTAAATCATTCTTGAAAAATTTCCCGTTCATGTAAGTTCGCTATATTTCACTGCTCGCTTTATAGATTTTGTTTTATTCTGCTCTTCCTTTATTTTTTATTTTCTGTTTTTACGTGTTATTTTTACTTTTTGTGTTTAATTTTTATTGTCGTAATTTTTATAAAAAAAATTTTTGAGTGCTCCTCACACTATTGTATTGATATATTTTGCTTTGGCTATATTGATACAATATTAGAAAGCACTCTTTTTCCGATATAATCGTGTAGGCTGATGAAAAGATTATATCTTTTATTTTCCGGTTTTTTAAAAAACTTTATCCTTTTTTTTTCTTCTTTTTTTTTTTAATTAATTAATTCTTTTTCCTTCCCCAGTTGTTTTGTCATTATTATTCCCCCCCCCCTCCTTTTTTAATTTATCTGTAATTTACCTTTGTTCTATCTTCATTTTAAACTTACCTTATGAGTTCTATTTACTTGCAGCTTATGCGCAATAAATGATACTTATTGTTTTTCCTAATTTTTTCTGGTTTTTTTTTTTGTATTTATTTATTTTGCTATATATATATATATATATATATATATATATATATATATATATATATATATATATATATATATATATATATATATATATAAAGAGTGTGTGTGTGTGTGTGTGTGGGTGGGTGCTACACAGTAATTAATTTTTACTCTAATTAGCAGTACATCAATATACACTATCCCAAGCAATTTAAAGATCTAGTCTTTCAGTTTCCCTTTTCATTATAGCAAACATGATTATCTCTGGAAATATCTTTCCCATCATTATTATCTTATACAGGCTTAATTATTCGAATAAATCAAAGAAGAGTCCTTTTCATCCACTGTATCTAAAGTGACTATAATAGACAATATCTCCATAATCTTTTCTTCAGCTCTTACTTTAACAGCACGACATTACATTCCGAATATATTATATTGTCATTGGAAAGAGGCATTTTCATGAACATTACAATTTAAAATTTATTCATGCAAATAATAGTTACGAATATTTCTGAATAATAATTCATAATTTACCAGAAACAATGGAGTTTTGAATATTATAAAGCATATCTAATTCGCTTTTGATTTTCTCTTTGAAAAGGTTTTCAATATCTTATTATCATGTTTTTTTAGTAAGAAAATACTGAAAATAAAACTTATGATTTCTACTTTTGATAAAAAAATATTACCGATTAATTTCACATTTAAGTTTTCTAAAATGTAAAACTTATCTGTGATAAAAAACAAAGAGAAAAATAATATTTCTAACATTACGTAAGTTCTTGGTTAATTGTAGAGTGTGTCGCTAACAGAATTGCATAAAATACCAATTTTTACTGTGCATTTTTTAAGGGGATTTGCGTACTGATGTTTCATTATATTCTTATTTATTTCATAGGTAGATGGCTTATTGTTTGATGTGGTGTATAGGGTATGCATTTACCACCGCTGTGACCAGGGTTCTATTATTCGCGCTTAAAGCCGATACATTTTCATTTTAAATCCGGGAAGCAGCTTAGAGCCGGGAAGTAACTTACACCGTTGTACCAACTGTATTTCATTAAAATTACAGAGTATGTGAACATTTTTTTTGTATTTTTACCGTAACATACATATCTCAATATCATGTAAAATTCTTTGTAAGTAAACATGAGACCCATGATAAATAATTTTCCTTGGATTTAAATTTAAACTTTTTGAAGTTTAGTCGAATAAGAAGATGCCGTTCTATCATGATCGATTACTAAATTAGGGATATGATGCCATTTTAGAAAGTTTAAAAACTAATTATCAGCTAAGGATATTTCTTGTAGAATAGAGGCAAAATTCCTTAATTTCATTTTTTTTTCGCATTGGTTAATAAATTTAGGGGACTAATACTTTAACGTTCCGAGTTGTGTAGATGAGATTTATTTACACATAACCACCTTTGTTTATGGGATCAAAAACGAAAGTGATGGATTATGAAATATAAGTGAATTCTGGAATAAATCTCATTAGAGAAGTTTGAAACACTATTATTACTCTCACATGCACGGGGCAAAGTTGACTTTATTACAGTACTATAATGATAAAAAATGGGATAATATGGAGATTTTATTTTATAACCGTCGTTGAACAGCCGACCCAATTTTGGGTTTACGACCACTAATGTACAACTTCGTAGCCTTGTAGTTTTGAAGCAATCTAGAAGACATGGCAATTCCTGGATCAGTACCCCTAGAGGTATGATTTGTTATGGAACATTGAGGACTTTGAGACTGGACAGATTTAACGTGCATCAATCACCATTTACTACACGGAGAGTCCTTGACCGGAGATGATCGAACCCACGACCTCTTGGACATGGGCCCAGTATCCTACCAACCAGGCTACCCTGGCCCTTAATATGGAGATTTGGAAAATTCTCTTATTGAACGATTCGAAATTTCTATAAGTTATTGCTAAATGATTTAATGATAAGTTGATAAATGATTAGACAGAGCCGTGGTGGCTCAGGGGACAGAGCACCCGTCTCCAAAAGAGATGACCCATGTTTGAATCCCAGAGGTGACTGGTCGATACGAACTCACTTTCGGCTTCCACCGACAAAAGTGCTGACTTAAATTATCCTCAGTGATAGACCAATCATGGATTAGAATCTCCTTACCGTTTGGCTATTTATGGAATGTTTTTGTGGTTTTCCGTTTCATGTAACGCAAATGCGGGTTAATTACATCAAAAAAATCTTTGCGAAGGCTAGTTTGACCTCATAGGTGATACAGTTGCTCCTTTACTTTAGAGTTGGATTCAAAATTGCAAGCCTGCGGATTGAACAATTGTTCTAAGTCGTAAACTCAGAACCGGGTCGGCTTGTCAACGCTGATTATAAAATAAAATAAAAATCAAATGTTTGCCACAAAAAGGAATATTTAATCAGTCATTTTTGTCTAATTTATAATGTGAATATTTATTAGAATAACAGAAGATGTAAGAGTTTTATTCAGATTCAGTTTAGTTAGCAGATATTTATATTTTTTAAATATTTAATTAAGAACTCTTTTATTGTGAATCAAACTTTATTGTTGTCTCATTATTATGGATTATTATAATGGAATTTATTGTAATCTTATTATTGAGGATGCAGCCCTTGTGCTAGAATTCAATTTTTCTGATGCGGTGAGAACTGTTTTTGAAATTATTCTTATTGTAATATTTGTGCATTTTGAGATTCAATTCATGCAGTTAGTTTCAGATAGATGACAAAAATAAAAATATTAAAATTTACGAACTAAAAACTTCAACATTTTAAAAACTTCTGTAATTCATGAGTCAAGGAGAACGATATAATGCCTATATCACAATGAATCTTTTATACACATTGACCACAGTTAATATAATTAATTATCCATCCTTAATGCTTCGTTGAACAGAATAGGAACCATCCTGTTTGAGAATGATTTACTAAACCAAACATAATATCCTTTCATGTACATTGCACAATCAATAATGATTAAATTAGATGAGAATTTCAATCTCAACTATATTCGTCAATAATAATGCAGAATGTTAAATTTTACTATTTAATCAGACTAAATTACAAAAATCATGAAATGTGAGAAATTTACAAATGGAAATAAGTCTTTGTTTTTTAATAACCATTTTTTTTTATCTCTTTTTATTAATCACACCCGTCTTAAATTAAAATTCAAAATATGAAAAGTGACTGTTATAAATCAACAATATAAGTTGACTTCAAACAAATTGGGTGAACCACTATTTGCTTCCTAACTTTTAAGGGCGATGGGCCTAACTTGCTCATGAAATAAGTAAGTTAGGTAAGTCACATTTCCTTTTCTGTGTCTTCGAAAAAAATATATTAATGTGACAGAAATTCCATGTTATTCAAGCAATAAATGATTAAATGACCAGATCCACCAAGTTATTTTGTTAGTAGCAAATTATTTGCGTTTTTAAGTCTTCACAATTTCGTGACCAACGGCATGATTCAAGCAATGGTGCGCTGCCATTATTACTTAACAAACGAACTGCTATATCCATGGATCTGAAGCTTAGCGGGCCTCAATCCGACACTGAGGATGGAAATCCTTCATAGTGACAGTTCAATGCCTTTAACCACTGAGTAAACAGAACTTATCTCTATTTTCGTACATTTTTTCCCATTTTTTGTATTTTTATTTAAATTTAATATTGTCTCAATTTTTCTATAGTTTCATCCCTTTTTATAATTAAATTTTTCCCTATTTAGTTTGAATTTTATCCCTATTTATTTTTAATTTTATCCCAATTTATTTAAAAATATCTCTAGTATTTTCAGTTTTATCCCTATTTATTTCAAATTTAATCCGTATTTGTTTTCAAATTTATCCCTATTATTTTTAATTTTATCCCTATTTATTTTAAATTTTATCCCTATTTATTTTTTATTTTATCTACATTTATTTTTAATTTCATCCCAAATTGTCTTCATTTTATCTTTTTTTAATTTGCCATTCATTTTTATTTGATATAAAATTACCCATCCTTTCATACAGTGAAAAGATTGCACTCATGCATTGGTAGATAATTGTTTTACTGTAATCAAACACAATTCATATCATAATTGAAATTTTATCTGTTCAAAAAAAGGCTTTGGTATGATCAAAATCTTTTTTGCTCTTTCAATACAAAATTTCTTCCATTTCTAACGCAATAACAAAGGCAGCTAGCAGATAAAATTTAGTTTTGACATCAGTGTAAAGTTTTCTTTTTCTTTTTTTTTCTTTTAAGGAAACTTAATCCTAGTTTTGCAGCATTATTTTCTCAATATTACCTTTTTGAACAATGACGCAACAAACAAAGAATAAGCTCATTGAAAGTATCTTCATACCTAAGCTCTTAAAGCGTTAAAAACTAAAATGGGATCAGTGAAAGAATTACTCTTACACTTTCCATTCAATATCTATTTTTAGAAATAGAAAACTAAGTATCTGTGCTCAGTTCTTCTTTAAGTTCTTAAGTGTAATGTTTTAAAATACGTAGAAACGTATAATACGTTTAGGAATATTTTTAATGAATATTTAAAAGGAAATATTAAATAAATAATTCTTATTATTATAATTCATACGTGTACCAAATAAATTATAGGTAATTCGGAAAACCAACTAAGAAAAATAGAACTATATAGAAAAGCACAGTTTGATGTGTTCTGCTTAAGAAGCCACATGATTTATTCTTATCAACTTTCAAAAACTTTACAAAGTTTACTAACAGATGGTGCTGTTGCTTTTTTCGCCGTTTTTGTGTTTTTGCCGCATGTCAGACCATTGAAATATTCGCAGAGATGTCTTTTGAATTAGTCCTCAGATATTGCCATGTTGTTCTCACAAATACAGATAATTATTAAAGCATTGTACATCTTTTCTTTAATAGAGTGTACTGTTGACAAAATTTGTAAATAATATTGAAAATTGATGGTTAGAACAAATTTCTGATTTTCTTGTCAGAAAGCAACTGTGCATTTTTTCCACCTTTCATGAAAGAATTTTTTTATTCAAATCATTGCATTAATAATATTTTTTATTGAAATGACTGCTTTAATCTTTAATCAATTTTTATTTGATTTTTAGTTTCATCCGTCTTTCAGGAGAAAATTTTGGAAGATCACTTTAAATGGAACACTCATCTTTATTTTGTAGGAGTTATTAAAATTTTTTGCACAAATATTTCTATTAAAAACTTTAATAAGTACAAATTGTAGCGTAATTACATTAGAATTAAAAGAGAAAAATATAAGAGTTATGTATATATTAGCTTTTAGACCGTTAAGCAGCTAGATGCTCATGTACTATGATATAAGTAATATAAAATATATCTGAAATTATTACAAAACAAATAAAAACAATTCATTTTCAACGAATAAATATTCAAGAAACTTTTAAAAAAATTTTAAGGGTAAAACTCGTTAAAAACACACTGAGGTTATATTTCTAATTTTTGATTATAAAAAAATTTTTTAAGCTTCGTTTTGTAGTTCATAAAAAAAATAAAGAATTGAAAAGATTTATACTCTGTATTCTGTAATCACTGCCTTTACTGTATATTTTCAGTATCAGTTTTAAAAATGAAGGGAATAAAGTACGCACATTAGAAATTACAAAATAATACAAAAGCATTAGATACCAATCTTGTTATTTAAATCTGACGATTCATTAAAGAAAAAAAAAATTTAAAAAAATAATAAAAATTCCCGAGTTTGACTTGAAGAACGAGGAACAACTTTCTAGTTTAACATTTACTAACAACACTTTCTAGTTTAACATGGTAAACAAAAGGGTCCTTTCCGCCTTTTTTGTAAATGATTCGGTGGGTTTTGATAACATTTTAATTTTATCTTCGTTTAAATATTTTTTTTAACCTTCACTTGTAAGACTTCATTTTGAACAATGGTTCTAAAAATGTATGCAAAAGAATGTAGTTATATAATACCTTGTATAAATATTTTTAAAAAATATTTATGTTTATAACTTGGCGAACAAAGAGCATGCCAATAAGAGCAATCTCACTTATTCTTTGGCCAAGGTTTATAAAATAGAAATAATAATCTCTATATACAAAAATGTACAAATGATTTTAAAACCGATGTGGTAAATTTTAAATGTCAAGAGTTGCCTTGAGCAACGCATTGTGCTAGATGATACTGAATACAGTTAGACTTTATTTTGAGGGGATGAACTACTAAATACGTGTTTCGCTTAATCCAATAACGCAAAGTCTTCTGGCAACAGATAACTATAAATAAAAGATACGTTGGATTTATTTTAGCTTTTGTATTTGTGTCGGTATTTGTCTTACCGTTTTGTGCATGATTTTGTAGTGCTGGTTAGTTCTGATTTATTTTTTTCACCCTGTATGAATAACGGGTATTCAGCTAGTAATACACACATCATCCTTACATGGAGACACTTGAGCCATTAACACAAATGGTAAAGTAAATTATGGATTGTTCTTATTAAAATATTGTAGATGCTGAGATTTCTTATAATTTATTATTTCATTATGATTAATTAATATTTGACCCAAGCAACTAATTTAAGATACTATGTTTCATTTAAAGTAAATATAAATTTAAATTACCTATATTATTTTATTTGATACCTAAGATATCTTTGCACAGTCAAATGGGGTTAAATATGACCTTCCACTGAAATTTTTTAATAGTGAGCTTGTTATAGAAAATTTATTCTTTCCGAGAAATATTAAGCGTCATAGTGGTGAAAAAACTATAGTAAAATAAAAGAGACCGATAAAAAATATTTTTTTACATAAACTGCAAAGTAGGTTCCATTACGTATCACCTTAAAAAAATCTTTACATTTTGAAATAATTTTGATTTTGATGATATTTCTCGAAACAAATTTCAAAATCTGGATTAACTAGAATTATTATGTTAAACTAAAAATTAAAAAAATATATATATTTCTATTAATATATATATATATATATATATATATATATATATATATATATATATATATTTAGTTTAACCGGGTAAACGAAAGGGCTCAGATTTTTTCTCTCGCCTTTCTTGTAAATGATTCTGTGGGTTTTGATAACATTTTTGTTTTCTCTTCATTTAAATATTTTTGTAATCGTTATATCTACACTTGTAAGACTTCATTTCGAACGAGGGTTCTAAAAATTTATATAAAGGAGTGTAGTTATGTAACATTCATTGTTTCAAATTCAAATTGAACAATGATTATGTAAATTATTTCAAATATACACTGCAAGTAAATATTAAATGCAGTGTTTCAGCTACTTTTTTTGATTTAAAAAAAAAATCAATTACCGTCAATGAATTAGTAACCAGTACTTAGTTTCCAATGTCTTTTTTCCCCCTTTAATTTAAGAAATCTAACAATAAGCTGGTGTAAATGTACGATTAACAATTGACAATTATCTCTAAATACAAAAATGTGCAAATAAAATTAATTATTTCGTAAATTATTTTTAAAAAAAAATGAGTATGATTTTACAATACATAAAATAGATCTAAAAATTCAAAGTAACGTAAATATTAAATACATTAATAAATTTCGCACTTTTATGTTAGCTCCCGTGCGCGCCCGTATGAAAGATTGAAGCAACTGCGCATCATCGTGTTTATTTTAGATGCTACATATCTTTACGTTATGTTGGCGTGATCTGCGCTGCAATGAGAAAGATACAAGCACGCTGTTTATAGCTGTGAAATGTGTGTTTTCTGTTTAAATCTGCCTTCGAGCTAAAAACATAGACATTTATTGATGAAGTTTAGGAATGAATCATGTGATCTCACAATTGGTTCATTTATCAGTTTAAGGTATTCATTTATTGGTCTTATCGGTATTCATTTATTGGTTCATTTAACGGTTATGTTTGTCTAAGTGCCCTAGTTCCATAAGAAACTAGATACATTTTCAATGTTTTAAAACTATAAATTATATTTATGCATTTTAACTATGTAATTTAATTAAAAAAAGTTAAATAATCAATAGAAGTTCAATAATATTTTTTTAAATATTAATAATGACGCTTGGTGGCTGAGTGGTAGCGCTCCACCTTCCCGTGCCATAGGCCCTGGGTTCGATCCTCGGTCCGGGAAAGGTTGATTCCTTCATCCTTTCAGTGGTTCGATAAATGAGTACCAGGCATGCTTGGGAACTAATCACTGGGGGTTTCGCGTTCGGTTGACCACCAAAACGGAATATCTGCTCCTGCACCCCAGAGCCCAAGGTCAAGAAAACTGAAATGGGCACAGTAGGCCTTAGTCCCCTATGGGTTGTCGTCGTCGGTATGGGTTGTCCACTGAGTTTAGTTTATTAATATTAATAATAGTAAGCTGCATTCCTTATAGCTGAATTCATCTAAATCTATAATCTATTTTTCTACTCACAGAACCGCGGTTTTACGTACAGCAAAGCATCTTGAATCGTATGCCACTGCTTTAAAGAGATAGTCTATGCCCATTGTAAATGTTTTGATTTGGTGGTTTAAGTTAAAATGATAATCCACTACGATTATGTTTATAACTTACGGAGTTTTGCAAAATCTCTTATTTTCGATGACGTAAGTTTTATATTTTTTGAAAGGCGCATGCGCAATTACTTGAAATCTTACGTACGAAAGCTTACAAAAGCTAATGTTAATTTGCGAAATCTCCTTATTGTTTTAGATTCAAATTCCAAAATAAAGAATGATGATTATGTAAAATATTTCAAATATACTGAAAGTAAATAAGAAATACAGTGTTTCAATTACTTATCCTTTTGGTTTTGTGAAAAAAAATTAGTTACAGACAATGAATCAGTAATAAGTACTTAGCTTCCTATTTCTTTTTTTTCCGCTTTTAATTTGGGTAAACTTACAGTAAGTTAATATTGTAAATGTACGATTAACATTTTAGATTTTAACAAATAAATAAATTGTTTAAATCTCTAGTAAGCGATACTATCTCTAATTGAATTTAAAGTCAAGGCAACTGTAAGAATCCTAATAAATGCTTTTTTTCTAAAAGGAAAATTTATTCCTTTTTTTTTTTTCCTTCTCCTAATTTAATCAATACCCGGCTAGTTTTAAACTTAATTTCGACTGTGAATGAGTAAACCTAGTTTATAAGAGATGTAATGAATTATTCATGTGTCGAAAAATAGAATACGAAAGCTAATTTTCTTCATTAGTTTCTAAGTTTACTTTTGAACATTTATTGATTTATCTCTTGATCATTTGAGAAGAATGCTAACAAAAGGAAAATACCATATAATTTCTTACAATTATATATGAATATTGAAATCATAAATTATGAAAAAATTTTAGTGTCTTACCCACGCATCTTGCTTGTCTCTGCAATCATAAGATTTAATAAGTGCCAATCTTCTTAATAACCATTGAGTAAAAGCAAAAAAAAATTTATTTTTTTCAGCAGCGTATATAAATTATTGTAATTCTTAGAATGATGCTTAGTTAATTTTGGTAATAGATGCTAATTTAAATAAGCTATTAACTAAAAAAAAAATAAAATGGAGAAAATATATTTCTTTCTTTCGGAGTAGCGTAAAAAGACGTCATATTATTATTGATTCCATTGATGCTTAATTTTGGTAATGGGCATAACTGGAATCATGGTATTTGGTGCAACTTTAATAAGTGCCAAACATACTCTTGTATAGGTACAACGTATTTTAAAAATAATTAAAATTTATTGCCTATTACAGCTGCGCCATTACTCAATACTCCGTAGCTAGTAATATGAGTAAAAGCCCTCACACGGAGGCACACAATCCATTAACAATGGTGAATGAAATTGTGGATTCTGCTTATTAAAGTATTGAAGATACTGAGATTTCTTTTATTTCATTATAATTAATTAATATTTGACCCAGTCAACTAATTTAAGACACAATTTTTCATTTAAAGTAAGTATTAATTCAAATTATCTATATTACTTTAACTGATACTGAAGTTATCTTTTCCCGGACAAATGGGGTTAATTATGAACACCCATTGAAATTTTTTAATAGTGCGCTTGAAAAAGTAAATTTAATCATTCCGAGATATAATAAGCCCGGATTTTGATGACCTAAAAAAATCTCAATTAATGCCCTTAAAAAGTGCAAAAAATGCCCTTTAAAAGTGCAAAAAATGCCCTTAAAAATGCAAAAAATGCCCTTAAAATGCGAAAATTGCGCTAAAAATGCCTTATGACATGACTTAAATAAAATAAAAATATTGAACTAAAACAATTTTTTACTCTTTAAAATTATTATGAGTCATTTCAAAAAATATAAAACAATGCAATCCTTGTTCTACGTTCATTAAAGTTTGAAAAATATGTTTTATATCCTAAAGTAACAAAAAAAAAATTTAAACAAATAAAAGAGGAAAATATATTGACTCCAAAACATTTTCATTTTGTATAGAAACTTTAATGAATATAACAACTTCCATCTCATAATATTACTAAATATCAGTATTACATTGGATTATTAGTTTTTTTTAATATTTTGAAATGTAATCGAGCGTTAAGTTAATTTTTATACCTGAAGAAGCTTCTTTCAACGTCTACTGATGTTATTGGTGCGTACTTGAAAAAGACGGTCTCACTTACTGACAATTCTTCTTCAATTTGAAAAGATGTTGCTTCACCTGTTAATATCCTAGAGATTTTCTTCATTGCTTGGAAGCCAGTGTAATAATGAAAAATGATAAAAAATAATAAAAATTGGAAAAAATTAACAAAAAATTTAAAAAATGCTTTAAAATTCAAAATATGCCCCAAAATTTAAAGAAAAATGCCCTATAAATCTAAAAAAATGCTCTAAAGGAAAAAAAATGTCCAAAAATGCAAAAAAATGCAAATGTCATCAAAATCCGGGCCTTAATTATTATGAATTACAGAGTTAAAAAAATATTGTAAAATAAAAGAGAGTGATAAAATATGTTTTTTTCACACAAACTACGAAGTGGGTTCCCTTACAAACCACCTTTAAAAAAATCTAAATTTTGAAATATCTCTTGGTTTAGATGATACATTTAAAAAAAATCAAAATATGGTAAGTAACACAGTAAAAAAAGGAACATTATAATTTTTTTTAAGGAAAAAGTAGGGTCCATAATTGATACCACATGGCAGTGTGTTGAATATTAGGTTATTATGAGTTTATTGCTCTGCCTATACGTAAAATAAAAAATATTTCTGATACGCTTATCTTTAAAAAATTAACCTTTATATATAAAAGTAAATTATATGTTTTCTTCTAATTGAAGGTTTGGCACTAAAAAATATTTGTAAACATTAGTAAAAATTAAATTGCATAAATAACTACTGCACCCACAAAAAGAAAGCTTATCATCGTACTGACATTTTAAAAAAAGCACAAATATTATTTGTACATATAAATCAGACATGGATCGACACTTAAGCACTATATTCAGTTACAAGACATAGAATTCAGTGTTTTATGGTCGAAAAAAGATTTTAAAGAAAGATATTTACGGTACATCATTCTTTTCAGGGAAAAAATAGATTATGCTGAATACATTACTAAAATATATTTATATGAGCTCCTAATGGAAATGTTGATTATTGAATAAAAATAATCGAAAAACTATTACTGTTATTTTTACCTCAAATTTTTGGACTGCGATTCAAGGAACCGACGGTAACAAATTAGTGTACAGTGCGTAAAATAAAGAACTGACAACTCTGAATAGCTTTTGATCTAATGATCGGAATTTTCAGTTCTAGGACTCGATCTTAATAGTTTAAAAGGGTGATTTCAAATAGGATAATTAATTAGTTCAGACGATGTTCGAAGATACAAATCAGACACAAAAAAGTACTTTCTATGTATTAACATAACTTTTCCCCGACAGATTTGGACTTCTAACCCTCAAAAGAAATGGTGTTGCTGCAATCTGAGAAATATGGTCCCGATAGTTTCATCAGGAGAGTGGTCCAAAATTTGGGCCTCTAGAAGTTAATTTAGCTTTTCGCGTATTTCGCCATATCTCGGGAAATTTTAAGCGAATTAAAAATATTTTTGCACACAATTAGAAAACTTAAATAATTCCTAAGGAATTCCTGAGGAAATTCCTATAAAAAAAACTAAGGATAATTCCAAGTAAAAATACCTTTTAGTAAATATTTATTAATCTATTTTTTACTTTATAACAGTTCAAAAAATTTCAAATTGTAAGGTCATTTTGATCAAATAGTTCCTGAGGAATCAAATTTTAGATTTTAAATATATAACTTTTTTAAAATTCGATTTATCAGGAACTATTCGACCAATTTCGTTCAAATTTTTTATTTTGCCATGTGAAATTACATTTTTTGAAATGATGTAAAAAAATCTATGCCTTACAGTTCAAATTATTTTTGACTATTATTAAATAAAATGAAAAAAAAAGTTCATATTTACTAATAGTTAATCTTTGCCTGGAATTACATTTGAATTACCGCATTTCATAATTGTTTGCAAAATATTTTTCATTTCGCATAAAAAATACTACATTGTCTGAATGCGAAAAACGCATTCAGAGAAATTACTTTCTTTTGTCTGATTTCGTAACTTAAACTATTGTCTGCTCTTATTAATTAGCACATTTAAGGTCACCCTCTCTAATCATTAGGGATAAGTGCTAGAAAATGAAGATCGGTTTAGTAGATCAAAAGTTAGTCTGGTTATCTAATTTTTAAATTTTTTTTCGCTCTGAACCGCGTTTTGTGCAACAAATTCATCCCACACTTCATTTTTATTTTCTAATAGAAAGGCAGTATTTTACAAAACAACGCTAATAAAAATACAATTTCGATAAGCTTAAAAATGAATTCGTTTTTTCTGTTCTAAAACTGACTCAAGAAATATGACCTTTAGCTGAGGAAGTGTAAAACCCGCTTAGAAACTGCAAATAATAAATTGAATTAAATATCGATTTAGTGACATTTTTTATTTTGGTGGCAGTATATTTCAAAGCTAAAGAAAGTTACCCGTAAAATTTTTAGCCCGAAGCTTAGACTATTTTTGAAACACGTTTCAATTTTATCGACAGAATTACTGGAAAGTATTATTAGAATCTAAAGCAGATGATAACAAATAGAGCAAGTTTTATATTTCTAAAATTTTATGAATAGTAAAGAACGAATCTAAATTTAAAAAAAAAAAAAATTTAAACACGAAGGACTAGACTGTAATACAAACACTTCCTTCATTAACATGATCAATGAATATTAATTATATATATATATATATATATATATATATATATATATATAATTGGTAAATTTTACCAATGATTTTCGTATAATTAACAATAAAATATCGTTTTATTATGTGTACAAAGTATGGTAAGTGTGGAAAACTTTGCTGATTTTTTCGTGATACTTTAGAGAATTTTAGAGAATTCAGAGTTTCCTAACCAGAATTTTTGACCCGAAGAAATTTAGAGAAAAAAAATTTTAGAGAAGGAAAATATTTTGCAGTAAAATTTTAGAACAGGAAAATTTTAACAGGAAAATTTAGAGAAGGATATTTTTTGAAAAAACCAGAATTTCCGGAAAACTGTAACAATATGAAGAAAATATTACGCAATAAATGGTTTAAATATTGTTTACTTTGAATCTATTAACCAGAATTAAGTTTAATTTTTACCAGAAATGTTATTAGCATACATTATGGAAATTTTTACATTATATATAAGTTAAAAACTTAGAGAAAGCATGGAAAATGAGATATAATAAAAATTAAAGAAAAGATAAGAAAAAAATATTAAAATAAACTATTTTTAAAATGATTTAAAAATTGTGTTCTATTTTAGCTAAAATTTTTTAAAGTTGTATTGATATATTTTGCACACTATTGTATTGATATATTTTGCTTTGGCTATATTGATACAATATTAGAAAGCACTCCTTTTTGCGGATATAATCATGTCAGCTGATGTCGAGATTATATCTTTTCCTTATTTTGCTTTCCTGTTTATTATTTTTTTAAATAAAATTTTTTCTCACTATTTTTTAAAAATATTATTCACTATTATTCACTATTTTTTAATAATTATTAAAATAAAATAATTTTAAAAAGATTTAAAAATTGTGTTCAATTTTAGCTTCAATTTTTTAGAGTGCTCCTCACACTATTGTATTGATATATTTTGATTTGGCTATAGTGATACAATATTAGAAAGCACTCATTTTTGCGGATATAATCATGTGAGCAGATGACGAGATTATATCTTTTCCTTACTTGTCTTTCCTATTTATTATTATTTTTAAATAAAAAAAAAAAATTCACTATTTTTTAAAAATATTTTATTTTATAATTTTTATCCTTTTCTTATCCTTAATCTTTAATATTTTTCCATGTTTTCTCTTTATTTTTAACTTATTTTATGAGTTCTATATACTTGCAGCTTAAGCGCGGTAAATAAAACTTATTAGTTTTCTTAGATTTCTTCGTTTTTTTCTCTTTTCTTTTTATCCATTTTGTCTTTATTGTGCTATATATATCTATATATATATATATATATATTATTTTTTTGAAATAATTTTTTTCATTTTTCATATAATTTATTCATTGAACTATAGGTTTGAATAAACCTATAATTTGATAAACCTAAGTTTCAAATCAAAGATTATATTATTTTTCATTTACATTTTCCTTCATATTCTTTTGAAAAACGTTCCACTTATATTTTTCACTAATACTTTTTAACATCCGAATTTGTATTAAGAATAATTACTGTAATTGTTAGTACTTTTTTTTAATGCAGTATCGTTTGCAAGCTACTTCCATCCTCTATCTTTCCAATATCTAAGAATATAGTCTTCACCAGCTCATTCTTCTGTAATAGATTGGTGCATAATAAATTTACTGCATTGACTATTTCCAAATCAAATTACGGTATAAAGTACCGGCACTTTGGTCGCATCCTTCGTAAAATAAATTTTACCTTAAAATCAGTTTTTACTGCAAAACATCATACCGTAATTTTTACAGTAATATTTATCTAATAAGAGTGATTCAGCAATTTTGCTGTAATTATTACTGCGCAAAAAATACGTCATATAATATCTCATGTCTCGGTATAAATGGATTTAACAGTATATAGTACCGCTACTCCGAATGCTGATACTTGAAATGCCATAATTTGATTCAGAATTCGTTTTGTGTACTTGTTTTTGAAGCAATAATAAATAGGATTAAAACTGTCACCCTTCTCTTACAAAATGCCACGTTCCGAACAAGAATTTTATTTTATTGTAGTCCATGCTCCTTATAACGTGTGTGCCAAATTTCATTACTGTCAGAAGTTCTGTCATACTGTTTAAATACTGTCAGAATTTACTCTCTCATTTTTAAAGATTCACTAAAACTTACAATTTATTTTCTTTAATATTTTTGGGGGCAATTATGCCTGTGTCATTGTTTAAATAATTTATAATAAATATTAAAAAATATATAATTAAATACTATATAAAAATATAAATATTTAATTTAGGACAAATAAAATATTTAATTTTCAACTTTTTCAAACCTTTAGTGTTTTTTCTTATTTTCCAGAAATTATTAAAATGTATATAAAAAAACATCTACCTATAAAAAAGAACATAAAAAGGTCTTTCTGTTTAATCTCATTTCTTAATACGTGTTTAAAATAATAATAATAATGATAATAGAGATAAACCTATTTATGACCCTTACTGTATAATGCTTTACAATAACAGCCAAAAATAATCTAAAAATATTAGAATCTCAAGAGAATAGTCTTTTTCTCAATTCAAAGTCCTCTTCTCAGTCTTTCTTTCAATTACTCTATAAAATAAACAGAATTTAAAAATAATAATTTTGTCCCAGTTAAGATATTTAAAAAAAAAAAAAAAATACACTTTTAAAAGTTTGGCCATTTGCATCTACACCTCTCTAAGTTTTTGTAACGTTTCAATACAGTATACTGAAATGAAAAGAAAAAAAAATAATCTAAATATTTCAAAAGTTTTGGTCTCTCAAATTGTAATAGACACTTCTTTGAAGATTATTTTATATTATTTATTCATAAAGCATCCTTTTACACCAAATATATGAAAATATAATAATAGATGTTTTATTTTTTATTTTTTTTTTATTTTTAAACAAAAAATAACTTATCATCAGCTGTGAGATATACTTAGACTAACTTAATTAAATATTGTTAATTCTAAAGATATATATATATATATACATATATATATATATATATATATATATATATATATATATATATATATATATATATATATATATATATATATATATATATATATATATATATATATATATATAAAGTATCCTTTAAAATCACTTTAAATAAAAAAAAAATTATTTTAGAAAAGACTTGTTAATTAGTTAATTAGTATGTTACTATTCTCTAAACTTTTTATCAAATGGTAAATGTTTGGCGCAGATTAAATGTACGGGAAAAATCCTCTCTGCAACTAACAAAATAATTGACGGTATAGGAATATATTTGGCGACGTTACGAAAGATAAGAATTCAATTCCATGTAAAGATAGGTTTGTAATGCCATTGAAATAATTTTTTTCTTAGTTTAGTACTAATAGTTACTCAATCCACCAGTAAAACACAAAAGACCGAAAAAGAATCTCTTCAAAAAGTTTCTTATATCAAAGCTCTTAATGCAGAAAAAACAGAAATAGGATTAGGGAAAAGATTACTTCAATACTTTCCATTTTAAAGTTTTTTTTAGAAAAAAGACCTTAGAATACTATTGTTTGAGAAATTCTGTTTTAAACTTTAAAGGAAAATAAATGTAAGTTATTTATTTTCATGAATACCTTTGGGTATATAGTTGTAGTTACGATTTTCTGTTTAGTCATTGTTGAAATAAATAACAAAAACAAAATATGAAGAAAACAAATTAGAGTTAAAATATTCAAATTGGTTAATTAAGAAGAGGAGAATTTTTGTAAGTTTTCTTAGAACGTAACAAAAAATAAAAATTTAAAAAAAAATGCTTTTAGAAATTATAATACGTACAGTGTGCAAAAAAATAGATGAAGCACCTTGGATAACTTTTCAACTAATAATCAGATTTCCACATACTGAAACTCAATCTTGATGGTTAATGCTCAATCTTCATGGCTGTAGCATGCAAAGAAGTCATAAAAACAGAACATCTTGAACAAATTTTGATCTAGTGATTGGATCTTCACTAGGACTCAATCTTCGTGGTTCCAGAGGATAATATCAAATAAGCTAATTAATCAGCGTATACCATATTTTAAGTTACGAAATTAGACACAAAAATGTACTTTCTCTGAAAAAAAAATTTTTTTTTGACAGATTCGGATTTCCGGGTGTAGTCGCAATTGGGGAAACATATACCAAATAGTTTGCTCAGGAGAGCAGTCCACAATTTGGAAAATCGGTTACTTTTTGCGAAATTGAGAAATTTTTGAGTGAATTGAAATATTTTTGCACACAATAATGTAAAATTCGTTTGTCTGAAGACGATTCCATGCAAAAATACTTTTCAATAATTATTTGTTGTTTTAAATTATAACTTTTTTAAAATTTGATTTCTCGGGAACTATTTAACCGATTTTGTTCAAATTTTGTATTCTGTCTCATGAATCTTTTGTATTATTACATTATTTGCTTTATAATAATTATAAAGTATTTTTAAGGTTTACAATATGCCCGTATTGCCCACACTATGGTATCGCCCCCATATATTTTCTGACGTGAGTTATACGTTTACTATTAATTATTTTGAGCCCAAATAAGGATTGAAACTCAATATAACAGGTTTGGAACTCAATTCTCTATTCTCTTCTCGCTGTCATTTGCATCGAAGTGGAAATATTCGCCTATGACATTTTTAGGCTGCATGCTAACAAGCACATAACTTGCAATTATTTTGTACTGGCGTGTATAATTTTAATCTTTCAAGGTTTTTTTCCTAGAAAACTAAAAATTTTTGAACAGCTACCCACAAAATGATCTTCAGGCCTAACCGTCTCATTTCCCCCACTTCTGCACATTCCAAAAATACGAGTTAACACATCGGTGACTTGCTGTGTATTTTCTTTATTGTCTCTGTGGATGATAATGTTGTTTTCCTGAAAAAAGATAATTATAGAGCTCTAGGTGTGTATTTCATAAATTTAGTCTAGTAAAAATTTCTCCTGATTTCCTCAATTTCTCCTGATAGTAAGAGGCATTCAATATTCATTTCTGTGACTGGCTCATCTTACCCTGATTGCAAGTTGCACATCTTAACAACATGCATATGAAATCAGTCTTTGATTTCCGCCTGACTTAAATCCGCATAATACTCTAAACACTCTTCAATTTCAAACCAATGAATGGCGTTTTCTACCCCGAGGAGAGCTCCAAGCTCTTTACCGTCCATATTTCTTGGTTATTGTATCCTGTGTATTATGAGGTCATTCGGCTCAACGTGTTCACTGAGTTAATAGTGAACACAGTAAATATTGAGGAGACAGTAAATAGAGAAGGCAGTAGATGTAGATATATATTAATAAACATATACAATCCCTGGCTATATTTTAAGATGCACTGTGTGATTCTATGTAAAATCTTAATTATCGTATGATATTATACAGCTTTATTGTTTTCACACGACTGGAACCGGTTTGCACTTGTTTACGTTCGAGTATGAATAGGTCAACATTGTAATGCAATGTAATGCAATAATAAACACAAATAGGAAGTTTATAAAAAAACTTCCTGAATAAAAACCCATTACACGTATGTTTAAATATAAAAGTATTGCATATAATTTCGTGCAAAACATACAATTATTAATTAACTGCTGTGCGTCTGATAATTTGATCTAAATATTACAATATAATAATATAACACTCTATATAATAAATATTCTATATTTACCAATTATATATTATATATCGCCTAATTTAACCAATTGATACACGAACGTATACAAGTGCAAACCAGTTTCAGTCGCATAAAACAATAAAGCTGTATAGTATCACCTAATAATTAAGATTTTACATAGAATTTTATAGTGTGTCTAATAATTTGGACAAGGACAGATATAGTAAGCAAATAGTTTGAGAGCTAATAAAAGCTTAAAACTGATGTTTGAATAAGAATCATTATCTAAATTCGAAATTAAAATCTATTTGATAGTTTGTAAAATAAACTCACTATAATCTAACTATATCCTAACACCAAAGTATGCATCGTTTATTGCTCACTACAAGAACAAAATATAGTAATAAACAAGTCAAAGGATACCAAATCAGGACAGCCAGAAAGCGGGCTCTTTCTAAACATAACAACCGAATCACCTTTTCTTAATAATATATCTATATATAAGGAATCATATCTAATGTTATTAATTAATGTTAATTAATGTTATTAAAAAATAACATTAATATCTTATGAAATTCTGTATGTTTGAGCACAGATATTACATTATTTATTTCTTTTATTGAAAACAAAATTATCTGTTTTAAACTATAACCTCACAGAATAAGCTGTGATAAGCAGCTGTGAACTTTCTAACCAGAAGTCTTGAAGGTAAAGAGTTTGATGCTTGTTTTCGTTCACATTTGCATTGGAAACATTATCCAAAGTTTCCCGAATTTATATAAAAAAAAATTCAAACTATGGTTAGTAGTACTATATTTTCGGTTTTCTAAACAAGAACCTTATTCAGTGTCTATTATTTAAATTTAACTCGCCCTGTTTTTGATGTTATACGCAGCAAGAACAATAAGGTATCTTCATTTATATCATTAAAGTGAATTGATTACATTAATGGGGACCTATAAAAATTGTGAGGGATTAACTGAAAACTCCTGTTTAGAGAGAACTGAATATGGGATTTAAAAAAATCTGTGCTTACAAAGTTCCCTCGAGTCAGTAACGAAAACGAATCCTTTCTAAATATAACTGCACTGACGTCTTATTGAATTCAATTAAAATTGAATTAAATGAATAGAATTTACTTCTTTTTGAAACTTTTTCTTATACCTAAAGCTATCTGTTGCTTAACTTTACGACTTACTTCTGCTGATAAGCATGCAATTTTGTACAATTCTTTGCTACGCTTCCAAGCACTTCCAATTGGAATCGTGAAAAAGGGGGGTCAACCCCGACCCCCCGTATTGAAAATGGGAAAATAATTGTGAAAGTAATTTATTTAGTTTTTTAATTACAAGTAATTAACAAGCTTTTGGAGGAAAAAATGGAGAGTTTTAAGTGTATAAGTCTTTAACCCTAACACAACTCACGTGACAATAAAGTAAAGTTTCATTCATGTTTTTCTTGATTACTTTTTAACAGAAAATATTTTTTTGGATTACATGATATGCAAACTTCAAAATTTTTCCTGGTTATCTGGAAGTTAAAGAGACTTGATACTTGTCTACTGGATACAATTATTTTTTTCATTTCAACATAAGCCTATAAATATTCAAACTACATAACACTTTTTTAATTTTCTTGATTTTCTACAAATTTATTACAACGAAAACAAATGAACAAAGCAATAAAAACACAAAAAGTAAAACAGATTTTTTAGAGGAAAAATTTTACAAAAATTAAGTTTGAACTTAAATTTGATCTGCTTTTAATTAAAAAAAAATACTTAAAATAAAAATTTTATTTTGCCATCCTTTACATAAGGTCATTTTTTAAGTCTGTTGGTGAGTTTATAATTGATTAAAAAAATTATAAAATTGACTAGTGATAGTTATTTTTTAATTGAAAAAACAAAGAAGTATGATCACATGTAACAGTCAGTTTTGACAAGTAAAGCAAATAAATTAAACTACATATGATAGTACAATATATATGTGTGTATATATATATATATATATATATATATATATATATATATATATATATATATATATATATGGTAACATGACATGTTTTTAAGCGAGAAAAAATTGAACAAAGTTTCATAGAAAAGTCATTTCTGACGAAAAGAAACCTAATTAAATATGGTTCATTCAATAGTTTGAAGAAAAAAAAATAATTAAGTTACATATGAAATTAATTTTGATAGCAAAACTAATACATAAGCTCTCACGTGATAGTTTAAAGAAAAAAAAACAAATAAAGTTACATATGCCAGTCATTTTAGTCGCAAAAGCTAATACATAAGGTCCCATGTGATAGTTTAAACGGAGAAAGAAATGAATAAATTTACATTAGAAAGTCATTTCTGGCAAGAGAAAACAAACAAATAAATATGTAAGAAAGTTACTTTTCGACAACAGAAAGAAGCTAATAATGTTATTTGTGATAATTTGAAGAGAAATACAAATGAATAAAGTTATATATGAAGGTCATTTTGGACGAGTAAAACAAACAATTAAGGTTATATTTAACAATAAATATTGTGATGAGAAATAAGAATAATTAAGATTAAATAGGGAAAACAGATATATACATAAATGTCCACGTTGAGCATCAATTCTGTGAAGAGAAACCAATAAAAAGGTTAAAACATGGAAAAAATATATAAATAAGTTTATATGGGGAAATTTTTGTCATGAATATAGCAAATAAATTTGTTCACATGGAAAAAAAAATTTGACCATAATTTCATGATCAAAAATGAAAATCATTTTTACGAAAACAGAAACAAGTAAATATTTCAAATTAAACATTTCATCTAATATGAGCGAACCAATCATTTCAAACAGTTAATAGATATTATCTATTCTTAAATTGCCTGTAATAATTTAGATATTATATTCCTTACAAAATCAGAATTTTCATTCTAAAAGTTCGGCAAAATATCTGGCAGCAGCGTGTTCATTCATAACCATAAGGATTACGGTTAGGAACGTTTCCTATCGTTACGGATTTGAAACCGTTAACAACTGCTGGTACGATTAAAAAGTTTTAAAAGAACAGTAAGAATGAAATTTAACTTGACATAGGAGCAGTTAGGTTATGTTAGGCTTTTCATTATATAATGAACACTAGAGTTAAGTTCTGTTATGCCAAATGAACATGTTGAATGTGGTTTAATTAGTTTTTCTGATTGTGACACCAATCGTTAGAATTAGGACATACTTGATATTTTCTGTGTTAAGCAACTCTTATGTGCTACCCTCTATGCGTAAATGAGACTTTACTTTTCTAATAGTCCGAGCTCAGCAATTGGGGAGAGAAGGGTACTGGAAACTCTTCATTTGTTGAAGAAATTGAAGTAGTGAAAGCACTGGGATTCGAACCCCCGTTCAGTCGGTCATGAGACTGACAGATTAGTTCTTCCTGTCTACATTAAGTACCCGAATGCATGAAACTAAGTGGATTTAAATTGTAGGCCTAGTTGGAGAGGATGAAATGCTGGTTGTTTAACCGCATCAGGAGAAATTAGTCAAAAAACGATTTTTATTGCAGTAAATGCACTGCTGACCACCCAAATGGCAACACCAAGAAAGACAAGAGATATCACAACAAAATTTATTTTGTAGTTAACATGTTGGCCAAGTATTAAATGATTAAATTTATAAACTTCTGTAAAGTGTGGTTCCTGCCAAAATCAGTAGCCAGAGTAGCCGCCATAGTTAGAGATCACCGCTGCCACACGCCTCGGCATTGATTCAAAGAGACTTTGGATGTGTTTTTGGGGTACAGCAAACCAAACAGCTTCCACACGTTTTCAAAGTTGATCTGGTGTGGCAGCTGGGGATGTAATCTGGGTCAATCGTTGAGCAATCATGGACCACATGGTTTCTATCGGTGAAAGATCCGGAGAGCGAACTGGCCAAGGAAGCAATTCAATCTGCCGATTGACGAAGAACCCTTGGACAATCCGTGCAACGTGCGGTCGCGCATTATCATGTTAAAATCTGGCTGTGCGCAAGCTCTGAAGGTAAGGAAAGACAACTGGCTCCAGCACCTCAGAGATGTAGCGATGGCTGTTTAAATTTCCGGCAATGCGTACCAGAGGAGTGCTAAAGTGATATCCAATACCGCCCCATACCATAATACCCGTGCCCCATACCATAACGTGCGGTCGCGCATTATCCTGTTGAAATATGGCTGTGCGCAAGCTCTGAAGGTAAGGAAGGACAACTGGCTCCAGCACCTCGGAGATGTAGCGCTGGCTGTTTCAATTTCCGGAAATGCGTAGCAGAGGAGTGCTAAAGTGATATCCAATACCGCCCCATTCCATAATACCCAGTGCAGGACCAGCATGGCGTTGCATAACGCAGCTTTTGAGCATCCTCTCTCGACTCGACTCGTCTCCAGACTCGAATGCGACCATCTTGTTGTTGCAGACAGAAGCGTGACTCGTCAGTAAAGACAATTTCATTCCATTCTGTCGTCCACATCCTTCTTTCATCGTACCATTGGCGGCGGAGACGTCGATGGTTCTGCGTCAAGGGTAGACGAAGCAATGGACGGCTTGAGGACAGACCACTCTGTTGTAAACTGCGTCGAATGGTACGCGCAGACATTGTATGATGCGTTACAGACTGAATGTGCTGTGCTATGGTTTGTGATGTAACTGAGTCACTGCCATGCGCACAATTCGCCTGTCATCACTTGAAGTTGTGCACTGAGGTGGATGCAAACGAACACGTCGGTCCGTCGTACCCTCCTGCATCCAACGATCACATATCCACATTACAGTTGCTTGGTTGCGTCCAACACGACTACTAATTTCCCTGAAAGAAAATCCACAATCTCGGTAGGCCACTATCCTTCCTCTGTCGAACTCGGATACTTTACCAAAAGAAGATTGCTGTTTTCTACGAGGCATTATTGATCGTTTTTTCAAAAAACCACGAGAAAAACACAATTGCCGACCTTGAAATCGTCGAAATCTCCAAGCCTTAATTAGCTCTTCGAAGTGGCGCCACAGGCGCGCGTTATGTGCGTCTGCGCTGAAATTCTAATCATTTGCATATCTCACCTCCTCTAATGCATGTTGTAAATTTCATGTTATTTGCATGCTTCGTTCAGGGTGCTGCATTTACGGTGCCCACAGGAAGCAAAACTCAAATATTGTATGAATTTTGAAATACCCTAGAACCAAGATTACGGTAATATTGTGATAAACCACAAGTTTTAAAATTTTTTATAGCTGTTTCTTGATATGATTTCCAAATGATTTCGTTTGAGGAATTTTATCTGGATAACAATGACAGCTCACTTCCACCACCGAAATCGAGTTGTCTTTCCCCAAACACATTTTACATAAACGTCTTTGTTTGTTGGTCTCGCATTTAGGTATGGTTTTGGTTGTTAATGTCAAACTAGATCTATACTTATGTCTTTTCGGTGACGGTTTGGAATTCATTCTTATTGTTATTTCAAAGACAATATACTGGCATTACAACACTACCACAATTTAGATCAAAAGACAGATTTTTGTACCCTATCTCCACACCAAGCTTCCCAACTATACCTAAACATTTTGAAAACCTAGCTTAACATAGTATTTTCCGAAGCCCTTAGAGCCGTGGTCAGGGGATGGAGCTCTCGCCTCTCAATGAGTTAACTCTTGTTTGAATCATTGCGGTAGTAGGTCGATACAAATTCCACATCCGGCTTGCTCCGATGTCAGTGCTGATGTCAAATATTTTCTGTGGAAGACGCATCATGGGTTAGAGTAGGCTAACAGTAGGAGGTTTCCGTGGTTTTCCTCTCTTCATGTAACGCAAATGATGTTTATTTCCCTCAAAAAGTTCTTCACAACGGCAAATATCCACCAATATTTGATTCAAAAGTTCCTTTGTCATCTGGGCTGGGTTCAAAATTACAAGTCGACGAAGTTGAACATTGGTAGTCGTAAACTCAAAATTGTATCGGCTATTCAATGACAGTTATAAAATAGTATTTTAAAAAATTCCAAAGAACATCATGTAATGAAATGTATCGAATTATTTTCCAGAGAACAACACCTCGACAAAAATACTTTAATTTAAATCGAAACCTTTTGGGATGATTCATGCCCACTTTCGCCGACACATTTTCATTAAATATTTTGACTAACTCTGAGTACCTAACCTGGAATAATGTTAATGCATGTTTGACTAACTTTATCTGAAACGACCACTCACGAAGACAAGTTCAATTAATGAGCAGAAGTATATCTAACTGAGCGTTCATGACGAGCCTTATACTATTCCAGAGAATGATGATAAATCAATAAACGCACCTGAGAATGACAGCGGCAATAACTCCTGCCACCCATCTTATAAGGTATGCTAATATATTGCTACTTATGCACCCGCGCACCAAGTCTTATTGGAATTTTAAGCCTCTGCAA
The DNA here is from genome assembly GCA_949128135.1 of Parasteatoda lunata. Taxonomy (NCBI): domain Eukaryota; kingdom Metazoa; phylum Arthropoda; class Arachnida; order Araneae; family Theridiidae; genus Parasteatoda; species Parasteatoda lunata. The sequence continues at coordinate 103,216,382 of OX421971.1, forward strand.
TCATTTTCTTCAATATTCATGGCGTAATGAAGGTTTGAAGTTGTGTTCAAGGAAACTGTAAGAGAAGAAAGAGTCTTGTCAGTTAAACTTTGAATGTTGACAAAATTGCATTTGAAACATAGTTTTCTTATTTAATGGCATAGTTAAGGTATGATAATTAAAAGCTTATTATTTCTCTGAAAAAAGGGTTAGTTATCTGCAAGAAATGATAATTAAAAGCTTATTATTTCTCTCAAGAATAGTATAATCATCTGTAAGTAAACAGACCCCAAAGTTTCTTTATGATCTTTAGAATTCTTCCCTTCAATTCTAAACAAACATTAGTTGCAATTACCAATAAAGTTTCAAATTGCAATATGATAATATAATTCAATTAAGAAATTTTCGAAAAATAAATGCTCAAATGTTAACATTATGCAAAATGTTGTCTTAATTCTGCGTTTTACTTTAACGTGTTAAATTTAATATTTCTTCCATTACTCTTACAGCTCACAACAAGACCTACTCAACATTGTCAATTACTCTACTTATAATACTGTCAATTGATTCATTCGCGCTTCTTTAATTAACCCACTTATGCTTTGTCAATGGACTCCATCAGTCGCTTTCAATTATTCACCCTCTCATAAGTAAATTAATCATTCATGCTGCTGTATTAATATTTTTACATTATACAGCAATGTGTGTTAATTTTTCACTTATAAATTTCGCCAAAATAGTATTTTCCAAATAAATTACTTTAATTTTAAAAATTCTTTTGAAAATAATAAAATATAGCTATGTATTTCTAGTTTTTAAATTTTTTTTTGTTGAAAAACTAGCGTTTTATCAATAATAGTATTTAAATTTAGAATAATGTAAAATGAATTCTTGTTTGAAAAGATGCAACCGCAAGTGGGAGAAAAAATATACATTTTCTTTGTACAAATATTTATTTTACAATTTTATGATATCTTTTTGCTTATTTAAGATAAAAACCTAATTAAAGAAGCATTAAAAAATGTGAGTCATATCACTTATTCAATTATACCACTTCGTGTGTATAATTTAGAAGCAAAAATTAAAAAAAAAGCGATAACAGAAGCTTATGAGAAGTAGCTTCAGGGCTCTTCCTTTCATAGACGTCGCATTTTCCCCCCTCTAATTTTTTAAGGAGGGTAAAATTAAAATAAACAGAGTAGCAACTGAACTTTAGTTTTAGTCATTTAAAGTGTCATTAAATCATTTTCAAATTGGAGAGGTATTTAAAAATATTTTCGCACTAAAATTAAATATTCTAATTACTACTTATAAAAATTTTAGCTACAATTAGAATATTTCTTAAATAAAAACTTTAAAACAGCAATGCATTTTTTGATTTGGAACATAAAATTAAAAATAACACAACTTGAATCTGTATTAAGCCCCTATCCGGTCTGTAACCTATGTTGCAACCAAAATTATTTAAATGATGAAAAATGAACTACCGGAAACAATAAACGTCACCGTTTTAGGTCGTACATTATTATTACGAAATAAAATAGATTTTTATTAAATTTTATACAAAAATTAGTCTTAATGGTAAGTAGACAGAGGTAACAGAGCAGGTAAGTAACAGAGGCTACCGTAGAACTAAATTGTGAATAATCTTACATTGCATATTACAGAGTTTTCGTCACACAAAAATTGACATCTACTTCTTTTTTATAAACTTAATATCTAAAGAAATACTAAATAAAAAGTCAATAAAGTTGCCATGAACATGGTAATAGAGTAGAAAAACATCAGAGGGTAAAACGAAACTGTAAGCTATGATGACAGGGTTCATTGAAAAGAAGAAATGATTATTTAAAACTGAAAATCAAAATTTATTCTTACCATAAAAAAAATTGGAATAGTAAATAAAACATTCGTATCTTGATAAAGTTTCATTTCCTTATAATACAGCTAATATAATGAAAATTCTTAAAATCGCTACCATATATAAAAATTGAACATCCAGGGAGCCATGGACCCATTTTTGACAACTCAGCAGATATAATTTAATACAATAATTATGTCAACTGAATAAAAACTAATAATTGGTTTAACAGCAATTTAATAAGAGGTAAAGAAGAATAAAAAATAGCAATTTAGTTACTTTTGAAGTAATAAATAGGTATTATTTAAAAATTCTAATTTCTATGTAAACCTACATATCTAAATGTATAGTATATTAACTTGAATACTCAAAAATGTTGTTTGGAATTTTCTTTCAATAATTAAATTACGTGAAGTCATAGGACATTAACAAAAGTACAATTAACTTTAAAATGACCAAAATAGCTATTTACTTTACCATCCATAATCACACAAGATAATGCGAAGCATTACTACTACATTTAATAAGTTATATAAATATTCAGCTTGATAAACATAAAATAAAGAAATTATGTGTATATTTAAAGAATTTCAGTAGTGTATATTTACTGCTATGTTAAAATAAGCCAACAAACGGAGTAAAACCAGTTTTATTTCATTGAAATCATTTTAATTTAACAAAATGGTTAAAAACAACTTTCTTTTTTTTATAATTTTTAAAGTTTTACGTCATGTCTCGAAAATTTAAAAAAAAATATGTGTATATTTCAATGCTACTCTAAATTATTTATTTAAAGTCAAGTTATACAAATTTCACAAGTAGAAGAAAGTTCTGAATTTACACCACTATATCAGGAGCGTATTTGGGTGTGGTAAAGCAATGGGCATATTGAGTTGCAGCATTTCAATAATAATAAAAAATACACATTTTCTGTTCAAAAAATACAAAACTATCCGCAAAATTATTCCTTAACTTGTTTTTAATTTAGCTCGATTCCGATCAAAATTTCCATTAAAACTGTTGTGCATTAAAAATTATTTGTTTAAGTAAAGAAGAAGAAAAATCATAAACAGTAGAATGAAGAATGAATCATTCATAAAATACTTTAAACACGAAAACAATGCATTAAGAGAAATCAAAAACATAAAAATAGCTGCAGGAAAATTATTTTCATGCATTTAAAATATATAAGAGAGGATTTTTAGAGATCTCTTAATATTAAGAAATAACATGTACTCACCGCGAAATTAAGTCAAAACTCTAATCTGAATTTTTACTAAATTCTTAACCTATGTACTTATATCTTATGTCATGAAAGCACGTATGCAACAGGAAATACATATTTAGACACTTCAAGCTTGCTGCGCTTATTTAAATAGGATTACGTAATATCCATATTTGAATAGCGTTTCAACGTTTAAAGTACCAACAGATTTTGAGTGTTGAAGTAGAAAAAAGAGTTGGGCGTTGAACAGATTATGAGTGCTTGTTTTGAGTGTTGAAATTACCAACAGAATTTAAGTTCAATCTTCTGATCTGATGTTCTTCGTTTCTGATGAAATGAAGCAATGCATGAATACAATGAATTTTATACAATGAATTTTATACAAAGTGGCAATGCATGAATAGCAAATGTTAATATAGATGTCTAAGCTAAAAGCACTTCTCTTAACAGTAAATTTATCAATGGTCAAAATATTACAAGTAGAAACAAACTGGAATGCGTTTCATTTAAAAGTAAAATAGAGTAAACACTTGATTATTATAGATAGCTATAATTTCATTGCAAAATAGATGTTCTAGCCAGAGGCTGGACTATGATCATTTAATTGACAGTGTGACGTTAAGAGAGCCATTTATTTCACTGACATAATGGTATAATGTTGATATTAATTTTTAATTGACAGGTAAGTTAAAAAGCGCCAACTTGGACATCTCTCAATAGTCGAAGTTTAGCAAATAGTTTCTATTACCATCTCCACTTTTTTTTCGAACTTCAACGAGTAGAAAAATTGATTTTACTTCTTGATGGAAAATATTTATTCCAGATAATTTAATATTTTTTCCATCTACTTTATCTTTTATTTCCATTTTACAGGACGGTCGGCACATTTTCTTTTGTAATTATGCATACATTATAATTTTGTATTTTTTAATTTCTTTGTGCATTAGTATCCAGAATAAAACTATAATTAAAAAATAATATTTTAATGCTTCCTAACTATTTATTTATCTTTTTTTTTTTTTTTTTTTTTTTTAATTTAAATACATATGATGTAATGCAACAAAGAGTGCTCATAAAGCAGGCATAGTGCTGCCCTCTGATAACGAGTTTCTAAGATATTTTGTTCGCAAATTCTTTTTTATTTTGTTACTCATTTTTGTGTAACTTTGATTTAGACGTGGTAGCTGGCATGTTCCTAAATAAATATTAAGCAGAAAACTCAAATTTTGCATTAGATATTTTTCATATATTTGAATTAAAGATGTAAATTTTTAGATTGTTGCTAAAAACATTTTAAATATAATATTAATCCCAATAGCATTATTTAACTTATTTTATAGCTTTTTACACTTCCTATAAAATCTTTAAAATTTAATAAAACTATGTTTTAAATAACATTAACATACATGCAGTGAAAAACACTAAGAGTTTTATGCCGAAAATATCATTTTGTTTTTACTTATTTCATTTCTGCATTATAACGACAACATTGAAGAAATTAGACACAAAGGCATTGAGAACATAAAGCAACAAATATTTTCAATCAGTTTTCTTTTTTTTTATTACTACAAGCACAACTCCAAGCATTTTAGAGATATTTAAAATGCATAACATTTAGGAATCAATGCACTGACTATTAATTGCTTTAATCTGTCGCCAAGGTTTTTCTTCTTTGCCTTACGCATACGCACTCAAATGTTTGGCGAAAAAGAAAGTTTAAGAAAAAAGATAAAATTTTAATGAAATCAAAAATTTAATGGCTGATTTTAAACTAAAATGTGAAGGCTTTCGAAGCCTTTGCTTATATGTTTAACAGAGAGCCGTGCTAGCTCAGGGGATTGTTCCTACGAGGTGACCGGGGCTCGAATCCCAGCGATAATTGTATGATTCGAATTCTGATCCCGGCGAGCAGTGCACAGTGCTGGCGTAAAATGTCCTCTGTAGTTGATGAATTATGGGTTAGAGTCCCTTTGCCATCAGGCTAACCGTGGGTGGTTTTCCTTCCCATGTAACGCAAATGCGGGTTAGTTCCATCAAAAAATCCTTCATGAAGGCGAATTTCCCTCAATACTTGATCCAGGAGTTCCCTTGTTCTATCTGGATTAGATTCGAAAGTTCTTCTAGATTGGATTCAAAATTACAAGGCTTCGGAGTTGAACATAGTAGTCGTAAACCCAAAATTGGGTCGGCTGTTTAATGACGGTTATAAAATAAAATAAAATGTGTTAGACAGATGTCGAGAAAGGCCTAAAAATAGATTTTAACTCAAGTCTAGATTATTGAATTAAAAGATTACCTATTCTATTTATAGTTTTTAATTATTGAGATTAGGATTAAATGAAACAACAATTTAGTTTTAAAATGAAAGGAATTATGTTATGCAGAATTTTGCATGACATGGTTCGAGTTAAAAGTTTTTGCGAAGTACATTGCGGCAAAGAAAAAAAAACGGGTGGCCCGGAAAAACTTTTGTTTTAATGATCGGATCCTCACATTCTAGGACTTAATCTTAATGGTTTGAAAGGGTGAATTCAAACATGCTACTTAATAATTGCAGACGATATTTTAAGTTCTAAAATCAGACACATAAACCTACTTTCTTTAATTAAACATGTAATTTTTTTCAACGTCCCAAATTAAAGACCCACAGTTTGGTCAGGAGAGAGGTTCGAAGTTTGGACCTCATGATGTTAATTTTATTTTATGCGTATTTTGTCATATCTCGAGAAATTTTGAATATAATCTAAACTGTTTGCATGCAATTATGAAATCTGTTTATAAAACGATAATTTCATGTAAAAAATTTTATTATTTTATGTCGTAATGGTCGAAAAATTATAAATTTTAAGGTATGCTATTTTTTACATCCTTTTAACGAATGCAATCTTACGCGGTGAGATACAATACTACTGCGAAGTCGGTTGCACAGTTCCTGAAAAATCGAATTCTGAAAATACGACTTTTCTAAAATTCTATTTCTCTGGAGCTTTTCGACAAATTTCGATCAAATTTTGTATTTTGCTGGTTAAAGTTGCATTCTTTAAAATGATGTAAGAAATTGTATACATTGCTATTCAAAGTTTCTTCGACTATTACAACATAAAATAATAATAATAATAAATATTAACTGAATGTTATTTTTTGCGTGAAATTATGTTTGGATATGATAGTCAACCACTGGAGATGTTCTAAATCAGCAATGTGGCTTGTGTAGCTCCGCACCATTACACAAATCGAAAAAACATAACAAGAATTCGAAATGTGATCCTCTCATTGGGGGACATATGCTCTATGTTCTGAAACATCCCTGATCTAAAATGTGTAATTAGGTACATATGAATATGAATAAATGACCAAAATACCATACAATTTTTTCGATTTCCATAAAACAAATGAAATAGGCCCATTATCTTTTCTATTTTATGCTAGGATCTCAAAATAAAAGAATTAGCTATAGATCAACATCAAACTCAAGAAACATCAACGCTAAATAAAAAAAATGCCAAAAAAGATACAAATCCCAGTAAAAAAACTCTCTCAATAAAAAAACTCTTCAACAATTCTCAAGTGAATTTTTTCATCTTCGATGTAAGAAACAGCAATTAATCAAACCAATATATTCAATCTTTTTTTTTTCAAAAAGAAATACTGTTTTTCTGGTTCATTTTAACTTTTAAAGCTTCTTAAGTGTACTATAGTCGCACTAAATTAATTAACTACTTTTCAAATTACTTCCAAGTAGAAAGAAAATTAAGACAAGTAACTTCGTTACAAATAGTTTACTACGCCCAAGAAATTAATCATTTGATAATAAATGAGTAACAAACTAGTTAAAAACTGAACCTTCTTCAAATATTTTAAAAAGAAGATTCTGGAACAATGCACAAGGCTCAGATATTTTTCTTACTAATGTCTATTTTTAAAATTTTATTTGGTTTAACTTTCTTTGATTGGCTCTAAACGCTATTAATGGAAATTTATCTATATTATTAATTATATATCATTAGAAACTTAAGAAAGGAGAACGCCCATGGCTCCAAAAAAATTGTATAGCATAAATTATTCAGCTCTGTGATAGAAGAAACATTAGAGACAGTTATTGAAAAATAGATTTAGATAAATAGAAAAAAGTCCTCATTAATTTGCTATTAACATTCTAATTATCTCTTGACGAATCTAAAAGATTAGATCAATCCTGAATTTACCCAAGTACCAAAGGCGTGGATAATACTTAGGTGTGGACTGAAACTTGGAAATGCGTGAAGTTCTAAAGAAAATTAAGGTGCCCCGAGAAAAAAAGTATGATCAAAACTACCAGGATATGGTAAAATTTGCCGTGTTTCTGACGCTATAGGATCACCAAAAAGATCGGTAAGTTTAACAACGCACTTTTCTTATGATTTATATATATATTCATATTTTTTGACATATACGAGTATTTGTGAAAAAAATCGACTCTCAAATGTATCAAGAAATAAGCACTTAAAATTTTTAAGACGCAAATTTTAGTCCAAATAATAATATGTTATGAGCATACATATAAAAATATGGGACATTTTGCGAATTTTTTATATTTTTTTGTAATGAGAATTTCCTTTGAAACTTGTTTCAGATTACAAAGTAAGCGACAAATATTTCACCCATAGATGGGAAAAAATAATTACCCAAATATTTTAAGAAATATGTGTTTAGTCCAAATCATGCTACGTTAAGAGAATTAGTATAGTTAACATTATTAAGGTTGAATCTCAAATTGTTTATTGTTTTTTGCGATGTGGACAACTTGAAACTTGTTCCAGATTACGTCAGTAAACATCAGTTTTTTCAAAAAATACCCATATGTTTCAAGAAACAAGTAATCAAAATTTTTAAGAAGGATTCGTTGACTCCAAACAATGATGTATTTAAAGCCTATGTATATTTGACGAAAATGTAGACAATTTGCGAATTTTTTTACAATATTTTGGAATGAAGATAATTTGAAACTTGATTAATGAAGATAATTTGAAACTAATGAAGATGATTTGAAGATAATTAAAGAAATGAAGATAATTTGAAACTTGAATAAGATTAAAAAATAAGAATCAATTCTCTCAAAAATAGCCGTAGGGGAGAGTCGGGTAGCCCCGCCCACTTAAAGACTATTGCTTATATTTTTGTATAATATTGAGTAATAATCAAGATTTTTGTATATTTCTATTGTTTTATCATTTAATTAAATAATACAAAAAGAATAAACCCAAAAAAGAATAGTTTAACTTAAAAAAAATTGAAATTTAAAAAAACATGTTTTTCAGCTCTTTTCAAAATGTGTCGGGTAGCCCCGCCCAGTTACAAAAATTATGTTTTTTGATTGTTTTTTCAGGTGTAAATGAAAATGACCAATGTATTGACAATAGATAAACCTTATTTATCCTTTTTATCACAAAATAATTTTTTTTATTACATATTTATATACTTTTAGTGAATTCTATCATTTATTAAAAACAAATGTTATATTTTTTATTATTATTAATGTATATTAATATATTATAATATTAATATATATTTATATTAAATATTTAAAGAAAATAATTTAATTTAAGTAAATCTTTGGAACCGTACATTTATCGACGAAATAAAAGTGGGCTGTGATACCTAACATTCATGTGAGCTGGGCTACCCGAAATCCAATTTTTTTGTAAATTTGTAATTACTCGAACAATTTTTCACAAATAAACTTTGTTCTTTGTGCAAACTAAACTTAAGACTACATACTTTAATGCTGTATGTATAGAAAAAATTATTTTTTTAATACTAAAATGAAATTTAATCGAAACATTCAACCAATTTTTCTTAATATCATGACAACTGTATTCAACATATTTTCAAAACTATTGTTTACCATGTTACCAGCTGCATAAATACTTGAAACTTTGAAAATAATATTTTTTTAATATAACAATTATTTTCCGATGGCCCATTGACTTGAAAAAATATTCTATACATATGAAATTGACATTGGGCGGGGGTACCCGCTGGGCGGGGCTACCCGACTCTCCCCTACATGTCAAAAAATTTGATCTCAAAATTTTTAAGAAGCAATTTTTGGACGAATTTTTATAAAACTTTTTTTAATGAGAAATTCATTTGAAACTTGCTTCAGATTAACAGATTCAGATTAAGTGTCAAATTTTTCAAAAATACCCTTAGATCTGAAGAAATAAAAACTAAACAATTTTTACGGAAAATTTGTTTAGTTTAAAGTATGCAACGTTAAGTGCACATATATGGTTATCATAATGGAGGACAATTTTCGAACTTTTTATAGTAATTTGCAATAACGAATTCGTTTGAAACTCGTTTCAGATTTAAAATTTTGTATCAAATATTCCAAATATACCCATAGTTGTGAAGAAATAAATAACCAAAATTTCTAAGAAGCATTTGCTTACTATGCTACGTAAAGAGCCACGCTACGTCATCCCTACTAAGAGCTTATCAGTAGGGTTGAAGTCTCATTCTTACTGAGGAAGTGGGGTGTAGCGCTCATCCTATAGACGAGGGTTCATCGCACCGAAGTGGGGTGATGCGCTCATACCATATCACTATAGTCAGAGAGGTCATCAACCCGAAAAGTGGGGTGTAGTAGTAATTTTTCCCCTAAGCGTGATTCAATAAAAAATATATCAATGTTTCAATAAAGAAAATATATTAAATATTGAATCTGAATTGTTCGTATTCTTCAGAGAATACTGTACATGTTCATTATCCAAATGAACACCTTTTTTCGAGCTTAAATTTGGACTAAAAAGCTTTTTTTTCAATTATACATTATCTCTCTTCTTATATTCCACTATGTCTTCTAATTCTTTTTTAGAAGACATATTAAAAGACATTATGTATGCTACTGTATTCTTATTTGCAATCTTCTTGTTACATCCTTAGCAACAAATTACTTGTGCCATCATTGGATAAATATTCATGAATCTTGACTCAGTAAGGGTTCAAAGGGCCGATATATTTCCGATATATTTCCGATATGGACCCCATATAGAATTTCCTGATTCACCCGATGTTTTATAATCATTATTCAGCCAAATGAGCCCTATATTGTCCCTATATAGGCCGATATTGTCACTGCATAGGACCGATATTAAAAAATCTGGACATCTCAATATTTGTCCCTCGGAGCATGTTCATATAAAATCTATATTGAGCCAAATTTGAGCCAAACTGGGGCCAAGATACAATTGTTGCTAAAAATCATTTCAGTAAAAAAAATTGGATAATATTTGTTTCTGAATATTATTCAATGTCTGTAAAATATAGCAAAAAAATTATTTAGTAAAATTTTTACTGCCGTCGGATAATATTCCAAAACATTATCTGATGACCCGTTATCCTTGAAAACAATCATATTCGATGCTGGTTTGTTAAATTACCTGATAACCTTTAGTTCACTATCACTTTCATCATGACAAAGATGACCCAGTTATTTCAAAACAACCTTGAATCTCTTCAAATAAGTGCTTAGTTTAAAACGCTGAAAAAGAAAGGGGTCAAACAGCTTTTTTGCGTTTTCTCACGTGTGGGTCACTGTGCCAACCAAGCTTAATCATTCATTTTTACTTTTAAGCAAAGTTATTTAATGATTACGTATATCGTTAAGTAACACATGAAGTTATTGCCATGCTCATTTTATGTAATACTTTTGAAAGACTAGCTCCTCAAGGGTAATATATATTAGCGGGTCATATAAACTCAAAATAAAATCACAACATATAGAAATATAAGTTTTAAACACGTGAGTTCTTTTTTTTTTTTTCTGGAGAAAAAAAATTTAAACGGTCGCTTTTACTTAGATATTTTCTTAAGAGAATCATCAAATTAGAACAATGATAAACCCACTTGTCGCTATGATTTTAAATTTAAAATATAAAATGAATATTTTGCATATTTACATTATTCAAAAATATTTTCAGAAAAATTTCTTATCAGGGTTTTATATCCTGACGACCTGCTAAAATCCTGAATAAATTTATTCATACATAAAATCAATAAATACATATCAATATGGTGATACCATTAATAATAACATATATTTCGAATTCCATAAAAGTTAAAAGCGGAACGCTAATTTCTAAGGACAAAATTATCGTATCCTAGTTAGATTAAAAAAATCTCCTTGAACGCTATTTATATAGTCGACGATATTGCAAATATATTAGACTTAATTAAATCATTGAAAATAAATCTTTAAAATAGTGTCATTAACTTTATATTTTGAAACGTAACATTTCCAAAAAAGACAGTAAAAATAACTGATAAAGAAGACACCAAATTTGTAAAAATTCATCGGACTTTTAAAGAAATAATTTTATAAATTCGCAAAGTGAAACCAATATTTTTAGGACTTAAACTGTTTCAAAAAGGGTCATTCTTTCAAATGATGTTATACCATTCGCATCGCATTTCAAGAATAAATATTTTCGAGTTAGCAGCCAAAACTTAAGTGTAAAAATGTCACAAACAATACAGAAAAATTTATGAACTATTTTAAAGAACTTCCTGTGCGAAATATCTATTTTCCTAACATCTATACTTTTGTCAAGTATTATTTTTTAAAATTTCAATGCATACTTTAATTTTAATTCGGAAATTTATATATAAAACATTTTATTTGAAAAATTAACTAAAATGGAAACAATAAAATAACACTCAAACAAATTTGCATCCTGGACCTATTTTTTTAGACATAAAAAGTTTCCATTAATGTTAGTCTTTAAAATATTATACTTTGATACCTTTTGCTGCTAAAATATAACCATTTTCTGGAAAAAAGTCAAAACAAATGGATAAAGAACTTAATAAAAAGTAACAATGTAATAGCTAGTTTAAAAATTATTTTGGCAAATTCGTTTAATTAATCATTTGAATTTTGATCTTACATAATTTATATGAAAGTCATTCTTTAAGATGGTAAAACACGCTTAGATTTCAAAGTCTACCTTTTAATAAAAAAAAATAGCATTCAAAACAATTTGGTGAATAAAATAATGTTACTAATACATACGAATTCCGTTGCACTCCGAATTGGAGCATAGGGCTTCTATCATAGCTTTACATCCATCTCCATTTGTGGCAAGAAATTTTACCCCTCTCCCTCCTATTATTTTTAATTCGTTTACAATCGTCCTGCGCTATGTGTTTTTAGTTTTCGTTAGCAATCGTCCTGCGCCAATTAATGTTAATAATACATTATATAACTTAAAAATGATTTAAAAACAAATTTAGATTACAAACCACATCTTTTTTTTAAAAGAAAATATGGATAATTTCTGCGAGTGTCATTCTCTTTAATCGTACTTCAACCTTTGTTCACAAAGTGCATTTTTTCCAAAAAATAGTAGTCAAAACAAATTTGTAAAAAATAAATAAATGGTAACAATAAAATGAACAACTTGTAAAGCTATTTCGCAATTTCTAAATCGTGAAACATATCTTTTTTAAAACATAAATAGTTTCTAGAAGAGCCATTCTTCAAAAGAATACCACTCTATTTGTTTATGAAGTGCACATCTTATCGCAAAGACGGTTGTCAAAACTAATTGGTAAAAAGTTAAACAGATAGCAGAAATAAAATGGTCAATTTTTAACTTTACTTTCACATACTTTACTTTTAAGGTGTATTATTTTTCGAAACACAGTCCAAAAATAGTTGACGAAAACGGCAAAATTTAAAATTTGAAAATTATTTTATTAATTTAGCTTCAGAAAACATTTATATTTACAGCATAAATTTCTATAAGTGCCATTCTTTAAAACGGTACGCTTTATTTCTAAAGTGTATCTTTATCCAGAAATAGTATTTAAAAATACTTATTGTTGAAAATTTAATGAAAATATAGTGATAATAAAGATATTTTCAAATATAATTTCCTAGTATCGCACTATAAATTTTTATTTTTTATGCATACGCGCTTCAGTGAAATGTTATTTCTAAAAATTGAATGGACACCTTGCATTCGATGCACAAAAGTGGCTTAGATTTCAACGAACACTTAATTAATTTCACAAGTTCACACTGCAAAACCGATATTTTTGGGATATAAATAATTTAGATTCTACGCAAAAAATTCTTTTAAATGGTGCCATACATTTTGCGTTCAAAAAGCAACTGTTTGAAAAAATGGCAGTTAATAACTTTTAAAATGGCAGTTAGTTGATGAGAAAGAGTCTGAAATTGAAAAGATAAAATTTATTTTTCCGAAATTAATTTCACACATTTCCACCCTTAAGCTTATATTTTATTTAAGACAAAAATCATTTCTAGGAATGTCATTTTTAAGTAGTACCATAAACTTGTGTCACCCTCAATGTGTAAAAGGTGACTTAATTTGTAACGATACAATATGGTCACTTTTGAAATTATTTTCGCAATTTTACACCGCAAAACATATGTTATCAGGGTTTAAATAGCTTCTAGAAGAAACATTCTTTAAACTAGTATCACATTTTCTGCATTAAAAATGCAATTGTATAAATCAAAACTGTTCTGTTAGTACAATTAAATAATTTGGAATCTTTCAATTGAATATGAAACTGTTATAATATTTTGATGAACTACTCATACTTTAAATTCTTCAAATATTTCATATTGTATTATCCGTGAGCAGCAGATGCACGTAGTTGACATACAATTTAGTGATTCCCGATAATTCTTCAATTGCTCATTTTCTTTTAATTATTATATGAAAATGTTAGAGCCGTGATGGCTTAAAGGATAGAGCTTTCGCCTTCCAATGAGGTGAACCGGGATCGAATCCTAGCGATGGCTGGTCGAACCTCAGTGGTAGACGGATCATGGGTTTGAGTCTTCTTGCCGTCAAGCTAGCCGTGAGAGGTTTTCATGGTTTTCCTCTCCATGTAACGCAAATACGGGTTACTTCTATCAAAAAGTCTTCCACGGAAATAAATTTCTCTCAATATTTGATCCAGGAGTTCCCTTGTCTTCTGGATTGGGTTAAAAATTACAAGGTTGCGGAGTCGAAAATTAGTAGTCGTAAACCCAAAAAATTGGACTGGGTCGGCTGTTCAACAACGGTCGGTAACAATATATATATATATATATATATATATATATATATATATATATATATATATATATATATATATATATATATATATATATATATATATATATATATATATATATATATATATACATATATATATATATATATATATATATATATATATATATATATATATATATATATATATATATATATATATATATATATGTATATATATATATATATATATATATATATATACATATATATATATAAAGAAATATATCCCTATTAAAAGAGATAGTTTTACTTTGCATCTTGATGATTTCTGTTTACGCGAGCACGTACAATACTTTCTTTTTTTTTTTAAATTGGTTAACATAACTTACATTAAGTCAGTACTAAACAATTAGAGTTCAGAAAATCAACAAAAGAAAGATGGAAAAGAATATGGAAAAAAATTTATTTTCTTGCGATATTCTGTTATTAAAATTCTTATATCACTTATTACTACTCTAAAGGAACGGTCTTCATTTTGTTTTTGAAAACAGTTATGAAGAACTTAACAGCCTTGAACTTGTGGTCAATGCAGCTCAAAGCACAAACGAAAGTTTAATCCTTCCGGCGAATGATCTAGCCTGGCAATCTGAACTGTAACCTACTTTCATAACACGTGTTGTGACTTAGCTCTCCTTTTCAAACTTTCACTACTTCCCTCACCTTTATTACATCTGCTTGTAACATTGCTGCTATTTTTACCAATGTTCTTCGTTCTTTTTTTAATTCGTTCATAAAATGCAATTATTTGCTGTCAGTCAATTTCATTCCTAAATCAAATTTAACCGAAAAGATTGAAATTTTAAAATAAAGCGCATTTTTTAAAATATGTTTTCTTTCTTCGGAACTGCATCAGATGTTTTTATAGCGAAAACAACAAATTGGAAACCAGAACACAATTGGAAATTTTGGATACTGACACTTGTATTGTTTCTTGTTGTGATTCCATTTATCCGAGCGGTACTAGAACAAAGAAAAAAGACTAATTTACTGTGGAAGCTCCCTGGATGTAATGCCAATCATTTGTTCCTGTATTTAGCGATAGCAAAAACTGTGGTTCTGAGTAATCAAATCAAGTCAAACATATGTAAGTATAATTGTTTTGCAAAAATACAATAATTGTTTATTGATAATAACTAGCAATATAAATCAGAAAGGATTTTTTTTTCAATAATTATTCATTGTTATTTAGCAATTTTAAGTAAATATCTTAATAGACATAAGTACACACAGAAAATAATTCTGGTAAAATTGGCACATTGTATCGTAATAACATTTCTGGGGGAAAAATAATTCTGTGTAATAAAACCAAAATATACGATATTGAAACCATTCCTTAGGTAATTGTTCCGTTCCTATGGTAACGGTTTACTGTAGTTTCTGGTTTTCAAAACCATATTTAGTCTTCTACTTAGTGCTTGATGTATCATAAGGCCGAAGAGGCCCAGGCCTAGGGGCCCTTCAATTCTTGGGGCTTTCTAATTGTTACAAATAATTTCTTTTTTATGTTTGTTTATTAAGAATTGTCTATTAGAATTTAGGTTTTTAAGATTGAAATAGATATAAGCTCACATTTACTAAGGTATCGTATTTTACTTAGGTCATAAATAATTTTTTAAAAAAATCATTATTAAGCAACAGGTAACTTTTGTTTAAAATAACGACCAGGTAGCCTGACAGTTCTATTCCTAAGGCCCCCGCATTTCTATATCAGGACCAGCTTCCGTCATTCTATTCATTTAGAAGTGAATAAAAAGTTTAAAAGTAAATTTAACTGGATAAATGTTTTTATGTCCTGCTCTAAAGTATGATAGAATAACGAAATTTTATCATATCTTACAAAACAATATTTTATTGATAATTTTACCAAACCATTACCGAGCTTTTTGGTGTACCTATAGAACCAGAAACACAGTAAATTTTGCCATTTTCTGGTAGTTTTGACCCTACTTTTTTATCAGTGCACGGACGCATTTTTATCTGATTATTTTGATCAACATGTTAACAAATAAATCAATTTATATTTATATTATATTATATTTATATTGATGTTTAGATAATGATCATCTTCGCTAAGAGACATTTCTTAAAGAAAATTTATAACAAAACTATTGAATGTAAAACTTTTAAAAGTGCCTAATGGAATAAAATAACTTAAAATCATCCAAAAGTATTTTTTAATAAAGAAATGTTATTCCGGACCATTATTGTGACTTCAATCTTACCATTTAATTTTTTTTTTTAGTTTAAAATATTTTATTTTCTTTCATTTCATACTACTTAAATTATTGATTGCAAACTTGTGATCGTACTTATATTATTTACAAACTACCTACACGTTGGAACAATTTTCGTTTTTATGATTGTAAAGTAAATATGACCACAATATCTCATTACAAGTTTGCAGGTTAGATGTGAACATGATTGCACTTAAGTATATATATAAGTATATATTAAGTATATGTAATATATTTAAAATAAAATTTATCATAACCTATGACCTATAATTTGTCAGAAACCTATGAATGCTTGAAAACAAAATTATTTAAAAAAATTTTTAGCTTTAATTTTGACAAAGCTTTTGACGATTTTGCTAATTGAATTTCATTTTTTTCCATCCGAATAGTTTTCCACGTATAATCGCTGAATTCTTGAGCTTCAACTCCTTGATAAAAATAACACTTGAAATAAATTCAAGCATTATGTTTAATAATTCAATCTGAAAGAATTGATCTAAAATATGACATTAAGGAGTTTTGAAACATTGAAATTTATGGTAATAAAAAAAAACATATGTTGCAAATTATTTAAAAATATACCTCGCCAAAACATATATATTAATTAGCGTATCTATCAATTATTATTCTAAACGTATGCAACTAATTAGAGAAATGAGGGCGGTTGAATTTGACAGATCATATGTTGTGTATGAAATACGGGTGCATGTTTATATTGCCGTAGCTTAATTCCACATCCATAATCCCTTTTAGTGAATGTGACTGAAAGTAATGTTAGAATTAAGCAATTTAAATCGATTAACATATCAATTTCCGAAACAAAAGGAAAGAAAGCAGATTAAGCATGTTTTATGATGCAATTAATCCTGTAGAAACTTATTTTTCATGTCTTCCCACAATTCACATTTTTTTCAGGTTCCCAAAATGATAAAAAATGACATGAAATAACGAACGATTTAGAATACATTCGACTCGATAGAAATGTATTCAAAATGTTTGCATTTGTTACAAAACTTTTAAATTTTTTTTGGAAAAAAGTAAAAGAAAACAGAAATTAATTTGTGTTTTAGGACGCAAACAACCCTGTGGGTCACTCTCCCATCAAATGTGAAAAAAAGAAAAAAAAATCAAAATGTTCAAAAAAAATAATCTTGAAAAAAACGCATCTTTAGGACGCAATTGATTCAGTAGAAGTTAATTAGTTTATTTTCTATGCTTCACTTAATTAAAAACTTTTTCATTTCCCTTCAAAAAACTAACGAAAACATAAAAAGCGCATCTTTTAGAAATTTAAGTTTAAGAACATAAATTTTTTAAATGCAACTTAAAAAAATTTTGTTTTTGAACATGAAAATTTTATTGTTACTCAAAATTTCATTGCCACTTGAAGTGGTAAGATAGAGATTTTTTTGTCTTTTTATTATCTCATCTATAAAAATTGTTTGATAGAAGAACATGAAGCAAAAAACACTAAGAGCGTGTAATGACATGCTTTTAGTGTTTTTTTGTTTTCATGTTTCTAGTGTCCTTAGTTTTCATGTTTTTAGTGCTTATATCTTCAGCAACCTCTTACTTCATTATCTCTCTTCAATTCATGTGTAAGCAACTTATGTCATTGTCCCTTCAACTATCTTCATCTTCTCATGCTCCTAGCTCTTCAATCATCTTCATACTCTCAAGCTTTAAGTTCTTTAATTATCTTCATTCTCCAATAACTCAAGCCCTTCAATTATCCTTATGTAAATAAAAATAAATTTTTTATGCTCTCTTTCTCCTGAATTTATTTTTCGAATCAAAAAATTTTCCAGAACGTGGTTAACTATTTAAAATATTTTATTACTGCTTTATTAAATTACTCTTATTTTGACGATCGAGCATTTTAAATATTTGATGATATGTAGTTAGAAAAAAAAATATATCTTGTTATCCGCTTCCTGATCTTTCGATTGATTTAGGTTTAAAATGCAATGTGTGTATGGAATTGTCTGTGTCATGTAATGTATAATTCAAAATGTATATGACAATATCTAAATGTATATGGATCACAACATGATGATATTTTATAGTGACATTTCAAGTGTTATGTGGCACCACCATTTTGTTCTATAAGGAAAAGCTGTGGCGCATGTGGATTGGAATGAAGCCAGTCGTTGTCTTCTTCAAACCGGAAACTGTTGAAGTAAGTACCACAGTAATTTGCTTTAGTTACCATAAGAACTTATGATTTTAAAATTTCTCATAACATTGAAATTCTTTATCGAAATAAATTATAAATATAGACTAAAAATACTAACGAAATAAAATATATAAAAGCTTTTATTTTTCTTTCCGACTGTAACCAAAAATATTTGCGCATTTTTAGTTTTTTTTTTTTTTTTTTTTTTTTTTTTTCTTTTCATTTTTTTAACATTAACAAAAACTTTGCCTCTTAATATAGAGCTAGAGAAATAATCCCATCAGTAACTACACAACACAAAAGATTTCAGAAACGTGTTACAAATGTTTCTTTTGTAATTATAATCCACTGTTCAAGCAATTGTTGTTGTTTTTTTTAGTGTTGATTTGTAAAGTTTCTAAGAGACCCATGAGTATAGAAATATTTTGATAAGTCGCAACTGAAACATTTCATATACTTTTCCGGAGCATGCAAGATCATGCAATTGCGATGCGTTTATTGCTTGCTCTAGAACTTATAAATTTCTTAAATGTCTCATGAACATTTCGAAACTGTTAAGGTTATTATGTGAAAAGAAAAGAAACAAAAAGAAAAAACTTGTTGCCATGTGTGTATTGTACCACAAACTAATATATTAGTGAAGATTGAACAGAAAAATAAGAGTGATTCATAGTTAAATTTAGTAAATATTTACTATTTTTATAATAAAACTCATACTAATGTACTATTGAGGATATTAAACAATGTTACTCTATTTTGCATCTTTTAACACCTCTGCAACTTTATGCATTGGAATTTTAACCTTACTTTTTGGGACGAAATGTAGGTGCAATATTTACTAAGGTAGACAAGATATAATATGGAAACATTTAATAAAAATACAATCAAAATTTAACAAACTACTATTTATGAGGAGTATCAAAACAATATTGACGAGTAATCGAATCCTGTTTGCTTTTCAAATAAATTTTTGATGTTTGAGAATGTTTAAACAGAAAGGAGTGAAAAAGCAATTATTAGAAAACCTTCAAGTTCCAACTGGTAATTAAACAGATTTAATTTTTTTTTTGTAGACGCTCGCTTTGCTAGATTTTCATTAGCGATTCCTCGCTTAAGTATTAAGTTGCCACCCACAATGTGCAAACTTTTTTTATTTTCGATTTTGTCAATGATCATCAGGTGTCGTAGTTATCCTGATCATATTGATTTTCCAGATAAAAAATATTTTGTAATTATCGTTCCGGAATTCAAACTTCTTTTTATTGTGATAGCCTTTTTTTTTTGTGTGTGTTCATAAAATCCTGTTTTCTATAAATACAATTGTGAATTTTAAAATATTCGATTTAAAAAAAAACTTAAAAAGGGTGATTTTTTATGCATTTTTTTATTTTAAAAAATAATGCTTGTAAAAAGCGTAAAACTCAAAAATAATACCCCGCAAATTATGTACCTGAATGACATATTTCTTGTGCTTCAATCATTTTAGGAAATCGAAACTCAACTATTTATTTTATATTATAAAATTTTTGTTGCTGAATTAATAAGTTACCCGCCTAAATCTCGATTATAATATATGTATGAAAGAACATTAAATACTAGCTTTTTATTACAGCATTAAAAAAAAGTTCTGTACATTGATCTCAGGCTATTATAAGTTGCTAGTAGTTCATGATAAACTTATACCTGAATCCGCTAAAACTTTCTGTTTTTAACAAAGTTACTCTTAAGATTTAAAAAAAAGTATAATTTATTATACTGCTGTGATAAGATTTGCCTTTATTATACTAATGTTGTACAAATTATACTTTACTTAGTTTGTCATAGACCTTTTTTAAAAAATAGTCTATTAGTAATAGACTATTAATAATAGTCTATAAATAATAGTCAAGTCTTTTTAATAATAGTCTAGCAAAGAATGTAATATTTTTTTTTTCTTTTTTGAAATTTTGTTCTAATTTTTTAATGTGTTAAGAGAGTTCAATAAAGTACAAAAAAAAAAAAAAGACATAAAATTGAATTTTGAGTTGAGTTCTTTATCTTCTGGCTGCTATTCTGCAGCATTAAATTCATTAAAAAAATCTTATTCAAAGCACGATTTCTTTAGAGCTTATTTTCACTGCGAAAAAGCAAAACGTTCCCGCACTCAACTGAGTTTCAAGTAGGAGCAGGTTCAACAAATATTTTATGCATGCTTTTATCACAAACAAACTCAATTCAATATTGAAAAGTTTTAATCATTTGAAAAAATTTTTATATTAAAATTAGTTTGATTTCTGAAATTTATCGGAAAAAATAATTTTTTAAATAATATTTAGCGCAGAAATCAAGTCGAATATAATGTAACCGAATATCGAAAGCGTAATGTATATTAAATAATCGTAATGTAATTATATACATGAACGTAAATAAATTTAATCCAATGAATGATGGAAAGTTCGGAGAAAAAATTCAAAAAATTAAAAAGAAATACGGAGAGATACATTTTGTTCAAAGGGAGGAAAAAAATCTGTTAAAATTACAACACTATATTACCGTTCTGGTAAAAAAAAAGTATCTTTCACTTGATAATTTTCAATGGTAAAGGATTAACAGTAATTCTGGCTTTCAAAATTATAGTTCTTGTTACCACACTTTTAGTAAAAAATGCAAAACTGAAAAGTCAATTTTAGCCAATAAATAGTTTTTATGCTACGCTAAGGTATCATGATAAAATTACCAAATTTCACAATATTTACCAAATTTCACCATATTTACTAATGTTTATCTCATATTTTATAACTCTATTTTATTGTTTATTTTACCAAAATTTTTTATATTACCGAAACGTTTCGATAAATATTACTAAGCTTTTATGTAATTCCCTAAGATCTAGTAACACTATAAATTTTACCATATTTTGGTATTTTTGTTCAAATTTTTCCTCAATGCATAAAGCATACAAATTCATCATAATCATGAATAGGTAAGTGTAAAATTTACAGATTGAGTTTTAATACCCAATAAACTGAAAAATGTTTTATGTATGAAACTTAATCGTAGCGTATGACTTGAAAAATTTTTTTTAAGTAATTTATCGGAAATGTAAACCCTCAGTGTACTGGTATACATTCAATGAAGCTCATAAACTCCCTATAGATATTACAAATATTTTTACCACTAAAAGTAATAAACTTTTATGTTTGTTAGATAAAAAAATCCTGTAGAATATCATATCGATAAAATTAACGCTGAGTTGTTAAATTATATGCCTTGTTTTCTAATAATTATAGAAATATTTTTCTCACTTGCACTTAATAATAAACTACAAGCATTCCCCATACAAACAAAACAGTTTAAAGCTATATTTAAAAGCGAATTTTTTATACTTGATGGTATCTCTTTTTTATGCGTATTCTAATGTATTTTTTAGGTGTAAAATAAGAAAATAACAAGTGATATAATTTTATATTACCCTCAAAAATCTATCGCTAAATTTTGTTTGAAACTTAATATGTTCGATATATTTAGGAAACTTAATATTTTACTACCTTGATAAAACAAAATGTGAGAACTATATTTTTCTAGGGGTTACGACTCTATAAAATGAACCACAAATAGATACTCTGCCTGTTGAAGAGTTAATCTAAGGCGCTATAATTTAGAAGTAATAAAATAGGATTTTACGATTGGTGTTATATACATAAATAACAGGGTGTTAGAGTTTTACAAATTGAACTCGAGTTCTCGAAAAAGTTAATCTTATCTATTATTCATAAACTAAAAATAAAACAGAGTTTAGAATAAAAAGAATGCGAATCCTACGAAGGCTTTGCTTTAAGGAGAAATAAATGCTTCCAATTTATTTTGGGCATGTATTTCAGTGGGTTTATTCAGTTTCTAAATCTGCCCCGCAAAAAAAAAAAATCTTTTTAGTGTTCTAAAAACTTTTATAACTTATTTTTAAATTCAGCAACTAATTAGATTATTAGTCATTTGATGCAGAGTAATTGTTATTATATTTAAAACGCTACTAAGTTACTGTTAAGTTTAAATGTAATCAATTTTTAAATTTCAACCTCTCTTTTTTAGCAAACACTCCAAAATACATATATATGTTGACCGGTTTACAAAAAAACTGTTTAGTAATTTGTCGATACATTATTAATACAGAAATTTTAGATTTATTTAAAATTAGTCACAAAATCTGTTTAAGATTCATGTAATTTTCAGTCTATGAGTTTTTTAATATGTCTTCCATGATATTGTCTATTCCTCTGAGTATATGTTGCTTCAAAATTTTCCGTGGTTTTGATAAGTAAAATTGTTTGTAAAATATTTTCTTTTCTTTAAAATGTCTCAAATAGTTAAGGAGTGCATGTTTACAAAACAAATTTAGTCAGTTTACAAAAATGTATGTTAGTTTACAGAAAACTGTTTAATAATTAGTCGATATATTTTCAATTCATATTAAAAAATGGCCACAAACTCTTTTTAGGATTTATGAATTTTTCAGTCTATTATTTTTTAAGTAATTCTTCCATGATATTGCTTATACCTCCGAGTATCTATTTGTGGTTCCAGAATTTTCAACGTTTTAGTAAATAAAACTATTAGGAAAATATTTTCTTCTTTCATCTTAAAATCTCCGACAGTTGATGAAGATAAGCTCCGAATCCTCAATAGTATGATATTTATCTCATAGTTTGGAATTCCTAAAGAATCTCTTCTGATAAGTTTCTTGTGCGCTATGGTTAATTAAGAACTAATTTATAAGTTTTCTTTAAATCTATCTTAGGTAAGAGCATATTTACTTTACGAAAAACCTAACATAACCTCGCTCCAATGTCCAGTTAAATTTCGTTTTTATGGTTTTGAAATCATGCTAGTTGTAAATGGTTACAAAACCGTAAAGTCAAAGAAATGTTCCTAACCGTTAACTGTATGGTTAATTGAATGGACAGACTTATGGTTATTTTATCATAATTTTACAATGTAAATTTTAGAAGTTTACCATTCAGAAAAAGTATAAGGGACACTAAACGCTATTACTGTTTCATATTGATTATTGAAATCATTAATACCTTAGTTTATTTAACTAAAACATGCATGATATTTGAAGTTGATTATTATGAATATCTTTCACCTGTATCCCCAGCATCATTAAATAAGCTTGTATGGTGAATATTTACTTATTATTAGAGAATATGTAAATAGTTTTCGTATATCGCTTTCCCTAAATTCTATTACAATTATAATAGTAAACTAGATTCCCCGTTACCAGTGATAAAACATAACACATTATGTTAAGAAGCACAACTAGCTTTAATACATTTAGAAGATTATTAAACATGAAAATGTTTGCCAGCATTTGTGGAACTTTGATCGAATATGAAAATTGTATTAATGGGTTCAGCTTGAACTAAGCTAAATATTAGCTCTTTTATTTTAAATGATTAGTTCAGAAGCTCATGAATGAGCAATAAGTAAAATAAGTAAAGTAAATTTCATGTTAATAAAAGTCAAGCTAAAGAAGAATATATTAAACGACAATTTATAATTCTAAATCAATACTTTTTGAAATCATATCCTATCAGTTTCAAATAAGTAAAATACGTTTAATTATTTGAATTAAATTAGAAAATAAATCAAGAAAGTAATTCCTAATCGTCCGAAGTAAGATAAAAATTCTTAAAAAAAGCCTATCCTAAATTAAATAGGTTTAAACATTTGAAATAAACATTTGAAAAAATTTAAGGAAATCATGTTCTTATAACTTTATATTATAATATGTAGCATGTTCTTTTAACTAACAAAAATTAATCACATTTTATTTGTTGGAAAAATAAAGTATTTTATACCCCAAAACAACTTTTAGTGGTTTTTTTTTCTTTTCTTGTACCAAAAAAAAATGGAAAATATATCTTACATGTTCAATGTAAGTTAAATGCAAATTTTAAACGTTTAAGTACATATTCCAACAAATATGAAGGAAAGTTTTAAATATTTATAAACATTACGATCTAAGTAAATTTTAAATTAAAGAAAACAGATTTTTACTCTGTTTGGGGTAGTAAAGAGCAACCGAATGAGAAAGTTTTAATGTAGAAAAATCTTTCTTTCACTGATTGTGATTCGTGTAGAAATTTTTGCTGTTTTTGAAGAAAGTCAAACCAATAGCTCTTTCAAAATGTCTTTTATTGTAAAGTTAATGTTAGTTGCATTTCATTGTTTTTAGATTAAGTAAGTCAGTTTTTATAAATTAAAAACTAACTAATAATGCCTATTTGTTTTGTGTCTAAGTTTTTTTTTAAAACAGAAACACATGGTAGTTAACATTCAGGTAACTGACAAGACAAAATAAACAGTGTTTTACTATACACTGAAAAAACTAAACATCTTTTAAAAGTAGACCTCAAGTAGACCCCAAGTAGAAAAAAAAATCTGGTAAAATCACCGTTTTGTATGGTAAAGACATTTATGATAAAAATATAACTTTGGTAGTAAAGCCGAAATATATGGTATTTAAACCATATATTTCGGTATTTAAACCATAAGCCATATACAAACCATATAAAGTATTTAAACCATTAATATATGGTAATATATGTTCACAGCTTCCATACACATGGTACCGATTTTTACCAAAAATTCTATTTTTTAAAAATTACGGTTCACACATTTTAGTAAAAAAATAAAATCGGAGAATAAATTAAACTGAGTAAATAGTTTTTATACCATGGTCTAAGATATTATGATAAAATTACCATCCTTTTTTTCACATTTACAATATTTTAACACATATTATAAAAAAAAAATATTACTATTTGCATCAAAATTGTTACCAAAGCGCTTCGGAAAAAATTACGGTGCTTTTTGGTGTTCCTATAAAGCCAGAAACACAATAAGTTTTACCATATCCTGTTAGCTTTTACCCTGCTTTTTTTTCTCAGTGCACGATTTATAGTCTTTCAGTTGAGTCCTGTGTTATAATTAAATTATAATTAGTAGAATTAGTTAATTGGCATAGTTAAATTTCTAAAGTATTTCTGGGGAAATTTTAAAAGTACATTTAAAAACTTGGTAACTGACTAGCATTAATTCGATTTATTTCTTTGAACACACAAATATTAAAGATACAAAATACCCATATGCTATTGTTATAGAACATTGAAGTCTTGATGGCATTCATGAAAATTAAAGTTAAATTGTCCTAAAGCAACTCTAAAGATGACTACAAAGTATTTGAAGTATAAATCCTAAATTATCCTAATCCTGATCCTAAAAATTAAAAAGAGAGCGGCTCAATGTTTCGTCCGATGTTGAGTTTTCTTTTTGCTATTTCACCAAATCCCAAGAACTTTTTCAGCGAATCAGAACATTTTGCACACAATTATAAAATTCGTTTATCGAAAGATAAATCCATAAAAAAAATAATATTTTTAATAATTGTTTATTATTTTTGAATTATTTATTTTAATAATAGACGAAACAATTTTGAATTGTACGTAAAATTTTTTTCATAATTTTAAAGAATGTATATTTATAAAGCAAAATACCAAATTTGTATGAAAGAGGTCAAATAGTTCCTGAGAAATATGCGAATTTTTATGCTCTGTACGCCAAACATGGTGTGAATCGGTTCGAAATTGTGATTTGTATAAGATGTATAGATTTTCTCTTCAAAGTTCTGCAAAATGATAACTACGTAACGTAAAATTAGTTTTAATCTCAATAATTACATACCACTAGATCACTTTTTAAATAGCTTATATTCTTAAATAAAAATCAAAGAGGGAATTTAAAAAATTATACAAGTATTAGAATACAGCTTTATGGGACTACATTTAGTGGTTTAACTTTCAAACTGGCGAGAAATCAAAATTCCATCAATAAAGCGTGCATTACCATAAACAACTTCGAAGAATAATACCAATTCGATATTAGTATTCATATCACCGTTTGCAGTGTTGATTCATGCAGCTGCCTAAATTCCGGTGATTTCCTTCCTCTGGAGAAGTTGCTCGATTTGCTTCTATATTTTAGTGAAATACTCATTCGTTTTTTTTTTAAATTTTTTAAATGCAAATTCTGATTTATTCCAACAAATGAAAGCATTATTAATTTGTGAATGAGTAAAAAAATGAAGATCAGAAATCGTATAATTTATTAAATCCTCAACATATTTCGGTGGCACGTGGTACACGTTCAACAGAAAGAAACACTTGCAAAAACAAAGACAATATTCTGTCGATACAAGTCAACAAAAGCTGCGTTAAATAGTCAAACAAACATTCAATAAACAACAACATAGACCGAACAAACATACTTTCAAACAAACATAGACTGAAAACATATAATCGGCATTTAAAAAATTTAAAAATTAGCAAATTCCTAATGTGTGAAAAAAATGGCGCAGCAATTTAATAATAAACTATTTAATGTTTTTGATGATTGAGAAAGCCTCTCGGAGATCAAAGTTAATGTATGAGATAAATTTATTCATTCTTAATTCATATTGAGTAGTCATAACATTTTATAAGGGTGCATTATTAAATACACTCTCCAAGCCTTTCATGCCAAGTTTCACCATGGGATTAACAAAAGTCAGTTAAGTTCTTTGGCCTTAGTTACGTCTGACAGAAAACAATAGTGAATATAAAAATATAGAAAAAAATCACAATGAGAATATAGGCTACGAAATAAACAAACATCATCAAAGGGACCATATGAGATTTTTTTTAATGAGTTCAACATAAAATTGTAGGTTTGGTGATAAAGTTAAGAAAATTATGAATTGATGATTAAATTATCTTAAATATGAGTAATGGTTTAAAAATATAGTTCTAAGATACACACAGTATTGAAGTATTTGATAGCATCAAATTTAACAATTAAATTCAAATTATTGCATATCAACTGCTGATTTTTATCAAGCAAAGGAGGTTTATTAGTTATCCCGAAGACCTATGTAACCTGTGATAATAGAATTTATTGGGGGGGGGGGAGGTCGTGAGAACTTAAATTCGAATCCCATCGGTTGAAGAATCCCCGTGTATTAAATAGTGACTGGTCTCAAGTTAATTATGTCGAGGTCACGAAGTCCTCCAAGTTACCTGTACAAATCAATACCTCTGGGGGAACAGGATCGGAAATTGATCATACTCCGGTTCAGGTCAAAATTACGATTTGAGGAAGGATGGGTGGTCTGTGAATATGTCCCATCTGCACATATGACATATATTTTAGACAATAGTCGAATTCTTAGCAATAGATAGTGCCATTGAAAACCAAGTAGAAGCGCTCCCTCCCCTCTTGTCTTAATAGAAGATAACAACAATAGTATTTAATATTTGTATTTATTAATGAGCAAATTATAAAATATTACAATAGTATTTTTTAAAGAGTAAATTATAAAACAGGGTCTTAAAAGTGAAATTTAAGTTCTTAACTTGCTTTTTAATTGTTACTTTGAATCACATTTGTACATCATTGAGTGATGATCTTATCAGTCTATTCAAATACCCATTTAATAATTATTTTTTACATATATTAAACTTAATTTAATTAGAAACTATTGTAGAAGTATTCTTGCATAAGTAAAAACCATTGCAACTACATCAAGTATTTGTCATTCGTAATTAAAAGAAAAATAACATGATTATTTTGTTATCTAATTTGGACATTTATATATTCCAGTTATAAAAATAAAGCACAATACTTTTTTTTTGTAATTTTGTAATAGATCAAATTATTTTTATGCATAAATAACAAATTAAGCAATATTAAGTTATTTAAGTTTATAACTAATAATTTCTCCTTTTATAGTTATTTATTTAATTAATTTGAGCTTGCGTCATTTATTTCTGAAATAGTAATAGATTCAAATATTTTATTTTAGCTGATTTTGAACAGCAATACAGTACTGAAGAAGACATTTATGTATGCATTTCTAAACAATTGGTTTAAAGAAGGTTTAATAACAAGGTAAAATTAAAGTTGCGTTTTTATATACTTTACATTTTTAAATCTTATTGTGTAATCTTTTTCTCAAAAACTCCATTAATCGATCATTTTTTTAACAGGGAGAAAACTAGTTAAACTCTAATTCTAGAATCCTAGAAGAAACTGATACGAAATAAATAAAATCTGAAAGCTTGAAAAAAAAAGTTTAATGCGCAAATGTATTTTTTGTAAAACGTTAATACAACTAAAGCCTGACATATAAAAATCCATCAATTTTTATCATCATATTTACTTTCAATGGGATGAATTTTATATCTATTTAATCTAAAATCAATTTTAGAATTTGTTAACTTGCATGTTCTTTAAGCAATTAACCAAAATAAAATAAATTATTAGTTTTTCTATAGTTTATTTAACTTATTTAAAATCTGGCGTAAATACACCTTTTATAGTGAGACAGGGCAAAAAAGTGTTTCTAAAAATTTAACAAAATAGCTCTGAAACAAATACTGTTGAAATTGCAAATCCCTTGCACTCATTATTGAGTAATGACTTGCTCAAGATCGAACAGCCTCAAAAATGACGCATCATGACAAAATTGCATTATCGTGTAACAAACATTATAATCCTAGTATTTTAAACCAAATGTGTGGAACTAAGTCGATCTTATTCAATGCTTAAAAACATTCGTTTATTTGTAGTAATTTAATTAACTATTAGTCAAAATAAGACAAAATCTTTGCGAAGAAGCGAATGATACATATATTATGCAAGAACTTATATTGATTTAAATTTTAAAGCTTGTTGAACTATAAAATTGTTAAATTTCAACAATCTTATTAAAGTGCATAAAAGTGCATAATCTTATTAAAGTGCATAATAAGTGCATTCTAAGAAATGCCAGTAAAGTTCGTAGAACTGGCCATTCATTTATACCTCCAACTCTTTTCCTTAAGAAAAAAAAAAAAAAGCTCAGTTACCGAAATTGTAATGAAAAGGCAAAATTAGCGGAATTTACCGTTGTTTTCTATAGTAGTTACATAAAGCGTTTTAACTCAATTTGGGGACGTACTCCTTTTTCCTTGATGGTAACAGTATCTGGCATACGAACACAAAAGTCCTTGGGTTCAAATTCAGCAGACTTCGAAGATATATTTCTGTAGCACAGTGATTCTCAACCTTTTTTTTTTTTTGTGGCGGCACATTTTTAACGATTTCGAAATTTGACGGCACACAATAAAAAAAAAATTCATTTAAAAGTTGTTTACTTACCTATAATACACAGTATGAAATAGTTTGTGATAATAATTTTGAATGTGAAAAGAAATTATATGGACTACAAAACCATGCTTATTAAAAGATTAATTATTTCTTTCGAGTAATTTTTTATTAGTTAGTAACAGTTATTTTTTTTTGCTAGTTATTAATTGTTAGCTTGTTTTCTATAGTTATTAACTGCTAGTTTTTTTACATTATTATTTTTTTGTGATTTCTTGTTAACTAGTTTTTTTTCTAATTATTAATTGTTAGCTTATTTTTTTTTTTAGTTATCCTTCGTCAATTTGCTTTTATAACTATTAATTACAAAGCCAACTTTAATGAGTAGCTTTTATTTCCGTTTGAAAGCTAATATTTAGCTTTCTTTCTTTTGTTAATTGATAATTTTAATAGTCATTAAGTTTTCTACTTATTTCTACGTTTTTTAAAACTGCCAAAGACAATTAAACGCTTCTTTTTAATTTTAACTTATTTTAAGGTTGTCAGAGACAAGACAATCGCCGATAAAGATGTTCACGCGGTTAAAGCCAGGAAGAAAAAAAAAATATATATATATATATATATATATATATATATATACTTTTTTTAATTTAAACTTTACTGGAAATAAAAAAAAGCATTATAATTTTTACTGTATCATTTCTAATATTTGACACATTTTAAGAATTTGGCGGCATACAAAAGTGCCGCGGCACAGTGGTTGAGAATCACTGCTCTAGCAACTCTCCCACTCCTTAACAGATGTCAGTACTATACCATTTCACCTATCCACGGTTCGCATTCATTGAACAAACTAATTAACAAGCGTAACGCTAATTTTTGGACACGTCAAAAGGGAGGGTTTTATTTCTGAGAGTGTATAGAGTCAAAATATACTTCGTTGTAAAAATATATATGTTATTTGCAAATTTTTACAACTATGAGTAACTGAAATAAAATATCCTTCAATTAGTTTGATAAATATTGCACGAAAAGTTTTTTAAAAAAATTAGTGGTAAGGAAAAGTTATGAAAGACAATAATTTAAGGTTAAAGCTTGAAAATTGTTTTGTTTCCTTTTAGTAGAAATAATGTTAACGCTGTAGAATTTTTCTAAAAATTATTACAAAAAAATTATAATTTGTTTATTATAAAAATTAAGTATTTATTTATTATTTTAAATAATTCAAAATTCATACAAAATCATTATTTATTCTTCAGACAAATTGAAATCAGTTCAAAGGAATTTCATGAAAAATCGAGTATTTTTTTCTTCTTTTATTTAACGATAAATTTGACTTTATAAAATCTAGCTTTTCTTAATTAAATTTAGGAGTTAAATTTAAATTTTTGAGTTTATAAATAATATAATATTGGTTATATTTTGAGAGCATTCAGCATAAATAAAAAAAAATCAAATTTAAGGTTTAATATATCTTTAAAAATGATGACCGATAAAAAAAAAAATATTCTCCTTCAATACAAACTAAGAATTTCTTTTCTCTTTTGAAGTTCCGGCTCTAAATGGAGAGCTAGACGGAAACTGCTTACGCCAGCTTTTCACTTCCGCATTTTAAGTGATTTTCAACCAGTCATCGACGAACAATCCAGAATACTTACTCAAGTACTGGATGAAAAAGTTGGCGAAATATTCGACGTTGTTCAACCAATCACCTTGTGCACACTCGACATACTTTGTGGTGAGACCATTTTTATTATATTTTATTTCATAATTTTTTTTTTCTATTTCTCTTTCTTTCTGGTTCCCGGAATACAGCTTAATACTATAGAAAGTTGTTTTCCTGAAACTTTAGGAATTAGTTTTTTTTTCTAGTTTTAAAATTTTCACAAGCAATTAGCTAAATATATTAAGTGCAATTAAGATTTTACTGGGTGTTCAAAATTCACCGCTCTTAATATGTATATTTAGAATTCTTGCCAGAAACAAAGATAAAATAACTGCACATAAGAGGCTGTTAACAGTTACTTAAGTAAGGTTAAACAAAGTAAACCCATCAAGGCCTAATAAATCACAACTGAGGAAAGCTGTACCAGAAGCATTAGCAGAGAAAGACCTCAAAGACGATTGTAAAAAGCACCATCAAAATTTTACCGGACAATCAAATGTTTCCATGTTTTTGATGTTTTTCAACCAGTCTTTCTCACCAATAGTGTCTCGTAAATTTCTTTATCATTTTTTACAGCTTAAATATTAGTTTATGTTATGTAATTGTATACTTAAGTAATATATTTAAGTTATATAATTTGTTGAATATTAATTATAGAGTTAAATTCTTTTATGCATTCTGTCTTGATTTTGACTAAGTTTCTAAAATCATACATTAAGGGGTTAATTGCGAAACATTTTAACTATACATACGACACAGGTTCAAATCGTAGCAACCACATTTGGTTCAATCACACACTGCATTCATGATTCTTAAGGATATGGCCTAAAAACCGTACTTTCAGCTTAGGTGTATGTTTCACTAAATGTATTGTAGTAAAAACTATAATTTTCTAAAACTGAATTTCTGGGAAACAATTACCATATGAATGGAAAAATTACCAAATAAATGGTTTAATTACCATACTGGTTGCACAAATAAGTTCCCGTGGTTCATCACACGATGGCACTACAAGAAGGTTATCTTGAAATTGACTGGTGTTAAACGTTTTATTGTAAGTCTGTTCATCTGGTAACAACATAAGCTTAAAATATTAGTGATTCCGCATTAGCATTATGTAAATGTTTTCGCGCCAAATAAACATCATTTAAGGGAACTTTTGATTTACTTCCTTAATTTGAAGACATCTGCAGCTGAGGAGCATCGATTGCTTGGAGAAGTATATGGTTAGGCTGCTTTAAGTGAAAGAAGTGAAGTTGTCTGTCGTGAGGGGTTTCAGAAGTTTAAAAACGATGAGTTTGACGTGGAAGAAAAAGAACTCAATGGAACCTCGAAATTTTAAGAAGACAAGGAATTGGAAGAGTTATTGAAAAAAGATTCGTCCCAACACAAAAAGATTTTTCTCTTACATTACAAGTGATTCAGCAAGCAATCTTTTATCGTTTAAAATCGTTGGGAATGAACACAAAAGAAGGAAGTTGAATTCCATACGAACTGAAGCCGAGAGGCATTGAACGTCGATTTTGTATGAAAATTGATTGTGCTATTTGGAAAGACTTCAACAGAAAATTCTACCCCACCCGTTGTATTCAGCGAACCTTGCTCTTTCAGATTTTTAACCATTCCGGTCTATGGCACATTTACTTCATTAGAAGAATTTACTTCAGTAGAATAAATTCATTGGGTCGATTCGTGGATATACTCGAATGATGAAGAGTTCTTCCAACGTGGTATCCAAATGCTCCCAGAAAGATGGGAAAAAGTAGTGTCTAATAATGGAGAATACTTTGAATAAAAGATTAGGTACGGATTTCTCACAATAAACTGCTAATTTTTTAAAGAAAACGGAGGGAACTCATTTGTACTCCCAATATATTTTAAGGTTCTATTAACCAAAATTAAGTTGTTGTTTTTTACTAGGTATCATTACTACACAGTAGGGTAATTTTATCAGAATTTGTTTTCTTCGTGTGCACACTACACTTCCAATGATAGACTGATAGATTCATTTTACACTGTTAACTTTTTTAAGTAAAATTGTGCATGTGAAAGCTAGTTTGTTCAAAAGTTCTCAACATAAAGAAATTTTCTATAATTCCTGACTTTTAGGTAGAAACAATAAATGATTAAATTGATTTTTTTAAATTGAAAGATAGGATTACTTTGTCTAAAAAAATGAAGAATAAGTAAATTTATAAAAAAATACTTTTATAATAAGGTAAATAATTTTATAAATAAAGTCTGTTTTGTAATTATCCCCTTAATACGTATCTATATTTTTCGAATTATCGTCAAGCGAGAATAAATATTAGAGATTTCAAATGAATATTTAATTGCAGAAGAAGCAAAATCATTACAATGTTTTGTTGAATCATTAGAGAAGAAAGTGGGATAAAAATTAAAACCAGTTTAATTGTATGTTGTTCATTAAAACCATTACCATTACCTTATAAAGAATATCGGAAAAATTACCAAGTGAATGGTATAATTACTATATATTTTAAGTTTTATTAACCAAAATTATGTTGTTGTTTTTTTACTAGGTATCATTATTATACGGTAATTTTATCAGAATTTTTTTTCTCCGTGTACACACTACACTCTCAGTGATAGACTGATTCTCTTTACATTGCTAACTTTTTGAAGCAAAATTGCGCAGGTGCAAGCTATTTCATTCAAAATCTTCTACAAAAAAACAAGTTTTCTTTAATTCCCACTGCTATTGAATCAATACAATAAATGATAGGATTGTTTTTTAATATTTTTTTTTTTTTGTAAAGATAAGATTTTTTTAAATCTAAAATAAAGAATAAATAACTTTATCAACAAATAATTTTTAATAAGATAAATGATTTTATAAATAAAGTCTGCTTTGTAATTATACCCTTTAATTCATACAAATATTTATAGAATTTTCGTCAAGAGAGTGTAAACATTAGGGATTTCAAATTGATATTTAATTGTGGAAGAGACTAAACCAATACCGTATTTTGTTGAATCATTAGTGAAGAAAGTGAGATAAGAAAATTAAAACAAGTTTAATTACGTGTTGTTTATTATTAAAAGATATTTTAATAAATCTGTAGTTTGACTACATGTTTGTTAATAGATCGTTTTGAAATAAGTATGCAAGTAGTGCAACGAATTTTAATTACTGGAATTCAATTAAACTACTTTTATTAATTTCAGAAACTGCTATGGGCATTAAAATTGAAGCACAAAGAAAAGATTCAAAGTACCTTGAAGCTTTAAAAGTGTAAGCATTACATCTTATATCTCAATATTTTAGAACGATACTTTAAAAATGCACAATATTTTAAAGACGAACATCAACAAATACCTGGGTATGTGAAAATTCTAGATAATATTTCAGGCTACTTCAGTAAATTAGCTGTGATGTTAATGGACCGGAAATATAAAATAAAATAAATAATATGCATAATCTTTATTTCTTGTGTTTATTCCTTTTCTTAGTCCTTATCCTCAAGTTTCAATATAGTAAAAAATTTTAGCTTTGATAAAAATTATCAAGGTTGATTTATTAATTTATTCCTTGATTAATCTAGTTTTCATAAAAAAAATACTCGCATTCTCAGCGTTTTAATTTTCTGTCAAAAAAAAGGCCGTCTCTGGTTACTCATCTACTATTGGTTACCAAATGCTCTTGGAACCTTCTTCTACTTCGATAACATTTAATGATTATCAAGCGTCATCAGTGGCACCGGTGTGGAAAGTTACCGGAGGTTGCTATGACTTCCCTAACATTTTTTTTTTTTTTTTTTCAAATTTTGCTTCTTAATTCAGCATATTTAAGCGAAATAATTTTATCTTATTTTAATTAAAAAGCACAAATAAATTTATAAAAAAAAATCACGTTTTATTTCTTTTAAATTTCTAATTTATTTCGAGTAAAAATTTTTTTTTAATCTCCTATGATTGGGGAGAAATAAAAAGCATCGGGGGTAATCTTAAATATGATTAAAATAAAATATGAAAAATTAACGGCAAAAAAATTAGGATATAAAAATTAGGGTATTATATAAACCTTAGAAGAAAAGAATGAGATAGAACCCTTTCATGCAAAAACTCTTCGAGGTAACGAGAAAAAAAGGTAAAAATTAATTTAAAAAAAAATTATGAATAGTAATTTTGAAATAATTTTGATTTCCTTTGTTTATATACTGGTTTTATTTAATTTATTGAAGTATTATTCATTTATATATATATATATATATATATATATATATATATATATATATATATATATATATATATATATATATATATATATATATATATATATATATATATATATATATATATATACTTTTATTCAGTCTTCGATAAGATTTAAATATTACTAAGTTATTTGTTTTCAATTCGTGAAAGTGAGAAACCGTCTTATTAAATGGTTCATGATTTATTTTATTTGTTGCCTGGAATAAAAATTACAGCTCTTTTGTGTCAGGGGGTTTACGGAGGTTAGAACTCCACAATGTGGCTATTGCTTATTGTGACGATGTGGTCAGTATTTCTCTCAGGCAGCCTTAACTTGAGCCCTGGCAAACTGGTATCCATCGATCTGAAGTTGGGCTGGGCTTCAAGATGCCACTGAGAATCGAACTCCAGTTCCTCACAACAGTTCAATACCTTACCCATTGATCAAGAGCAGCTCATTGACTAAATAATTAAGTATAAATTCGCTAAATCAGTAGTACTAGTTTATTGGTGGAAAAATTATCATATTGTGAAAATATTAAAATCAAAATAAATATTTATTGAAACTAATGAATTACAAACTTTTTAATAATTTAGTCAAATTCTAAATTTTAATTGGCAAAATGGGTCGACTTCCAAAAGTATAACTTCCGTGCTTCTGCATAGAATTTTTATCAAGACATCCCTGAACTGTAACGACGTTCCAAACCAAATTAAAGTTTTAAAGTTAATTAAACCTAAAACAAAAAATATCCTCTTAAAAATCCTAATTCTCGTTTTAAAAATATCATTTCGACCGCTTTTCCAACAAATTGTGTTTTTGAAACAGAAAACAATTAAGATAATATTTAGATTAAAAGAATTTTATTATATACTCAAATAAATTTTGTAACAAAATTCATATTAGTTATAAAATAATAATTTAAATATTGTGTTGATTTTCTTAACTTAAATATTATCTTAAGGCTGTATTGGTAAAAGTTTAAACCTCAATTTAGATTCATTTTTAGAACTTTATGAAAAACTATATTTTAGAACGCTCATTTACTGTCTATTAGTGAAATTTTTATTACATTATGTATTCTGATGCTACCTTCTAGAGCTTCTGAGCAGTTTTCTGATAGAATAATGAAGCCTTGGGTTTGGACAGATTTCCTGTACTATCTAACACCAGAAGGGAGAAATTATAAGAAAAATGTTTCAACAATGCTTCAATTTACATCAACTGTGAGTATTATGTATTTATGAATGTAGTTAAATGAGAGTACTTTTTAGTTAAAAATTTATTTCGCTGTGAATACTTTTTAGTTATAAACGTATTCGTCATGTAGTACTTTTCATGTAGGAATGTAACAAATATCTAAATTTAGTCACTCATCCAAATATTTCATTTCGTTATAAACTTTTATGTAGCATTATATTACATTTTATTATAAGTAATTCCTTATATGTTGAAATAAACATAAAATAAAGAAATAAAATAAAGCAGCTTTTTGATAAATATTTGGAATAGGTTTTAATCATTTATAAATTATTTTTATAAAGCAATGCATAAATGATAATTTAACGTTATGAAAATGTCAAATTTTTCGCACCAATTGCATTTTGTTAAATACATTTGTTTGGTTCATAACTACAAAGGCTCTAAAGCCATGATTTTAATAGGTTATGGCAGCATAGTAATCTCTCGGAAAAGTCGGTGAAGAAATATTTATGAAAAAAAAAAATTTCAAAAATTTTAAAGAGCTTTCTAGTTTGTTTTAAAACCAAAGATTTAAATTCTATAATTTTATTGTTGCGTTTTCCTCAGAATGAAAAAAAATATTGTAAAATAGTATTGTTTAAGAGTTTTAACTAAATAACAGACGGAAGCTTAAAAACTTTTTTCGATTTATATCCCTGATGGCCTACTATAGTTCTAAAAACATTCGTACTGAAGTCTGCATTAAATACCTTTACACATCATTTTCGAATCCAATTATAAAAATTCTTTCAAACTTTAATTTGAACTCTAAATTTTAAAAAATAATATTATTTGATTAATCCATTTTCCTTTAAAGGATTTTTTTTTTTTAATTTTCAATTTTTTTTCTCAATTTTTAGCACAAAAAATTCGTTTGATAGAAAAATGTCACTCATGAAAAAGAAAGTGAATTTTTTAATTTTTCATTGTTATTCGTTATGTTAGCAAAAAGATATTAAGAGCTACATCAGAGAATTTAAACTTATATTTTTAAAATTTTGTTCCGCAGTCTCTTCTATTGCATATAAAGCGATGTCTTTGTAATAAATATACCCTGTCTATACGAAAAAATAGTTAAAAGACAGTTTATTTAATTGTTATTTTGCCCTATTCAAATAAAACACTCTATTAGCCATAAATAAAATGGTAATGGTAAACTGTGAACTGTAAGAAAAACCGTTTAACGGCTTTCACCTAATATCTTTAAACAGCCGGGATTTTATCTCGCCAACTAAGCCAACCTAAAGTCCCTTACTTTCTTGCAGATGGTCTATATTATAACCGAGAGAGCTGATCCATCAATTTCATGAACGGCAAAACTTGGTGTTCGTGTCTCCTCCTTGACACTACAATATTTCCTCTATTCCCTTTAAAACATGCATAGTTTCCAGTGTCCTGCACTTTCCAATGCCCATTACCTGACGAAAAACCTAGCTCCTAAGTCCAGTTAAATTTCCTTTTCACGGTTCTATAACCATACTAGTCGTAAACGGTTTCAAAACTGTAAATGAAAAAAAAATGTTTTCTACCGTAAACTTTACGATTAATTGGATAGACAGACTGCTGCCGGTTATTTTACCTTAATTTCAGAAGGAAAATTCTAATAGTGTACTAATAATAAATACGTCTTAATAATAAATATGTCTTAAAAATAACATATTTTTGCCAAATGGTCAAAATGCTTTAGAAATATTTTCAAAGATGTAATTTATTAGTGGAAAGCAGTTCAATCCTACACATTATAGAAATACGAATTTAATTTCAGGTAATTCGTGATAGAAAAAAAGAAATGCTAAGTAAAAGCTATGTTCATGTTTCTAATGATGAAGATCTTGGCGAAAACAAGGAAAGAAAAGCATTTTTGGATCTTCTGTTAGACGTCCATATCAAAGAAAATATGTTAAGTGAAAGAGACATCAGAGAAGAGGTGGACACATTCATGTTTGCAGTAAGCCTTTATATATTACACTAAACAATGCTTGAATCCAGTGTTTAATTGCATTTGAAAAAACGTAATTTGCCTATTCCAAAATATGCAAAAGCAATCAATGTTATAATACCTAGTAACTATCCAGTGTCACTTGTAATTTTTTTTTGCCACTAGCGAGTGTTGACTGTTGTAAAATCCTGTGAAATATTTTCAAATTTTTTTTTTTCTAACAAAGATAAACATCTTCAATCAGTGAAATATTTTAGTATCGGTGCAAGAAAGTTTTTTTAGTTTAATTTATCTGATTATATTATTAAACATTACTGATGAATTATCAAATATTCCTGCAATATTAATAAAAATATTTAATACAATATTATTTAAGAAATTCCTAAGATTAATTATAGGTATTTCTTAGAAGACAATGGGCTTTTCTTCCGAAAATTTTGTTTTTGTGAATAGAAAGTAGCCATTATAGTTTACGGTCAAAAATTTGTAAATAATCAACAAAAGAATGTATTACAAAATATTGCATGGATGAAATTTTGAGCAGAATTCTCTAGGTACGAAACCTCGTAAAATAGGGACAAAATATGTGAGATAAAAATTATTATAAACAGCAATTTTTCGCCCACACGACAAATTTACATGAAATTTTGTCTGTTTTAAAGAAATTTATTTTCATGACTTTTTCTTTCATGATTGATCCTTGATTTTCATGTTTTATCCTTTTTAGCGAACATGCTATATTTTTAACTGCACGCTAGTATTTTACAAATTCATGGGTGAAAGCCCTTATATAGCAAGACGGAAAAGAGAAAAAACTGGTTCGTAAGACATTTCATTCCAGCATTTTTTTCGAAAAAAATAAAATATCTGTAACTATCAAGATTTCTTTTAAAATTTTAGCAAATATATAGAACTGCTACTTTTCGAAGATTAAGTAGATATTGTTGAAAAATTTAAAAAATGAATAAGTAAACTCCTCCTCAAAACTAGCTATAACTGAAAAGGTTTCACAACCAGCCTTTCCTATTTTCCGTCTCGCTTTCACCCCTGTACAAATTGACCCGTTTAATAAATTTAATTAATAGTCCAGGTGCTTGAGAAATTACTAATCAAATGAGAAATAAAGAAATCACAAAATTAAATAAACTATACCTAAAGATAAAGATCGCTCT
Organism: Parasteatoda lunata; assembly: GCA_949128135.1. Taxonomy (NCBI): domain Eukaryota; kingdom Metazoa; phylum Arthropoda; class Arachnida; order Araneae; family Theridiidae; genus Parasteatoda; species Parasteatoda lunata. The sequence goes on from OX421971.1 coordinate 103,256,372, forward strand.
CAAAAGAAGGCGATAATAGAACTCACACAAAGTCTTAGTATCTGAGAAATATCTTGTCTTTAAGAAATTAAAAAAAACAGCTAAATTAGATGTACTCAACTAAATTAAAATACTATATTTGCTTTCTACAGTAAATTAATGCCGGGAAAAATAAGTTCGCCTATCTTTAAACATTAACTTTAAATCATTCATTTATCTTAAATAAGTTAATTAGTGATGTGACTATGTGACATTAGATATTGAATATATATGAAGTAAAATTTCTTCCTAGGGTCACGATACGACGGCAATGGGTATCAGCTGGGCCCTATATAATATAGGCTTAAGACAGGACATCCAAGACACAATTCAGGAAGAACTTGATCGCATATTTGGGGATGATAAAAATCGCCCAATTACAACAAAAGACGTACGGGAGATGAAATATTTGGAATGCGTCCTTAAGGTAAGATTTCAGAATGGGATATGTTTTCCTACTGAGATTTTTTTTTTTTTTTTTGTTAAGTAGTTTAATTCTTAAATTATTTTTACATTCATTTGAATTACTTATTATAAAAACCCGATAAGTTACAGTTTGAATTTTTTATCAATTTTAAAATTAATTCCATCAAGTCATCAAGTGTGAAAATTTTAGTTAATAATATCTTCAAATTCGACATCTTATTATTTGACATATGTTTATTATGCTACTTTTTTTTTAGGATAGATAGTAACATATCTCGCCTGTTTAGATCCCTGTAAGCTCTAACAAATTCTAAAAACAATAGCTTTTTCAAATTGTTTTTTTGCTTTTTGTTTGTTAATTGTTTGTTTGTTAATTCATCGAATTTCAAACATATAACTTTGAGCTCACAAATGAACTACGTGATTGGCCGAAATCAAAGATTAATAATGACGACCGAAGAGTTGTCATTCAATCTGGTCATCTTATAGTGGCTATGAACTACAATGGGGAACAAAATATATTTTTAATGAGATTTTCTTTTTAACGAAATAAAGATATTTTCACTTCATTCATTTCAAATCGGCAATTGGTCAAGTTTTGTTTTTTTCAATGACATTTTTAGTCTATTTTTTGTCGAAATGTACGTATTCAAAAATGTTATATATAAGAGGGGGTTTGCGTAAATGTTACTATAAACTTCTAGCAGAGTTAGACCACATCATCAGAATTGAAATTGCATAGGATCCCATGACCGGAAATGTCGCCACACACCACTAGAGGACGCTTCCCTATTATGAACTGTTTCTCCTTGCGCTTCTGAACTGGCCATAATAGGGCAGCGCCCCTAACCACGTACGACGACATTTCTGGTGATGGGTTCGTATCCGATGAAATTTTAATCCAGGTGATGCGTTCTAACTCTCCTGGAAGTTGGTCGCAATATTTGCATGACCTCCTGTTATACATAATGTTTTCAAACTTGTACATTTCGACAAAAATAGACTAAAAATGTCATTTAAAAAAAAATCTGTAGCCTTAAGAGCAAAACTGATTTCAGAATTGAAATCCCCGCATCCGAATGAGCATGATCAAGTATTTGTATAACTGTAACAAAAACTTATTCCTCAATGGTATCATTGAAGTTCAATGTTAGCAAATATATATGATTAATTCATTTGAAAAATAAGAAAAACAAGAAGTCAGATAAGTGAATTCTATATGATTCCAGTGACTGACAAATGAATTTTTGTGTCACCAGTATATTTCAGTTAGAACTTCTAGGACTTATTGTTTCTCAACAACAAAACTTAAAACCAACTATTTTTGAAGTAATGTAAGGAAACTAGTATATTGAGCACACTAGTATTGTCTAAATATACGCTTTCATTAGTAATTGTTTCCATAAATCTAGTAAAATTTTAAACTTTTAACGTAGATCGGTGTTCCTTTTATAGATTTTTTATGACGCTCTATTTACAAGTAAAAATATATTATGGTATTTTTTTAATTATAAAAGGTAGACTAGTAATGAGTAAAAACTCCGTTATATTATCGGAATTATATTTGCAATAAAATATAAAATCCAAAAAACATTTTTTTTTCTTTCATATTCCAAAATGTATCAAAAAATTTTTTTTAAGTTATTGCAGTGTTTCCCAAAGTGTGGTACGCGTACCCCCAGGGGTACGAAAACAGCTCAGAGGCGTTCTTATGCGAAATATCTTAAACCAAACGAAAATCAACGCTACAACGCAAAAATTAAAAACAACGCTAACTATGAAAATTTGTGATTACATATTTTTCTTATTGGCTATTTTTTGTAGAGTTAGCAGTTTATAATTAGTGGTGTTAACATACAGTTGTTATTTTTAACTTTCGTGCTATTTTTTTATAGTAAAAAATACATTCATTTTTTTTTTTATTAGTGGTACGCAGCGTTACGAAAAATTTAGAAAGGGTACACAAAAGTCTTACGTTTGAGAAATACTGAGTTAGAAAAAATTCAATGCTGAATTGCTCTTCCTCATCTAGATCTAAATAACTGCAAATAAGAGCAAATCTGAAAAATTTATTGATTGGAAGTGAGTCAGGTTCAGAAGATTTTACCTTTTACGTAGAAAAAGACACCGATATTTCATGTTGTATTTCATAACCATAAATTATTACGATGCTAAATATAAAACGCTTCACCTGTTTTGACCTAAATAAATACAAAATAATAAAAAAAGTATGAAAAATACGTTTAGTAAAAATTATATGTCCAAAGGTAAAAGAGTGGAAAGTTATAAAACTATTTATTAAAGTCTAAACATTTAAGAAATGTACATTTACTAATGATGTTTCTCTAATTTAATATAAATATTTATCTTATCAGGGGTTTGATTAAAAGAAATTTGAATCTGCTAAGGGGTTAACGGGCACTTCACAAAATATATTTTCATAAAAAAAACTCCTTTAACAGTAATCTATAAATGTTTTCCACTATCTTCACAATATGTTTGCAACATTTTTCAGTTTTTTTTCAAAAATTTTCATAAAAAAAATGTACAGAACCTAGGCGGAAAAAAAAAACAGATGTACAGTCAGTGAATTCTGAGAACTAGATTTTTTTTATAATTTCACTGAGATCTTGTACAAAAAGGCTGGGCAAACCCCTGATAATATTTTATTTCGTTTAAACATACGCTCTCTTATAAAAATAACTTATACAAATAGCTAATTATAGTCTATCCTTTAGTTTATCCATATAATTTATAAATTAATTGGTCAAAAATATCTCTAATGTACAATATAAACAAAAATGCCTACACTTTAAAAAATTCCGTATTAAATTACGATTATAGGTGCCGGCACTCAGGTTGTCGGTACTTTTAACCGTAAAATTCATTTTTACCGGAACATATTACGGAACAAAAAATCTGATATACCGTAATTTTCACCGTAAAATCGCAGAATCACTCTAATTCAATAAATATTATAGTATAATGTTCTACGGTAAATATGGATTTAACGGTAAAATTGATTTTACGTATCCTAAGTGCTGGTACTTTATACCGTAATTTGATCCGAAATTTTTCACTGAGTAGGTCAATGTTTATAGAATTGAAATATATGTATTTATTGAAATCACTTTTAATTCCTTGTAGTTTTTATTTATATAGAGAGAAAAATTATTAAAATCTCACCCATTTATATTCTTTTATATCTAAGCAAGTTTTGAATGAATTATTTCCTTAGGTTATAATTACTTTCTGCTCATCATTTTGTAAGCGGTTAAATATGTTACGGAATTTTTTGTAATGACTAGAAGAGTATCTTTCAATAATGAGTAAAATCATAATCCTTTAAGATGTTGAGTTAACGAAATTGCTACCGAAATTGCTATTAGTTTGAATTGTAGCAATTCAGACTAATTACCCAGAGCTGAGCTCAACGGAAAGGAATATTAATTTCCAATAATGTTTCGTAATTTTTCTCTGGCACTTTATCTAAAAATAACGCTTACTTATTAAATAGCATTATTGGATTCCATTATTTAGCTAGACTAAATGAAGCCCAGCGGGGAAATTCTGTTCACGTAGATTGTAAAATCTCATAATTTAATTCTTCTTATATAAGAGAATGTGAACTAAAATTCAACTTAATTAAATTGGAAGTAAGTCTAAATTAAATATTTTTGGATGATTATTTAAAAATCGGTATACCATGACCTAAAAAATGCGAAAATGCCAATAATTTGGTTAGTTTGAACACGTCAAAATTAAATTACTTATATATTTTTTTGACAAGAAATTTGTTGGAAAATGTGTAAATTATTAATATTTACACTAGAAACATGACTTCATTTACCTGAATATCATCTTTCTTCGAATACAATAATTGAAATATCTTTCTCATATGAGCTTTACGGCATTGCTTTGATTGTGATGAGTTGTTATAGCATTTAAATTGATTTTTCGAGGAAAGTTTATTGGGATTTCGATATATTATCCAGATAACTTAAAACCACAGTGACTCAGGGGATAGAGCGTTACTCCATCAATGACGTGCCCCAAGGTCGAATCCCAATGGTGCATGGTTGAAACAAACTCTGCTCTTGACTTTCCCGACTATAGTGCAGATTTAAAATAACCTCATGAGTCAGAATCCCCTTGTGCCACGGTGGCTCAGGGAGTAAACCGTTCAACTCTCAATGAGGTGACCCAGGTTTAAATTTCAGCTGTGGCTGGTTGCTACGAATTCTGCTCCCGGCTCACACTGACCACAATGCTGACTTAAAATGGGTGGTAGACGGATCATTGGTTAGAGAACCTTTGCCTTCGGACAAACCGTTGGAAGTTTTGGTGGTTTTGCTCTCCACGTAAGACAAATGCGGGTTAATTCCATTAAAAAGTCCTCCACAAAAGCTAGTTATTTCAACGCTTGATCCAGGATTTCTCTTGTGTTCTGGATTTGGTTCAAAATTACAAGATTACGGAGTTAAACATTTATAGTTGTAAACTCAGAATTGGGTCCGTTTTTTAACCCTAGTAATAAAATAAAATAAGGAAACTGCTTACTCACATAATGCATACAACCAATGGATGAGATTAATACAGATGAGAGCCAGCCGGTACAGGTTAAAACTATACAAGAAAGCTATTTCATGAGCATTGGGCAAATGCTCATGATCAATATCGCCCAGTCACTATACAAAATTGCAAAAATAATATTATGGTAAGTTAAGAATGGAATACTTAGAACTACATTTTGTAATTTTTTTTCTTTTTTAAATTTATAAAGACAAAATTATAAATCTCTATAGGGGGGTCAAATTAACCGAATCATGGTAATCTGAGAATTAAGGTACCCAAATGCCTCCAGGGACAAAATTTTGACTTTTTTTTTTATATAGATCGATATATGTACTAAACACTGAAACATCATTTTTGATTCAAAAAAGTATGAAAAGAAATTTAAATAAGAGGAAAAACTGGTGAAAAAAAGACCAAACATGGGGCTTATTTTAAAAATCACATAACTTTGTTAAAATTTTGTATTTTTTTATTATTCCTGCTTTATTATTATATTTATGAAACTTCAACTTAGAGAATAGATTAAGCATTAGACCTACAATTAATATTTTGATTTATTACGGCAAATATCGAAATTCAGTAAAAGATTAAAAATTACAATTAAATATTTTTATTTTAGCTTTAAAATTTAAAATAATAATTTATTCAACTTTTCTATAGTCTAGTATAGTATAGTATAGTCCCTAGAAATATATATAGAAAATATTCATTAAAAATATAAAGTAATTTGAACTGAAATATTTTAAGATATTGCATTTAGGATGAAAAATAAATAACTGAAAAATTAGTTTTGAGAAAAAAGACAAAAATGACATAGTTATCAATTTAATAACCAATATAGATAGGGTTTTTTTTTTTTTTTTTATATATATATATATCATCATAACTTCTATTTTATCTAACAAAGATCTAACATTTTTTGAAAGATATAAGTCTATAATATATTTTTAAAAAAATGATATTTTTGTCAAAATTGGCTTAAAAAAGGAAGACAAATACAGCAGGAACATTTTACTGTGACTTCTAAGGGCCATTAAAGTTGGGTATGTAAAGTATAATCACTCAACTACACAACAATATCTGAAGTAAAAATAGGTAGAATACCCAAGTTGTTCGATTTTAGGAATAAAATTCGAGAAATAAAAGATATTTACTTTATTATGCTGGCAACAATCCAGGCCGTAAATGATAAATCTTCTCGGGGACACCACTGTAGTAGAATATTTAAAAGGTCTCACAAATTCTATTAGTAGTTCTGATAAAGAGTATTAGTAAATAAATAATAGTTTATAATATATATTTTTTTTCTAGGAAAGTCAACGCCTATATCCATCTTTACCCGTTATCGGCAGAGAATTGGAGGAGGATATTTCTATTGGTAAATAATTCAACTTCTTTTTCTTCACGAATATTCTTGTTTTTAACAAAAAGTTATTTACATGAATAATCACAGCAAACATATTATTAATTCTAACTATATAACATAACTAACTATATAAACGCATTATTAACTCTAATTCTTATAACTATATAAACAAATAAAAATAAATAAAAAATGGAAATGAGAACAACTGATATAATAATATATGCCATATTTATTTTAAAATAATATGATTTTGATTAATAATTCTAAAATGCTATAAATAAAGTTTAAAGCAGAAAAATAATTTAAAAAAATAAAACAATATTCCCAAATAAATTATCTATGTTTTAGTATTTTTCAAGAAAGTTTGCAGCACTTTTTAAATTTTTAATACGAACTTTCGTGAGTACTTTCTCTCCACATCGCTTTTTCTTCTTTTAGAAAACAAAAATATATAAAATTGTGTTATTTGAAATATTTGGAGCATTTACTGTTATATATGAATACACATTCAATGCTTTTATTTATTAAAAAATGCATCTTAATTTTTCAACTGATAAATTTACAGTTTAATTAATAATTCCAATTATAATAACAAATTTACAATTTAATATTTCAGCAGATAAATTAATAAAAAGCTGTTTGGTATTGTGAACAATCAAACTACTTATTTAATAAGAAAAATAAGACAATTATAGAAGATTGCTAATTTCGAATAGTGAACTAAAAACTTTTTAAATATAATTATTAAAAAAAAAAAAAAATACATCGAAAATACGCGAAAATATATTGTGTTCTAAACTTTAGTTAGAGTTTCATAATTACGTCAATAGATGGCCACACCGTACCTGCTGGAACCACATGCTTGCTGGCTACATTTATGCTTCATCGAAATCCAGAAATATATCCAAATCCGGAAGTTTTTGATCCTGACCGATTCTTACCAGATAACTGTGCTGGTAGACATCCTTTCGCATATGTGCCATTTTCAGCTGGTCCACGAAACTGTATAGGTAAATATATTTTCTTTCTTTTGACCTTAATTTTGAATTATGATGAAAATTTTCAAAGCATTTATCTAGCTTCAAAATTAATTCATCATTAATTTTCAAGCATCTAAGAAAATTTCAATTAGTTATTATATGTGAAATGTTACTTAAAAATTAATGATAAAATGATAATGCAATTAATTTAAATTAATACAAACGTAACTATTCAATTAATGAACATTTGCAGTTTCTAAACATCATAGCATTAAAAATAGTTTAATTTTCTTTACAATAGATGGCACTACCACCAATACTTTATTATAAAGTCTTAATCTTAATATCTCCTTAGGATATTAATCTTATTTGTTCGAAATAAATGTGTGAAATTCATGTTGGAAATTATTATTATTATTTCATGTCAAGATCGAGTGAACAAAACTATACTAGTTGAAGATAAGTTAAAAATTGGGCTTACTTATTAATCAAAAAATATTTATACCCTTCTAATTACGAACAATTCTTAGCCAATCAGTAAAAGGGAAAGGCTGGCAAATTTTGTAAGGTGAACATATTCACTCTTAAATTTTGAAAAAAGAAAATATTAATAATTCTTAAGCATTGATGTGTTTAGTTAAAATTTACAAAATTTGTAGAATTTATGTAAATACTTTCATACGAGCATTACGACTTTCATTCGATCGTTCGTCAAACAAAATTCCTTAATATTCAACTCTCATATATTTTGTATATATTATGTCTCATATATTGTATAAAAATAGTAATTACTAAATTCCTCTTAAAATCTGACTGTTATGAGATCGTTCTTTTTCTTTACGAAACACAAGAGAAGAACATGGTACTATTTTGTATAACCCCTTAGTTATATCTTATGTAAATCAATGAAGCATTGTCAGACTTTGACCATATTTAATCAAAAGTTTAGTGTTCTGCTACATTTCGTTAAGGGCATTGAAATTTATTTTGAGAAAAAAATCAATTATTAATCTATCGTAATGTATTTTCATATTGGAAATGCTGCCAAATCCTATATATTTAGCAAGCGTTTTTATCCCTTATTTACATAAAGTATCTAAATTCATCTATTATTTGAGCTATTCCAGTCAGTACCACTGTACTGTAGTATAATTAGGTAGTTTCTGTACGAATTTCAGTTATTCAAATTACTAAATCTTTAACCATTTCTATTTCACTTTATAGTAAAAATCTTTTTCTTTTTTTTTTCCTTTTTCTTTCTTTCTTTTTTTTTTTTTTTTTTTTTTTTTTTTTTTTTTGTGCATATTAGTTATATGCTAACCTTCAATAGAATGCGTAAAAAAAATTATCATTATTATCACATTTTCAAACAATCTACTTTTAGATCATTTTTGTATCATTCATTGTTCTGTGCCAGTAAAAGAATACAGATTTTCCCGTGATAAAATATTTTTCATTAGTAAAAAGACATCAAAATACTTTTCAAGTTACAGTCGATGAGTTAAACAAGATTTGAAATTTCATTTTAAACGCTTCTTACAAAAAAATGTGTTGAGTCTAATTTTTGCTGTGCTGATTCTAAAATAAATTATTTTAATTTTTGATAAAGATATTAGACATATAAATTTCTATTTTTCAGGTCAGAGATTTGCAATGCTTGAAGAAAAGACTGTTGTGGCCAACATTCTTCGAAAATTTAGAATAGAGAGTTTGGATTCTAGAGACACATTGCATTTAACAGCTGAATTGGTTTTAAGGAATGATGGACCTTTGAGGATAAAAGTACATCGGAGATAATAAATCATGGCTACGTGGCAAAAAAAATGATCATGATAAATCATGGTCATTACAGAGTTTAAAATGGGGGGGGGGAATTTATACACTGAATAACTCTTCCTCAAATGATCACGACTAAATAACATGCAGTTTCAATTGTTCCATCGTCTCTAATCATGCCAGTTAGTTTGCGCAGACGATATTTTAGGCTACGAAATCAGAAATGTACTAATCCTGAATATAATTTTAAGATTTTCTTGCAAAAAATTTGATGATTCTAATTTTGAAGGAAAATATTTTTAACATAGAGGAATAAATAGAATCAAGATAAATTATTTTAATTTTAGATATAAAACATTATATTACGATTCTAGAGAGAAATTGAATTTAACAGCTGAATCAAGGAATGATGTACCATTGAGGATAAAAGTACATCGAAGATAATAAATCATCCATGTTACAGTGGTAAAGAGAGGAAAAAGCATGCCCTTAACTTTTAATCAAATGATTAAATTTTCACGCCTAAATAAGATCCTGTTTAAATTGTTCTACTGTTTTAATCATGCGAATTAGCGCAGACAATATGTTAGGTTACAAAATCATAAAGGTGCTAATCCGGAATAATTTTTTCCCCATCATATCTGAATTTTAGATATTCGCTGTTTCTTTTTGTATAACGAGAACTGCATGCCACTACATATAATATTTGCTAATTTAGCATTTAGCCCTTCATTCAAAAGTTATTCAGATTACTCCGTTTGCGTATTGTAGAAATCACCATTTTTATTCTAACGTTAAACTTATATAGTTTTATTAAATTGCTTTTATTTTAATTACCATGACATTTTATTCATATAGTATTGTTTACTCATTATATAGTAAGCCGAGAAACTGACCACTCAGAATAACTTTTGATGTAATGATCGGATCTTCAAGTTCAAGAACTCATTTTTTATAGTTCGAGGTGGTGGCCTCAAATATGCTAAGTAATTAGTGTAGACAATATTTTAAGTTGCAAAATCAGACACAAAAACATACACTCTGAATAAGCATACCTTTTTCCCCCCAACAGATTCGGATATCTGACACTCAAAATATAAGGGGTAGCCGCAATCTGAGAAAGTTCGTCCCCATAGTTTGGTTAGTACAGCAGTTCAAAGATTGAATATTTATTTTTGCATATTTCACCATATCTCGAGAACTTCACCTGCTGTAACTTTTCGAACTGCTCCTCACTAACCTGTTTTGCGGAAAAGCTGGAATCTTGTGAGTCTCAGCAAACTACTGCTATAATTATTATAGAGGCAGTTCTGTTAATATTGCACACCTCATTCTTATTTATTAAGTGAATTGAAAATGATTGTTATATTTATATTACAGTTACTCTAAATTTTTAGCCACCTCTGGAAACCATTTCGATATTGATTTTAAATTTTCATATTGATTATACCTATGTTACAGTGAATTTGAAAAATATTTGATGTACAAATTATATTTTTGATTTTAATTAACGGCTCGATTAGGGCTTGCCTTGAGTGGGAGCGTTTACTAGGTGTCAGAGCCTCTTCTCCTGGGGAGCCTATCGCGACGATGGTCATAGCTCTCCGTATACCCCATGAGGTGGGGCGGGGTTTCTCGAACCTTATATATTTATACTCGAAACAAACTTTGTATATATCATACATTATTTATGGAATAATTTTGTGATATGCTTATGTTGCATTTTGTATAGTTATTGTAACGGGAAGATTTTTTGCTTTATACTTCCGAATGTCTTGTGATGTTTATAATAAAATTCAGTTTTTTCAGTTTCCTTTTCCTAGAATTCAATTTTTTTTAAATGTAAATTATATAAAAAAAAAAATTAAAAAAAAAAGATTTGGTAATAAAATTCAGCCGATTTTATAACAACAAGTCTCAGAAAGAATGTTTTTTTTTTTTTTTTTTTCAATTTTCTTCTATTTTCAGCAAGTGAAAACAAACCTTTACGAAAATCTTTCATGAAAATTATTAAAAAGTTTTAAACACTAAAAAACCTCTTTAAGGAAAACAGTGTAGATAAATGATAAAAAAAAGGTTTCTTAGTATTTATATTTTATGGTCTTTCTCAAATCAAGATTTTCTTCATAGTATTTATTTATTCCTAATTGTAGATTTACTAATGTTTGAATGTCACAAAATGGAAAAAGCTTTTATAAATATGTATACTAACTAACGAGCTAAAAAGAACTAAAAATGAACAAATGTTTCAAATATTTCAAAAATGGTTAATTTTCTTTCAAAAAAGTATCCAATTTAACAAGATTTCTCCTTCTAGATGAAATCCATTCAAACTTAATCTTTAAATGTTTCATATTTGTATGATCCAAAATAGCAGCCTTCAAGGTATTAAGACCTATAAGTTATGAAAAACTGCCATGAACTGACAACTTTCAAAATAGTATGTTATTGCTAAAACACGTAATTTTTAGCAATAATTTTCACATATCGAGAGAGCTCAGAAAAACAGTCTTAACACTTAGTTGACCAGAAATTTAACACAGAAATTTTGTCATGCCATCAACTATCATTTTGTCATTGAATATGGTAGAAAGTAAAACATTCTATAAATTGATTTCATGCTCAAATGTAGTTTATTGATGACGAGGAAACTACATATTGTATGGACGTGAACGGATTTTTTTACTTTTAAAATATATCTCCTTTCATTTACATCTGATTTTTATTCTAATCCGTTAAAAAGTTTAGTCCAGAAATTTAAATAAAAAATTCAGTTTTCTTACGTCCTTATTATTATTAGTCAAATATTATTCAAACAGAGACAACTGTAAGCAAAAATGGTCTTAAGATTTTTGTCGAAGTAAATGAAATTAATTTCATTAAAAATGTAATCTTGTCATTGCATTTTAATACTTATTTACTAAAAAGATTATTTCATTTTATACATATTTTTTTATTAGAAATCTGCCAATGGCACATTTCTTTACTAGCCATTATTATTGAAAAGACAAATTTTTAGTTCCCAACAAATGTTAATACTAATCTTTTTTTAAGGAAATATTTAGAAGTTCATTAAGTCTTTTTGACTTGAAATATATCTAATGAACTCTTAAATTGTGATAATTCCCAGAATTTTGCTGTTTTGAAAAAATCTGTACAGTTTTATTTTGTTTCTTAAAACACTGATACTTTTTAATGATAGCCTCAAGAAGGTTTAAACTATTTAGAATGTACTAGAACAATCTCCTGATTCTAGTGACAACTCTTCCTGTGTCCTTGATTATAGTGACAACTCTTCCTGTGTCCCTGATTCTAGTGACAACTCTTCATACAAGAAGATATTAGTTCCTTTTTTAATGTAATATTATTCAAGTGAATTAGTAGTTATTAGTAGTTATCAAGTGAATTAGTAGTTAGAAACTTTATAAAATATTTAAAATTTATATTTGTCATGCCACAAATCAGTGTATATCTTGTATTTTTAAACGAAATCTCAAACGTATATAGTGCTTGAGCTCAATGCATGAAGTAATTTTTAAACTCAAACAAAACCTTAACATTTTCGTTCCGTAAAAAATATATTTATGTTAAAAACTTTTCATTAGTTCAAGTTTCATCTGAAATAATTTAAAACTACTGCAAATAAGTCTCGAATGAGGTTCAACGATAAAATTTATTCATCACATCACATTTTGCATAATTTTCTTGCAGATTAAAAGTAACATACATTGGTCAATGCAAAATTTCAGTATTTATCATTAAAATAGCAACAATAAACGATTGTAAAAATATAAACATTAGCGCTCACATAAAAGAACACAACACATTTAAAAATAAAGTAAGCAATGAGAATGATATTAAATAAGAATGAGCTGATAATGTGATAGTTTCATAATGAACTGATAGTTGTATAAACTTTTTCCAATACTGGGGTAAAATGTTGATTAAAACACATCTTTCTCATTCAATATGGACTAACTTTTAAAACATGTTTTTTCCGCTACTTGAAAATTCATTGAAAAAGACAATTTCTTGCCGATCAAGTCTATACTAGGCCAGACAATGTTCTAATTGGTATCGCATGTTAATTTTGCACCAGGAGAGAAAGCATGGCAATTTGCAGAGATTTTTACTCGATTGTCATGCACTGAGGGAAATCGGTAAACACCATTATCATTTTTAAAAAAAATATGCATTTAAACAAAAACTTATGTCCAAATTTGTAACATCAACTGCCATTAAATTCATAATTAACATCACATAATGTGTAGAATGAAGCCAAGATCAGGACTACTACCTTGATTTCAAACAGTTTCACCAGCTAATACTGGAAATCTGAATAATGGACTTATGTCCCAATTGGTACCATTAATTGCCATTAAATTCTTAATATAACATTACTAGAACACAATGCACTACTATGAAATAAGATTAATGACGATTACTAATTAAAAACAACTCTGCCAATTGGTTCGAATAATATGAATAATGATTCCAATACCCAAATAGATACCATTAACTGTCATTAAATTCATAATTGAGAATAAATAAGATAAGTAATCATCACTATCGTAATTTCAACCTATTCTGCAAGCTGAAAGTAGCAATGGGAATAATGGCTTAATGCTCCAATCAGTACCGTTAAGTGCCATTAAATTCATAACAAAACATCATGAAAAAAAATTTGTATTTATCTTTATCTTGATCAGAGAGCTAACACTAGTTATATCAATTATGGCCTGATGCACAAATCAGTATCAGCATTTGAAACATGCAACTTTAGGTCCTTGCAAGTATAAAATGTTTGCTTTCTTCGATGGCGCAATATTGGTTGGTGCCTTTTAATCACTAGCAGAGATTTTTCACTCAGTTGTCGATAATGTAATAGTTTCAAAATTGGAATTAATATTGTGAATATTTACACAATGAGACGCTAATAATAAATCTATTATTAGTGTCTCATAGTTCCAAATTCCAAAGTTGAAACTGCGTGATACCATTAGGTCAATAGTTCATACCATAGTTTTGTCAATACCATGTCTAACTTCAGGCCATAGTATGATACTTGTTGATATATCAATATATATGATACCGTATATATGATATACCAGTATATATGATACCATACATATGATATACCAGTATATATGATACCATACATATGATATACCAGTATATATGATACCATACATATGATATACCATTATATATGATACCATACATATGATATACCAGTATATATGATACCATACATATGATATACCAGTATATATGATACCATACATATGATATACCAGTATATATGATACCATACATATGATATACCAGTATATATGATACCATATATATGATATACCCATATACATGATACCAATAAATAGTAGCAACTTTTACTCTCTTGTCTAGCCATAGTTTACCAATCATTGACTTCTCGATTGCAAACATTTCTGAATGGTGGAGCGGGTAATATGAATAATTGCGTGATGCCATAACTGCAGCCATGAGAAGTTAAACTGATCCTTTCCATATTAGTTTGAATAGGTTCTGTGTCTAATCTTGTAATGGGCCACTTCACGCAACGATCGTCTCTGACTGGTCTAGTAGATCTTAACGACAATGCGTAAGTATTATATGGATCTACTCGGACGGGGTACGGTAAATAAGCGGTCATTTCTTTCCAAACTTGACATCCTACTGATGCTCCTCTTGACCAAGGAAGGGACATCAGGTTAAGTTGAATGAAAACTTTACCATCATCTCTGCTTAAGATTAGATAATTTGGAGCTGGAATAAAAAACAGAATACGTGATTAACTAGACTACCTTTCAATTTAAAATATCAGCCAATTTAAGATCATTTACTTTCGAGATTGTTATAAAGTAAATACAGAGCTAAACACTTTGTTACGTGTACAAAACTTATCTGTTCAAGGAACAAAAATAGAAATCTATATTGCCCAAAAGCAGTCAAAAGGACTTGATTGTGAATGCGTAAATAAATTTGTTTGAAATTAATTTTCAACATTTTTTATATTATTTACAGTTATATAACAAGTTATCAGTAAATATTAACAATAAAAAAATTTATATGTTGTACAAAAAGTCAAAATTCTAAGAAATTTATTCATTATATACATCATTGTTTTTCTAATTGAAATTAAAAGCAGTCAAAATGACTTCCTAAGGCAATCTAGTGTTAATAGTGAGAAGGATATTTTTAAAAGAATTATAAACTTTTTGCCCATAGAGTACTTTATATACAACAATATTTCGAACTAAGAGCAATAAGGGCATTAGTTAAATATTACTTAGCCTTGTAATAAATTTTATTTTATTGTTATTTCAATTTTTTAAGAAACTGTTTGCAAATTGAACATAATACATTTAACTTTACATAAACATTAACATAAAATTTCTAATTGACTATGTAAGTCAAGTTACACAGAATAATGAAATTAATGAATGGTGTTAAAATGGCAGAAGAAGCACCGGAGTCATTTTTATATTTTTTCTAACGCTCTAATTACAAGCCAAAAATATATGGTTTTTTGGATTTTTTTAATTATAAAAAACAGTCTAATAGTTTCTAAAAAAATCTGCTTGATTGTCAGACTTGTTTGTTTTATGCTGTAATTTTTGTCGTCGTTAATTTATACTGTATTTCATAAAGGTAGATATTACCATGAATGATAAATAACTGTTTCGATTACATCTAAACAGCTGCAAATAAGAGCAAATTTGAAAAACTATCGCTTGAAAATGAGCCGTGTTTGGAAGATTTTACCTTTAACACGGAAGAAAATAGCGTTCACGCTGTATTTCATAACCATAAATTATTAAAATGCTAAATATAATATTTCTCACTTATTTCGACCTAAATTAATGAAAAATAAAAGTAGTAAAATATATTTAATAAAAATTCTGTTTCAAAGTTTTAAAGTAATCAAGTTTTGTTTGCCCTCAATTTTACAGCCGCTCGTCAATGCTCTCTAAGTAAATTTTTTTATTTCCTATGAGTTGCACAATCAGTCTTCCCGATGAGCAGACCTAGTGCGTTCTCCAGAAGTGGTATCCACTCTTTCAGGACCACCACAATGGGTGAGATACCGTTGGCCATGTTAATTTGGACGTCTAGTTTCTGCCACACTATATGTACTCTCTAAGTACATTAGACACAGAGACCAAACGTCTTTTTAATGAATTCATCGCTTTATTAAATATTATTTACCTGTTGAGCTTTCTGGGAATTTGTGAAACAGACCAATAATTCTGAATCCCACGAAGAACATGTGATTGTCGGTACTGAATCTCAAGCAAGGCGTAGATCTTTTTGCAAAATAATCTTCATGGTGAAAAATACCAAGCTCCACGGAGCACTTAACATAGCTAATATGGTTCTGGAGCAATTTTGGAATACCGAATGATCTTCGATATATTGAACACGGCATTTTAAATTTCTCTACTATGGATTTGGGAATAAAAGTTCTATTACATTCCGGTATTAAATGCCATTGTATGAGTTTCAGGAAAGGTTCCATGACTGATAAAACGTTGCAATCTGTCAAAGAAATGCATCTGAAAAAAGAAAATTAACAGTTAATAATTAAAATTAATTGTTTAAAATTGTCTAAATGATGACAAATATAAATTACACCGATTCAAAAAATTATCGTTTTATTCTATTCTTTCTTTTTTTTTATAATTTAACGAGTTATGAAAAATTCCCAAATTCCTAAAAGTTACTTTATGGTATATTTTAAAATAAATCAGAAATAACATTTGTAGAGCCCAATTGAAAAAATAAACTATACCAAACACAAACATTACATACTCAAGACAACGTAAAATGGTGTTGTAGATCAGTATTGAAATAAAGAGGAGATTACTAGTATGCCTTGAGTTAGTATAATCCGTATTTATCTAAAATCAGTTTTCGTGGTTAAATGTTAAGTACAACTGAAGGATTTTGCTTAAATGCGGTGCCAACTTCAGTTTTGCACATTTTGAGATACAGAGCTTTAGAATTTAATGAGTAGAGTGTTGCCTCTGATGTCTTGTTTAGCTACAGAAGTAATCTAGTATCATTTCAAAATGAGATAAAAGTTGCTTATGAACATTAGGACAACTACATTTTACTTATAATTTACTTAAAAATACAAGGGAATTAACTTCAAATATCGAACCCTGCACATCATTCTGTTTTAAGCTGGCAGATGATATTGAACAAATGTTATTAATTTAAATGAAATATCTGTATTGTATAATCGTAAAAAAAAATTTTTTTTGGTGATAACATCTCATAAATGATCGTGAAAGTAGTTGTAAGTTATTTTAAGCTAACAATGCAGACATATTTTAGTAAGGTAGAAAATAAAATGTGCTTCCAAGCAACTAATATACAAAATGTTTCTTAATAGTTAAATGATCTTACTTCCGAGTACATTCACAGACAGCCCACTCTTTTAAACTAGTTAGAAGACATCCTTCGTTCTCAATATTAAAAAAAGGGTTCGACAAAAAGTATTCCATACTTTGAGGCTTAAGATCAAAGAATCCATGCGTGGCAGATACAATAAAACCGGCTTCCAGTATGAAATCTTGAGAATCCTTTTCAAGTAAATCCAGAGAATAAGTTCTTGCAAGCTCGTAAAGAATGCAGACATTGCTGAACTTGATATTAGAAGTCAAGTAATTCTCGCATAAGCCGATAAGGGTTTGTACGCTATACTTGTGAGCAACTTTCAAAAGAGTAGTTGAATCCTTCCAGTCTGTGAATTCCACCACTCCCATATAGAGGTATCTAAAAATAAAACAAAATGGCTAATTCAGTTGCCTTCATTTGTATAACATGTAGATAGTTTATGAAAACTATCTATACAACTATGCGCTTTAAGTAAAAGTTATCTTATACGACAAAGAAGTCATACCGTAATACAAGATGAGGGAAAAGCACCGAGATATTGTACCTTATTGAAAAAGTAATTTTCAACGTAATATTTCCTATCATTATTTTTTTTAATAGGCATTTCAAGCTATGTCGTTTATTTTGAAGTAAACGCATGTTCAAGTTTTGTCACTTTTCTTAAATACGCATTTTAAGTTACGTCACTTTTCTTAAAAACACATCTAAACCCATGTCCATTTGCTGAAACATGCATTTTATGCTATGTTCGAAATTCAAAAACCACACTGTCAGTTTCCTAGCTACTAGGTGACAAATATTCTAAATAAGCATTCTACACTTTAATTCTGTAGCAAAAATTCTCTCGGAAATTACCAGGTTTTTTTACGGACGTTTTAAGGAGAAAAATTCACAAATATAAAATAAGTTCTTTTTTCTTCTTCTAACGTAATATGCCAATATGCCTATTTGATTATGCAAATAAACTCGTAAATCATAAAGATACAACACATTTTATGAATACCCGTATTTTAATTTGTCTTATAACCGGCATTGAATTTTAACCGTCTCCCTATCCATTTCTGAGTGTTCGACTATCAATGATTTTGAAGTCCGTAGCCTTGTAATTTTGAGCCCAACCCAAAAGACAAGGGAACCCCTGGATCAAGCATTGGAACAAACTAGTCATTTCGAGAAGGACTTTCTGATGGAACTAACTCACATTTGCGTTGCATGGAGGGAAAAACTACGAAAACAACTCATGGTTAGAATAACGGCAAGGGGACTTTAACCACTGAGGATATTTTATGTGAGTACTGTGATCGGTGATAGCCAGGTGCGAAATTTGTATCCACCAGCCATTGCTGGGATTCGAACCCACCGGTTCACCTCATTGGAAAGCAAACGCTCTGTTCCCTAACCACCATGGCTCCACTATATATTTTAAAATCTTTGGTGTTTTTTATACCCTAGTGCAGGGAAGGACAAACTACGGCCCGCGGGCCAACTGTGGCCCACCCGAACGCTTTATCCGGCCCGCGGACAGAATTTTAACTTGCCGATCCGTGGCGAATATAAACAATATACATAATACATTCATTTTCTTGTCTACTTTGTTTAAAGCTATTTTTGTTCTCTCTTTTTTAACAAAGTACTGATGACCTTTTTACTTTCCCTATTTTTGTTCTACAAAACATAAATTGATGGAAATAGTTAGCACAGACAGCTTCAATTGGTAAAATTTGGAAAACTGAAGCTCTTTATGGAATAGCCGTAAATTAGCTACAACTAGTGTTTGTCTTTCTCGAGGAGCAGACATATGGAATCTAATATAGGTGAATTGTACTTCACATGAGTCAGAATACGCAAGTTCCAACGAGCGGATTTTTCTGCCGGCGCGAGTTCTAACATTATTTACTCCGTATGGAACGGTTGCACACATACAATGCCATTGTAAATAATGGTGAAATTATTAAATGTATAAAATGGCTACTGCTTTTTTTGAGTTATTTGTAAAATTTTTTAACCCCAAAATGAAAACTAAAAAATGCAAAGTTTATGTAGAGTGCCATGCGTTCAATGATAAACTGACTTTATTTTATTTCAGGAAATAGAATTTTTATTTTAGAAGTTTTTACTTGGCCCACCGAACTTTTTTTTTCTAGATTTTTGGCCCACGACCAAAAAAGTTTGCCCATCCCTGCCCTAGTGGAAAGGCTGCAAAACTTTAATCCTCGACACCCAAAAATTTTATAATTTTCTTATCAATCCCTCAATGAAGAATGAGAAGAAAAAGAAAATAACCTACCTGTTTCTTAAATAATTCATATTATTTTGGCAAAAACAAATTTTCAATCATCGAGAAAGATGTGCGTGGCTAGTTTAGCAAAGTTTGGTTCTAAATTTGTTAGTTTTAGTCATAAATAACTTCAGAGTTCCACGTTTAATTAATTAAAAAGTAATTCTTAGTAAAAGAAATTAATAAGTATGCTTAACTGTGCTAAACAAAAAAAAAAATGATGATATAGATGTAATTATGAGGGTTAGTGCGCTGCGCTTTCTTGTGCATTAAAAAAATTAAAGTGCTGATTTAAGAATTCTGAAAATGTCATGAAATAGAAGCATAACCATGTTTCGGCACGCTTCCTACTATAGCAGTACTATTTAGATCCCCCAAATATTCTGAAAATTATACACAGATATCCCACTAATTATAACTGGAAATGTAAAGTGTAGAACAATACTTCAAAAACTGTTTAATTGCATGTGGACTGGTGTCTTTAATTGTGATGGTTCTTGTGCTCTTCTCTAACATGTCCACCTCCATCATTGTCCGGAATACTTCACTCATTGTGCAAAGGACGAGCTTATGAGCTGGAAATTGCCATTTTTCGTTCTCATATTCCACTTTGATGCACACGTCACTGTCGCGTTCGTTGAAAAACAATTTGTAGCCAGCAGGGTTACCGAGTACGCATTTCGTACAGCTTACTGCTTGCAATTCTTGAAATGGATTATTCTGGAATAAAAAACACTATATAAAAGCATACACTATCACTAAAACACAAAAAAACTATAGACTAAACGCAATAAAAGCTATTAATAAAATACAAAAATAATTGGAGAAGAAACAGTTCTGAATTAGTCCGGTTCAGAATGCAACTGAAGAGACTCACTGTTAAAAGTTTGGGTGTAGATAATAGTACAAAAAAGAAAGTACTTTTGGAATTTTAAAGGAAACTTCAGCGTGAAATTTCAAAACACTTTAAAGACATTTTTTTAAAGTCAGTTAGTCATTTTATTTACCAAAGAGTAATACTTTGATCCAAAAAGAACTTATCCCTTTAGTTGAATAATCGTTTATATGGCCTACACATTTAAACTCCAAGAATTTCCTTTATTAGATAAAAATAAATGTTAATTTTCAGTTACGTCATAATACATCGAAATTGAAAAAAATATTTTTTCCGACTACTGAGTTTAATGGTACGAGACCAGATTCATATATAGTGCGCTAAGCAGCTTTAAATTATGACCCATGACAGAGGCATAAGAGGAAGAGGAAAAAAAGAAACTAGAGGGCATTTAAAAAAAATAAAAGCAGGAAGATCAGTAGTGTCCGATGTTCCTAAAATTAGTATTTAATGAGTGGGGAAAATAAGAACGACAAAGTTAGAATTTTTTCTTTATGTGGTGGTTAAAAAATGCATCATTTAATCTGCTCTACTCTATTGCGTTAGAGAAGGTTGAAATAAAATTTTAACCTGAACTGTAGAGTCAGCACAACTTTTACTTTTTATCACCAGTCTTAAGCATCAGATCATTGTTCACTTCAGATATGTGATTACTAATGTTTTACTCCTTAGACGTTTAGTTTTAAAATCAAATCCAGAAGACAAGAGAACTATTAAATCAAGCATTGAGATAATCTGTTCACTTTTTGAGTGACACTAATTCATTATTAGCTTCAAATGGAAAATATAAATCCAATCTCTTTCCGTGGTTAGCTCCATGGAAAATGGATTTTAGTTCATATTCAGTCTAAAACAGGAAATTTGTTAAGTCAGCTCTGTAGTCGACGCAAGGCGAATACAGACTATGAAATGACTCACCATTATCTGGATTCGAACCTGTGTCACCCCATAATAAGGCGAATGTTCTATCCCCTAAGCTCAACATGAAAGTTTATTAGTCGCTTAACATTTCCAGATTTTTCAGGACAGAATATTGGTAATATATAACAAAAATTATGACTGTTACTCACCTAAAGTCAAATTCCTTGATTCTCAGTTTAAAAATAGTGCTTTTTTTATGTATTTTGTACATATTAGAAACTTTTCTGTGTTAGTAATATCCAGAAGGTTGACATTCATTCGATATATCAATAATTTCTATAAATTCTTATTCATCACAGCGGCGCAAACCTATAATATGCTTTTAAAACTTTAAAACCACGTAGAAAGAAAACTGTTGGACTTAGTCAAACGTGGTGGGCCAAATCGTAAAAATATCGTTTTTCACGTAGTTAATAACCATTTTTGTGTGGTTATTTCAAAACTCAAACTAAGAAAAAAAATGTCATGCATTTATATGAAAGCATTTTTGTGACTTATTTTCTTATTAAACAAAAAATAGTAAAACTGATAAAAAATGATAATCATAAGAATAAATATTATAAAACTCGTGCTTGACTAAATAAAAATTAACTTTCATCTAGTGTCTACATGAAAGAGATTATTTAGAATCTAGATGAAAGCAACCTAAGTTTAAAAACTTGTAAAAAGAAACAACGTCGAACGTAAATGGAGAAAAACTACAAGTTTTTGTGCTAGATATCCCACAAATTTTTTTATGCATTAAAAATGGAATTAAGATTCAGAACAAAATGTATTTCAATATGTCATTAAAATGGTAATAAATAAATATTGTTCTTAAATTACCTGAAAGCAAAGAGAGATTATTTATAGACAAATTAATTTAATCAGAAATTACTTGGATGACGTAAAAATTTTTTTTAAAAAAGAAACTAAAGCTTTAAATTTACAAACAAGCAATTTAATAACCAGCTTTAAATTTACAAAAAAAAGTTTAAAAAAGCTAGTTAAGATGAAGTAAGTTTCCGTGTTTAAATACTGATAGAGCATCTATATCATAATTATATATATATATTGTTACAATTAATTGGTGAACAGATTATTCTTGTTTAAATTATTCATTTTCTGGCCATATATTAAAATTTTGCACATACTAAATTTTAAAGTTAATATTTTTTTAAATATTTTATTACTATCTGAGCAAAATTTAGTCCTACGATATGTTGTATTCCTTGATTTGGTACCTCACTATTCAGTGCCCGTGGATTCGGTTTCATATTTTATCTGTATTTGGTTCAGTGATATTTTGGCATACTATATCAAATTTTGTGTGTCACAGGGAAATGACAAAGATTTGATCAAATCTGAAGGTAAGCTGTTCAGTTCATGATGGAAATACCTTAATTGGTTTAGTGAAACGATGAAATAGTGTTAAGATGTTATGATCAATGCGATTAATTAGTAAATATTAATAATCTCCGGTAATTATTTGGAAATCTAAGTAAATCTGTTTAAGTGAATAATTCTATCAGAATTTATCGCATTATCTGTTAATACTAATATTGTATTTTTTAAAACGGTCTTTGACCAGCCAACCCAGTTTCTGTATTAACGACTACTGATGTTCAACTTCACAGCCTTGCAATTTTGAACCTAATCCAGAAGACAAGTGAACTCCTAGGCCAAGCACTGACAGAAATTTGCCTTCACGGATGATTTTTTGATAATAACCTCCATTTGAGTGACAAGGAGAGGAAAACCACGAAAGTCTCCCATGATTAGCCTGACGGCAAGGAGAATATAACCCGTGATCCGTCGATCTCTGAAGATATTTCACTTCAATACTGTGGTCGATGCGAGCCAGGTGTAGAATTCGTATCGACCAGCTATTGCTGGGATATGAACCTGTGGCACCTCTTTAAGAGGCGGGTGCTTTATCCCCTGAACCAGCACGGCTTGTTATTACAAATAATTACCAATGAAGTTTGGTCTATGTAATAATTTTCAACTCATTTTGGAAGAGATTTTCAATACGCATGCGCATTGGTAATTTCCCGCCATAGCATCTAAACAATATTAGTTTACTTTCAATGCAGGTGCCTGCATTTTGAATATGTTATTTGTTGTACTAATACTTTGTACTGGAAGTTTATTTTTATTTTATCTTTTACTTTTGCAATGTTAAAGCATTTTGTTAAGTGATGTTGTGTTTACGGGGCAACGACACTTAACTTTAAAAAACAGCAGTGTATGTTTAACAGATCAAAAACACTTACTTCTCTTCATTAAACTGATTATTAAAATTAACAAATAGGGGATATTATCAATAGCCGCATTCCAAACACTAATATTTTCATCACTTTTGTAACGATATTAAAATGTATGAACTCAAAGATTTTCATTCGTCATTAGATATGCAATGATATTAAAAAAATCAAATGAAAATTATGAATCATGATAAACAAATCATTACGCATAAAGTAGAAAAAGTTTACTTTTAAAGTTATCAATTTAAATTGAATCATAAAAAAACCCGTATATTTATTTTCCTCCGACTTATTTACTTCATTTTTTTTTACTAACAAAATTAAAGGATGTGATCAAATCATTTCTTTAGAAAAATCACTCTACAGAGTTATTTCAACATCTTTCAAGAATTGATTATATAACTTAATAATTTGATCAAACCTCCATTTTAATCATTTTCCTGCGACATTAAGTAACATTTTGTATACATCTGACATTCAAGTGATTGAACAAATGGCATTTTTTGGCAATTTCTCAGATCATTTAGAAAAAAAAGGAGAGCTGGAGTAGATTTAAATCGCGACTTTTCAATTTTGTTTGTAAAACAAGTTAAGGACTTCATAAAACAAGAATCAGCAAACAGAAAGCATTTTTAAGCATAAAAAAAAAAATAGTCACACTGCTGTCTCAGTGCTTAAAACAAGTATCAGTATTAAAGTAAGTCAAAAATGAATATATGATTGAAGTATTTACCCATAATACTTGTACAGCAAACTTAAAAAAAATACATCGTGGATAACTTTAGATTTTTACATTCTATAAACAAATCTTAAAAGTTTGAAAATTTGACCTCAAGTATGTTTGTTTTCCATTAAAATTTGCATGTTAAGGACGTAAAATTTTGATCAATAGAACAAAATTTTCAAAGGGTGTTTTTTTTCTGTGGTTTACTGCTCAACATTAGTAAATTTTATGCCAGTTTCTGTTTCATGTAATTCAGTACAAAAACTATTTTTAATTTAGTGATTCATTTTAATTACCTTTATTGAAAACATGATTTTGTCTAATTTATTTTTTTATTCTCACAGTTCTGATAAATATTTTTACTTAAATTTAAATTATTTTTTATTTGAAAACCTACATGAACAATAGTATGTTAATTTTAGTATATTTACATTTAATGAATAATAAAATATATATTTTTTATTCTGTTAAAATATTTGTTTTGGATAAAGCTCAAATTTGTAAAAAAAAAAATTAATACTTACATATAATCAAAAAGATTGATTTTTTTCGAAATAAGATTATGACTAATAAAAATATTCTGTTACATTTCTTATGGATATATCATGGATATAAAATTAAAATTAAAAACAATTTTTAAAACTGGTGATCAATACATTGATTCATTTTTATACTTGTATAAAAACTAAAATTTAAAGTAAAATCAGTAAACTGCTAGTTATAACTTTTGAATAGATCAGTGAATGGAATGCGTCTTTAACTCTTGAGATTAAGAAACCAACAATAAATAATTTTTAGCTTATGAAAATACAAAGATCGAGTTTGTATCTAACTAAATACCAAAATTAAAAACGTTATGCCAGCAAACTTACCAGACGCTCCTATTCAACTGAATAATGAATGCTTTATTCTGCTGAAAATGCTTACACGTTAGTATAATTTCAAACATTTACACTTAATGTTTATCTTGTTCTAAACATTAAACCTAGTTTAACACTAAACGTTGCATAAGAATAATTAAAAATATATACAAGTATTGAACAAGAAAACGAAATTGCAATATTACATATGACATGACTGTATATTATATAATTTTGTATTTCACATAAACAAAAATACAAATTGTAGGTTTTTTGATTGTTTCCTTTTACTTGCTAAAAACTTATAACCACTCCTATTATATTTATTGAACTGTCAACACATTTTTAACACTCTCATAGCAACTAACGAACAGAGGAAAGCGTTTTGGATTATCATTGTTTTATTCTCTAACGTAATTGGTTTTAGTTAATTAACTCTTTAAAAAAACTATTAAATAATATTAAAATAAGAAAAAATTAAAGCACAAAACTCACGGCCATCAGAAAAAATATTGGTGCAACAGTTGAAAAAGTATCTCATGCTACAAAAGTATGGTCATACAAGCTGAAGTTATTACGGTACTTAGAAACAAAAGCGGTTAAAAGTACATAACATATTTAATTCATGAAACTCCAGGCTCAGGAGCTTAATTCAAAGATCTGTTCATAAGCCATTCGTCATTGAAAAAGTTTGACTTGACTTAAGTTGATTGATTACCTTCACGGAGCCACCCTGGCCGAACAGTTTCGCCGCTGTGCCAAAAGCTCTGTAGTGAAGAGACAGAGAGTTCGAATTTCATCGTAACCCAGGTGGGATACGAACCCACTACCTCGTTTTCCCCTCTCCAACTTGTGCTATTCAATCTTCATTTTGGCAAAGGCTTATTAGCAAAATGTAATGAGCATACAAACTTGCATGTGTATATGTAACAATAAATGAATGAACTACTTTCCCTTGAATTAAGCTAATATTTCAGGTTCATCATAGCATAATATTTGTTTATAAATGCAGATACTTCTCTGACTTCGTGACCCATACCTGGGACCTTCTCTAGCAAAGTTTGTGCTTTTACTGATTTGAGTATCCCAGTTTCATTGAATACAAAATGAATGAAAGTTGGTAAGGTTGCTTGAACAATGCGATTCTGAATAATGACACAGAAATCCACAAATCCGAGCCCAATTTACGACTGAGCATTCAAATGCTTAATGGAAACAAGACAAATTTTATTAATGCTAATACCAGGAGACGCTAAAGACCAGTCGATTTGAAGACTATAACTGCAATGGTAAAATGTACAGGTTAGTACAGGAATTCTTCACAAAGAATTGTTGAGGTCAACAAGAAGATTCCAATTATAAAATCAGGAAATCACATGACACTAAAAGTAAAATAAAAGATATCACATACTGTCACACATGAGGTTGTAGAGGGGCCTCCCACGAAGCAGGGGTGCCATCCCCTCTGCAGAGGATCAAAATTGTGATGGCATGTCTTCGGATCATCCTCAGGGATGTTTCCCAGACCGTCGCCAATAGCCCATTGTGCGGCTCTAGTGCGACGTAAATTAACTACACACACACACACAGAGGGGCCTCCCTGGCCAAGCGGTATCGCCCACCAAACGCTCTGTTAAGCGTGGAGGTGGCGGGTTCGAATCCCGCCGTAACCCAAGATGTATTCTTTGTGATGTCCTTCTCTGCATTGTGCTATCTGCTCTTCTATATGGCAAAGGTTTATAAGCCTTAATTGAGCACACAAGCCTGCAAATGTATGTTGTATCAATAAACCAATAAGAGGTTGTAGAATCTCTGCGCGTATAAGACAAAAGCATTTAAATGCATTATTGTATATCAAAAATAAAAAAATACTCGATGTTTTAACAGAATTTTCAATAGCTGCCTCTTAATAGCAATTAGCGTAAAAAACTACGTCACTCGAAATGCCCTTAGGTTCTCTGCTGTTGTATTGTAAGAATTTATTTTACAAATAAATGTAGAATGAATAAAAAAAAATAGTTTTTTATTTATGTCTCGATAGAGGGGCACAATGGGCTAATGGCGATGGTCTGAGAAACATCCATGAGAACGATCCGAAGATATGCCATTATAGTTTTGACCCTCTACAGAGGGGATGAAGCCTCGCGGATTGCACGCAAAATGCAGCCCTTTATGAAAGAACAATTCTTCGAAGACTGATACCATGCACCTTCGGTCGCTTCGCGGGTTGATCAAATGAATCATTCATCCTCTGACTACAGCCAGTAGTGCTTGAGTTAGGTGATCTACTAGGAACCGTGTCTTACGACCAGTCCATTGTGGGAGGATCAAGAGAATGCAGATTACGAGTTATATGTGGGTGTGTTTCACAAAATCGGTAAAAATTTGATATGGTGTCACTAGTAGATTAAATGCATTCACTTTATCACAATTATAAACAGTAAATACAGTCGCATATAAATGAAAGTCACAAGGTGTGACGTAAAAGTCACAGGTCCATGCTCCAAATTCCTTGGAGAATTTCAGCTCTTACAAGCTAAACTTAGGTAGTGAGACTGGGAAACATATCAAATGTGTACTTCTTGTAAATTGATCACCAGTACTAGTTGACCTTTACTTTCAAGAACCAATTTTATCCTACATGATGAAAAAGAGCAAATAATTTGTGACTTGACCACTTGTTTTGACTTTTAAAATAGTTCAAATTTGTCTAGGATTGAATACTATTCTGAACTATTTTCTCCACCTTACCGCTCAGAGGATAAAAGCGAAGAGTAAAGACCCTCTTCTTCATCCAACGCAAGAACCATTTATCTGTAAGTTATTCGAAAACGAAACTCTTAGGAAATTTTTTATGTTCTTATATTATGCATTTAAATTTCTCTGAGTTGGTAAAATGAAATTAAAAGCAACAGATTTAGAAACCCTTCGTGTTACAATTGATCTGGATATAACGGGTTTTGAATGTGCTCCTTTTCTCCCCTGGTGGTGGTTTTTTACTGCAGGTTATTTAATTTTTTACATTGCCCAATAATATATGTACCAAGTTTGACAGACATCTGTTTACTAGAGAAGACTGTGTTGATTTAAACAGGGTAAATTTAATTACAATCACCCTGTACAAGCGTTTAATTAAAGTATCACATATACAAGTAAATAACTAGTTTAACTATGGTTACATAGTTTGCGTAAAGGTGATTGTATACTATGCTATTTTCCATAATAGCTAATTATAACACGTAATTAAAATTACTGAAATAATCATAAAGAATGATTGCTTAGAATTCAAATTACAATTGTGAGCGTTAGTTAGTTATGATTAATTATAAAAATAATTACAAGAAGGGGATAACTTTTTATTAATTGTATTTTGCCAAAATTTGGTTAGAATGAATTTGAGATAGCTCAAATCAATAAGCCTTTAAAGTAGCTCTAGTAGAACAAAAAATATATTAATGTCCAATTATCTTATTTAATATATTTACGTCATTCTAAAGCAGGAAAGAAGAGATGCTGGAAGAAAAAATATTAAGAAATAAACCACGTATGTAAAACAAAACAGTTTATTTAAAAATATCTACAGGAAGCATAAAATAAATAAATATAAATCCTAAAAATATATTTGCAACATAAATAAATAAAATAAAGTAAAACATTTTAAAAGTAACATCGAATGAATAAGAAAACGACGCAAGTAAAAATTTCAAAATATTACAATAAAATTATTTAAAAGATATAAAAAATATTAGCCATATTATGATTCAAAAATATTAGAAGTTACATTCTATTAATAAAGACGAAGAAAATAATTTATTCTAGAAACATCGAAAAAACGATGTATATACGTAAAGGAAATATACATTATAAGAACTATGATTAAAATAACAAAATCCACAATAATGAAATTCATTGCAATTCACTATAAGAATCATTCTTATAAAATTCACATTAAATCAATGTATTTCTAGTACAATAAATAAAAATATCTAATGACTAATTTATAATATTGTAATTTGTAAAAATAATGTAATCTAAGTAATTAACATTGTGTATTAAAAACCAAACTTTTTTATTCTCCCTCTCTTCTACCATATAGTTAGATGCCGCAAGGAAAGGGTACAAAAATATGGAAAAATTAATAATCATGTATATTAAAACTCGAAAGTAAAAACTATGTAAAATTCTAATTTTGATTACAAATATACATTTCATCCATATAAATTGACTTGTTCCCTCTAACTCGTTTTTGTGAATACGGAAAGGAAATCTTACAATGAAAATTTTAGCCACTTTGCGACTATCTATAGTACTCAAATTTTATCTGGAAAATAATACTAAATCTCTCATTTAGTTCCAATCTTTTTTTGATCGCTATAACAAATTATATTGCAATTTTATCACACAATGAAATTAAACACTAATTTAACTATCACAAATTTCCAATGTAAATAAACTGAAAGACACAAAACTAGTAAGAATAAAATAAAATAAAAGTTTTGTCCCATCTTATGGAGAGAAAAAAGCAAAATCGATCACTTACCCTGTGAACTTCGATCGGAACTTAAAATTTATCCTTGCTTTTCGAAAATAATGCAACTACACATTTTTTGCGACTAATTTACAGCAAACTATAACTAATTTTTACCCCTTTTAAACACTCTATAAGAGGTGGTTATGATTTTTTTTTTTTTTTTTAGTTTTTATAGTTTTTATAAGTTTTTTAAGATTTAGTTTTTAAATCTATTATTAGGGTCGCGATAGCCTAGTGATTAAAGAATCGGATTCTAGCCCGGAGAGTTCGGGGTTTGATCCCCGACTCCACTAAGACCCACCAAGTACATGCTCATAAAATCTGTGGAATCAATGTCCTGTAGTTGGTCTCTGAGCAGTACCATGGGTACAGGGATCTGTACCCATGGTACAGTAGAAAATTTCTTTCCCTTTCAGATCTATATCGAAAGTGGACTCACAGATTGTGATGGCATGTTTTCGGATCATCTTCAGGGATGTTTTCTAGAACGTCGCTAATAGCCTATTATGCAGCTCTAGTGCGTCTTTAATAAAGTATCTATATACCTACCATCATTTAATTTAAATAATTTCGAATTATTTAAATAATTTAAAACACTGAAAGTATGGAAATATATAGGAATAATATAATGAATTTTAAGGGTAAATAAGACGTAACATACAATTAACTATCTGATAAGCAAAATCATAATTCTTTTTTTCAAATTTGCATCCATAATTTATGGAATAGATCATAGAATGAAACAACATAAACATTATGACAAAAAAACTTAAAAAATATATGGATAAAAATAAATAATAATATAAATTTTCATGGGTAATAATAAGTACCTATATACCAATAAAATACCAATATACCTAAAATCATTTAAATAATTTTGAATTATTTAAAACACTGAATGTATAGAAATATATCGGAATAATAAATTTCATGGGTACATATGACATAACACACTGTTAACTATCTGATAAACAAAATCATAATTCTTTCTTCAAATTTGCGTTCATAATTTATAGAATAGAACATAGAATGAAACAACATGAACATTATGAATAAAGAACTTTAAAAATGTGTGGATGGAAATAAATAATAATGACAATTTTCATGGGTAATAATAAACTGTCTTAAAATCAAAATCGTCACTTCTTCTTCGAATTTGTATTCGTAATTCTCCTTCTGGTCTCAAAATGATTTCGTCCATTACATTCACTCTGTCTCTTGGATCCAGTGACTTTACTTTGAACTTTCTAAAGATGAACGAAACCACTGTTTTTATCTCCATGAAAGCAAATTTTTGTCCTATAGGGAAAAAAATGAATGAATTTCAATGTGGACTTTTCTTTCTATGCCGCCCCCCGTCTGCGTAGGGGTCAGGAAACTGGCCCTGCATCAGAATGGTTCGGAGTTCGAATCCCGGGCAAGGCTTTCGTTCTCTGTGCTATCTGTCCCTACTGTGGGAGCAACGTTGGACCACCTAATATGGTTCCTCTGGAAAAGTGGCCAACAAATCTGCCCTTTAGATGCCTGTATGACGCAAGTCATCCTCCTGGCGGACATTGTAAAAAAAACTTTTCTCTCTATATTAGTACGATAATTATCAACTGTTATCATATATGAACCTAACGTGAATTCGTTTTTACGATTTCCCTTGTTCGGTAAAAGTTTTTTAACTATCATAATGCTATTTACCCAAAAAGATTTCCATGTTCTTGACAATGCTTTTATACCTTAGTTTTAGACAAATTTTTAAAGGTGCTTGTGAAGGACAGACACAATTCTAAACATCTCAATTTCGAGTTCTGTATAAAACGGTAGAGCTGCTGTAATAAATTATATATTAACTCGAAAGATGGTAGATACGCATTGACAAATGACAAAACCTGGTACAAATTTGTATTTTAATTCAAATTTTTTGTATAAGGTCTAATTTAGGAAGTTGTATAAAGAATATTTTGAATTACGCCCTTGTCGCTCTCTGAAAAGGTAATGTTTCCTTTATTTCGTCAATATATTTGCTCTCTTACCTTTTTCAGCTACTGAGACCATTTACTTAAGCAGATCAACTCTGCATATGCTCATTTTTTACTGCAAAGAGTTAGAACTGACTAAGTGTGAGACATAGTAGGCTAAACGATACGATACTTTTCTATTGTTTCAATATTTTTTATCATTTTCGTTTATTCAAGAGGAATGCAGTTTCTGAATAAGAATATAATTCTCGTAAATACACCTAATTCGATCCTAATGACTGGATTTAATTCGTCTTGTACTCTGTAGTATATGCTCGTTTCAAAACTGAAAGGCCCTAAGTCATTCATTGAGCTGATTCGTGACTCCAGATTGATCCATCTCAAACTCGATAATTCCCTAACCATGGGAAATCTCACCGTTCTTAATATTCTAAATATAAAGTTTAATGTTACTTTTATTACCTATACAATTTCGAGGACCAGCTGAAAAAGGTACATATGCAAACGGATGTCTTCCAGCGCTATTTTCAGGAGAAAATCGATCTGGGTCGAATTTTTCAGGATTAGGAAAGACTTTTGAATCTCTGTGAAGGAGATAAGCATTTACGTAACACATACTTCCTTGAGGTATCACGTATTCACCTAAAATAAAGAAAAGAAATTATACAATTATATTTAATTATAACTATTCTACAAATATAGACTGTAAATCATAGTTTCTCTTATACTTTAATATCAACTATTATTGCTTTTATTACTTAACTTTTCTGCGCTGAAACGAAAGTTTTAGATTTTGTTTCGTCACTTTTAAATTGTATACAACTGTCATGAAAAAATATGCACATTATATTTCCTGACATTTAAAAACTAAATTATTATCTTTTTTAATCAATATCTAAATAAATATCAATCATTATTTTAATTTTTTATAACAAAATCTTGAATTTAATGCAGGATAAGATCTATTTTTGGAGATTTCCCTGACATCTACCTAGCACTTTCACTTTGAATTTGAAAAACTGTAACATGGTTGTTAAATGTTTTGAATTATTAAAATACGTTAATATTTCTGTCACTTTCACTTACAAGAACTCATTTTGACGCGTAAAACTACGAAATAAATCTTGGTAATAAATTAAAGCAATCAATAGCCAATACATGGATTCCTAGGCTTTTCTTGGTTAAATACACGTCGCTCGAATTTTTAAATTTCTGTATTAACGAAGGTGACCTGTAGGGCCTTGCGGCTACACCCTCCGGCCCAATTTCAAAATTTATTATTTTAGTAATTTATATGTACAATAAAATTTAAGAATACTTTTTGTTTTTTGATGGAGCTATATATTTTTTAAAAATAAAATATTTTTATTATTTACCAAATTTGATTCTTCATTTATTATTTATAGATACATTTGCTTTGATATTATCCCTGAATAAAATATGGACAAATGAAAATATATCACCAACAGCTTTAGTAAATAAATTTTCTTCATACATCTCAAATCTAAACATTTTTTCTAAGCTCTCAGTGACTCACTGTGGTATAGTACATAAAACCGTCTTATTTCGTAGAAAGGGTATATTCTGTAGTGTAAGTTAAATTATTGTAGCGTATCTAAAACTGGAACGAGATAAAATTATTTTTAATAAAACTCTTTTGAAACTACGCAAAGTATGTTAAAAATACATTTGTAGTTATCAAGCTTTTCATAGCTATTTTTTTTCAAGATAAGTTGTCATTAAAATTTAGATTAAAACTTCTTAAGTAATTACGCAGACGCGTTCTGATAGTTCATTCTAAGTGACCGAGAAGTTCGTCCGAGAAGAACCATGGAAACAGCAGAAATGAGATGAGAAAAACATTAAAAGCATAATAACTATTGAAAGAAAGGTATTAATTGTGGAATTAAAGTGATTTGCATAAGGGTAACTCATCAATAGATAAGAAAACAAAGCATGAATAGTAGAGAAACTTTAGTTTTAATTTTGCTATCAAACTAAAATAAGTAAAAAGAAATCTTTTATCTTTTTTCAATCTATCCACATTTTTTTTACTTTCAGTCATACGTCGACAAGCAAGCAGTATATTTATGAAAACAAAGTTCTCTGAAGGAAAAAAGAATAAGAATAATAATCTGTACCCTTAAAAGCTTGTCTTTCTTAGTAAGAGCTTGTTAAATTCTAAGAGATTATCCCTTTAAATTAATTTGAAGTAGAATTAAAGTATTGATTTAAAGTAAGTAACTTAAAGTATTTTCCCATCCAAATTTCAGAGCATTTCAGTGAATGAAAACTTTAGCTAGATTTTAAACTGTTTAATGCAATTTTATCTGCTACTGGACGTGCCATTTACTATTTACATTTTGAAGATCCTAGTCAAAGAAAATTGAAAGTGACATTCTGAACTAGCGTGAAATTCTGTTAATACAGAATACAGGAAGTTTTACAGGAATACAGGCAGTTAATACAGGAAGTGGAAAAGCATGATGATACACACTACTTATGGTGATGTAGAAAATAAATATCTTCTATACTAACTACATTGAAGATCATCTCTTATTTCTCTTCCAAAAATAGACACTGAAGGATACAGTCTCATTGATTCCTAAAATAATATGGGAACTTGAGCTGTTATAAAACAGTAAACAAAGATCTAAGACAGTAAAAAGTGAATTTTTAAGCAAATAATAAACTTTAAAAAAATAATTTAGATTCAATGGCGCAGTTCAAGAATAAAAACACAACCAATGTAAATGAGTATTCACGTTAAAAAGTTTAAATTAGTTTTTAGATTTATTTGACTCGTTCAATTGATAATTTAAACAAAATTTATCATACCAACCAGTTTTATTTAACTTTTTTAAGTATATACGAAATATTTTTGTTGTTAAAAACTTTTTTTTCTTATCGCTATTTTTAGAGTTCTGTCCCGAAGGAAAAAAAAATCATATTTTAAGTGCCTTACACTTGAAGCAATGCAGTGATTTTAAACTGTATATATAATATTGACCTGAAGAATCATCTGGGCTTTAGAGCAAACAAATGACTTAAATAATTTAAATATTATTAAAAATAATAATAATTTAAATATTATTATTTTCTTAAAAAATCGCCAACTTGGTGACATTTTTCCACCTAGAAGAAAATTATGAAAATTACTACCTTAGCCTCAGTTTTTGCAAATTTTTATGAGTCCAAGTGATGCAGCATTGGAGTAAGATTTTAAATATTAAAAAATTAGACCACAAGCGCTTTTCATTTTCACAAAACTGTGGCTTTTCTCCATATTGACGTCGAAATAAGCGTAGACAGCACTGCTTTTAAATAGGCTAAACTTGACCTAACACTCTTGACTAACAATTGCAATTCACAAAATACCTCATTTCATATTACAACCGAGCCTTCGAAAAATAGCCTATAATATTGACCCAGGAGTTGAGATTAACTTATCTAAATTCTAAATATGTGTACTTAAATATATAAATAAATGTTTGTTTATTTATCCGTTGCCGATATTTCTGTTACCCATCCTTCTGAAGAATAGATTGGGTAACTAATTTTTCCCAAAACGCCATAGATTAACCCCTAGTAGCAGAATTTTATATGTTTTATAGTATAGTCCTTTGTATAGTTTAAAAATGGAAAGAACTCCCCTTACCACAAAGTCTAAGACCGTCTGCTGCTATCGTAAAAATAAATAGTTCATTTCAAAGAAGGGGACCTTGCTCCCCCTTAATTTCCTCCTCTCGCTGACCCAATCCAAAACCAGTCTCAAATTTTAAACAAACTTGAAATAGTTGTAACCCTAGTCACCGCCACTGCTTCGGACGAATAGCGAGGGGAGCTCTTTCCATAAACATAATGTAAGTCTTATGAGGAAAAAGTGAAGGTATAGTAAATTTGGTCATATCTACTAATATGTTCATAGACAGTGCAGATAATTCTTTTCATAAAAAACAGCTGAGATAACAGATGCTAAAGCAGTAACTTTGAAGTAGAAAAAGCTTTTAAATTAGATGCCCTAACGTCATATGACAGTCATTTTTCAGTGCCCAAGCATCTAGAGTTAACACACTACAATATGTTTACATGAACCTGAAAAATGTGTCAATGCAAGTCTGCAGTGCATAGTTGGAACTTTCTACTATGCACTAATTCTTTCCTAAGAAAGGGTAAATGTCTTGGGCTTTTTTCATTATTTAATTATTAGAATATAAAATCAGAGAACTGTTCCTCGACCTGGTATTGGTTATCAATTAATTTTCAATTGTGAATTAATTAGTTCCAAATAGTGTTAAATAAATTAGATTATTATAAAATATTTAAAAAAAAACGTGTATACCTTCACCACACATTCTAAATATTTCATATCTTTAATATCATCAACATCTACCTCACGATCACTCTCACCAAATATAGAATCCAATTCCTCGTGAACTTTATCCTGAACCCATGGATGCAACCCTATTAAATAAAGTGTCCAACTCATAGCAATAGAAGTTGTATCATGACCCTGAAAAATAATAATTATCCAATTATTTTTAAAATCTCCACAAAAATAGAGTACGCAAAAATTGAACAAAAAAAAAAAAAAATAAAATAAAAAAAAGATTATTTTATTTAATGTTTATTAATAACCTTTTATTCCTTCTGACAAATCAGAAAAGATGGCGTAAATCACTTAGAATCAACATTTACTAACTATTAAAGCGAAAACAATTATATACCAAGAAGACATTCAGAACATCTAGAATAAACATTTTAAACTCAATATACTCGAGAACGTCACTTCTTGTACCTATATTATGTATTTTTAAAACTCGTGACAAACGTGC
This sequence comes from Parasteatoda lunata, assembly GCA_949128135.1. NCBI lineage: Eukaryota > Metazoa > Arthropoda > Arachnida > Araneae > Theridiidae > Parasteatoda > Parasteatoda lunata. The sequence goes on from OX421971.1 coordinate 103,293,194, forward strand.
ACTTTTAGAACTAAATTTGGATCAAAATTTTAAAAATAAAGTAATCAAAATTTCACGAATCTTCATTGAGAACAATCACAGAAAAGTTAAATTTGAGTTTGTGAAACAGATTTTTTTTTGATTAAAGGGAACTGGAAGCATTCTTAAGAACGCTTATTGAAGCTAAGCCTTTCATTTTTATTCAACAAACAAACTAGTTTTTATTATTTAACATTTTCTGTTAGTAAGCCCGTTAGTTCGTTCATTTTTCATAAGAAAGTTGTTTATCTTTTCCAGCTTTCATGTTATTTCCGATAACTAAATTTTAGTTTTTCATAATTTATTTTTAACAAAGATTCTAAACAATATATAAAAAATTACCGGGATTATGAAGTACTTTGTAGATGCGTATGTAGTAGAAATGGATAAATATATACGAGAATTACATAGTCTAGAAAATGAATTACAACTAAAACTTTCTTGTGAATAACAATTAAACAGAATAACAAGTCGCATACAGAATTTTATGCACAGTGACCAATGAGTTCGCATTCAACTTTTAAACAACATTAAAAGATTATATATTTGTCTCGGTAGTGCCAATTCTATTTAGCAATTCTACCAATTCTATTTCTATTCAGACCATTTAGTATAAGGTATATCGAAGCTATTATAAGTTTAAATGTTGTACGACTTAAAAATTTTCTTTACCTAAGTAGAATGACGAAATATAGAGAAACATGTGATAAATAAAATCATCAAATGCGAGCAGAATTGTCAAAGATTTGAAAGCCCTGGTGGTAAGGAGATTTCATTTACAGCACTATCCGAACGTATAATGAGATGTTCTCAGTCGATGAAAGAAAAGGTCTGGCAAATTAAAAAGATCTGTTCAGACAAAAGAGACTGTAAAAAAGGTCAAGAAAGAATACAAGAAACGAATAAAGATCTGCTAGATAACTAGCCCCGAGAGCTCAATATATAGAAGGTATCAATGTTAAACATTTTGAGAAAGGTCTTTGGGTGTAAAGCCTGGAGAAAAAGCAAAATTAATGGAACTTAAAAAGCAAACTAAAATGAAAAAAAGGAGACAGTACGCGAAATACTTGTCTGGCATGCTGAGGACAAGTTTGTCTTTTCAGACGAAAAAATATTCGTCTTGCAGCAAAGTCTCAACCCCCAAAATAGTAGAAGATGGTCAGTTTCGATTTATAACATCCTTGAGATTCAGAATTATTAAAATTTGAAAATTTGAAAGAAATTGAACAATTGATTGAAATTGTTTCGTTTTATTAAAATGCTTCACCTGTGATGGTTTGGGGAGCTATTTGAAAAGGCAAACTCTTTTTAGCATTTATTGAAACAGGATTAAAATCAATAATGAATATAAAATAAAACAGAGGTTTTTGAAACAGTTATACTCCCAAGTGTCTAGAGTATATATGGGGTGGAATATTTCTGCTTCTTCTTAAGAGGTGGAATATTTCAGCTTGATGGAATATTGCTGATCCTTCTCTTACCGAACATGTAGCTCAGGGGTGGAGCAGCAAATATTTAGCTGATATATAGTTAAGAATGTGAAGTCTTATTTTAAATTAAGTAAATCATGTTAATCTTGTTAAACAAAAATTAGAAAAAAAGATCTTTTAAAGTCAATGAGAAGGCTCTTGCCAGAAGGTGACTTCAAACGGCTAAGTTCGGCAGATCATCTTATTTCTAATTCTATTCATATTTGTACACTTGAATGGCAAAGCATTCCGGGTCATAAAGTTCAAAGCCCTATAATTTTGTGAAAAACGGCATGATTGTGGTGATGTAGTGACCATTACGGACTGGCCACTTTTACTTCAGATACGAGCTGTTACCAATCGATTTGAAACCAGGTGAGCTTCAAGACGCCCCTAGGAATCGAATTCCAGTTCCTTACAATGACAGTTTCATACCTTAAATATTGAGCCATCACGGTTCTATTTATTATTTGCACCCCTATTCCTGTTTTATAGACACAATTTTAAAACTTACCTCAAATGTGAAAGTGTCCACTTCCTCTCGTATTTCTGTTTCTGAAATGGAATTATTTTCAATGTGCTCATCCAGCAGGAGATCCAACAAAGCTCTTTTCTTCCTCTTGTAACTATTCTGATTGCTACCTTGTGAATCATCAGAAGACATTCTCCTTTCCAGTTTTGCCTGTTTCCTTTCAAAAATCAACTAAGCACAAGAAAAACAACAAAAAAAAGTTTCCACAAAATGAACTTTTATTCACATTTAAAATCAGCATGACTCATCTTTAAACAAAGAATATTAAAAACAAAACATAACATCTGCATTATAGAAGAATTTTTTTAAATATTTAATATAGTAAATCTATATTATAATTGTTAAATACCGCTTTGCAATATGTTGTTTGTTGAGAAAAATAATTGCTCGTGTCCAAAATTTTGTTAGTGTCATCAAAAATACGAGTACATAGGCTGAATTAATCACAATAAAAGTATAGAACAAAGAGCCTGACTGCAAAATACAAAAGCATAGATGCATAATGTATGGAGCTCTTGTTTATTAAATATAATTTATTCAATAACTTTTTAGTTGTTTTCTTTGCTTTTTCCTTAAATTTTTTATCTTAAATTTTTTTTACCGGCGTTGAACAGCCAACCCAACTCTGAGTTTACGACCATCAATATTCTACTCAATAGCCTTGTAATCGTGAACCCCTCATAGGAAGACAAGGAAACTCCCGGATCAAGCATTGGAATAAACTAGCTTTCGTGGAGAACTTTTTCGTGATATTAACCAGCATTTAGGGGCTTTGCGCAGAGAGAAAAACCATGAAAGCCTCTCAGAGTTAGCCCTGCGTCAAGAGGAGTCTAACCCATTATCTGTCTACAATTGAGGATATTTACGTCAGTACTGTGGTCGTTGCGAGCCGGGAACAAAATTTGTATCTACCAGCCATCGTGGGAATCGAACCTGGGAATTGAGTGGTGAACGCTTTACCCCCTGATCCACAGCTGCACATGGAATTTTCCATCATCCACTTTGCAATGCCTTTAGTTATGTGAGAATGCAGGCTTAGAGCCTTGGCTCTGCTAGATTGAGCTAATTAGCTAATTAGTAGAAATTAGTAAAATTGAGCTAATTAGTAGTTTTAGGGGGTTTTGTACAGCCAAAGCAAATATTTTAAAAGTAAATTATTGTGAAGTTATCGGAATATATATTGAATAAGAGCGACAAATTGTTATGTTAAATGTTCTATTTATGAGCATTTACACCTTTACAAGTAATTTTTTCCTTGTACTTTAACATTTTAAACATAAACTATTGAATAAATACCTACTTTATCAGTAAATTCATGAACAATAGCACTTGTTTTCAGAAACTGTCGCCCAGCCGGAAAATATGGATAAATGGCTTCGATCCACAACCAAGGTCTTAAAGCTTTTTGAAATACTAAATTAGTCAATCTGAAAAATAAAAATGCGTATTTAAAATTGTGTTTCTAACATTATACTAAAAATTTAATTCCCCAACAGGTTTTCAAAAAACTGCTAATCTATAAGCGATGTTCTTTAAACACCGCCTTTCATATATGCAAGATATCCTGTAAATACCGATTTTTATTTATATTTTTAGAATATTGATCTAAAAGGAAGTAAAAAGGTATGTGCAATAGAGGACGCAAATTAATATCTAAGCAGGGTAGATTTTGAGAAATTACAAGTAAAGAAGGTGGGAGTTGGAAACACTAAAACCTGTTTTACTGCACGTTGAAATTTATGGTAGCTACACATAATTGGTTTTTAACTCGCCACGGTTTTCTTCCAAAATTAAGCAAGTTTTGATATTTACACTTCCATCTCCCTCAACTATGGTTTTTTGCATTCCAATAACGTTTTTGTTTAATTTAACTTCTTAAATACTAATGTACTGCACCTAATTTGCATATTTGCTTGTCTTTCTTTTCATAAGGATTCTAAAAGTATATTTTAAGGGCGGTATTTATGGAACATCCAATTTTTTTATTAAAAAAATATCTTGCTTAATATGAAATAAAAAGAATGCATGCTAATTTTAATATTTTCGTATACTAATTATATAGCTCTTGGGCTAAAATAGTGGCACAACTCAAAAACACGAGTGATGGACTAAGAATAGGTGTAAATAGGAAAATGCACATTCTTTCAACGGTAATACTTGCACAACTCATAATTCAACTTGAAGGTAACCTTCGTTTAAGCAAACGAAAGCATTTCTTATGCATTTTTGCTTAGCAATGAAAACTTTAAACCCACTTATCTCAAAACTTGATTTTTTTTTAGTTGTGCCGCTATTGAAGCCCATGAGCGATGTATTCAATTAAGATTAAAATGAAGATAACACTAAAATAGGAAATTTCTTTATAAATTTTAATCACAAGAAAAGGGATAAATTGGCACAAAAGTTATGTTTATTACGCAATTAGCCTTTCTAAATACCATATGAAAACAATTTTGAAATTTCCAACATATTAAATTAGTTTATAAGAGAATTTCACTGCCTAAGCGGGAAAAAAAGTTTTTGATAATTGAAAACCACTACCTTCCAAAGTAGTATATGGACTAGTGATGATGACACATGAACTTTTTCAGAATTTTTATACATTATCTTAATTTTCCTTTAAGGAAGGCCTTTAAGCTTTGAAATTTTTCAAAACCAATTTAAAAAAAAATTAAATAAATTTTCTTAAAAAATTCAAAATAAAAAAGAAAAAATGCTTTAATTTTTGCACGTTCTTAAAAAAATGTCATATAAAAACTAATCACCACTTAAAAGTTGTGCATTAAATGAAATATTACTTGTGAATTTTTCAGAATTTTTCAGCAATATTTTGACTTCTTTCAATAGCTGTAAAAATTATAAAATTTTATAAAAATTACTAACTTTTAAAAAAGTCACTGAATTTGTAAAAATTTTCAGAAGAAAATGAAATACCTTACAACGTTGTGTATTTGCTAAAATATTACTCACGAATTGTTTTGAAATTTTTCCTGGTTCAGTTTTCTTTTTGCTCATAGAGGTTCTTTAGTTTTCTTCATAATGATAATACTGTTGTAAGGCCTATAAAATTACAACCAAAAGTGAACGAGAGATAGAATATGAGAGAATGTTTTGACTTAGCTTGTTTTCTTGAAATTTGGAAACTTCTGCTCCCTCGAAAGTTAGAGTTTTTTTTATCAATCTATTTTTTTAATTAATTGTTCACAGACTTGCAAATTAATAAAACGTATACCCATTCATTTTGCAGCTTGGTAGTTATGAAAAAACCTCACTCTTTAGACGTCCTGCGATTTTATATCAAATGTAAATCAGTCATCAATGTTATTTTTGTGAAGCTATAGTGAACTTTTTAGTTTTCTTTGACTTGTTTACTTTTGGTTGTAATTTTATAAGCCTTAGAATAGTTTTATTAATATGAAAATGGGTAAAAAAACTATCTAGTATCCATTGCTTATTAAGAAAAGAAAAATGAACCAAAAAAATATCAAAACATTTCAAGAGTAACATATTAGTAAATACACAACTTTTGCAAAATGTTTTGTTTTCTTCTGACAATTTTTAAAAATTCAGTGATTTTAAAAAATGTTGTACTTTTTGTAACATTTTATAATTTTTATAGCTGTTGCAAGGTGTGATAATGATGCTGAAAAATTCTGGGAAAAAAACACTGTTAATATTTAATCAATCACAATTGATCAATACACAACTTTCGGATGGTAATTTGTTTTGTGAAAAATTGTGAAAATTTTAAAAATTGACATAAGTTTGCTGTTTTTTAGAAGCAAAATTTTTAAGACTACTGAAAAGAATAAAGATAATGCATAAAAAATGTGAAAAATGCACATCTGATATACAAGACAATTTTTTTTTTTTTTTGGGGGGGGGGGGGGGCTAGTGCTTTTTCATTATCGATAACTTTTTCTTTCGCTCCTCCTTACTGCCTATTCAAGCTTTTTTATGCGCTTTCATCTTGAGAAATTGGGATGCAAAGAATACTTATTCTCAAACCTACGGCAAATTGTGAAGTACCCTGATCATAGAGACTGGTAAAAAGTTGCACGATCTCATATGCCGGATTTTGCTGGTACGGGGGAATGTTAATACCAATTTTTATACTTTTATTTAGAAATATCAAAGGATGCTTTCGGAGTGTTTTTTTTATTTTTTATGTTTAACCATATGAGGTCAATCTCGTGACGACAGGACTAATAGCTTAGTAGTTATAAGGGTCCTATGATAGAAAGTATATTTTTGTATTTGTACCTACTTACGTAAGTGACATTGCTGAATACTTTTTTAGCTGAATTTGTGATTAATCTTGTGACAACAAAACAAATATTTCCGAAGCTGTAAGTGTTTTTATGTGCACAAAGTAATTTTTTTAATTGAACTTATTTGCACGTTAAATATTGTTGAATTGCGACGTTGAATTAATAGTTGAATAATTAATTGATAGAATAAATATTTTGGATGCACTAAGAGTTTCAAAAATCATGCATTTTGTACAAAAAAAAGTGAAATCATTGCAACTTCTTAAATATTAGCCATATTTCCAAGTTTCAGTTTTATTGAATATATGGTGTCCATCCACCCTATAATGCCCATAGTAGAAAAACTTGGAATATAATTACTCAATGCTGTCCATCTTCTTAGCTGGTGTTAATATCTCAGAAAAGTACAAATCAATGTTTTGTTTTTAATATTATAATTTTGCATTGTAAACTAACATTTTACAATGTTTAGTTATGTTTTTGACACATAACATTGATACATTGAAAAAATAATATTCATTTATTAAAGTAAATCCCTATTGAAATATATAACTGCAAAAAATCATTAATTAAATAAAAAATTAGGTTCGATAAAAAAGGAAGTAAAAGTGAATAAGGTATGTAGCTTGACTAAATATTGACGCCTTTTATAGCATATTATTCTAATCAAATATCTGCTTTTGCCTTAGAATGAATTTAAATTAATACTTAATGGTATTTTTTAAAGGTTAAATTATCACAATACCGCATTAATAATGAACTATACTTACTCTATTACTCCTTTCACATAAGGACTCGTAGATTTCGTTTGAGTATGCATTTCTGCTCCCAATACTGATTCTATAAAAAAATCAATTAAACTCTCTATGATTAGCTCTGAAATTGGATACACCTATTATTCTAATTTTTAAGATATCGTTCTAAAGGAGCAAAATTACCTTCTTAATAGAATTTGTTTTGCTTCATTTTTCTTAGTTTACTAAAATATTAAAAATTTCAAAAACCTGATCCTAAAAATCTCTACATATAAATCCAAAACAAAAGAGAACTTATAGCACTGAAAATTAGTAATTTTAAGAATATTTTATAAAACAATTTGACACTTATGATGCATTTTAAAAAGAAATTACTAAAATGCTTAGTTTAGCAGTATTTCCGATGCCGCAGGTCTTGCCTTTGTGCCACAGGTCATGGGTTCGATCCTCGGACTAGGCAAGGTTGATTCAGCTTTTCATCTCTTCAGTGAGTAGACAAATTGAGTACCAAGCATGCTTGGGAACTAAACATTAGGAGTTCTGCGTTCGGCTGGCCACACAACTGGAACCCTCTGCAACCTAGAGTCCATGGTCAAGAAAACAGAGATGAGCATAGTAGACCTTGGCCCTCTATGAGCTGTCGCGTCATTGAGTTTATATATGTTACGGTTAAAGTGATAAATCTAAATCCGGTTATTATTAATACTAACCGGTCAATATTAATAATAACCACTTCTTTTGGTTAAAGTGAGAAATATCGCAAATTACTCACTTTTACCGGTTATTATTAATAATAACCAATGACATTTGGTCAATGTGATTAACGGGTTAACGGTTAACGGTTGTCAAAATTGGTAATAACTTCTTCGTTTGGTTCAAGTGAGGAATAAAAACACGCGAAGAATGACATTGACCAAATTTTGTTGGTTATTATTAATAATAAACGTTAATATGATAAAATCTTAGGTCAAAGGAATGCCGTAAGTATATTCAAACTTATAAAGCAGTACTGTGTTCCAGCAAGCATCTATTTATTTTTCTTGTCATATTATAATGAATGTTTCAGTGATAATATTATACATATACTAGATTACACAGCATATATATGCAAAAATATGCAATGCGCAAAATTAAAAAGAAAACTATTCAATATATTTTTATCTATTAATTGGATGTTTTTAACATAATAATATGCAATCTTGATAATTCTATGAACTCACTTTAAATGTGCTTGAGTATTTGTGCCAATTATTTGTGCCACTTTTAAGTAAAGAAATCAGGCCCCAAAACACACTTTCTTATTTATTTTTCATTTTAATATTAGTCAAAAAAAATTTGAAATATAAGGTAAATAAATTTTCACATCCCTCTTAACTATGTAATTTTAAATAACAATATCCAAAATGAACGGAATCAGTCAAATAGTTCTGGAGAAATGAAACTTAAAAAAAAGCAAGTTTTAAAAACTATTTAGTATGAAAAAAGTGTAACAATTTATCCAGGAAAAGTTTTGACGCTAGATGAAATTTACTATTTGTTGAAGAGGTTTGATTAGCGTATACCATAAGTTGAAGAAACTTTAAAAAAATCAAATTTTATAAACTATTTAGCATGAAAAAAGTGCAAATATTTATGCTGGATGTTTTGGAAAAGTTTTGGTGCTAGATGATGAAGAGGTTTGATTAGCGTATACCATAAGTTGAAGATATTGATGTGTTCAAGTTTAGTTCGATATCATTAGTTGAAGTTGAAGAGGTTGGATGTCTTTACCATAAGGTGAAGTTTAAGAGGTTGGATGTTTTTACCATAAGTTGAAGAAGTTCCATGAATTTACCGTTCGCTGAAGAGGATGTTGATTAGTGTAGTTGTCCATATATTATTCCAGTATGATTTAGGCAAGCAATTATTTGTCAAAAATAGTAAATTGCTTTAATGTAGAATCAAATTATATTAAATAAAAATGTTTTATTTCAGAAATTATGTAGAATCATATAGAGCTCTAAAGTAAAAAATGATTCATTTTGTGTATAGATGAATTAGTAAATTTAGAAAATAGTCCGGAGGGAGAGGCTGTAGGGCTAAACCCCACAGGACACCTCCATCCACCAAGAAAACAAATATATGAGTGTCGTGCGTACTTTGAATTAGTATTCGCAAAGGAAAGTTAAGGAATTGGCTATTGATTGATTAAATATAATGACAAGGCTCCTTTTCTTAGCATTCAAATGTGTTGGTGGTAAAGAAATCGTGATGAAATCAAAACATCAGTATTCAACCATGTAGCGGTATGCATTCATCAATATTCAACCATGTAACGGTTTTCGAATTCTATGCTAATGTGTTAGGCAGAAGTATAGGGAATCTCTAAAAATAGATTTTATTATGCTCTCAGCTCATGGTTGTAGAGTAAAAAAATTAAACAGATTATATTAATGATTTTTATTTATTGCAAAATTATTAAATAAGATAATAATTTATTTTTTTTAATGTTAGGAAATATGTTATTCTTGTTTCAGCATGACACTATTCAATCGAACAAATTTTTTAATGTTCTCCTGCCTTAAATGTTTGGGCTGCAAAAATAGCTCCTTTATCTTGATATAAAATATTCAAATCGTAGAAAACAAGACATGCTATTCTGATATAGTACATCTTTGTGTCAGATTTCATAACTTAAAAAACGTTTCCAAAATATTTCTGCATATTTAATGTTCGTCGCTCGAATCATGAAAATTGCATCATATACTGTAAAAAATTCTTTACTCAATTACAGTAAAAGAACTGGCATTTTACGGAAGAATGCAACATCCGTAAAATCTATTTTACTGTAAAATCCATTTGACCATAAATTTTAAATTAATATTTATTTATGATTAATGATTCAATGATTTTACAGTAAATACTACTGTAAACATGACGGCATATCAGATTTTTTTTGTTCTCTAAAATTTTAAGATAAATAACAATAAAATGTACTGACACCCAGAGTGCCTCCAATTTGTACCATAATTTCACCTGGAATTTTTTACAGTGTAGTACGTGAAATTTCAAAAATCCAACATTAGATTTAAAGTTACTTAAGTATACTTTTTTTTAATTTTGAGCTCTGTGCATCTATACTTACCGCATATAATATCCAACCCACATCGTGTAATAATGGGAAGTATGTCAACATACTTTTCTTTCGTATGTTTGTCTAGAATATTGACTAATATCTTTGACTGCTTGTTGAAAACATATTGGAAATCTTTCAAAATATTGAAATGAAATGCTGGTGTGAGTAGCTTCCTCCTATGCCTCCACTTTTCGTCATAACTTAAGATATAAAGAATAATTAAAAAAGAAATTGTGTTAGTAATAGTACTAAATACAACTATTAATATGCTAGGCAATTCAAATATTTTAATCAATTAGCAATATTCTCTCTATATTAGAAAAACATACTGTCATTACCGCCACTTATAACAAGCAATTTTTGCCATCGCGCTTCTCCTTTTCATGACTTAAACACTATCAGATTAAACAGCATGAAATTTTGCATTATTTTTGTACCTGATATCAAAATCGTACGGTCATTAGTTATTGAGCTACTTTATATTTTGATATCTAATATATATAACTCTATATTTTTTGCGCTACTTTCAGTTTAAATAAATCATTAGCAGGTGAATTATAATTTTTTCCTGCTACTGATATTCTTATGTCAGAAATTATGCAAGACATATCAGCCTGTTTAAATTTCGAATTTGTTTTTAAATAACTAAATACTAAGAGAAAAATAAAATAAATTTTTAAAAAATCAATCTTTGATAAATAAAATTAAAGAAAATTAATAAAAGATAGTCTGACTGAAGAGTTTAAAAACAAGAGCTAAAATGAAACCATTTAACAATCCTAAAATAATCTTTTGGATTTGTATATTCTTATTCATCCCTATTATTTTTATGAACATTTTCCCACTAAGCTTCTTATATGTTGCTGAATTGTTTTCAAGTTTTTTCAATCGACTTGTTGAGTTTTGACACTGCTATATTGTTTATAATTTCCATATATTTGGTGAGTTAAAATATCCCAAACTTTATCAATTATATTCAGTTCTGGGCTCAAAGCAGATGAATTTAGTACCTGAATATTGCGTTGAAAAGTTAATATTTTGTTAAACGTAAATTATTGTCTTGCTGTAATATGCAATCAGTTCCTACCAGGAGATCGTGAAAAGAACTTATGTTGCCTAAATATATGTTGATACGTTTCAAATGTTTGTCTTTTCTTAATGAAATTCAGGATGTCTGCCCATTAATTCTAAATGCTCCCCCAAACTATTAGAGATTTTTCACCTTTCTGCCTACTGAAGAAATTCTTTGGTTCTTTTCAGAGGTTATGCCAATATAAGTCAGGATCATCTAAGTTCCATTTTTTCTCACTATTGAATAGTACAAATAACTATTTTCTACCATATGACATGTGATTATTTGTCCTGTTTGTTCTTGCCAGTTTATGATGTCTTTTAAGACATAACTTGAGAAAAATTTTATTAATAATTTTTTGAATATTTGCATTCCCGAATACGTAAATGCAGTGCAGCAGTGTCCTTAGACACTGCTGCACGTCGCGCTAATTGGCGAATTAACGTATTTTGCCTTAACATTAATCTCCAAATTTGTCTATCAGTCGGAAGACTCGTTGGACGCAATCATCAATATCTGGATTTTTTGGCGAAATCATCTTATTTCTTCAACAATTGATAACCTCCCATTGATCTATTTTAAATGCTAAAAAAATTTAAAAACACTCTTTTCTTCGGGTTTTAACTTAATTTTCATAATTTCGTTCGTTCATAACTTTTTTGCATTGTTAACGTTGGAACTCTAGATTAGAAATTACCTGCTTGCTTAGCAAGAAATACGTCACTTCATCCTAATGATCTCGCATTTACTAAGAAATTCATACATTTCTTAAGCTTTAGATAGTCATTTAAAAAAAATTAAAGATCACAATATTAATAAAATAACTATCAAGATTATTTCTCGATAAAACTTCATATGGGTTATAATTTTAAAATATTCCCGTAATTGCCCTTACGTTTTTTAATTTATAGTATTAACGAATTTCGCTGTTTGCCTAAATATTTTGAGCTTAAATTTTTGGTCTTGTGCTTAAATTGAGCGTTCCCCAACTCATCTACTGAAAAATCTGTCACTTTCCAATAACAGTTTTATTGGAAATTATTATCCAACATAGCTATAGTTCAAATTTTGAATCGATTGATTAATATCTGTCCTCTGTTTGAATGATCATTGTTCCTGAAGGTAATCCAATACTTAAACGAGGAAGAAAATGAAGCTTGTGGCTTTTTCTAGAACATTGTGAAGAGCTGGTATAACATGGCCATACAAATAACTGTCTCAATTTCAGCAAAATTGTATCAACCAAAGTGGTAATTATGTAAAAGTGAAGATAAATATTTATTCTTGGAAATAATATAAATGTAATAAAAATAAACAGGTTTATAAAATTAATACGAAACCTTATATTTTTAATATCCTTATATGTAGGACTATAATTTCTTTTGGGGAGTTTTACGGAAATAAAAAATTTGCTTGTAATTCGTAATAAACAAAATACTTATTATTTACCCAAGTTATATCAAACAGGATTAACACTCACCTTGTTAATAAACCTAATCCTAACCAAGGATGAAGGAAGTTGTAAACAGAGCTTTTTTTAAGTTCGTTGTTATGATTCAATACTGCCTAATAAAATATTAACAATTCAATAAAGTATTATGTATAACACGTTAATTACATATAAATAAAATAACATATTTTTAGAATGTTTATGATGTCAGAAACGAAGTATTCTAGATAGTAAAAAACGACAACTTAATATCATTTTTTACATATAAAATAAAATCTATGGGTGGTTTTTTTCTCTCCTTGACACATTTACGTATCTATCTCTCCTTACGTATGTATCTCTCCTTATACATTTTACGCGTTATATATATTAATGATGATGATTTCTAAATCTTGTGTTAGAGATTGTAATATGTTGTTATAGTTAATATCATGTGATTGTAACTACAACTACTACAACTACTACTGTGTTTAAATTCGTATCTATTTATTCATCTGTAGTACATTTGAATAATACTAAAAGGCGTCAGTAAAATTTATTTGTTTGCTGCAGTTTACATTTTCTGGAGTCCGCGACAGGACATTTTTTTCCGATTCGAAACAGTGTTACAAGCAGCAAAAGGATTTAAAAAAAGAAGGTTTGTTGTTCGTCGCCGAAGAAATTGGCCCAACATTACCTCGAAAGATCACGATATCGGAATTAAAAGAAGCAATTTTGGAAAGTAAGCAATATTCCAAAGATCCACAGTTTGTTGCAGATATTTTGGTAACGACTGTTAGTGACAGGAAACATAAAGAATTGGAGGAGCAAAAAAAATTTAGAATATGATGAAAAGCAGAAGCAATTAGAATATTAAGAACGGGGAAAAATAATATTTCACGAACTGGCTTTACGTTGGCTGGAATTCAAATGAACCCGCCAGTGGTAATAGCAGGTGAGTCCACAACCTCTATTATTACTAGTGCTAGGAGGAAATTTATTTTGCCCAAATTAGAGTTTCGACAATTCAGTAGGGATATTAAGGAATTTTTATTTTTTGGAGCCAATTCCAACAGATTCATCAAGATGTTGATATTGCACCTGAAAACAAATTTCAGTACCCTATTCAAGCTACTGTAAGTGGATTTAGAGCACTAAAAGTTTTAGAAAGCTTTCCGGAGCTAACTACAGCACAGTAATTGACAGCCTAAAAGCTCGGTTTGGGAGAGAGGAAATTTTAGTAGAAGTTTATGTTCGAAGGTTATGTTAAGATTAATAATTTCGGTTCAGAAAAATGAAACATGTTTAATAACTTCTCTCAATGATACACTTGAATCGTACATTAGAGCATTAGAGACACTAGGAGTAACTACTGATAAATGAGCTTCGATACTTTATCCAATGGTTGAATCCTGTTTTCAAGAAAAGTTCCTGAAAGCATGGAACAGAAATGCTTCTTACGCAGCCGCAACTGATGCTAAAGAACGACTGAATAATTTGATGATTTTCCTCAAAACCGAAACTGAAGGAGAGGAAAGAAAAAATTTAGCCCTGGCTGGGTTTGGTTTGGGTTCAAGTGAAAATCGCCAAACTTTTAGGAAAAAGGGAAAGCCTTTGATTTCGGGTAGAGTGCCTACAGCTGCCAATTTACTTACTCCCTCTGAATCCACTGTAAGGTCAACAAACATTCTAGGAGTGCTAAAGACAAAGTGATACTCTTTCCATAAATATTCCTGATGTTAATGAAACAAAGAATGAAGTGATCACAAAGCGAAATATTTTATCAGCTTCATAGAAAGTTTTTCATCCCATAGGGATAACCAGTCCAGTGATGATGCATCCAAAACTCTTGTTACAAAACTTGGGGAAGTCTAAAATTGGTTGAGACGCTGAAGTTCATCGAAAAACAGGCGAAAAATTTCTAAAATGGTTAAATGAGCTTGAATATTTGAAGAATGTAAAGATGAAAAGTATGGTTGCACTGCAATAAAGGAGTTGAAAATATTTCACTTCATTTTTTTGTGATGCGAGCAAATATGCCTATTCGGCAGAAGTCTTTTTGTGAGTTTGTTATGGGACTAATGTTTCTGTACAGCTGGTACAAAGTAAAACAAAAATTGCCCCTTGTGGGAAGAAAGTGACAATAATTGCAAAATTAGAACTTCTTGGTGCCACAATATCTGCTAGTCTTACCACTGAGATCCGAAAGGAGTTTAAAACCGACAATGTGTGTTTTTGGACAGACTCCACCACAGTTTTAGCTTGGTTGAAAAGAGAAGACACGTGGGGTGTAATTGTACAGAACCTTGTTCAAGAAATTAGAGCTCTGACACCGATTCAAGCATGGAGACATGTACCTGGATCCTTGAATCCCACGGATCTGCCAAGAAGAGGTTGCTCAGCTAAGCAATTGTGCCAGTCAAAATGGTGGGAGGATCCCAGTTGGTAGTATCTTCCATCCCGTGAATGGCCAACTAACGACTCAGAGGAAGATACCAATGAGTAAAAAGTGATTTGAGAGAAAAGAAAAACAATCGTATCTTCAATTGTAAGTATTGAAGTTACAGAAATATGGTGCGACAATTTTCCTCTTACTATAGAAACATTAGAGTGGTGTTGTAGATTCTACGTTTTATGCATAGCACTTCACATGAAAATAAATTAAAAGGTAAGAATTCAAAGAAGCAGAAACTCAAGTTCTCAAATTCACACAATTAAAAGCGTTTCAAGATGAGAAGTTTCTTAATAAAATATAAGCATTTAAAGATGAAAAAGGATTATTGCGAATAAAAACAAAATTTGTAAATAGTGATGAAACTGAAGATTTTAGATTTCCCGTTCTTTTACCTGGTAATAATTTCGTTATGAAATTAATACGTGAAGAGCATGAAAAATCTATGCATGTTGGTTCTTCATGACAGACTTAGGGTGAAATTTTGAATTCTTAAGGCTAAAAAGTTAGTAAAGGAAGTCATTTCTAAATGAGTGACATGCAAGCGTTTCAAATCTAAACCAGTTGAAGTTCTCTTCGCTCCGCTGCTTAGAGAAAGAGTTACCTTGAAAAAAGTCTTCGAGGTAAGTGGTGTAGATAATTCTGGTCCTCTCTACTTGAAGTAAAAATGAAAAGTTTGAATCGTTTTATTTACGTGTGCCGTTTACCGGTCCATTTTGAACTGGTACAATCACTCACCATAGATGCTTATATCCAAGCCCTCAGACGATTCATTGCCAGACGAGGCCGGATTTCAATCCTTTATTCCGACAACGGCACAAACTTTGTGGGAACCAACACAGCATTGAAAACATTGGATTAGGACAAGATAGCCGCATACTCAACCGCTCAGAGAATCACTTGAAAATTTATTCCACCTACCGCAGCATGGTGGGGTGGGTGGTGGGAGAGAATATCAAAAATGCTCAAAGAACTTCTACGTCGAGTTCTAGGAAAATCTACCATTGATTACGAAGAACTCAACACGATATTGTGTGATTGTGAGTCAGTAATGAACTCAAAGCCAGTCACTTACATACAAGATAATCCGAATGAGTTAGTACCGTTGACACCCGAAATGTTTATTCACGGTAGCGGTAACAGCGAAACACCAGATCTAGATAGTATAGACCGATCTTGCCTCATAAAACGAACAAAGTATTTACAGAAGCTACGTGAAAATCTCAGGCAAAGATTTAGAAATGAATATCTTGCTCTTTTAGTCCACAAAAAGGTTAGAAGAAATAATGTTTCAGACATTGGTGATGTTGTGCTAATAGGACATGACAATGTCCGTCGTATCGATTGGCCACTTGGAGTTATTTTAGAAATTTTTCTTGGTAAAGATGATATTCCTAGAGGTGCAAGACTGAGGATCAAAAAGGATGAAAGGAACCGTCCATTTCAAAGGCTTTACTCATTAGAAGTGTATACCAAAACTGATATTGAGGTCTTAAAAGCTGCTAGAAAAATTAGCACTTTTGTAGAAAACAATGAGGCTTTTGAAGTGAATTACTTTCCTAAAACTAGATCGGGAAGAATCATCAAAATTCCTTTTCGATTAGACTTGTTAACATTCTTTTTATTTTTAGCTCTTGTTAGTTTAAAGTTCTAACTTTCGTAAAATTTTGGTTGCAAAGTTCAATAAGCCTAACTTGGTAAGGGAGGAGTATGTTAGAGATTGAAATATATTGTTATAGTTAATATCATGTATCTGTAACTACTACTTAGAGATTGTAATATGTTGTTATGTTATAGTTAATATCATGTGACTGTAACTACTACTACTTCCACTTAATTTTTATTGTTTTACTTTAGTTTTGCTTATGACAACGTTATTGAAATGTTTTATGTTGGATATTTAGTTTTTGATTAATTAAGATTTATAAATATCACTAAATTTAAGTTGGTCTAAAATTAAAAAATGTTTGTTATGTTTTAATTCGTATCTGTTTATTCATCTGTAGAACTTGTAGTTCATTTGAATAAAACTAAAAGGCGTCCGTAAAATTTATTTGTTTGCTGTAATTTACACCTTGTTTACACCCCTTCGATATTTGTTAAAAGCCAAAGAGAAAAACAAGTAACGATTTCAACAGGATACTAACCTAAAACAGTAGACAAGCAAGTAATCAATAGTAAGCAGCAACAAAGGTAAGTTTCTCTTAAATATTTTCTAATTCTCTAATTACTTTTAATATGTAAATGTATTTTATATGTACTAACCCCCTTCCCTTACAGGAGCCTGGACAGACGGGCTTAGTGGGTCTGTAGGGTTGTAGGATTGGGCATTAGGTGCGCAGGACTGTACACGACGCTTCTGGGTGACGTCTGTGTGCTTTCCGCGTCCGAGGGGCCTCGGTCCTGACGACCTCCGGAGTGCGAGGGGGATGTAGTAACGTGGGGGGGGGGGGCGAGAAAGCCGCAAACCCGCTTCGCGGGTCGGCTGGCCACCTGCGGTGACCAAGTATAGTGTTTAATTCATAATATCTTGAAAAAAGTTAAAGCATTAAGTTACCTTGAATATTATTGCTTGTTACTATCATGGATATTTATAACGTATAATTTTAGAATCATTGTCTAAAAAAGTCAAATTTTCAATCCCAAGTTAATAATGAAGTCAGAAAATAATGATATCAAAATCTGATGAATCATTTTGGTGGTCATGACACAAACAATTTTAATTAAACACACACAGTTTTATTAAAAACAATTGCCAAATAATGTGACAGAAGATTCGTAACGATCCAATTTCTCCTACAAATAAACAGATGTTTGCGAATTCTAGTTCTACCCTAAAATAATTCTTCTCAGTTTTTGAAATGCTTTTTTTTTTATGTTTAATAATTATTCAATTAATATACGCAATACAATATGCATATCTATGAATTGTTATAACTATACCGCTATCCCTGAGTGTAGTATCAGAAAGTGGATACGGCTTCAAACATAAACGTTTTTACATTCTCAAGGTAATGAGAAAACTAATGAATCTTGTTGTCGTGTCATATATTTTCCTATATCTAATCAATTTTTATCAATTATAAGAGAGTACAGAACACCAAGCTTTTTTTAGAAACATATATATTTTTCTACTGTCCCAATGCGAAGTGATTGTAAAATACGGTTCCAAGTAGAACACTGAAGTCAAGCACCAGTATATGTCAGTAAGTGGATGGGAAACCAGTTTGATCAGCCTGTTATGGGACCGAGGGTGCGTGGTTCTGGTTTTTTACTCCGGTGTTTTACTTCACGCGCAGATCATTGGCTATTAAAACGAAGTAGAGACTCCCTGCAGAGGATCAGAATAGTGATGACAAGGCTTATGATCATCCTGAGGGTTGTTTTTTGGCAGTGGTTTTCCTCTCCATTTAACGCAAATGCAGGTTGGTTCCAAAAAAAAGTCCTCTACGAAGGCAAATTTCTCCCAATACTTAATTCAGGAGTTCCCATATTTTCTCGATTGAGTTCAAAATTACAAGGCTACAGAGTTGAACATTAGTAGTCGGAAACCCCAAAAAATTGGGCCGGCTGTTAAACGGCTGATTAAATATATTTTTAAAAAATATAGCCCATTGTGAGATTCCAGTGTGAAGTAAATAAAATACTACTACTTGTTTTTTTGATAGGTAAAGCAAATAAACAGATGAATGAATATTTTAATACTTAAGAAATAAATTTAATAGTAAAACTAATAAAAAGCTCAAAAATTATTTTTAAATAAATCTTCTGAATTTTATAGTTTAAAATAATTTTTAAAACTTTTTAATTATAAGAAAGTGTATTACCTCAACTGTATCAGCCCGAAAAACGCTCACAAAAGGTATTAAAAACTGCCAAATATTACTTATTCCATGCTTAGAGAATAAAACATTATACCCTACAATGGACGCAAAATCATCTGGAAGGAAAAAAATAAATGATGAGCATTGCAAAATATGTAAATAAACAGTCGATAGTTTTGAAATCTATGCATCATTTAAAATTGTTATACTCTTTCTTAACCTCCTTATCTCTGTGCAGTTAATTGTTTTCTTTTTAAAAAATTGATTTTTCGCTTTATATTTAATTTAATAATATGTTCATTCGAGAATCCTGAAAGCAGACATAGCTCTAAAAAAGCAAAATTAGCCATTAATATTGCTTTAAAATACAAACTGAAAGGTAAACTTCCTAATAATTTATTAGTCTCCTCAATACTAAAATAATTATTTTTTTCATCTTTCGCAAATCTTAGCAAGATACAATACAATACAATATATATATATATATATGTATATATATATATATATATATATATATATATATATATATATATATATATATATATATATATATATATATATATATATATATATATATATATATATATATATATATATTCAAATATTAACTTAGTACTCTGAAGTCACGTGTTCCATATGCACAAGGGAAGCTTACAAAAAGTAGCTACCGACCTATTTTTGTAAGCACTTTCTTTATAGCATTTCAATCATGATGTTGCAGAAAGATGTTTTTTTTATCTATTGCAGAATTTTGTTACGTTTTTTCCTAACTGTCGTGCATTTTTGGGACTTTTTGGGCCGTACGGTTATTTATAACTATAATTGAAGCCATTTGAAAGTTAAGAGGATGAATAGAATTTTAGTGTACTCTGTGTATATTCGTTATGGTAAAACTAAATTTGAATTTTCAAAACGAAAAAAAACTGGTTGATAAATAAGTCGATCAAGCAGAAATGAATAGTAGTACGTTAAGAGGAATATGTTATAATAATATTAATAATCTCAATAATATTGGGACTTAGAAACTAAATCAGATTTTTCGTAGTACGAAAAAAATGAAGATTTAAAATGAAAAAAAGAAGTAATGAAAGTAAATGAAGATTAATTTATTAGGAACTTTAACAGAATATCTGGAGAAAGATTAATTGAAATTCAGAATTTTAATTTATTGAAACTCTCCTGTAAAAATGTAAGCAATTTCTGTATTCATATCTTCAACTAACTGAATACCCGTTTTTTATACGAGGTGGGGTAAAAAAGCAGTCAATATATTAGAACTAAAGACTACGGACTCCTGCACATAACTGTAAGACATATGCCAACGCAATTGATAAAACTGAAACAATTCCATTTTTTTAAAATTTATATATTGTATTTTGTCCTTCCTGTTATCTTAAAGTTACTAAATTAAGTAAAACACATATTTAGTTGTCCATCCCATAAAAATAAAGATTAACTGTATTCAGAATCATTTTCCATGATGTGAGTTGCTCGGGGTCAACTGATGATAGTTGAAATATACCACAATATCGCGATTTTCCCCGGTATTATCCTTTTTGAGGGACCGTAAAAAATCTGTTTTCGCAGTATTTATATTAAATCTTCCAAGTATTAATGCAGTTTTAATAGGTATCAAATATACTATTGTAATAGATTGCGTTTATATTTGTACATTTGGTACCTATTAAAACTGGGCCAATCATTATAATACCAGTAGTGCATATTACCATAATTAGTGAAGCATCAATGTCGTCAGTAATAATATGGTGTTTTTTAGGTTTCTCCAAAACGGACTAGAGCCATTTTTCTAGTAATTTTCCTTGATAGTTTCTTTTATAGTATAAATATTTGCGAAAAAGAATTTGTGTAAGGATATAGAATGTGTCAATCAAGAGAATTGGTACTTTACCAGGCTTAACTTACTCAAAATAGAATAGAAAGGGCAGTTGACGTAAACAATTGCCACGTTTCAACAACCAATCAGGATTGAGATACCCACACTACGTCACTTGCAGGCACCCCATTACAAAAAGTCATCTGCCGTCTCATTTTTAGCAACTTCTAGTACTAATCCAATTTTTTAAAAAAAAATAAATTTTTCCTACGACTTTACCAAATGAATTAATTAAAAATTTTGAATTTTTCTAGGGCTAAATTTGTCCCTTGCAGTTCTTATTAAAATTTCAGGATGATAGAAAAACCAGTTCTGGAGTTATGAGAAAGAGAGAGAGATGCACACCCACAGACAGACAAATTCTTCATTTTACTATTGTACGAGGGTTGTGTTTTAAGTAAGGGCCGTTTTGTTGCGTACACTAATAGGTGACGCATGCGTCGCATTCCTTGGGAACAACTGTACTCAATTGCAGCAGTGTAAGTAAACTGCACAATTAGTTCTGTGTCTTTCAAATTTTCAAATTTAACAAATCGCCCGTCACGCACGACATACGATCGGTGATGTGTTTAATCAGCAAAAACCCTGTCTGCTGCATACATTCACCGCCAGATTTGCAAAGTTACAATTTGTGAAATTTCCTGACATGCCCACATTGAATTGTGCTACTTTATGACAATAACTTTCTCCTCAGCTCAGATCCCAGCTTTATTGGACTCTTTTGGTTGGGAAGTTTTGGACCACCCCTCATTACAGCCCAGACCTTGCCCTGACTGATTTTGATCCTATCCGATTTTTCAAACACCATTTTGGCGACAATCACTGCAACGATGACGAATATGGGAAAACGGATTTGTCATCTTAGTTAACAGAGCGGGCGGCAAAGTTTGTATGAAGAGGGTATTCTAAATTTAGTTGTAAGGTATGATAAGTGTTTAAACAAACTTGGCAACTAGAGAAACGCATGTAGAATCTGAAAATAAATTTGCTTCTTGTAAGTTTTCTTTCGTTTGGTTTTTATTTTCAAATGGCCCTTTCTTAAAAAACAACCCTCGTAAATAAATAAAAAAAACGAAATGCAAATTGGTGTGCGGGTCGTTGTGTTATTTTTAAATAGACTCGTGAAACTATTTCCATTTTAAATAGACACAAAAAGAGTATTAATGCAATAAAAGATTTATTTATAAACAAAATTTAAAATTTATTCTAGTAATTTAAAAATTGTGAACAATCATATTTTGAATGTACACAATTATATGCGGTTTATTAAATTAAAAAATTTAAATTATAAAAATTTGAATTATAAAAATATAATTACACGTGTTGATCAATTAGTTTTAAACAGCAATGCGCAATGTTGTTGATTAAAGATAAATTTAATCGATAGATTAAACTTTTTTTAATTTTAAATCTCGTCATAAAAGAATTTCAATCGTAGACTAATAAGTGCCACACGAATTACTTTATATTTATCAGCTAGCCTTTTTTAACCTGATAATCTAATCATTACAAAATAGATAAAAATCTCAATGATAAGATTTAATTTTATAAAAGTGAATCTTTTTTGTTTATATTTCCGTATCAATAAATACAGTTTAATTCATTTATCCTATTAACAGCATTTAAATATGCAATCATTTAAATAAGACAACTTTGGGTCAACTGTAATTTTCACTTCGAAATTTGAAAATATTTTTCGGTGGTAACGTAAGGCACTCCTAGTATTTTAGTTCATGAATGCGGTTTTTTTTTTATATCCATAATATTTGAATGTTTAATCCTTCATACCCGAGTGGCACATTAAGTTTGAACTCCTTAAATTCAATTTGAACTGATTAAGTATGATTGTTTTAATAAAGTTAAAACGTTAGTAACTTTTGCTCACATGTTCGAATCTATAAATTCAGATTATTTATTTATTTTTAATTTAATGAATTTTAATTTAATAGAAACGTTCAATATTAGCCTAATACAGTCAATAAACTCATTTGATATTTATGTTTTAAATTATACTTTTTCAGATAACATTAGAAATAGCTTTTATTATAATAATATAAATATTTTGGTATTCTAACTGGACAATAACCTTTTAATTAAGTAAAATGAGGCTTAAGAAGGGGTGTGGTGGCTTAAGGGATAAAGCGTCAGCTTCCCAATGAGGTGGACCGGGTTCGAATCCCAGTGATGGCTGGCCGATACGATTTCCGCACCCGGCTCACACCAATCACAGTGCCGATGAAAAATATCCTCAGTGGTAGGCAGATCATGGGCTAGAATTCCCTTTCCGTCAAGCTAATCGTAGTGGATTTCCTCTCCATATAACGTTAGTGGATTATATAGTGGATTTCCTCTCCATATTAGTTCAATCCAAAAAGGCCTCCACGAAGGCAAGTTTCTCCCAATACTAGATCCAGGAGTTCCCGTGTCTTCTGGATTGGGTTCAAAATTACAAGGCTACGGAGTTGAAAGTTTTAAGTCGTAAACTTGGAATTGGGTCAGCTGTTTACCGACGGTCATAAAATAATATAAAATGGTGCTTAAATAATTTTAGTAAAGAATTGTAATCGAATTAAAAATATAAACTGTGTATTAAAAAGCAAATTTATTGGAGAAAAGATAGTTATTTTCTTTCTCTATATTATTATTAATGTTATTATTAGGAAATCTCTATATTATTATTAATGTCTGTGATGTTTAATTAACTCCTGGACCAAGTATTGGGAGAATTTTGTCTTCGTGGAGGACTTTTTGATAGAACTAACTTGCACTTTGCGTTACATGGAGTGGAAAACCACGAAACTCCTCCCATGGTTGGTCTGACGTCAAGGGGACTCTAACCCATGATCCGTCTACCTCTGAGGATATTTTATGTACGCAATGTGGTCGAAGCAAGCCGGATGCGGAATTCGTATCGACCAGCCATCCGTGGGATTCGAACCCGGTTCACCTCATTGGACGGCGAATGCTCTATCCCCTGAGCCATCACGGTTCAATTATGTTATATTCGTTATGTCAGACAAGCTTAAGTGGAAGCATAAGTGGACTACGTCACTAAATTTATATTTCTAAAGTTATCTGAATCCTGAAAGCGCTTATTTATTTCGCTTATAGTTATGCGCCTAAAATGTCTTTCGACAAAACTAATAAAACTAATGATAAACAAAATATAAAAAAAACAAGAAAATGGTTGAAAAAGAAAATTTCTGAAGAAATGATATTAATTTGTATAAAAGAAACATAAAAAATCACCATTCTATAATTGACGTCAATTATTAATTATTTTTGATTAAAAGCACTTCTAGTATTTTGGTGATTAATCCAGTTTTAATAGGCACTACATATTCCAATACAGGTACAAAGTATTATATTAGTTTATATGATACTTATTAAAACTGAATCAATGCTGTGCAGATTCAATATAGTTCTGTGGAAAGAGATTTTTACCAACTCCTGGAAAAGGATATGAACGGTGCGGATAACTTCTGAACAAATGACCTCATCTTCACGTTCTTGGACTCAATCTTAACAGCTCCAGGGGGTGACCTCAAATATGCTAATTAATTAGTGCAGACGATATTTTAACTTGCGAAACCAAACACGAAAATGCACTTTCTCTGAATAAACACGCAATTTTTTCTGACAGATTTGGATTTTTGAGTCTCAAATATTGAAACCATGGAAATTTTAAGAGATATTTATTTCGTTTCCACCTGGAGACCAGTGGAATTTGTGCTTGTGGCGATGCTGATGAAGATGCTGAACATATTCTTCTTCATTGCGATTTGTATGCGAGTGCCCGAATGAAATTAAAGACTGATTTGAGGCGTCTTTCTATTTGTTGGCCTCCTGTCTTATCAGAACTGGTCAAAAGTATTGAAAGTCTTGCTGCCTTGCGGAATTTTGTTTTTAATTTAAATTTGTAAATTTTTCTTCTTTTGTTTTCTACTTACAACTGTAAGCCTCATGTTATACTTTGTGGTGCATGAGGAGTTTTAAGTCGTTTAATAATAAAAAAAAAAAAAAAATATTGAATAGCAGCAATCTGGGAAATATGGTTATATTTGTTTGGTCAGGACAGCATACAGTCTGAAGCATGGATCTAAAGGTAATTCCATGCAAAAAAGTAAATTTTAACGAATATTTATTATTATTTTATTTTTTAGATCGTTTATCTAAAGGTAATTCTATGCAAAAAAAGTAAATTTGAACGAATATTTATTATTATTTTATTTGAAAATAGTCGAAAAACTTTTGAATTGTAAGGTAAAAAAATGTTTGCAAAATTTAAAAAAAATTTAATGTAGAAAGAATGTAATTTTACATGATAAGAATAATTTTACATGGTAAAGAATGTAATTTTACATGATATAGTAAAATATTTCGTATAAAAAATTGGTTCCTGAGAAATCGAATTTTAAAAATATCATTTGTTTCTAATTTCATAACTTAAAATATTGTCTGCATTTAAATATTAACATATTTGAGGTCATCCCCCCCCCGAAACATTAATATTGAGTGTTAGAATGTGAAGATCCGACCATTAGAGTAAAAATTATTCAAAGTGGTCCTTTTTTATTTTGTTTAATTTTTATTATTTTTATTTATTTTTCGCATTGTGTAGGAGAAAATTGCTTGATTGTAATAAATTGTTTTGATAACATGCATTGGCCACAAGGATCATGCCAAATAATACTGAATGTAGTAAATCTTTATTTTGATGAGGTGAACGATAAAAACTATGCTTTGCTTAATAGCGTAAAACAAACGAGAAAGAGAAAATATAATAATTATTTTTTAAAAAATTGAATTATTTTAGCTTTATTAAATGTGTTTATATACGTCTTTCAGTCAGAATTTAATTTACATAGAATATTATTTATTAAGCCTATGTTGAAAACAATATATTTAAATTTAAAGAATTTCTATTGACGAACCGAATATACATGTTTTTTCTTCTATTTATATATGCTTCGCTTATATAAACGTATTACAACGAAAAAGTTCCTATTTCTTTTTCATATTGACAATAAGGTATAAAAATATCATGCAATTAAAAAATCACAAGAATGTTTACAAATTCTGGAATTAAATTGCTTTTTTCACGTGAACAACAAAGTGTTGAAACATACTAAGCTGTAAGTTAGGAAAAAATGAAAGGTTCATATCAAGGAACATACTCTTCTTCATTTTTGTTTTAATAGTAGGGGAGAGTGGGGTCAATTGTAATAGGGTATGATTGTAACAGAGCAAAAAGTTCGAGTGTTGGGTTCTAGATTTGGTTTCTAGGTGGCGCACAAGGTGTATTTAATATATCTACATGTATACCCCTGCTGGCAACCATTTTTATGTACTTTTAAAAGAGTTACATCACAAAAGATATTTTCACGCTACGTAAGTACTTTTTTTGGTATTATAATATTATATTGTAACAAAATAATTTTCTTTAAACAAATAAAAATTATTAACCGAATATGAAAGTGGACTCCTTAATTAACATTTCAAAAAAAAAAAGATTAGTTTTGTTAATTAACTAGCATTGTTTTAACAAATGAAGCTGAAATGGCGTCTTGGGGAGGATTGTAACAATAAGTAAAGGGACGAATGTAACAGCTGAAAATAAATAATCTTATGTTTACAAACCATTACTTAACTCTTTAAGAACCACCAATAGTTTCCTATATCATTTATATTATGTTGCATGTGCATTATCTTATTTGTCACCTTTCACAGCATAAATTAAAATTTTTACCCCCTTAAAGTTAAAAGTTTAACCCTTTAGGTCTCTGCTCATTATTATTTTTACTCCTGAAATATCACTGCTATTTTGATCAATAAAAAAATGTATCACAACTATGATAATATGTAAATATGTATAATTAACTATGTTTTAGTTGAATTTATGAACTGTTACAATTGACCCCGTAAGTGGGGACAATTGTAACAAGTGCACGACTGTCAAAAATTGTTAATAACTAATATAATAACATTTAAAATAAGGTATTTTTTTTCTAGTAGAGGATAGTCTACTTTACTCGTCTGTCAATTAATAGTAATAATATATTGGATTTTTTGTTAGTTAAAAATAGTTAAGTAAAAAATGTTACAATTGACCCCACTCTCCCCTGCTTAACAAATCATGTAGGTAAAAAAAATAATAATTTGGAGCTATATTTTAGCTTTAACGATTCTATGAATTTGTCTCTACTCCGAGAAGTATTTCATTAACGAAGATTAGACAGCTATGCCTTTTTTTTCATTTTATCTTTTGGGTTTTATTCATTTTGCGAGTTTATATTAGTCTAAAGGTGTTGCCAGTTTATATAAGCAATAAGAATAGAAGGTGCCTTCAAACACTTAAAAAATATATATAATATCTATAATTTTGTATTTATAAATTCGTTATTTGCTTATATTGAATTAAATGTTCATGCACTGAATTAAATGCTAATAAATCAAAAGTTTTACAAGATATATATGATGCATATTTTTAAAATTTTATCTTATAAAGAGTATTAGCGTAACATACAAGGCTAGAACAAAGCACATAAGTATCCTTTGAGCGAACGGAGCACCGCGAGCTTGAATTGCGAAGCTATCCAAAAGGAACTAAAAAAACAGGATGCGAGAACGGCAAGCCTCCTAATTTATGTAGATTAGATTAATGGTTAAAAATTTGGTACAAAGAATTAGAAGCATGACTATAAAAATATACAAAACATTCTCTTATTCTATATTTTAATACAAATTCTATTTAGTAAATTTATTACCCTACTCTACACTACACGATATTAGTATAATTACACTTTACTTCAAAATGGGTGCACTGTAGCTCTTAACTTTATTAAATACTTCGCCAAGTATTTAATAAAGACATGGAATCCGCGATTTAGAAAAATAGTAACTAATGATCATTGCTAAGGTCGTAATTTTTTAATACGAGCTTTAAAAACTTAGTAAAGACAAAAACATTACAGCAAAACTTGTTTTCTCGATCTCGGAGGGTCAAATATTATATACAAATAAATATGTAATAAGTTTAAAAAAAATACCTAGTTATAAATTTTTTTCCTTCTTTAAGTTTCCTACTTCTTAGTGTTTATTTTTATTGAAAAGGTATCGATAAAATAAAAATTTAGTTGTTAAATTATAGGAAATATGCCCATTGTTAAATTATATTTAACGCCCATTATGGCATGATATGAAACATAACTATAGAAACTCTATGAACAGCTTCAACATGTTTTAATATTAATTATACATTTTATAAGCGCTGAATTCAATACTGAACCCGCATATTTTTTTTTTTATAAAAAATATATATTTCAAAGGATGATTTATTGACCGTTAATTTTTAATTAAATTTCAATAAACACGTTAAAAGTCTATAAAAGCTTAATTTAAGTGAAATTCCATCTAATATTTGTTCTTAGTAACATTTTAAATTCATTACGAAACTTTAAAATAATCCGTGTAGGGATCAAGAAACTGCCCTTGCCTCTGAAAATTTCTAGTTTCGAATCCCGGACAAGGCATGGATGTCCTTTCATTGTCTGTACTATTACTCCTTACCGCAGGCACAACGTTGGCCCACTTAATATGACACCCCTGAAAGAGTTGCCAACAAATCTATCCTAATGCGCTTTGAATTGCCAAATGTCAACCCAGGTGGACATTGGAAGAAAAAAAAAATTCGGAATATCCTTTTTTTAGAACAGTACAAACTGCAATTTTGCACTCGACCTCGTAAATTCGTAAGTTTCATAAGCATCATTAGTCTATTATTACTTGTTACTTAAAACAAGTTAATTTATTTTTTCTATAAATTTAGTCTTTACAAATGCACCATTCCAAACAATAGTTTTAAAACAAATATAGGAGATAACTAAAGCTTTTTCATATTCATTGTGGTTGCATTTTTTCACCATACCCACTGTAGCTACAGTACATCACTATATCCACTGTAGCTACAGTACATCACCATATCCACTGCAGATACAGTACATCACCATATACACTGTAGCTACAGTTCATCACCATATCCAATGTAGCTACAGTACATCATTCTATTCACAGTACTGTAGTTATAATGTATATGGTGATATACTTTATCTACAGTGGATAGGGTGATGTACTGTAGCTGCAATGAATGTTGTTAAGACTGAATTAGAATCTGTGTCTTTCAGGTGAATATATTCTGAAGTCTTAGTCTTCATTGCACTTTATTTTTTATAAAACCCACAAAAAAATTAGGATTGCCGATACCATGGCTACCTATGGAATTCTTTACGTACTTGGTATAAGACTATCGTTACAATGCTCTTTTTTCAGTCATTTATAAGTTCATTAATTGGTATGAAAATAATTTCAAAATAAACTGTTAAAATTTGCATGCAGTTATCTATTGATTTGAATTTTTAAGAATATACTACATTTCCTATTTTAATTCAACTAAGAACTAATTATTAATGCCTTTTAAAAACTAGAAAAAGCCCGTTTTCCATGAAAAATATAAAAAATTCTACAAAAATAATTTCTTTTTTACTTGTTTTAAAAGCGTAATTTAAAAAAACAATATTTTTCATAAAATGTCATTTTTCTAACAGAGGGTTTTCTCCACGACATTTTATACCTTTTTAAGCATACTATATTTTTTTCAATTACAGTTTTCTTTTTCTTTAATTCGCGTGCCACCAATTTTAAGATAAAGATGTTTCAAAAGTTTTAGGTATTACCTCTAAAACATGAATAATTTTCTATTATGCAAAAGTTTTAAGTATTGTAATACATTGAGATAAATAATTATCATAGTCCAATACTAGCTTGCGAGCACGAAACATTATATACAAAATTTTTTGGCACTTATTTGTAAAATTCGTTTTTACTATTAATTTCTGAACAATGTAATATTTAATTTAAACCCAATTCCTGTTCAAATTAAAAGTTGTTAATTTTTTCAAAAATATGGATATCATACTTTATAATTATAAAAAAGGAAAAAGTCGCCCTGTTTTTGCGGAAAAGGATAAATAACTACATTCAAGCAGTACAAATTAAAGAAATAAACATTGAACTTACAAACATGAACTGGAGCAATTAATTTTTGAAACCTTTGTGGTTTTACAATTATTGCATGACCAGCAGGATAAAAAAGTCCAAGACCAAGACTTGGAAGTTTGTTAATACCATTTACAAGTTTCCTGGGAAGGTATAAAGTTGCGTAGAATATATATGCTAATAAAACTAATACAATAATACATTTAATTATTGCATACAAAACACTCGTACTGACTATCGCCAACATTTTCACGATTTTTAGAAATCTAATATGAATATATGTTTTGCGCCATAATATATAATTTTTTTCATTTTTGTATCTTCACAGAGTTACAAAAAAAAAACAATCTAATCAATCGTATCTTGTTTATAATTTAATTCCGATAGTAAAATAAGATAAGCTGTTTCCCAATTTTTCAAAACTATCCAAGTAAACTCTATAACTAAAATCATTTTAACAAAAAAAATTTGCCTAGCGTTTGGGGTATTAACATTTCACAACGTGCTATTGATTATTATTCAATTTATTATCTTTAAAAAAATAATTTTATCTAGTTAATTTTTTTGCACCAAAGTTGTTGTATTTCGTAGAAAAAGTATAGATAATGGAGAGACAAAAATGTATAGATAAATATTTAATGAAAAGTCTATCAATTTAAAATCAAATAAAATCATTAAACTATCTTTTATTTTTGAATATGTAACTAACGCATACACAATATTGAAATCTATTAAATGTATAATAGAATAGACTCAACATACGTAATCTTTAAGGAATTTAGAAGAAAAGTATGTTGATTGGCAAAAAACATTTAAAGTTTTTAATGAGCATATGTTTATTTTTCCTTCTTTTCTCTGTAGTCAAACTATATTGAAAACTATGTTTTTATATATATATATATATATATATATATATATATATATATATATATATATATATATATATATATATATATATATATATATATATATATAAAACACATTTTAAAGTTAACTGCTATGTATAGATTAAATTTTCTACTTGTTAAAAAACGTATTAAATTTGAGAAGGGAAATGAATTTTTAATTTCACTCACAAATATTTGGATATCTGCAAGTAACGTCATGCGTGGGTCAGCCAAT
Organism: Parasteatoda lunata; assembly: GCA_949128135.1. Classification (NCBI taxonomy): domain Eukaryota; kingdom Metazoa; phylum Arthropoda; class Arachnida; order Araneae; family Theridiidae; genus Parasteatoda; species Parasteatoda lunata. The sequence continues at coordinate 103,324,201 of OX421971.1, forward strand.
CAAGTCAATACCTCCTAGAAGAGAGAAGGCCTCTGCAAGAAATTTGATCATTTAGTAGTCCAAACGTAATGACATCTTTCTTAGTTCCTCCTATTACGCAGCTTAGTAGCCAGAACGCAGTGATATGTTTCTTATTTGCCTCCACTGTGCAATTTATGTTCGTTTCTAGTAAACTGATCCGTGCTGAGGCCTCTATTCTAGGGGGTGTAGATCAGGTTCGACACACAAGCGTAACGTCACTTGCAGATATCCAATTAAATTTTATTCGAAACTTTTTTCACTTAGATAATAAACCAAAGCCTTAAAACTGTATTATTAACTCACCATGCACAACCACGTGATTAGTGTCAAATACCCAGTTTCGACTGAACTCGTGATAGTGGGATGTTCTCAACTCGAAAAAACCCATATGCACTACCACTTCACATATGTCACCAGCGTCATCTGGTTGTTTATAAGCAGGATGACGCGTTCATATTCTGGATATTGCTAGCTTATGATGCACACAAAAAACTTTTGCTTGCTGCCTCGTTACCTAGGACGGGTTATGTTGCAAGTTTTTTGACATTTAGCAAATGGCAGTTACTAGCTTTCTACATGAATCGCCACGTGAAGAAAAATCTTCGGGGATCTTCCCCCGTCACTTGGCAGTTAGAATGCAGAAGGCTAGTAACCATAATTTGTTTGTGGTCAAAAACACGCGCAAGATGTTGAGTGCTAAATCGCATGGCAGTAACAAAAAGTTCCCTGCGCGCAGACTAAAGTCAAGCTAAGTTTCTCTACATAAGTTAGAATATATAGTTTTGTGAAAAAAGAAATTAAAAAAAACTGCATGTTGTTGCTTTTAATAGTATGGTTTGTTAACAATGACCACTATCCTGCGTCATTTAGCTCAGCCGATTATCAAAAATAAAACGTTTCATCGATGAAAACTACTGTTATTGATTTGATTTTATAACCGTCGTTGAACAGCCGACCCTAATATTTTTCACATTTACGACTACTAATGTTCACCTCCGTAGCCTTGCAATTTTGAACCTAATCCAGAATACAAGGGAACTCCTGGATCAAGTAATGGGAGCAATTTGCCTTCATGGAGGACATTTTGATGGATCAAACCCGCATTTGCGTTACATAGAGAGGAAAATCACGAAAAACTCCCACGGTTAGCCTAACGGCAAGGAAACTCCACCCCCTGATCCGTCTACCACTGCGGATATTTTACGTCAGCACTGTAGTGGGTGCAAGCCGGATGCGTAATTCGCATCGACCAGCCACCTCTGGGATTCAAACCCGGTTCATCTTATTGGAAGGCGACTTCCCTGAGCCATCACGGCTCATTAGATATAGATTAAAACGAAACGTGCACTGTCATGGAAACAGCATTTAAACAAAAATAGAAACAATCGAAACCACTAGAAAAAATTTTATGTGCTTAGAGCTCTCTCAACTCATTGTTTAAGAGTAGAAGTAAAGAGTGCAAGAAGCAAATATGCAGACTAGCATAATGTATCAAAAATTGGAAAAATATTATACTTCATTGACAGTGGTATATTAAACATAAACATGTTTATTCTTATTTCTCCAAACGGCATTTCAATTTCAAGGCTTTTAAATTTATTAACTTCTGATACTTAAACACTTTAATACAGCTATTAATAATATTACTAGTTAAAATTTTCTTTGAACACAAATTTTAAACTTTTTTGATCTTTCAAAATAATCAGTTCTTCTCGGTTGTTAGTACGATGAAACCCAGATCTCTAACAAGTGATTTACACGGTTCACCGACTACCAATAAAACACATAAGTGTATTGAATGACAATGTCGTGAATATTATGCAATGCGATAATTATTGAATACGATACTAATATGAATGTTTCTAAATTTTATTTAGGAGATGAAAATATTGAAGCCAAGTTAGAAATCAGATTAATTGGGAAAATATCGTGATATACTTTTTGACAATGCATCACGATATTAAAATGTATACTTATTAGTCGTGGGTGTAAATATTTGTGTGGGTGACAACTTTTAAAAGCAGGTTGTGCCAATAGAAGTGGATGGATACTCTAAACGTACATAATGAGTCTTTTCTTATATGCGGGTACTCATATTCAAGATATAGATTATTTAGTTTTCAACACATGGGTCTCGATAGTAAGAAAAGAAAAATTTCAAAACGAAAAATCTATCTAGATTTAAAAACTTTTAGTTCAAACTGGCTGGCAACTTACGTGGTGCGACTGCTTTAGGCCGGCTATTAAAGATATAGTGGCACACAGATTCACTGATCAGGAACATCTCTCAAGAAAAAATTCTAAATATATTCTGGATATATTTTTTTATTTCAACATCTCTTCATGTCACCCAGTTTTATGAAGAGGCATTGGAACTTAAAGGAAACACCTTGGGCTTCGAAGGGAACATGTGTCTCCTTCTCCGCATGCTCTGTCGTTATCTCAAAATAAATATGTAAAGGTCAATATATTCGAATTAATAAAACTGCATAAATGCAATATTTAGTAACACATAAATAATTAAGTAATAGGGAATAACCTTAATTTCCTGGTCATGCAGAAAAGAAAATCAGATCTTGAAAAAAACTTTCACGTTGCTCCTACAGATTTCGAAATCAAATGTGAGCGTCCATCCCTGTAACTGGCTTAGGAAGGTTCACGGTCACAGTTAAAAAAAAGTAAGGTGCAAGGCACAGTCAAAAAAGTAATATTATAAATTTAGGCGAAGGCCAGAAGGTTGAAGACTGAGGGTATTGCGAAATCATCATCACCATCGATAAACTATTTTAATAACTAATTAAACGCATCAAATAAATGTAAAGACTAACTTCAACTCTTTAACTCAAATACCCATTTGTTTGATTATACCATCTTTCAGTTCTTCAACAACGCCATTAAACTAAATCATTATTTTTCAATTCACTTTTTGTTTTAAAATGTTTTATTTACTGCTAACAGATCTGTTTTTTTTTTTTTAACTATAATAAAATATAAGTATTATCCCAATATGCGATCTACCTGAGTCATACACATTATTTAATAGAGTTTTTTTTTTTTCAATTTTTTCTCTTATGCTTGCAAAAGAGTAAGAACAAAAAATAGTGTATGGAGCTTGGCTATTAATTATAATCGCTGTTAATTATTTTTAATAATCGGATAAATCAAGAAATGCGAATCACATTGCTAGTTTACCCTAAGTATCACTCCCCTGTGTACATATACCCTACACTGATGTACTGCCACTGACCAGCATACCTTACACCAATGCTTTTATAAGGGTAAGTGCCACTGTCTTCCAAGTATACCCCACACAAATGCTTTTTAAGGTTACGTGCCATTGCCGTCTGCCTTCCTTGTACTATTGTTTTCTTACTGTTCTCAAATCGATTATTAATAATAAATCACAACAAGCAAAGTAACTTTACAGGTAGATCGCATATTGAAATAATACCTAAATTTATGACAGTTAAAACTTATTTAGTTTTAAAGACAAAAAACCTTACAGATACAATTTATTGGCTAGCAGTAAAAATTTTTTTAAATGCTCACAAAACGGAAATTAATCAAAGTTAATAAGTGCACAGGTGATTTAAACAAAGTTGATAATTTTAGTCAAACCTAAAATACGCCAAAATGCTAAGCATGTGAAAATTTGAATATATAATCGACAGAAATTAAATCCACTTTTATTTGTATAATATGAATTTATGCTGACATATTCTCTTGATTTTCGAATGTACGATTTTAAATCTCGAAGTACTTAATTTTTCTTTTTCTTTGAAAAGCCAGATGAGATGGCTGAAGGCTGCGGCTAGTAAATAATAAACTTATTGTTTATGGGTAATAATAATTAGCCTTAAAATCAAAATTATCCGTCCTCCTTCGAATCTGTATCCGTATTTGTCCTTCAGGTCTCATAGTTATTTCATTTACTAAATTGATTCTGTCTCTTGGATCCAAAGACTTTACTTTGAACTTTCTAAGGATGGATGAAACTACTGTCTTTACTTCCATAAACGCAAATCTTTGTCCTATGAGAAAAATATACACTTATTAGCTTGAATTTTTCATATAAAAAGTTCTCTTTGTTGAAAGGCTACTGGGTATCCCAAAAATGACTAATGTATTTTTGAAATAAAAAAAAAGAAGTGAACACCGTAAAAATGAACCGCTTACGGCAGTATGTTTGGGAAACTAGAAAATTGCATTCCCTCATTTAGTTTAAATTCCCGCCAGGAGTGGAGGATGCAGGATTGCGAGACATACTGAAAAATCGAATTCATGACATGCTCAATCGGTTCCTCGCTATGCAATCAGTTTGTGAGCACTTCCAAAGAATTTTGATGTTGACACGGTAGAGCAGCGGATGTTTGGTATTTTGCAATGGTCTCTTCTCCATTTTCATACCAATTGTATCTATTCCAATTTTTCAACGCCACCTTTTGACGAGAGATTTAACTAAATATGCAATTTAATGGCATGAAACTCCCTAGTTTCCCAAGCACAATGTCACAAACCATACATTTTAATAGAGTATTTTTTTTCTTTTATTGGAATCCATCAGTCATTTTTGAGACACCCGCACTATTTTCACAATTTAAACTATCTGCGTTTAATGAGTTTAACTTAGCTAGACAAAATATGTTTAACTTCAGATCAATAATTCTATAAAGTCATCATTAATTTTATTGTCATCGTTAATTTTTTATGAATATGCATTGCTAGCTAAATACCAATTTTTCTCACTAGTATAAAGGAAAGTAAATGATCGATAAATGGGTTTAATTCATCATTACAAGAACAAGCGGAAACCTGAAAGACAAAACACATTTAATGCACTATAATGTGTACAAAAACACATTTAATGAAGCTTAAATAAAATTTTATTTATTTATTATAATTTGTTGTTCTTTTTGGTGACTTTAAGCTTTAACACGCTTTTAGAAATTCTGCTAATCAAAACAAAGATTATTATAACAAAATTAAAATTAACTATACTCAGTATCATTTAAAACTGAAAATGATGCAACTGATTGGGGCCAGTTCCCGATAGTCACAATCATGCAATTTTTTCCACCAATTTCTCTCTTAACAAAATTTTGTAACTCTCACAAGCGATCCACGTTAATCCTTGTGCTTACGAATGAAAAATAATGAGTAATTAAAAACCGGCGTTCACACAGACTTTTCCTTTTATTATTATAGATGAAATGTGTTGTTAAAACATCGGCTTTCAACACCAAACCGATATTGTATGCTCGATTCATTCAACTTGTGAATTCAATTCAAAAATACTAAGATTTTATGGCTTTTCACAATAACTCAACTCACATCCAAACCTTTCTACGGTTAGAGAGATCTTCATGAAGCTTTATCACTGCTATATAGGAGGATTCAAAGCTATTGTTCAAAAATATTCATCTATGTCAGGTATAGATAACAACTAAGTATAATATATGAGTATTTAACTGCAAACAAAACGTAGTCACGCTAAATCCCTACGAAACCAGAGACTGCAAGATGTATACAAATATCGATAATTTACGACACAAACAAGTTTACATTTTTGTGCAAAAGCTTCAAAATCCAAAATACACTTTAAGTCACTTTATCTTTAAGACCTCTCATTGCATTTGTGACCTTTTTATACTTATATAATTCTTGACCAACATGGAAATTTTTGAGAAATAGTTCTGAATCATCATATATATTATTAGATGAAATGACGAAAGTTAATGATGCATTTGCATATTATATTATACAGGGTTATTCAAATTGATGAACCCAATTTTATTAATTTGTACTAGTATGCACAAATACTACTACTTTCTACTAGTAATAAGTGTGAATGAAACATAAACAATTTTATTAATAGAAAAATAGAATTTCTTTTTAACACATGTTATAAATGTTCTAAGATGATGTGCAATAAACATTTAAGTTGTATCTAAACTCATTCGACGCACGAAATAGCATATCTTTAGTTACTAAGTGTCACACAGCAGTAAAATGGTTTCACAGTCTAGCAGATTTGTTCGTAAAAGAGGACCCATAAAAAACCTTCTCAGTATAGTCCGACAAAAACTTTTGAATAACTCTGTATTTACATGGCAGAAAATAGAGAATTCGTTTTTCTGTATAAAATATTCTTAAATAAAACACCTTACTTTATCCTTATATACTAAACTGCTTATTTTTTTAAAATTTGGTGAAAAATGGTGTCAGTTGATATTTTAGATAGGATTATAATTTTTGGTTTAAAAACATGTTACTTATGATGTCAAACATGTATTTTTTTTAAGTGGTATGAATCAAAAGGCAATGAACTGCAGATTACAACGACTGAAGTTATTGATTACCCCACATGAGCGCTTTGCTTTATGACTCCTTATTTACAACCAGAAACAAATGATTAAAAAATGTAAATATAAATTATACAGAACAAACTATTTACGTATATTATTTGGATCGACTAAAAAGGCCCACTTCCAAATCTGCATATAATCTATTTACAAGACCCACCTATGCAATTTCGAGGTCCTGCAGAGAAAGGTACATATGCAAAAGGATGTCTTCCCACAGTATTTTCTGGAAAAAATCGATCGGGATCAAATTTTTCAGGATTGGGAAAAACTTTTGGATCTCTATGTAGAAGATAAGTATTTACGTAACACATACCTCCCTTAGGTATCACATAATCACCTGTAATTAAAAGAAATCACACAAATGTATTTTCATTTATAGATATCGCCAATCATAAATCGCAAATGTATGGGAATTAAAGTTATAATTGTTGTGAATGAAACAGTTACAAAAATGAAAGTTTTAAGTGACACTTTATCGAACAACAAGTAAATTAATGATTATATGTTGGCAGCAGAAAATAAAGAGTATATCTTGCCTTTATTGTTTCTTCTATTTGGAAAAATATCTGTAAGTCCTTGACACTCATTTAAGCTATGCTATCATACAATTTGCAAGATTTTTTTAATTATTAACTAAAGAGAAGCTTTCTAAGTTTACTCATCGACCCTTTGTTGCCAAATGCTCTTGGAACCTTCCACTCCGGATACACCCTATTTACTCCAGAACTGAAAAAAGGCGTCTGAAAGCATTCTTCTGACATCCCAAGCCTGAAAAGAGGCTCGTCAAATTTGCACCATTTCTAAAATTTAAAATCCCACCTTGTAAGTATAGGCAAAAATAAAAATAATAAATAAAAAAAGCACCTGACGAAAGAGCCAATCATCACGCGCCTGACTCGAAGTTGCCATCGCCCGATAACGCTTAATTCCTGAAAACAAGCTGGAAAATCAGAGGGGAGAAATCGAGTTACTATTCGGCTTGTGACGTCACGTACCTTAAATCAGACCTCGTATAAATGGAAAGTAAGGTTATCACTTAGTATGTTTCCTCTGAAAAATAGAAATTTAATGGTTAAGCAAAATAAATTGATGTTGTATGGTTAAATAAGACAAAATAAGATCCTTCCCCAAAATATCTCCAATTTTCAAAAATGTCGTTTTGGATCTTCTTTCACTTCTGAAATTTTCCCTTCTTACATTTCAAAAATATGCTTCTTTGTACTTTAGAAAAAATTATAAAGCCCACCAAATGCTAGGAAAAAAGGACGTACAACATAATGCAATTCGAAGCGTAAAGGAAGAAGATATGTTACACAATGTGTGAAGCATATTGACTAAATTTTTCTTTTATAAAACTGAAATTATAAGCTGCTTAAAATTGAAAGACAGCTAAGCTCATTCTGCAGATAAAACTGACAAAGCTCATTCTGCAGATATAATTATTAATGCCCTCCAGGGTACGATATTTTTTTATTTTTTTATGAATGAAATATCATATCTCGCATGCGATTTTTACTAAGGTTTTGGTGGATTGTTTTTTAACTTATACTGTCTAAGATTTAATTGTTTATCGAATTATTGTTTATAAAATGTTGTTAAGTTAATTGCTTATTTATACTTATTGAATTATTGTTCATCAAATGTTGTTAATTGCTTTTTGGGTTACGTTTTTTCGCATTAAGCTTTTGGGATACGAGATTTAACCAATTGTTCTTGCTTGCGATTTTTTACCTAATGCTCACTAGGATATGATTTTTACAGTATTGCTTTCCAACAAAAAGAAAAAATCCTATATATTTAAGCTGAAAGTTCTTTTGACTGAAACTTATTAATCAGACTGACATGCTTCCCAAATTTTATACATATCATTCTTATTAATCAAAACTAACTTTAAACATCTCTCTAAATGTTTGCACGCTTTACTTATCAAAGGTCTTATTGATTTAATTGATATTCTTGCAGAAATTCTAAAGCATTGAAGGCTAACAGACACTAAGGTGACAGACACTAGAGGCTTTTGATACATGCTCTATACAGGGTGATTCAGTACGACAACTGCAAACTCGAAGGGAACTAGAGCACATTCTAAACACTGACAATTTTATAATTCTCAATATTTAGAATAAGTTCAAAAGTAGAAACCGATGATCGGTAATATCCTCGCACAATGCATAAAATTAAAATCATTAAATGAAGTATCCCTTCAAATCCACGTAAACAGCCCATACTTGGGAAGTGCCCTAGCGACATTCCTCTGCAATTCTCAATCCTTATAACGTGCCCTAACATTTTTCTTAGTTTGTAACCGCCGCATTGAATCACCCTGTAGATTACATGTTATTACTACTCTAACGAAAGAGGCATGTTTCAACTAACATTTATGATGTTCAAAATTACAAACAATGCATTATAATAAAGACATGAAAAAATTATACTTACCACATTGAAGCTCTTCTCTTATTTCTCTTCCAAAACAAGCAACTGCAGGATACAACCTCATGGATTCCTAAAAAAGTGAAAACTGGTAGTACGAGTACTAGAGTGAAAGCTAGTAATAAAGAAGTACTAGACTAATTTTAAGTAAGTGTGAAGACCTTTTGATCATTTCCTGATAACTATTAAAAGCATAAATATGAAACTGGACCCGCATCTTTATTTGATATTCTCTCAGGTTTGCATAAATTTAATTGATCAAATTTTCAGACGAATGGTCTAGTTAAATTTTTAAATCAGTCACTGTGGTAACCCTGATTTACACTTCCACTGGCACTAGGTCACCATAGAATCATAAGATACGATAATAGGTCATCAGCTATTTTCTGGGGAAAAGCTTTTATTAAATGATTTCAGATAAGAATTAAAGTATATTTCCAGAGATTTCTTGTTTTTGGAGATTTTTTATTTTCAGATAGTTATGTTTAATACTTAATTGATTTTTTTGTTAATTATTTTTTGCATTACAATATTCTAAGAAATGAATTAATGTCTTATTTTTCTCCTCACTTTTCTTTTAAAATTTTAGTGAGTAGATTCTAGTGATCAGTTTATGTACGAAGGTGAATGTGCTGGTTGCTCAAATATGTAATTAAAGATATTGGATATGTTTTTACTCCAAAACGTGTACTGTTATGAATTAAATGTTTAGTTATTATGTATTATTTGTTAAAAATGAACTCAAAACTCGTTACGCTATGTTACATCACACTTTGACCTGTACAAATATTTTTGAGCAAATCTTTAGCATTTCCCATAATCACTTCCATATATTTGAACCTGTCAGAAATGGGTCTTGCTATCTTAGTAATAGTTAGCTTATTTTAGACATGTTTCTTTAATAGTAAAACAAAAATTCATCTATTTTACGTAAAACGTTAAGAACAGTAACACTCAAATGAGTTTTGAAAAAATAAAAATAAATATTTTTCATTTAAGAAGACTTGCGTACCTTCACAACACACTCCAAATATTTCATATCTTTGATATCCTCAACGTCCACTTCTCGTTCACTTTCACCAAATATAGAGTCTAATTCCTCGTGAACTTTATCCTGGACCCATGGATGCAAACCTATTAAGTACAGTGTCCAACTCATGACAATGGATGTTGTATCGTGGCCCTGTGAAGAAAATATTTCCTTTCAGTTTTAAAAAATTTATTTTGATTGACTAATGCCTCGTTTGTAATGATTAAGTTCAATAATTGATTTGTCAGATTTTGATGTAAAAAAGTGATTTTAGTATGATGCTTAAGAATTAAGTTTTGGCCCCTAAAAATAGTTTTTTAAACTTTTCTTTTTTTTGAAAAGAAGACCATTTGAAAATTTTTAATTATACATATGTATGTAGTAAAAATATGTTCTCATTATTTTATGTTAAAAATGAACACAATGAAGACTCTATTGATCGAGTAAGGCATCCATCAAAAATATTACGGCACATTCCCAAATCACGGTCAAAATCATTTTTCCGGGGACTCGGATATAGATATACAAACGTTGTATGTTTATAACGACTTACTAGCCTTTCAGTATTAAGTCTACATATTCTTTTGGTCATGATGGTGGGACATTTTTCTGTTATTTAAATGAGCAGTATTTTATGAAAAAAAATTTAATGCAAGGCGTTTTTGTTTCCAGTACGAATACAGAAGAGCGAAAAACGAATATCATTTCTTACAATTTTAACATCCTTTTAGAAAGCAATGTGTGAGCGACTGCCAGGTAAGTTATGTTCCTCCAAACACGGGAAAAGTTTCACATTCTTCAAAAGAATGTGCCTTTTGTTGACCATATACGTTTTTGTTCTCTTATTTCGCTTCTTGACAACTTACTATTAAAATTAACATTCATTGTTATCAATGACGTCAAAAGGTATTTTCTGTAAACTTGTTGTTCTAAATATTCCTGTCATAAAATTTTCTGCCTTTCATAAAATACAGAACCCCATAATTCCATCAACAATTTGTTGGCAAAAGCAGTGTACTCTAGATTTACATTTTGAGTCAAAATAGTTTTTCAAACTAAATGAAAAAGAGTTAAATATATATATTTCATTTTTTGGTATTGTTATTTCTATTTTTTTTCTTCCAATTTCCACCCGATTGGCACTCGTCATTCAGGTATCAGTAGGGTAGATTTATTTGCCACTCTTTCAGAGGCACCATATTAGGTGATCCAACGTTGCCCCCTCAGCAAGGACAGATAGTACAGAGAATGAAAGAACATCTATGCCTAGTCCGGAATTCGGGTCCAAGACCTTTCTAATGTGAGGTCAGTTCCCTACACAGCATGGTCGGCGATTTTAAAATTCAATATGTGTACTTACTCATAAAGACAATTTCATCTGCTGTTGTAATTTGTCGATATACCGGCATTTTCTTTCATTTCAGAAAAAGAGTGACAATATAGACATTCTTAGATCCAAAAGTTTAACAAAACAGTTTTAACTATACCTATTAGGAAACATGCGACACGAAAGTAAAGACGCAGCAAAAATGCATTTCATTAATATTCAATATCTTAATTTATTTATTCGCTTGTCACTGCCAACATTGAATTCGTAATGTTTAGAGTTGAAATCTGTCGGAAGAAAATGCTTATTATGATAAAATTTTCACTTAATTGGATGGACAGAGTGCTTATTTTAACCGTAATATTAGAATAAAAATTATAACAGTGTAAGTAAAATTTTACAAATTCCTCTTTTTTCCCCTTTAAAAAAGTGGTCTTAAAAATCAAATCAATTTTTGTTAATAAGCATAATGAAATTCTCTCTATTAATCAATCTGAATTCTAAAACAATTTTATTTTAACATTACTAGAAAAAGTTCGACGAAGAATTAAAAGGATCAGGTCTTGTCGGACATCAAAATCAGTGCACTTAATGTTCGATGTTTTTAAAAAATTAGGCAATTTTGCAATCCAACTAGAGAAGTAGAGTTCATTTTTGGATGTCCAAGCCAAAACTTTTATGTCAAAGACGGAGATCGAAGTTAGATCGATGAAAATTTACTAAAATTAAATACTGTTAATTCTGCCATGTTTCGAGTTAAAATATAATATCGTATTATGAAGTTAAAGAAATACGATAATATGACTCAACTTTTAATCATAATAAAATCATATAGAATTCCAAAAATATCAGGATCAAACATTAGGGAATAGCCCGGGCTCGCTTTTAAAGGTCAAAGCCCCCCTTAGCTCGCAGAATTTTAATCCGAGCCCACGTGAGCCCAAGATACATATGATTACTTAAATTTTGTGTCCACCCGAGAACGAAAGGTGCGTTGGATAACAATATTAAGGTTGCATCACTTGGCCTTTGATGTCTAAACAAGGAAATTAGTAAATAAAAACATTTTCTAACTCTAACCTGTAAAAGAAAAAGCGAAAATAAAACTTGAACTAACTGAAACTCCAAGATGACTAAAACAAAAATTAAGAAGGAAAACCAAAATCATAGATAAATAAAAGTTTGTTTTTAAGCTAAATAAAGGTTTGTTTAACGCTAAGCAAAAGCACCAACAGAAGTAACAGATCTCTGCGAATTTTTATAACTTTTTAAAATCTTCATAAACTTTTTTAAAACTTCTAAAAAGGTTTATGAAAATTTGATCAGAAATATGAGCCCACCCGAGAACGAAACCCTTTTTCATGAAACGAACCCGTTCTCAGACTCGGGCTGAGACGGTCTTAGCACTATATCAAATGAATGAAATAAGTCACGCTCTTCATTCGATCTTTAGATAATTAAATAAATGAAAAAAAGATGATTCAGCAGTTTCATTGCCATTCTCAAATAAAAGGAGAAGAAAACGAAAAACAACAGTAAAAAAACTTCTTTTTAATGTCTTTAGGAAAGCTCTATGTGAATCACAAATTTACAAAATAACAAGCGTTCAGGGTTGGTTTTCTTTTCAAAGCTTTCTCCCTGTGGGACTTTGAGGTAAAAAAAAAAAAAAATGGTGAGAAATGTATGTCGACATTTTTTCTTGAAACAGACACAACAGGTAGAATTTTTTATCGATTTCTGAATTTGAAAATCAAAATTAAAATAACTTTCCAATGCTCAAATTCATTTAAAAACATTATTTTATGCATTATAAGTGAGTTCTTCATAGTATTTATCAATTTTTATTTTATTTAAATGAAATTCCTTTACTTTTTTACAGTATTTAAAACATATATTTTTACTCGTAGATGGTAAGGAATTTCTCACAATTTAGAGTAGAATATGTTGTTGTAGGTTATACCAGCCTAAGGGATTTCATCTAAGGCACTCAAAACATCAATGTAGGGTATAACAGGCAACAGGATTGCAATAGATAGTATTACACTGAATTGGGATTACATTGATAAGCAATAAGATTTAATATATATATATATATTATAATAATAATAATATATATATATATATATATATATATATATATATATATATATATATATATATATATATATATATATATATATATATATATATATATATATATATATATATATATATATATATATCAAAGAAATATAAATTTCAGCTTTAAATTTTTAATAAGTCCAAAATTATTGTAAAAACAGTCAACATGTTTAAAAAAATATTATTTAAAAGTTTTTCCATTTATAAACTAGGATGGAAATTATCCCAAGTTAAGTTTTTTATTTACTATTTTAACTATCTAACAATTATTCGCCTTTTACAAACATAGATGGCGTCACTACCGTAGTTTTTTTTAATAGTACAGATAAAATTTTGTTTTGAAAGATCTTCCATTTTCCAGTTTCTTACACTGATAAACAGCATGATTATACTGATAATTTAAAAAATTATCAGTGTTGAGACTACCGGAAAATGGCAATAAATGATGAGACAACGTTTCATTTCTTAAATCAGCGAAAGACATGGAATAGGTCACTCTTCTTAAGGAGAAAACTTGTAATCGAAGGCTAGCGCGGCACACTTGTAGTTTTGTAAACTGGTTGTCGGGTCAGTACTCCACCTAAAACCATTTGAGCCTGTCTCCAATTTTTACTCATTCACATTTATTCACTATATCCTAATCATAGTTTTAGAAAAGCGCTTCGTTTTACCCCAAATGTAAAAGTGTCCACCTCTTCTCTTATTTCTGTTTCTGAAATGGAATTGTTTAGAATATGCTCATCCAGAAGGAGATCCAACAAGGCTTTTTTCTTTCGCTTCTCATTGCTTCCTTGTGAATTGTCAGAAGACATTCTCCTTTCCAGTTTCGCTTGCTTTCTTTCAGAAATCAACTATGAACAAGAAAGGAAGGTCAAATTTCTTCAAAAGAAACTTTTATTTTATTTTATAACCGTTGTTAAAGAGCTGACGACCCATTTTCAGAAACTCAATTTACTTTTAATTTTAAACTTTAAACCCAACTCAGGAGACAAGGGAACCCCTGCATCAAGCATGGGGAAAATTAGCCTTCGTGAAGAACTTTTGATAGAACTAGCTCGAAAAAAAATCTTCTACGACTATCCCAATGGCAAAGGGATTCTAACCCCTTATCCATCTATTAAAGATAATATTTTACGTCATAATGGATGATGTGAGTGAGGCGAATAATTTGCATCAACTAGCCATCATTGGGATTCGAACTTGCGTCACTTCATTGGGAGGTGACTGCTATATCTTCTTCGCGTTTAAAAGCAACGTATTTGTTTTCTAAAAATTGAATAGTATTAACAACAATTATGGGTGTAAAGCCGTGATGGCTGAGGGGAGAAAGCATTCACCTTCTAATGAGGTGAACCGGGTTTGAATCCCAGCGACGGCTCGTTGAAACGAATCCTGCACCTGGCTCGTACCAATCACAGTGATGACGTAACATATCCTCAGTGATAGACGGATCATAGGTTACAGTCCCCTTGCCCTCAGACTAACCGTGAGAGGTTTTCGTGGTTTTTCTCTCCATGTAACGCAAATGTGGGTTTGTTCCATCAAAAAGTTCTCCACAAAGGCAAAATTTCTCCCAATACTTGATCCAGGAGTTGCCTTGTCTTCTGGATTGGGTTTTAAATTACAAAGATACTGAGTTGAACATTGGTAGTCGTAAACTCAAAATTGGATCAGCTGTTTAACGACGGTTATAAAACTAAATAAAATTATGGCTGTGTCTCAACCTCTGCTTGCTTTTGCTCACCAATCTTCGGAACTGTTTACGCAGTTTCATTCGGATTGGTTCGAAATTCCAGCTCACTCATCAAATAAAACACAGCCCACAACACTTAAAAATTGCTGTATATTTTATACTTGCTTCTATAGACGGTTATATATAGACTTTATACAGTCTGGCATTTCCACCATGCGCGGACAGCAAACTTAAGTACTTATTGTCCCAGAACACAAATTAATTTATTAGGCACCTTCATCCGCAATTCCGAAACATCTCCTGACACAATGCGTGTAATACCTTTTGCCACAATTAGTTTAATACCAAACAATAGTAGTTTGGCGACTTATTCGGCTCTCGGAGTAGAGGAATACAGTCCTAAGTTCCATCATATTGAAGTTCTTAAAAATGCAAAAATAATAACAATAATAATTCAAAAGAAGTTAAAACATTTCATATTTGCGCCGTTAACAGGTAAAATTACTTGTTATGATTATTAACAAAATTTTATCTCACAAAATTACCATAATTATATGCCTTTTTAACAAAATGTTCGTTCTTATTTTTCTTGGAAAATTGTTGGAGAATGTTCTATTTGTTATTAATTCATATTATATGTTTTTTTTTTCTCTGTAATAAATATTTTTATAATAAATATACTAATAATAAATATTTTTTGCAGTATATTCTTTTGCTTTGATTTATCTCTACATTGAATAGAAGTTGTAATCATTTATTCCCTCACGATCAGTATTTACATCAAAGAAAATCTAAAAAATTCGATAAACTGCCACTTATAAAAAGCATCTGGCTTTTATTATCTTTTGGCTTATGCAATGAAAAACTATAATTTAACTATAAAATATAAATTATAAAAAATAACCGTTAAAAATAAGTAAATAAGGATAAGTTGATTGCAGGCATACCCGGGCCAATGTCCAATATATTTTTGTTCTTTATTCCCAAAACTACTTTTTCACGTTTGATATTAATAATAATAATCAAACAAGTCGATTTAAGAAATATCTGTGTTTGATTAAGGAAATTGATTTAAACATTATTTTCTGGGACATCAACTTAAAAAAAAGAAAAGAAAATATTTTTAAAAAGTAAGAAAAAAATGACGAAACAATAATTCGATATCTCTTTCTCTATGACTCATATTCACAAAAACACACTTTCACACTTTGCTTAAAGCGCATTTGTTATTGTACTCAGTGCCCAGAAAATGTAGATATCAATACTTATGTTTTATACTTGACCTAAAAACACCAGAAATTGCATGCAATGCAGGCATTTTATACAATGCCGGTAACGTACATGTATAGCACCAACCATACCATAATATACTTACTTTATCAGTAAATTCATGAACAATAGCACTTGTGTTGAAAAACTGTCTACCCAAGGGAAAATATGAATAAATATTTTCGATCCACAACCAAGGCCTTAAAACTCTTTGATATACTAAATTAGACAATCTGAAACAATTAAAATATGTTAGAAAAGTGATTTTGCATTTGTTCTTGCGGTTTAGAGTTGAGCTAAAGATACCATCCAATTGATTTGAATCAATGCAAATAAATTACTAGGGGGATTCGAATCAGTATCACGTAGTTTTTGATTGAATAAAGAAGAAGGTACTGATTGGTCCAGAAAGAAAAAAAGGAAAAAAAACTACGTCTCACTTAGGAAGGGAGATAAGTTTAAGTCTAACCCTTCAAATTAAGGTGCCTCCCTATTGCAAGTGGATTTTCTCTTTTTCCCTCTGATATACACAACCCCTACAAAACTGGAAGAAATACTTTTAGTTTTTGGCATCTTTTGAAATTTTTCAAGAAATACAAAAAAAATTATTTCTTAACTTTAAATGTATTTAAGTCCTGCAATAACTAATTTAAAGATTATAATTAATGTTGATTTTCAATTATGCAATTTTTATAATTTTAGAAAAATTAATAATTAAACGTATTAATTGATTTATATATATATATATATATATATATATATCAAAGAAATATAAATTTCAGCTTTAAATTTTTGATAAGTCCAAAATTATTGTAAAAACAGTGAACATGTTTAAAAAAATATTATTTGAAAGTTTTTCCATTTATACACTAGGATGGAAATTTCCCCAAGTTAAGTTTTTTATTTACTACTTTAACTATCTTACAATTATTCGCCTTTTACAAACATAGATGGCGTCACTACCGTAGTTTTTTTTTTTAATAGTACAGATTAAGTTTTGTTTTGAAAGATCTTCCATTTTCCAGTTTCTTCCATTTTAACGAATGCTTCATGTATGATTTTAATACTAATTTTGTTTTAAAATTCACAATTCTCTGGGTGCCGCAGTAATTTCGCTTTTTTCTGGCTTAAGAAAAGGATCTCGAAAAGCATCTACCGAACCACCCGATATCAATTTAATTGTTCCGTGTCATCGTTTAGATCAGGGGTCGCCAAACTTTTTTGATCATCGACCCCTATATAATTTTTTGAAATCTTCATCGACCCCCATAAAAGTAATTTTTTGTTAATTAAAATAAAACTCTATTAGATACTGTGTTTGTGCATTTATTTTATGATTTTAAACATCTATTAAAGTAATAGTACATTGTGTAACAATAGTTTCATGAAATATATATTAATGTGGAAATTTAAATACCTTAATATTTATTAAATAATAAGTAATTATGAATAAGTAAAGTAAATAAAGATTTATTGCTTCTTAATCAATGAGATGGGTGTGCCGGGTATCTTTCTTTCTTTTTTTTTTTTTTTTTTTTTTTGCAAGGTTCGCTATAATGGGTTTAAAATTGGTCAATTTTAATTTTCGTCAAAATTGGTCAATTTTGTAATTTTCGTAAAATAATACAAAGTGTGCTATAGTTTTGTCGCGGGCTGTACTACTCCATATGATTAATGCTTACCTTCTTTTTCACATGCATTGATAATTAAAATTGATATCTAAACTAAACGAATGGTTCTATCGAAAAAATAACTAATTATCGAAAACTATAAAAGTTTTAATATTGACACTGCAAATATTCAACACTGTTCACAGTTTGCAAAGATAGCTGAAACTGCGTATCATATTTGCGTTTCTAACGTCAATACTCGTCACACGTGACATTTGGAAAAGCGCACATATGCATATGACTTATAAACTGTGCTGAGTTCGTGCCACGGCGCGCTGGTACGTAAATACTTGTTTCATCCGAATAATATACGTTTATTAATTTATGTTTTATAACGAAACTGGTATTAAGTCAATTATAAAAAAACTTCACAAATTTTACATACTCAATTAGGTATCTGTTTTTTCTTCGACCCCAATCGACCCTTCCGATTCAGATCGACCCCCATTCAACCCCTTGGCTCAGATCGACCCCCGCTTTTATTAAATAGACCCCTGGGGGTCTATATAGACCTCTTTGGCGACGTCTGGTTTAGATCGCCGTCGTGTCGTTTAACGAAAAATCGCTCACACAATGCTCTGATCGATCAAGGAAAAGAAAAAAAACTACCTCATTTCAAAAGCAAGCAGCTTGGAATAAAAGTTTTTGACAAATAATCTTTTTTCTAGATTTTTTTTCCCACACACACACACACATATATATATAGGTGTGTGTGGTACGGCCGAAGCCCGAAGTCCGGCCAGATCGCAAATTGGCCGAGGATGGCTGGCCAAAGTCCGAAATAATTGAAACGATCAGTGAATATTTTACTTAGGCGGCCTTCTATAATTATATCAATAATTATTGTAAATCTTCTAATTTAAAAATATAAAAAATAAAAGTTTTTAAATTGTCTATTAAATAAATATTATTAAATTGTCTATTTAATTGTCTAGTCATACATACACCAAAGATCTAGTCAAACTAGATCTAGTTAAGTGCCACTGCCCGGTATACATTTGCCCGGTATATCCTACACTAATATTTTTTTAAGGTCAAGTGTCACTGCTCGGTATACAAAAGCCCTGTATATCCTACACTGATGTTTTTTTAAGGTCAAGTGCCCCTGCCCGATATAAATTTGCCCGGTTTGCCCGATATAATGATTTTTTCTTCCGACTTTGGCTGATCTTCCCATGCCAATTCGCGATATGGCCGACTTCGGGCTTTGGCCGTAACAAATAAACATATATATATATATATATATATAATGAATGAAGATAAAACAAAGGTAAATTTCAGACAAAAGAAAAAGGGGGGAAAGAAAAATAATAATAAAAATGACAAACAACTGGGGAAAGAAAAAGAATTAATTAAAAAAAAAAATTATAAAGTTTTTTTAAAAATCCGGAAAATAAAAGATATAATCTTTTCATCAGCCCACACGATTATATCCGTAAAAAAGAGTGCTTTCTAATATTGTAGTATCGATATAGCCAAAGCAAAATATATCAATACAATAGTGTGAGGAGCACTCAAAAAATTTTTTACAAAAGTTACGACAAATAGAATTAAACACAATAAGTAAAATTAACACGTAAAAACAGAAAGTAAAATATAAAGAAAGAGCAGAATAAAATCAAATCTATAAAGCCAGTAGAGAAATAAAATGAACTTATATGAACGGGAAATTTTTCAAGAATGATTAAAAATATTTTCGTAGCAAGATTGCCAGATTG
Source organism: Parasteatoda lunata (assembly GCA_949128135.1). Classification (NCBI taxonomy): domain Eukaryota; kingdom Metazoa; phylum Arthropoda; class Arachnida; order Araneae; family Theridiidae; genus Parasteatoda; species Parasteatoda lunata. The sequence continues at coordinate 103,343,848 of OX421971.1, forward strand.
CAAAATATGAAAACAAAAGCGCAAATTGAGCGTAACTAGAGGAGTTTAAAGTGCGTTCTTGCTGCAATACTGAAGTGCGTTTGATTTGTTAGTTACCAAGAATGCGCCAGAAAATGGATGTGTGCAAGGTAATATTATACTGGATAATTTAAAGAAGTTGACTATAAATAATTTTAGAAAATAAATATTTATTTAAGAAAAAAATAGAAAATAGAAAAGAGATGAGCCCGAAATGGATTTGCACATGGAAAAAATTATATAAATAAACAAAGAAATCTTTTTAGTAAATAATTTAGTATTTCCTTACCTCAAAGAAGAAGAAAAATTAAAAATAAAATATCCATTCGCACTAAAAGGAGGCTTAGAACTATGATGTAGTTTTCAAACCAATAAGAGCCTTCCTTGCGATTACAAAAAACTGGATGCCTGCAATAATCTGTTAAAATGCCTGTGGGCGTGTATCCCGTGCTTCTTTAATTATTTTACAGTGTAGTTTAGTTCACAATTGGTATTTTTTTTTTTTAAATATTCTGTTGACGTTTTTAAATCAGTCTTTCTATTAATTTAAATAATGTAAGAGTAAAAAAAAATGAATAATAAACTGTACTTACTCTAGTACTCCTTTCACATAAGGACTTGTCGATTTTGTTTGGGTGTGCATTTCTGTTCCCATAACAGACTCTGTAAAAAAATTAGTTACACTTTATATAATAAAATCAGTTTCGAAAATGAGTATGCACAAATTTTTTTACAAATAACATCCATTTTCTATAATATATAATTTTTTTTTTACTTATGCATGACGTTTTGAGGTGACGTCACTTTTAGCTATAAAACTGTACTTTAATGATAAATTTTTTCAGAAAAAATGTAATGGCTACCAACGCCTCTGCCACTACCACTGTTTTGAGTGTTCAATGTAAGTTTGCATTTTGTTCACACGGCTGGTCGAAAAGAATTCCGCACTTGGATCGCACCGACCATAATGCCAACGTAAAATATCTTCAGTGGTAGACCGATCATGGGTTAGAGTCCCTAGCCGTCAGGCTAACCTTGGGGTGTTTTCGTGGTTTTCCACCCCATATTATGTTAATGTAGGTTAGATAAATAAAAAAAAGTCCTCCTCGCAGGCAAATTTTTCCACATTGATACAAGAGTTCCCCTGTCTTCTGTATTCAAAATTACAAGGCTACGAGTTGAACATTGAAAGCCGTAAGCTCAAAATTGAGGCGGCAGTTCAACGCCTGCGATGAAATCTATACATATATTAGTATATTAGCATTTTAAACCTGTAACAAATAACTACAAAGAGGATAGTATATAAAATGATTAAAAAAATTACAATATATATATATATATATATATATATATATTTAACTCATTATATTGAGCAATTATATATATATATATATATATATATATATATATATATATATATATATATATATATATATTATATATATATATATATATAATATATATATATATATATATATATATATAATATATATATATATATATATATATATATATATATATATAATATATATATGTGGTGACAATTCCTGTACACAAAGCGGCAAGGTGATATCAGTTCTCTGATCCATCAGCTAGAAGTCGCCTTTAGCCAGAAGTCCCGCCAGACTATGTAAGCTGTAAGTTGATCCCTGTGAGCACTACTTGGAAGGAATGGGGATTTCCCTGAGATCACGAAAATGACGGTTGGTAGCGAACGAAGAAAGACGCTGATGAACTCCAAAGAGGAGTTGGTTGTGATTATGCCGAACTTTTTTGAACTTTTCCTCATTTATATTTATGTGTTATCTATGTGTTTATCGTCCGTCCTTATGTAGATTTAGTTTTAATATATGTTTATGTTTAAAGAACAGTGCCTCTTTTTATTTTCAAAGACGATCACTCATGCCGTCACCACATATATATATATATATATATATATATATATATATATATATATATATATATATATATATATATATATATATATATATATATATAGTATTTGGACGTGTGATTGGAAAGAGAAACAACTTTATTCATAATCAATAGTTGATAGAGCCTCCACGAGAGGCAATTACAGCGTGAATCCTCCGGGACATACTTTCCACAAGTCCTTGTGTGACGAATAGTGGTATTTTCTTCTACTCGGCTTGGAGAAGATATGTAAGTCTCTTCACCGATTTTGGACTTGCAGTACACCCCTTAATTCGGCGATCCAACTCGACCCAGAGGTTCTCGATAGGGTTCAGGTCTGGGCTCTGGGCAAGCCAGTCCATTCGATTAACCCCATTGGCACCATAACAAGACAGCTGGCATTGCACCATAACAGCTGGCATTGTCGTCCTGGAAGTACCAGGGGTCCACCCCGTAAAACTGCCACAACGTAGGAAGCATATTCTCATCCAAAATAGTGCAGTAGGTATCGGCATTGAGCTTACCATGAATGGGGACCAAGGGTCCCAATCCATACCAGAAGGGCGTGACGTATCTCAGGACCGCAGATATAGTCATTTGCATAGGTGTCCAAATAACTTATTGGTAGATAGTGTGTATATATATATATATATATATATATGTGGGAATACAACCTCCACTACAGCAGCGCCACCCTAATTTTGTAGCATTCAGCCAAAACGCTCAGACGGAGCGGATGTTAAATATATCTATTGTTATTTTTTTTATTAAATTTGCTTATTACCAAAGCGTAGTTATTTCAACTATACCTGAAGCCAACCTCCACATGGGGGCTCTGGCCGTGAACTTGGTTTGATAAAATATAATTAACACAGACGGTGTTGATTAACCAAAGATAATTGATAATTAAGCACAGACGGTGTTTACTGTTTACTTGGCTTACCAGACGGGTGAGTTTCAATTTGAACTGTATCTCTTAAACTGTAATAATGACATCTCTAAATAATATCAAACCAATTGCAAATTTCCTAAAATCGGGAAATATAAAAACTGTGAAATTTCTCAATCGTATTATATTTAATGATGAGTTTGATCGCAGCTCTCGAAGAAAATTGCGATCCTTTTCTTCTTTTCCCCCTGACATAAATATTGAGGAAAGGAAAAAGTTGATATCTGATACTTGTTCCGAACACGAATTAATATGTGTGTTAAACATGCTAAATTTGGATGTTGAAGGGAAAAAGCCAGAATTAATTGATAGAATTTTTCAATCGCTTATGAACTTAAAAGAATTACAAGCTTTTAATACACAATTTAGCGAAGATGAATACGGAAGTGAAAGTGAAACTTTACATCTACATGATGACATTGAAACCACACCCAAATGCTCATCGAGTAGTAACAAAACAAAAAATGAAGAGTTTGATTCTTCGAATTATTTTCTTTTAAAAGAAATATCATCTTCAATGAGACGATTCAATGCTTCTGATTCTTATGGGATACATTTATTTTTTAACGATGTTGAGGACGCGTTTAATTTTATTCCGAATTTAAGTGATACGCAGAAAATAATATTTTGTAAAACTTTACTTGACGGTCAAGCAAAAACTTTTATTTTCACGCAACGTAATTTAACATCGTGGTTATTGTTTAAAAATGCTTTATTAAATGAGTTTAGTCACCAATTAAATGCCGCCGAAATTCATCGTCAATTAAGTAATCGTAAAAAAAATCCTCAGGAATCTTTTATGGAATATTTTTTTGCCGTACGGGAACTCGCGTGTAATTCTAAAAACCCAATAGACGATTTTTCTTTATTTGATTATACTATTGACGGTATTCCCGATTCCCCCGCAAATAAATCCATTTTGTATGGCGCGAAATCTATTTCTGAATTTAAAGATAAACTGCGTATTTATGAAAAAATAGTTAATGATAGAAACAAAAAATCTTTTTTCCGTACAAATCCTCGCTTTTCCCCTGAATTCCCCAAACGTGAGCGTAGTAAATTAGTATGTGACAATGTACGAAAATATGATTTTCAAAATGATATTAAGTTTGATAAACAGAAAACTTGTTATAATTGTGGTGTGACGGGGCATATTTCGCGTTTGTGTCCTGATAAACAACGAGGTTTGAAATGTAATTTATGCAAGAAATTTGGACATATTGCTTCTAAGTGTAATAATAAACCTATTAACCAAACTGATAACACTGTAAGCGCAATTACACATTCACCTTCTTTGATGTATAAAACTGTTAATGTTAATAATACTTCATTTAATGCTCTTATTGATACTGGAGCTATGAAAACAATTTTGCGGGAACAAACTTATCATAAAATAGGCTCACCTCCTTTAACTTCTTTTTATGGTACACTAGCAGCGTTTGGTAACGGGCATATTAAACCAATAGGTAGTTGTACTCATGAATTTATAATAGACGATCAAGAATTTAAAACAAATTTTTGTATAGTTAGAGATAATATTATGTCATATGATGCTATAATTGGCATGGATATTTTAACACAGGCAGAAATAAAAATTAATACCGCTGGTATCACTTTAACAAAGATAGAAAATAGTGAAACGAAACCCATTGAACAATTCTCTATTTCAAATATTTCCATTAAAAATGATTTCGAATTAGAAGTCGGATCTCGCGTTAGTCAAACCCAAAAAGAAACTCTTAAAAATATGGTTTTAAATTATAAACCTACCAAAACTAAAACTTGCGAAATTCAAATGTCAATAAATTTAAAAAATGAAACGCCAATAACTCATAGACCACGTCGATTACCTTTTACAGAACGTAAAATTGTCGATGACCAAGTGACAAAATGGTTGGCTGACGGTATAGTGGAACCGTGTTCTTCCGAATATTCCAGTCAGGTTGTAGTGGTAAAAAAGAAAGACGGTACCCCAAGAGTTTGTATTGATTATAGAGCGTTAAATAAAAATGTAGTTAAAGATAATTACCCTTTACCACTTATTGACGATATATTAGAAAATCTTCAAGGAGCAACTACGTTTAGTAAAATTGATTTGCGTAATGCATTTTTTCATTTGGAAATAGAACCGAACAGTCGTAAATACACGTCTTTTGTCACTCATAATGGTCAATTTCAATTTTTACGCGCACCATTTGGCCTTTGCAAATCACCCGCAGCTTTTCAGCGTTATATTAACACTATTTTTAAGGATTTGATAATTAAAGGTCATATTATTATCTTTATGGATGATATGACTATACCATCGAAAGATGAAGAGGAAGGTCTTGAGAGGCTTGCATCGGTATTTTCACTCGCTTCTGCTTATGGGTTAGAGATAAATTTTTCAAAATGTACATTTTTAACTAGAAAAATAGAATTTCTCGGACATGTAATTGAAAATGGTAAAATGTACCCCTCACCACAAAAAATTAAAGCTGTACTTAATTTTCCAGAACCCAAAAATAGAAAAGATTTACAATCATTTCTTGGTCTAGCTAGCTATTTTCGAAAATTTATATTAAATTTCTCCATTATTGCGCACCCTTTAACTGAACTTTTGAAGAAAAATCGCGAATTTAAATTTACCGAGAATGAAATACAAGCATTTAGTAGTTTAAAACATAATTTGTCTTCTCCACCCGTTCTTAGCATTTACAATCAAAACGCGGATACTGAATTACATTGCGACGCTAGTATTCATGGTTATGGATGTATTTTAATGCAAAAATCGTTAGAAGATAACGCGTTTCACCCGGTATATTTTATGAGTAAAAAAACGTCTGATGCCGAAGCGAAATACAGCAGTTATGAGCTCGAAGTTTTAGCTATTGTACAGGCTTTAAAAAAATTTAGAGTTTACTTGCTAGGGAAACATTTTAAAATTGTGACCGATTGTAATGCGTTTGCGATGACATTAAATAAAAAGGATTTGTGTACTCGCATAGCGCGCTGGGCATTATTGCTACAGGATTTCGATTATATCATTGAACACCGTTCCGGTTCTAAAATGTATCATGTTGACGCGCTAAGTAGATATCCCATTATGATAGTACAGGATAGTCTCATTGCGAAAATTAGAAAAGCTCAGGAAGAAGATAGTGAAATCCAAACGGTTAAAGAACTTTTGAAAATTAAACCCTATGATGACTTTTTTCTTAAATCTGGCATACTATACAAATTTGTTGATGGTGAAGAACTTCTTGTCGTTCCTGAAATTATGCAAAATGATATTATACGAAATGCTCATGATCGCGGACATTATGCCTCTAAGCGTACTGAAGAATCATTGAAACATCAATTCCATATCCCTAAAGTGAAAGAAAAAATAGACCGTTTTATTAAAAACTGTGTTCCTTGCATTTTAATAAATCGAAAGTGTGGAAAACAAGAAGGACTATTACATCCGATCGAAAAAGAATCCATTCCTCTGCACACTTATCATATTGATCATTTAGGACCATTGCCTACCACAAACAAGAATTATAAATACATTTTTGCAGTTATAGACGCTTTCACAAAGTTTTGCTGGTTATACCCAACAAAAAGTACAGATGCTACTGAAGTTATTTCTAAATTAGAGTCTCAAAATTATGTTTTTGGCAATCCATCACGAATTATTTCTGATCGTGGATCTGCATTTACTTCCAAACAGTTCCTTGAGTATTGCAGTGCTGAACAAATTGAACACTTTCCTGTAACTACTGGTTTACCGAGAGCAAATGGACAAATAGAAAATTTAAATTCTACCATAATTTCTGTAATCTCCAAATTATCAATAGAAGATCCAAACAAATGGTACACTTATGTAAAAGACGTCCAGAAAGTCATTAATTCTACTTTTCAACGAAGCATTAACACTACTCCTTTTCAATTGTTATTTGGTACTGCTATTAAAACAAAACAAGATCTGAAAATTACAAATATGCTGAATGAGGAAATTCAAGCCATCTTTGTTAACAGCCGTGACGAGTTACGGAAACAAGCCAAACTACAAATACAGAAAGTCCAAGATGAAAACAAACGAACTTACAATCTCAGGCGAAAACCATCTGCATCCTTCAAAATTAACGATCTAGTGGCAATAAAACGTACACAATTTGGACCAGGATTGAAACTGAAACCGAAATACATAGGACCTTATACGATAACAAAAATTAAACCTAATGATACTTTTGATGTCGAAAAATGTGCTTTTTTTGATGGACCTTCAAAGACCAGTACATGTGCAGAATACATCAAACATTGGTCTGATGATATTACTTAAAATGACAATTTCTTCAGAACTCTTTAGAACATTTTTATTTTTTTCCCAGAGATTTATTTTTTTATCTTGAAAATTATTTTAATATTTTGATTATTAATATGTCTTTCGAAAACTTTTTCAGATGATGCAAAAGAAATGTAAAATGAAATTTATCTATTTTGTAAGTATTTTTTGAATTTTTTTTTATATGTCCACCTGAGGGCAGGTGCTTCTTGTCGGATGGCCAATGTGGGAATACAACCTCCACTACAGCAGCGCCACCCTAATTTTGTAGCATTCAGCCAAAACGCTCAGACGGAGCGGATGTTAAATATATCTATTGTTATTTTTTTTATTAAATTTGCTTATTACCAAAGCGTAGTTATTTCAACTATACCTGAAGCCAACCTCCACATATATATATATATATATATATATATATATATATATATATATATATATATATATATATATATATATATTTGATATCTGTAACAAAAAACTGCTAAGCGGTGTACCAGTGTAAATTTAGTGCCAGAGTACATTTTTGAGACCATTATCTGCTGCGTTTTTCTAACACTATTACCAGGCATGTATATTTTATTTTTAGTTATTGAGAAATTTTTCTCAACAATTTGATATATTGGTAAATAAAATTCTATAATACTTACGTTTCAAACCAGAACCTTGGTACCAAATGTACCGAATTGCCATTCTCTTTTAGATAAAATACCATTTCCATAAGAATAATTTTTTTTATCAGCTCTATCGAAATTGAAAAAGTGTATATTTTTGTACCATGAACTAGTTTCAGTACCATACCTAGAACTAGTTTCAGTATCTTACCTAGAACGAAGGTATGTACAGCAGGCCCAGTTAGGAATGTTTGTACTAACTGGGCACTGACAATATATAAAACGTTTTAAGTCCTTAGTAAAGCTTTTAATTTTTGAAACATTCCAATAAAATATTATTTAATATTAATTTATAGTTAACTTGATTTATTATAGTTTATTTAGGCTACTAGGAAAATAAATATTAATTGTATTAATATCCAAATTCATTCAGTTTAAAAAGAATGAACTCAAAGTGAGAGAATCCAATTGTCCAAGGTACAACATATGGTGATCTGTGCTGTAAAAAAAAATCCGTCATTCAGATTTCATTCAGGAAAAATTTTTTATGAATAAACAAATGTGCTTGGTATTTTTCACAAAATTTCCAAATTATGTGATCATTAATTTCTGAGTTAAAAAAATTATCTTAGGTGCAACTCAATGGTAAATAGGTGCAAAAATGATCTTAGGTGCAATTAATTAGAGCCGACGATAATTTAAAACGAAATAAGATACGAAAACGTAATTTCTCTGAATAAACAATAGATGGATTTAAATTTGCGACTCCCAAAGTATAGGGGGTAATCGAAATCGGGGAAATATGGTCTTAATTGCTAGGTCAGGAGGGTGGTCGAAAGTTTGGACCCCTTAGTGTAAATTTTACTCTTTGCGTATTTTGCAATATCTCTAAAACTTTTTAAAACAATTTATAATTGTGTGCAAAATTGAAAAATTTTTGCACACAATTATAAAATTCATTTATCCAAAGATAGTTACACGCAAAAAATAACTCTTAATATATAGTTAATAATTTTTTATTATTTTACTTAATAGCAGAGGAAGAAAAATTTTTAACTATGAGGATACTGTTTTTTATATCATTTTAAAGAATATAGTTTTACATGGCAAAGTTCAAAAGATGAGTAAACTCGGTCAAATATTTATAGCGAAATCGAATTTCAAACAAGTTGAATTTTAAAAATTTGATTTCTTAGAAACTATTCAACCAATTTCACTCAAATTTTTTATTTTGCCATGTAAAATTATATCTTTTAAAATGATGTAAGAAATTATATATCTAACCACTCAAACTTTTTTTTGTCTATTATATGGAATAATAAAAAAAAACTATTCGGACCATATTTTCCATATTGCGGATAACCCCTAAATGTTGAGGGTCATAAATCATTATCAGTCAAAAAAAAGGTATGTTAATTCAAAGAAAGTGCGTTTTTGTGGCTGATTTTTTAACTTCAAATTTTGTCTGAACTAAGTAGTAAGAGAAATCATAAAAAACATCATATAATAACGTGTAACACCGCTTCTGGATTTGATAACTGCCTTGATTCGGTTAGGAAGAGAGTCAACAAGGTTTTGCAGCTATGTCGAATCCAGTTTAAGCCACTCGCTTAGGATTTGATCGCTCAAATCTACCAAATTGCGAGGATGCTGATTTCGGCGTTTTACCTGTTGTTCCAACATGTCCCTAAAATTTTCAAAGGAGTTCAAGTCAAGTGATTTTGAAGGCCAGTCGAGATGTGATAGAGTGTCTGAGTGTTCATAAAACCAGTCACATATTCTTTCAGCTCAATGAACTTTGCTGTTGTTATCTTGAAAAACATCGACAGCATATTCTTCAAGAAGATGTTGACTGAAAGGCAACACCTGATCATCAATGTTTAAATAAACATGTTGGTTCTTGTTAGTGGCCACCTCAGTGATAAGCAATCAAGGTCCAATGCATAATAAGAAAAACTCCCCCAAAACATGACAGACCCACTTCCAGCTGACCTTGACTTTGCACACAGTCAGGAGAAAATGCTTCATCTGATATTCGGTGCACTCCCCGACGTGCGTCATTTGAATAGAGGCAAAAGCGTGATTCGTCAGACCATATTACATTCCGCCAATCAGCAACTGTCCACGCTCGGTGACTTCTAGCTCACTGAAGTCGTGCAGCCTTATGAGCTTGTGTGAGCAATGGCCTCTTACGAGGTATTCGGCTCCAAATGTTCATTGTTTGCAGCTCCCGTCGCACCGTTCTTTCACTAACAGGGTAGGGTGGACCTCCATTCACTAACTGAAGCAATTCCTGTCGGGTTTGGAAGCGATTTTGATTGACAAGTTGTGAAACACATCTCCGGTCTCTTTCTTGCAGGATCTTTTTCCGACCACAATTATGACGTCGTCTTTCGTGACCACGTGTATTACACCACTGCTTGTAGACACGTTGGACAGTCCGCATCGAAACACCAACAAATCCAGCAACTTCATTCACCGTATAACCATGGGCACGGCCAAACACAATTGCCCCTTTTAGCCACTCTGTCAAATACTTACACTTACTCATATTTACACACAATTTCCGCTTAAAACAAAAATATTATACTGGTGGCTACTTACCTTTGATCACGTTGAGGCAAGTGTGCTGGCAGTTGAGCACGTCACTTGACCCCTGCGTCATCTAACGAAACCTAACGATTCATTGGTGCTTGCGCACTAGGATGACTAATTTTTTGTCCGGTGAGCTTATATTTGAAGTTAACCCTTTGAATCATTAAGAATGAGTCCCAGAGCGTGAAGATTTGATCATGGGATCAAAAGTTATGAAGGTTGCTCCGTTTTTTATTTTGCGCCCTGTACACTGCATTAGACATATAAAAAAATACGCTTGAATACTTACCACATATAATATCCAAGCTACATCGTGCAATAAAAGGAAGTATGTCAACAAACTTCTCTTTCGAATGTTCTTCTAAAATGTCCATTAATATCTTCGATTGTTTGTTAAAGACATATTGGAAATCTTTCAAAATATTAAAGTGAAATGCAGGTGTGAGAAGTTTCCTTCTGTGCCTCCATTTTTCGTCATAACTTAAAACAAAATAAGTAATATATAAAAAAAATTTAAGTCAATTCCTGCTTAATTCAACAAAGAAAAATTTAATTTAATTTGTTATATTACAGAATAAAATACAAACTGTAACGAGTGTGAACTAATAGTAAGAATTGAAAAATTAATTAATTAAATGAATTAATATTTGAAAAAACTGTATTAACATCAAGTGTCATCCACTACAAGTCTAAAAAAATTTATTTGAACTTGAGTGGATGAATAAAAATTCTTTTATTAACGATTGAAAAATTGAACAAGATATATAAATATGTAAAAGGAGAGTGTGAACTAATAGTAGGAATTGAAAAAGAACAAAGTTATTCTTAACTATTGGGAAATAAAAGTTTTTAATACTAATTATGATAAATGTTCTATGTATTTCAACATGTTAAATAAGGAGATATTTTATAAATAGTAAAAGAAATGAAAAATTTTCAGAACCAAAGTCAAGACGGAAATATTTTTTAAAAAACACACTTGTTTTAGATTTTCATACAAAAAACTAAACAAAAATATAAGAAAGGCTTATTCGTTTTTCGAATCGGCTACAGTTTTCTATTTCACATGTGTAACATAAAGTCTCCAGATAAAAATATATAAAATGGGTTTGGTAAAATTATCATTCAAAAACTATTTTACACGAAATCGCGTTTAAAAATGCCGCTTGAGCTCATTCCATTTCTTATTTATGCATCATGATTCAGAAATTTAAAACTCTGCTTCTGCGTGTTTTTATGTAATTAAAAATTCAGAACTCACCAAAACTAATGTCTTCTTACTTAAGACTTTGTTTATTCTTGAAAATATTTACATTATATCTTTTTACCTAATTTTATGCATGATTAACAGAATGGTGGATACATTTTTAAATGATTTGTATTTCCATGGCATACCACTTCCCCGTCCTGTCCTGTTGAAAACGTTAAACCTAGTGGCTCACTTCTAGTTGGAGCAGAATAGCTAGTTTTTTTAGATTAAATTTATTCCGTCTGAAATACTGCCTAGCAAATGAAAAAGCAACGTTTAAGTGCTTCCAGTTAGATTTCAGGATAAGTATTTTCCAAACTCTTTTCTTTCCGTTGCTAATGCTAAAAAAATTTCAAATATCTGATGGAATAAAATTTATTTTTGAAATAAATTAATGATATAGCTTATACGAAGATGTAAAACATTTAAAAATATCTATAATCTCATCTATCTATCATTTAATCTCAATTTTAAGTCTTCTGTCACTTATATTTTGATTTTTCTATTGCATGGCAGAATTGCATTAGAAGTTATCTGACCCGACACAGATGGTTGGTTACATTAGATCGGAAAAAAGAAATATTGAGCAAGAGTGTGTCCCGAAAAACGTTCATTAACTCCTTGCTCATAAAACCATTGCTTACGACCAATATATTGTACCCATTTTTTAGTCCAAACTTTGTGGAAACTATATGTAAATCCATGTTTTGCAATGCAAATATGATTTCTGAAGAATAGTATTTAGTCCAGATCATTTTTACAGAAATTGGTCGAGATATTTCATAAAAACAACAAAATTTAAGTTATAAATGATAGGAGGACGCACATATATCAAGAAATATGAACTCTTTATTCTCGGAGTAAAAACCAGGAGATTTTACTATCATGAAAACAACGTTTACATCAATCTAAAACTATTAAAAACAAATTGAGAATGTAAGGAAAAAATACGCTACTGGAGAACGGACAAATGGCTCCGAAAGGAGCGAATTTTTCACCATTAAATTAATAAGATACGGGAGATAATAAAATGCAAGAAGCATGTTAGAATACTCTTTGCAAAGAAAAGTTAAGGATTCCATGATTTATCTAGTAATTATTACCAAGTTCTTTAACTAAAGATTTTTCTCTTTTCCTTAGATTTAGAATTTTTTGAACTTAAAATGTGTTAGGGGGTAGAATTAAGAACGATAATTTTGTCAAGACAAAACAATAGCAAAAATTTTAACGGTTTTCGAATTCTAAGTAATGTCCTGAGCAGCGAGTTACTGGGTTAACAGACCAAAAATTCCAGGGTTGCATGCTCAAGCTACTGGGAAAAGACATTAATAATTAAATCTACTAAGAAAAGAATGATATGAAATACCAATTGTTGTTTTTTTAATTTTAGGAAAAATGTTTTTTTTTCGTGACACACCTATTCATTATTTTAAGAAAACATTTTTTCAGAAAACTTATTCCTTAAGGGGTGGAAGTTATAGCTTAATGGTTTCTCAAGGACATGTCAGGGAGCTGGTAAGACATGTTATAGCAAAAACTGACACAGTAACTGCAAAAACGCACCAACATTTAGTTGTTGTTATATACACTGTAAAAAAAGAATTCTGTTATATTACGGAGAATTTATTCCATCAAAGCTTCCTGATATTACCCTTATCCTGCGAAAAAAGCACGTCAAAAATTCCCAAAACAAAACTTTACAAAAAATATCTGTACACACCAGGTATTTTCCGTAGAGAAAGCAGAAACATATCCTCTGATTTGCATAGTGAACCAATTAATTTTGCATAAGTTTTTAATAGTTATATATTTTTTAATTATACTATTTTTTGTGATTTTTAATGATTTTTGAGGTATCGAAAACCACCATGTTTGAAAGAATCGTTGTAGATTTTTTTTCCATCAGTCAAGACGTTCTGCAGCGGGATTCGAATCCGGAACCTTCCTGGCATGAGGTCAGCTCCTTGAGCACTACACAGATCAGACGGCATTTGCTTCAATGTATCAAACAATTTGTTGCTGCTTTGATACTTAAGTTTTTCACATTCGAAACTTAAAACATCTGCATTTAACAGATACAATCTGTATCACTGTTTTCATATTTTATTTGTTAACAGGAAAAAAAAACTAATTTAACTGATTACAATGTAGTTTTACAGCAAATTTCTATAATTTTAGAAAATAGACATTTTCTCTTAGAAAGTTACAGAATTATTATATTTATAAGAAACATTTTTTACTGCTTAGAATATAGATAAATGCTTAGTCTTTAAAATGATATAAATGTTGTAAAAATAAACTTATCTTTGCGTTTAAAAAAATAGGAGATTTTGCTTTATGTATTACACATTTGCAATTTATTTTGCAACTGGCAAAATAAGCTTGCCATATTTAATAAACAGGAATATCACTCACCTTGTTAATAGACCTAATCCTAACCAGGGAAGAAGAAAGTTGTACAAAAAGCTCTTTTTTATTTCGTTGTTGTGATTCAAAAGTGCCTACAAAATATTTGATTTGTCATTCAAGAGAATAGTTAGGACAATATATATATATATATATATATATATATATATATATATATATATATATATATTGTATATATATATTACCTCAACTGTATCAGCTCGATATACGCTTATTAAAGGCGTTGAAAACTGCCAGATATTATCGATTCCTTCTTTATAGAATAATGAGTTATATCCTATGTAAGCCAAAAAATCGTCTATAAAGATACAATAAATATACAATAAAGATATATAAAATTCGCAATTTATAATTCAGTAATAAACTGGGTAAAAAAAATCTTAATAAACTGAATCGGTAAGATTTTACAACATTAAAAACTTCTTTCTCTTCAAACTATTATAAACTGGAATTAGCAGAACAACAGTTAACATGATTCAAGCACTCACAAATAGACGCTCATTATAGCTGACAGAAGCTTTCCAGTCGTGGAGGAGAAGAAACAGAAGTGATTTGAAATATAAAACGTAAAGTTTAAAACAAAAAATGGAAAAAAAGGTGATAAAGAAACCAGTAACAAACCACAGTAGCCGAGAGAGAGAAAAAAGAGAAACAGAATAAGTATAACCACAGTGGCCGAGAGGGACAAATCAGGATAAAATGTATATCCATGCGCTACAGACAGGTGGTGAGGAACTTTGTCGTTAACTAAGGAATCGGCATTTATATGAATGACACAAGTTTCCACGACATCAAGATGAACTTGATGTGACAGGAATGAAAATAATTTTGGCATTGTCGAAATTGTATTTATGATCTAGAAAAGGAATTTTCTAAATGAATTTATTTTATGCAATAATTATTTTATTAAATATAATTATATTAATAATAATTATATGAATTATAATTATAAAAATAATTATTATAACAATAATTATAGTAATTATAATTATAATAATAATTATTATAATAATAATTATAGTAATTATAATTATAATAATAATTATTATAACAATAATTATAGTAATTATAATTATAATAATAATTATTATAATAATAATTATAGTAATTATAATTACAGTATTTATAAAATTAATAACTAAAAATTTTAATAATAATATTTCAAGTAATAATAATTATAATAATAATAACTAAAATAATAATTTTTTTTTATTATAAATCGAAATGACATTTTCTGTGAAATAATTTGTTTTGAAGATATTAACTGTTTTTAAAATTTTTGCGAACATTTGCTTATAGAACACTCGTAAAATGTGAAATCTGATTACATGTATGATATCATATTTATGTCCGTAATGTTTATTTACAGGAGAAATGTAAGTAATTAAATTATTGAAGTGAAACTTCTAATGCGACTTCCAACAAGGTTGCGTTAAACGTTTAACGCTACCATGTTGTTACAGTCTGAGTTTGGTTGCCTAGCAACCTAGTAAAATTAAGCATTCTTCTTTTGAATTAGTCAATGGGTTATCTTAAAATATTCATTTGCACTGGCGACTTTTTTTTTTGGCGGTTTTCTGGACTAACGCCAAATATATAAACCTTCATTGCGACCCAATTTACAACCCAATTTTTTAAAAATTTTGTCAAGTGTCAGGATTCCAAATATGTAAAAAAAATATATGTTTGTTCAGAGAAAGTACGTTTTTGTGTCTGATTTTGTAACTTAATTAAAAGTTAGCACTAATTAATTCGCATATTTGAGGTCTCCCCCAGGAACAATTAAGATTGACACTTAGTTCGTGAAAATCCGATCATTAGAACGAAAGTTATTCAGGGTGATAATTGTTTTTTTTGTTCTTTTTTTGCGGACTGTACATTAAAAACTTAGCGGGTTTTAAGTACATAATTAACTTTTTCAACACATTGTGAGTTCGTAAACTTAAAACACTAGCGGGCATGCTTTCTTCCACGAACGTAAAGAAAAATCACGAAAAGGGGAAAAAATGCTTTCTTTAACGCAAAATAGTTTTATTTTTTATTCAAATTACTTTTCATATTTGTTTAGTTGCATAAAATCATTTCGTGTACTATGCCTTTAAGCAAAAAATGACAAATTCATTTGTTTCAGGTACTTCGAAAACTTTTTTTAAGAAAATTAAAAAGAAAACTTAGGTAGTTCTTTTTTCAATGAAATTTTGAGGTAAAAAAAGTTTTTGCTGGAAATGAGTAGATTTTTATTGCAAGCTTAAACAATTTTTGATACCAAAGATTAAATTTTTCTCGTAAAAAATCTTAAATTATAATTTTTTATACATTTTTTGCATCGATGTTTTCTTCAACTATTGGAAGAGAACTCAGCTAATAGAGTGAAAAAATAAAACTATATACCGTTTTAACCTTTTTATTATTATTTTTTTAATAATTAAAAAAGTCACATGCTACATTTACAAGAATTAATTACAATGAATATTATTTAAAAATTTATTTTTATCGCAACAATGTTCATAATGTAAAAATAAGGAAATGAATAAATAAATAAATAAAATTAATATAAAAAAGCTTAGTCTTTACGAGTAAACAGCGTAAAAATCCGTTGCTATATTGAAATGATGTTCAAAATGTTAAGGTATCCGACTGGTTTCGACAATTTTTTTTTATTTTTATTTATTTTTTTTTTTTAAGGCTCGAATTAAGGGCAAATTTGAGCTAGCTAACAGCTACTCCAGTCAAGTCACGCTAACAGCTGCTACAATAAATTATAATGCATGAATTTGAAAATATATTTTTCTTGATCAATTATGTGATTACCTTTGTTTTAAATAATCAATGTTCTGCAAAGAAAAAAAATTTAAATGCAAGACAATTCTGAAATTCAAAGAAATTCTGGTAACAAAAAAAAAAAAAAATAAAAAAATAAGAAGAATAAGAATAATAATTTGAGAATTAATTTTTGGAAATATATTTCATTTCTCTTAATAATAAAACTTTTTCACCTCAAAAAAGATTAAGATATATTCACAACGTAACAAAAAACATTTCAGTTTCGTTTTCGAGAGCTTTCTTCTGGTTTTGATTTCGCCATTTTTAAAAATCGGGAACCAGAAATTTTAGAGTTTTTAAAAGCTGGTCAAGTAAAGTTCAAATACTGAAAAAAAAATCTAAATTGTCGTCAATTTTTACTGTGTAGGATACTTTAAGAAAAAGCATTTTTGTGCTGTATTTTTTACCTAAATGATGTTTAAAAAATACAATGATTCCTTAAAGACAAATTTGGATTTGAAATGATAAATGGTAGGAATGAATGATCCAACAACCAAAGGGGGAACTACCATTGATGCAGTTTTTGCAAGAAATATTGAAAAAATAGAACTCAAACATTTCGTATCTTACTTTAGTTATCATAATTCCATTGTAAATGTTATATATTTGGATATTTCTCCACTCGAAAATGATAATTAAAAGATGCGATCAATTGTGAATTGTAAGCAATGTTAATAAAGTTTGTCTTAAAGAAACAATATGATTTCACTAAAAATCAATTTCTACCCCTTCCTATTTTCATTTCCACATTACGAAGTTTCACTTTTTCCGCGCGGAGGGATTCCACACACTATTTTTTTTTTCATACAAAACAACATTCATTTATGCAAATTAATTAATGCTTTTTAATAATATTAATAAATTACAATTTTTCTTGTTGTTATATATGAATAGCAAAATTTATTAAATGCAGCAATAACATTGCAGATTTTATTTTCTTAACAACGTGTAATATTTTTGCAAATTTCATCTCTTGCATATGTTTTGCAATGCATATTTACATTTCGAATTAAGAAAAAACTGGATTAATATAAAAATGATAATAAAAATGAAAACTTATTTTTAATGTGCACAACTAACTCGGTTTTCTCAATGCACAATAAATAAAAATACTTCGATGAAATTCTAAACTTAAAATTCAGACATTTTTCTTTATGTCTCTGATTCAAGATAAGCCAAGCCTGTCATCTAGCTTTTTGAATAAAAAATAAGATGCAATCAATGAAAGATGTTATCGCCTATTTTGCATGTCAGCAATTTAAATATGCAATCATTTGTAACAGATAACGTGAAGAGGGGTAACTTGAACTTTATACTTTTGAACTTTTAATTAAACTTTTTTGAACTTTAAATTTGCTTTATGTGACAAAATTTAAAAATGGAGAGGTAATCATGATAATTTATGTTATGAAAACAAGATATGTAAATATGCCTCTCTTCTCTAATCATTTGCATCCATATGAGTATTCAAAATAAGTAATGCACTAAAGTCGCATGTACGTAATGTTTAATTTCTATATTCAAAAACAATTATTTTTTGTCTTTGAATCAGAAAATACAGTCGCGTTATTTATTTGTAATTCAGCCAAATACGTGTACTTCATATGGGGTATGAAAAAAAAAATAAAAAAATCAATATTCAGTTAAAGTAAATAATTATTTTTCAAACATCACTGTTATTATCTCTGTATATTTTCATCACTGTTTTGGGTGTTAAATTTAACGTTGTGTTTTTTTTAGCTGCGTAAAAACTATAAGACTTAAAAACTGGAAATAATGAAAGCGTTCAGAAAAATTTACATGAAAGGCAATGGAATGAAAATAAAATATTTGATAAATTGTTAAAGATTTATCAGCTCTTAACAATGAAGCGAAAAGTAAGCAATCAGGTCAGAGGAATGCAATTACACAGTGGCGTACGCAGAATTTTTTCAAGGGGGGTGTTCATAATTTTCTGAAACTACTAAAAGAAATTCGAGCATGTAAAAAAGCACTATTATTTCCTTAATTTAGCTAGACAATTTTGATTCTTTATTTAGACAACATTGCTTAGTTAAATTTTAATTTGATTTCGTAAGTTTAAGAACATAATTTTTTCTTTATAATAAGAGGTAAAATATTTTATTTTTATTAAAAAGTAGGAATTAATCCAGCCAGAAAAAACTACTTTTAATGTACCTAAATAATAACCGTATGAATGCGAATATTCTATAGAAAACCAATAAATTTGACCAAAAAATAAGAAAAAATAACTTGCCAACAAATAGGGAATTAAACCAGTATACAAACACGCTAAAAATTTATTGATTTATACAGTAATATCCAAACGACGGTGTTTTTTCGCAAGTTCGTTTAAAATGTCTTCTACATCTGAGGTAAATTTTCTATGAATGTTTAAGAGCATCAATCCATTCATTCTATTATTACCCATTGAATTGCGTAAATAAGTCTTTAAACGGCGTAAAGCAACACCTCCTAGAAAGAGTAGGCCTCAGCACGGGTTACCATAAACATCCTTTAGTAGTCCAAACGTAATGACATATTTCGTATTTTCAACCACTGCGCAGCTTAGTAACCCGAACGTAATGACATATTTCTTATTTTTCATCAACTGCGCAGTTAACTTCGTCATATCGGACTACTAAATTTATCCGTGCTGAGGCCTTCTTTCTTCTAGGAGGTGTTGCGTAAAGTCGAAAAGGATCTTTCGTTTGCACTCGTTGAAACAGGTAGAACGACCAATATTTCTAGGAGTTTGAAAATGTTTGGTGTTATATCTTTATTGCACATTCCAAGAGCATCCGCAGCAGTTTTTGGAACACTACCTCCGTCTTCACTAATCCTTTTCAATCTTTTATACCAGAGTTTTAGTTCAGACTTAAGGCTTTCTTTACAGGTATCCAAATCTTGAGCGTAAAATTCCACTAGTGCTTCAAAAGCCTTTATGTTTGAAGGTTGGCAAATGAAAAGATCGGCAGGAAGAAGGCACTGAAATCCTTTCAAAATAACACGATGCGATACAAATCTTAAGTCTAATAGTGTTAAAAAAATTTCTATAAATGGAATAAATACACTAACTCTGAAATATGGTTCGGGTGTCGATGAGGGAAAATTAGCGCGATTTTTCTGTCGTCCCGTTATTCTAGGGATTTGTATGGAAGATCCAATGCTTGTTAGCATAAGAGAAGAATAGCTGAATATTTCAGAGAATGCTTCAGTGGCATTTTCACGCATTAATTTTAGTTCTTTAATAACATCTTCTGCGAGACTCACTGCCTCTATCAAATCTATGCTTGTTTTTTGTAGGTATCTACAAAGATGGATTGTTATAATGAAAACTTTGTAAAGGATAAAAGAGATATCAGGAACTGGCAATTAGATACTGTGCACAGTAAAGAATTAGCTTGAGTAGCTGATTCCTTATCCTTCCATTTTGATATTTTTTGAAGAGTTTCAACGATAGGCTCGAAAAGTTCCACCACAGCGGTTACTGAGTCGTATCTTTCCATCCAACGGGTTGCACATAGCTGCTTAAATTTCTCCCTCTTAGAACTGATTTCCATCTCCTCTATTGCTGAAGATAGGACATACTGTCTTTGGTGTATTTAAAAAGTAGTATAATGTTTTAATTGTCCCTAAGCAATTTCTAATGCCAGTTATTTCGCATGCATTTGATACGGCCAAATTGAGGCTATGAGCAGAGCAATGTACATAGAGTGCTGATAGGACAATACTTCTTACGTGGGCTTGTACACCATTAATTTTTCCACTCATTGATGCAGCACCATCGTACCCCTGTCCCCGTAACTTTTTTATATTAACCTTCATAGACTGTAATTGGTCTAATATTGTTGTTGCTATTGCTTTTCCGGTTAAGTCATGCACTGGAATGAATTGCAAAAACTGTTCGGCGATGTTAAAATTTTCTTTATCGACATATCGAACGCATAACGATAATTGCTCTATACCTGCAATATCAGTTGTTTTATCTGCAAGTATGGAAAAGCAAGTTGCATCATTAATCTTGCTGACTAGTTTTTGCAGGATTAAAATATTACAAACCTCAATAACTTCGTTCTGAAATCGAGGGCTGGTATACTGAGCATTTTTTCTGCTTGACTCTAAAATGTTCTTAAGAGTCGAATGGTTTTTACTCCAGAAACGAAGCAATGCCCGGAAATTTCCGTCGTTCTCTTCACCTGGTTGTTCAGTAATTATTCCCGAATCCTTATGTCCCCTTAGAGCGAGAACTTGATTTCCACAAAATAGGATGGTTTCAATGATTGGAGCAATTTTTTTTCTATTTTCTAATTTTCTTCTGCTTGCTGCACAGTCAACTTGTTCATCCACATGTTCATCCACTTGCTGCACAACTTGTTCATCCACAGGTTTCATCTTTCTAAGTAAAATATCGTTTAATGTCCCAGCAGTTTTGATCGATTTTTTGTGTTAAAGACATTTCTCGTGTTCAGAAAATCGCTCTACTGCTTTTTTTCCAGTTGTCAAATTTTACACTGCACAGTTAGCCAAAAGGTTGCTTGCCAGAACCAACACTACTTGGTGCGAAAAGTACACAAAATTTCCTAAAAGCACCCCTTCTTTACCTCTGAATATGAAAGCCATTTACAGCGATAAAGCCATTTGTACTGAAATTTCAATTTTCTTTTACCTTTTTCAGGAAAAACAAATGCTGGATTGGGTTCCCAAACATTGTTTAGTATATCCAGTTTTTTATCCTCGCATGTACTATCTTCTGAAAAAAGTCCAATGTCATATGGATGGGAAGTAACACTTTGAGGGTCACTTTCACAGTCATCAGATTTTGTTTTGCTAGAAACGTTTTTACGTTTTTTTCAACGGAAGTATCACATCGTGAAGTACCATTCAGTTCAACAGAAAAATTTACATTGGTACTAGACGCTGCCACCTCACTAATTTCAGGTCGTAATTTTTTTTCAACATAATTAAAAATTGTTAAATTCTTGCGTTTTGACATCCTAAAGATCCAAGAACAGCAAACCGAAAGACAAGCTGCCAAGATAACTCTTAGTCTGACTAACTAACTCCACTGTACTCCGTTCCCCCTTTTATATAATTTTTCACCCACCGCATCTCCAAAATTTTTGAATTGTCTCAAAGACGACAGAATGTCTAGGATTCCAAAATCATAGCGTAAAGACCTCGCGAATGCCAGCCAGTCTCGAAAACTATCGCGACTGGCAGGACAGAAAAGACGGGGCTCGCCCGTACACTATCACGTGAATTTGGTTTCGTAAGTACAACCCTATTATAGTAAATGTTTTTTTCAGTATTCTGAGAAATACCGTGAGAAAAAAAAAGTAGGCATAAGGCAAATAAAAATATATAGTCTTAAACAATAATAACCTGCATAATTTTTTACTAACATTTTTATTTTTGCCATTTTGTCCGAGCTCAAGGGAGGTGTTTAAACCCCTAACCTCCCCCCCCCCTTTGTGTACGCCACTGCAATTACATATATGAAATTAGACCAAGCTGAAAGAACCATAATTTTTCATGAATTTCACAAGAGCTTTTTTTTTTAAATAATAATTTGTTCAAGAGTTATTGAAATTTGAAGAGCTTCTTTGCTATTGTTTTTCACTTTTTTTGCTTTACGCTACATTTTGTTGAGAGGCAATTTCTGATCATATTTTCTGCTTAGAAATAAAGCGAAGGAAATTAATTAGGAAAGCTGGCTAAATTTCTATGAGACTTCTTAATTGTATATACAATGTACAACGTAGTATTGTGTATAAACAGTACAAATTGAAGAAAGAAATAATTGACTTAAAAATCTGAGATTATGCAATTATTACAGATTCATATGTTACCACATCATTTCATGAAAACTTAAACAACAATTAAAGAAACAACAATTAAATTGAGGAACAACAAGTAAATTAAAGAAACAAGCAATAAACTTAACACACATGAGTTTTAGCAATTTTTACCAGTTTCTATGGAACATTTAATTGATTCTAAGTTCAAGTCGTACAAATTAAAAAAAATAAACAATGAACTTACAGAAATGAGATGGTGCACCTTTTACTGATTTTAAAATGACTATTTAATTGCATCAAAATTTAAACAGAACAACTTAAAGAAATAAATAATGAACAATATATTACAACTAAACATCGAACGGAGTTCGAAAAAGGAAGAAATAAACAATATATTGACTGTAATTACCGATTTCTAGAGGACCACTTCAAATTGTATAAAAACTCAAACAGTAAAAATTAAAGAAATGAACTATGAACTTACAGACATGATGTGGAGCAATAATGTTCTGAAATCTTTGTGGCTTTATGATAATTGCATGACCAACGGGATAAAAAAATCCCAGATCAAGACTTGGAAGTTTGTTAATACCTTTCACAAATTTCCAGCGAAGAATTAGAGTAGCGTAGACAGTATAAAATGTAGCAACTACAGTAATAAATATAATCACTACATACAACATACTCGTACTGAAAACTGCTAGCATTTTTCCTTTTATAAAAATTTAATCATTCCAAACATTTATTCTAATTTGTTATCGCTTTTGTATCTTCAAAAGGTTAAAAATGCATCTTATCAGTTTTTCCATTCTGATAAAATAAGAAATTAAACTCAATGAAACAATTTGTTTTCTTGCAAGGCAGTTCCTTATGTATGTTTTGTTTAGAATAAAATGCGACTATACACTAGTCAATTGAGCGAATAAATCGAAAGTTAAAAATGTTTTTATGCACAAAAAAGTATTATTTTTGACGTATAATTATGTAAAAACATTTCTTTGCTATCTATAGACTATCTAAACATTCAAAATATATTTTCCGCTGTAATGATTCCTTCTGAATTAAATTAGATAAAATATTTTCGATGGAATAAATAGCTATTAAATTGTAATAAAACTCTTATAATTTCCAAATTATTAGTTCTTTCATCCCGGCATTGGTCTTATTCAACTCAGCAAGTAAAATACTTTAGAGAGCATGCATCACTTGTATTTCTAAAAGAAATCTAATTCTTTTCAAATAATGAGGTTGATTTAATTCACCCTCATTTCGTTCAAAAAGGAATCAAGGATTAGTTGCACTAATTTCAATTATAATTTCGAAAAAAATTTATATGAATCAGCGGTTGCTGCATGGCACGCCGCCTGTGTTATAAGTCATTCATATGGTAACGGTTTATCGAAAATTCTGAATTTCTATATTTCTTATTTGAACAAATTTTGTGAGAGATGCAATACTGAAAAGTAAATTTCACCGAATTAACGAATTTTATGACATGTTCTAAAGTACTATAATAAAATTACCAAATTTCATCAGATTTGCCAAATTTTATCTCAAATTGTAAAATCACATTTTATTGTTAATTGTTCCAAAATCATTGCCAAACCGACGGTAAATTTTACCACATTCTGGTAATTTTAACTATACTTTTGTTCTCTGTGTACCTCCCAAGGAAGTCATTTTTAAGATGCAAGTTAAGGGCAAATACCAGAGAAACTTTAAAAAATAGATGATGCTTGGCAAAACTAGTGATCTTTATCTTAGCATGTCCCACATTTCAGGTTAGCTATTTGTTTACAAATTGTGTTAACCGTGAAACACATAACTTTAAGTCAATAATTACCTGTAACATTGTTTAAGCACGTTTAAAATAATGAAATCTACTAAAATTTATAATATATTTTATGAATCTATTTGTAATGAAAGATCTCTATCAGTTTTTCATAAAAAATTTTACATTTTCTATCTATCTGGAAGTAAAACATGCGAATCATACATAAATTTTTTAAGAAAGGTAGTTTTTAAATCAATGGTATATCGACTTTAAACAATCAAATAATACAAAAAAAAAAGGTAAATAATCAAACTTAACACAATTTTCAAATTTTACAGGCAATAATGAACAACAAATATGACAAAATCTATTTTATCAACATTATACAAATAAACTCTTTTCCATTTTAAGAAAATTCTTACCAACTTTTTTCTGCAAAATACGGTTATAAAAAAAGTTCTTTTAAAATTTATATCTCACTCCACTTAGAGCCTTTCTATTTGCCCCTATACTTTCAATAAAATTAGTTTAGTTAATTTAAAATAAATTATATGTTTTTTCAGAACTTTCAACATGAAGATCGATATTTAAAAAAAATTAAGCAAATATCTACTAAAAGGCATTAATAATTACTAAGCATTTCACGTATGCTAAATTTCATTGCTTTTTTATTTATTTCTAACATCAACACGAAAAAGGTAGAAAGTAGCCAAAAAATCATAAAACGAAAACATCATGCAAATCTAATAGATCAACAGTATTTTTTGTTTTAGTCCAGTTGAACAACCAACCCAATTCTGATTTTACGACTACCAATGATCAACTCCGTAGCCTAGTAATTTTGAATCCAACCCAGAAAACAAAGGAACCCCTGGATCAAACATTAGGACAAACTAGCCTTCATAGAGAACCTTTTGAGGGAACTAACCCTGGGTTACATAACTATGTAACTGCGTTATATAGAGAAAAAGACCATGAAAGCTTTTCACGGTTAGCCCGAAAGCAAGGGGATTCTAACCAATGAATCTACCACAACGATTATTTTACGTCAGCATTGTGGTCAGTGTGAGCCGGGATCAGAATTCGTATCAACAAGCCACCGCTGAGATTCAAACCTGGATCGCATCATTGAGAGGTGAATGGTTTATCCCCTGAGCCTTCATGGCTCCGATTAATAGTACTTCATTGCAGAGTGTTTCAAATCAGAGTGTTTCAATACAGAAACGCAATAAATTTTTTAATTTGAACTTCATTAAAACATTTCTGATATAATTCTACACTCCCCAATCGTGAAACGAAAATATTTATTTTTTTCTCTAAATAAAAATTCTGATGAAAATAAAGCTAAATGAAATATTATCATCGGATATGAATACATTCAGATTCATGCCATACTTCAACCTTCAAAAAATTGATTCAACCTCAAATTGATTCCGCGGTTCGTGACTACTAACTTATCGGTGAGAATAATAAATAGAAAAATTCTGTCTTAGATTTCTAGTTTTTAATGATTCAAAAGTGAAAAGAATAATAAATTATGCGAATAACTTACTTGATATCATTAAAATCTACTAAAATCTAAACGAATATATGCCATTGATTATTGTCTCCGTTACACAAAGAAAAAAAAAAGGAAAAAATTAAACTTTTAGAAAGAAACACTTTAATCAATATCAAATCAAAACGCTTAAAAATATCTTAGAAATGAATTTTGCAGAATTGATTTCCTTTCTTAAAGTTTTAAAAATACTTTATTTAATTTTAAAAAAAAACTATTTTTAAAATATATCTCATGTTAGTAATTTAATTGAAAATTTCAGTCTTGTTTTAATTTAATTCGCCGTCTTAGGCCGATTGTATGACACTTTTTTAAGTTCTTTTTTAATATGATTAGTATGTTTTTTAATATGTTTTTGTTCTTCACTCTAAGGAATTTCCGTAGAATTTAAAGTGTTGGACGTCGTTGTGTGAGTTGTCTTCCTTACCCCATATTACGTTTGATATCAACTTAGGAGGTCAATTTATCATAGGGTATGATTCATTGTATGTATGTTTTTTTGCTTAGCGGCAAAGCCCCCTATTCGCTGCCACTCACTAAACTTGAAAATTTCTGCACAATAATTATTGTTTTTGGCATACAATAGTTTTTTTGTTTTTTTTCAAATGAAGAAATTATTCACATTCGCTTAAAATATATATACTTAAAAGAATTCTGTTTGCTTACACTTGTGCGGCCCACTTTCCACGTCCAAGTATTTCAATTATTTTATTAGGATATATTAATGAACATAGTTAATTCTTCTGAGCAAGTATTTCAATTATTTTATTAGGATTTATAAATGAACATAGTTAATTCTTCTGAGCAATTATTATTTTAAAATAACATTTAAAATTGAAATTATATTATTATAAAAAATTCAGTCCGTTCACGTGAGTAATTTAATATTTCAGAATACAAAACTTACGGATATACCAATTAAAATTTTTGCATGCATCACATTATACAGTGCATTATTAAAAAAAAACTGGACCACGGATTCGGATTTTTGACACCCAATACATAGGAGGTAGAAACAATCGGGAAAATATGGTCCCTATAATTTGGTTAGGAGAGCGTTCCAATGATTGGATCTCCTAATGTTAACTTTATTTTTTGCATACTTTGCTTTATCTCAAGAACTTTCAAAGCGAATTAAAAATCTTTGCGGAATTATAAATTGCGTTTATCCAAAAATAATTCCATGCATAAGATTAATTTTAGCAAATATTTGCTATTTCTTATTATTTTATTTAATAACATACGCAAAACTTCCAAACTTTATGACACATAAATTTTGACGTAATTTTAAACTATCTGATTTTACATGGCACAATACTAAATTCGAGCAAGCTCAGCTTCTTAGTTACTGAAAAATCAAATTAAAACATAGGGCTTCTTTAAAATTCGATTTCTCAGGAACTAGTCAAGATTAAACACCGATTTAAAAAAAGTTATCTAAAATCTAGCGTAGAATTATGTTACAATAGCAAAATCGATAAAAACAATAGCAAAATCTATTCTATTATAATAGTACTATCAACTCTCTTCTAACTCTTAATTTAGAAAACAATCAATATCAAAATTGCTATAAGAGCAATACAAGTAAATACCTTTAAATTAGGAATACAAAAATATTTATAGAAAACAATATATTTATGACTTTTAATAATTTTAAGCTCATGAGGAATCAATGTGGGAAAACTGGATCCTACCATGCGACATTCCGGCCACGGCCAAGCAAATGCCCTGAAAACTATGAAAACTGTGTTGGACTATTATGTTTTTGTGTTTGATAGAGATATTCATATTACCAATCAAAATATAGATAAATGAAACTAAAATTTTACGCATAATTTTAAAAGTTTTTTTCGCGTTCAAATAAATACCTGAAACAGTCAAAATTTGCTACATAAAAATAAGTTTCAAGAAACATATTATAAGTATTAAAAATTTAAAAACCTATTAAAAACCCGAATAATTGTTATTTTAACTAATCAGTTATGCATAAATAAGAATTTTGTTAAAATATCAGTGAGCAAAGACTTATGCATTTAGAAAATTTATTACATTTATTTCAACATTTTAAAATTAGTTTTGTTATACGTACCAAATAAATTGGTTGCCCTTTACGAAATAAACATAAAACCTTAATATTTTTCTTATCTGGTCAACTCACTAAATGGGATTAGGTTAGCTTGTGACTTCGGTTACTTTTAATGCCAATACGAATAGCTTTTAAAAAATTTATTAATATGTTAGTTTTAAAATATGGTTTAGAATAGCCTTCAAAAAAGGTTGAATTATTTCACTCGTTGTGCATACAAAATAGACAAGTAGTCGGGTTATAAAGGTTTTTCTCCCTATTTATTAACTAATAATTATTAAAAAATATATATTACTTAATTAGTATACGTGTACCGATGACAATTATTTAAATGGAAAATTTTTCAACTTTAAATACCAGCTGCTGTTTTATTAATTAACATTTTTATTTGTGGTTCTCAAACCATTAAGGTTACACTTTACAAAACTATTTTAGATCGGAAATTTCGTAACTCAAAACATCAGATGTTACTCATATTGATTAGCATATTTTCCGTGGACCTTTATATCATGAAGTTTACACCATAATTGTGATGCCACAATTGGCATTACATATTTATTTCCTATCCTTTAAAATATCTGTGATTACTTAAACTTATTTTTATTTATAAAATTATATTTAAAATAAATCAAAGACTTAATCTTTTAAAAATGAACACTAACATAAAATATTTATTTCTTCAATTCTAGATTAATGCAACTGATACTTTTTTTATTTCATTAATATACAGACTGACTAATTCACTGTCGCCTCTAATCGAAAACAAATTCTATTTATAACTTTTTATTCTAAATTTCTAACCGCTAAATGTTTCAGTTGATTGGTTGTAATAATTCTCATAAATTTGTTGGCGACTCGTGATTGCCAAGGTATTATTTTTAACCTAATGTTGATATACTGGTTGGCTTTGTTTTGGCAATGTAATATTTTGATATTCGCCAATTTTGGATCTCCTACCCATACTTTCTATGTCCGTTAGGAATAAATATATTCACTTTTTAATTCAAAATTTGTGGAGACTGGGAGTGCCCTTCTGGGCCTCCCCAGTCGCAATTTTTTTTCTAACGGTCAGAAATGATATTCTGGCGTTACGATCTCTCAATGGAGAGTATTCTGATTTGATTCCTTTTTGTTAAGAAATGGCCATTCTCTATCATGCAAAATTATGCTTAATAAAATAAATTTTTCTTCAAACGATTTATGTATATATTGTTTTCTGGACATCATCATTTTTAATATTGTCATAATCAAGACGTATTTTTGAACGGCTAATTAAAATCCACTATACTATTATGGCGGCCACTGATGGTGAATAAACCTCCATCATAGAATTGATGCCGGGACCATCAAACGAAACCTCTCAAAATGGTTCATTTGAAGCGAATTACGAGCAACTTTTAAGAAAATTTGCTTGCATCCTGTATTGTCCCTTATAAAGTTCTTAACTCCCGCCTATATCCTTATCTTCAAGATCCTGATGAATCTTCGATTGTCCAGCGCAGCCAACAACTCAGCGCGTTATCCAGCCACAGACATTTTGAAAAGATAAAAAGAAAAACGTGTCTTCTGTGCCTCTAATGTGTATTGTGACCCCCGAAGGTTTAAATGAATGGGAGGAAAGAAGAAGTGTTTTGTTGGAAAGATCTCTTCAGAAAGAAGTGCGTACCTCCTGTTCTCAAAAGTGTTCTAATGTGTGACTTCCTGTTCCAATAGTGTGGTTCTAAAGAGTGTTTCAGCAAGTGAAACAAAACGAAAGTGTGCGTACAAAATTTTTTTTTCTATCATTTAAAGCGGAAAGAAGAATCAGAGAAATTTTTTTTACACAAACTGCAGTGCTTTTTTTGCAGTAAATTTTTTTAATTAACACAATTATTAGATACTTGCATTATTTAATGCTTTACAATTTCTAACTGATTGTTCTACATGAATCAATCCTTAATATTTTTATGCATAACATTTTAAAAGCCAGTCAATAATTTCTAATTCTCATTAAATATTTTTAGACTAATTACTTTTCATTTAATATGAATGTCTTATATTCTAATTATTTTAATGATTACAATTTATCATTACTGTTATATTTTCATGTTTTTGAAATAATTATTATTTTTCTTAACTTGGTATTTTAATTGGTATAGCTATTTTTCATTTATATATATATCTATATATGATTTTAAGTTAACTGATTATTAAATATGTCTAAACGTAAAAATAATATAAACTTTCATATTCAACCCTTTGCTGGTGATCCAGCCACATTAAAGTTTTTCTTTCTTCAATTGGAAGATTATGTTAAGATTAATGCTTTAGATGAAGAACAAGCTATTGCAACTTTTAGATCTTTAATCTCAGGCAATGCTTTAAAGTTTTATATTGAAGAACCTTCATTGGTTAAAATGAAAACACTGAAGGAAATAAAACATAAATTTTTGGATTTTTTTAGACAAGATGATAATTCATCTATTTTTGCTTTGAATAATATTTTGTTGAAACCTCAGGAATCAATAAGATCCTTAGCACATAGGATCAATATAACTTTTAATAAAGTGTATCCCAATTTAAATGATTCAGATGCAATTGATACTTTAAAGTATACTCATCTGATGGGAGCACTTCCTCATGATATTAAAGTCACAATTTTGAAAGAGAACATAAAAAATTAGGACAATGCTGTAGAAAGAGCACAGCAGCTACAGAATATCGATACAGCTATTAACACTCAATTTAAAGGTAATGATGAAATCTTAAACCTGAATTCGGAAATTTCAAATTTAAAAGAGCAGATAAACAATATTGTTTCGAATAATAAAGATACTAAAAACAAATCTGATGTAAATAGAAGGCTTTTTGAAAACAAAAATAGGAATTCCAAACAGAAAACTTATTATTCGAACAGTAGTAATTATCGTAAAGCCCCTTATAATAATAAAAAACAAACTTACCAACAAAATTTTTGTGTTTTCTGTGGCAAGCATGGACACATTATGAAATTTTGCAGAGAATTTTTAACTGTTTCTCAACCAGATGTACAAATTAATCATGATAATAGAAGTTTTCAAACTCGGAGGAACTTTAGAAGCAATAGATATTACCCTAATAGAAGTTACCAAAGTAATAGAGATCGCTCGTATAATAATCCCAACTATAATAGTACTTATAATAATGATAATAGACAGGAAACATATCCCAATCCTAATGCCACCACTTTTAACCCTAATTTAAACTAAATTCTAGCTCGAATAATGCTGATGCATTTGAGCTACCGCCTATTATTCTGTCATCAGCAAATAATATGTCAAGCATTAATGAAAAGAAAGATAATTTTACCCAAACTATTAATAAAATAAAAATGCAAAATGAATGTTCTACACAAACTAATGAACTTAAGGAAATTATTGCAAATGTTCACAACGAAATACCTAAACTACCCCTCATTAATATACAATTTAAAGATTATTCTGCCCCTTTTCTAACAGATTCGGGCTCTTCTCTTTCGATAATTTCTAATGAAACATTTAATAAACTTAAACATTGAAAGAATGTAAATACCAGGACCGGAAATTATTGATGGAATCAGCAAATCGAGGTTGTTGTAAGCAGTCTGACTGATGCATTGCCTTGCTTTATTTGTTTATCTTCTGCTTGTGGCAACAGTTTTTTTTTGTAATTTTAAAAACATCAATAGAAGTGTTCTTTTTTTCAACCAAGTTTGTCTCATGTTATAATCTTTATTAAAATATTTTCTTTCTCTAAAATGATCTGTTTATTTACAATTATAATTTAATCTCAACAAACATAACATTAAATTTAAACATATTTCACGTTCAGTTTCAATTAGTACTATAAACTCTAAGGTTTCATTTTTAAGTTGTATTCAAATCTCATTTAAAATAAACAACAAACTATACAAACATACACTTTTTGTTACATATTTAGATAATTCAGTTTTTGAAGGGATATTAGGATATGATTTTATGCTAATGCACAATATTCAATTGTCACCTAAGGGCAATTTGATAACAATTAATGGTGAAAAAGTGCCATTAATAGGACCAAAACAATCTACAGATAATGTAGACATTGATTTAGATGGAGATATTTGTGGAGAGATTCATAATGTAAATAAACAAAATTTAAACAAAGAAAATTTGGGCACTAAACAAAATGGACAAGCTGTATTAAATCATAAAATTTTGTTGAATCCTGAATAATATATTTATGCCAGAGTAATCGTTAAAAATCCTTTGAACACTTATGTAATTTTTGAACCAGCTATAGATTATAAAAATATTGAAATTTATTCTTCAATTCATAATTTAGAACAAGTTAAAAATTTTCATGGATTCTATAACAAAAAGAATAAATACTATGCTTGTGATATTTTCCTTAAAAATAAATCTGATGAAACTTTACATTTAAATAAAGGACAAGCTATCGGCCAAATGTATCCTATAGATACCATCCAAGAATACGATTATTCAAAATTAAATTTAAATGATTCTAGTGTCAATAATCAAGAACTAGAGCAAACTAAAAGACAGGAATTTTTAAATTTAATTGTACCAACAAAAGATATTGTGGATTTAAGAAAAAGGGAATTGAAAGAAGATGATTTCCAACTAGGTCATCTCGATGAAGCAAAACAAAAGCAATTAAAACATTTATTGTTAGAAAACTATCAAGTCTTTTCAAAATCTTTAAAAACACTCGGACACACAGACAAAGTAATACCTGAAATTTCTTTTATTCATGATTATCCTATTCGCACTTTGCCTTTTCCTGTGCCTCAAGCTCTTCAACAAGAGACACTTAAGCAGTTGCATGAAATGATAGAAGCAGGATTGATCGAAAGGAGTGCAACACAGTGGTCTTGCCCAATGCTTTTGGTTAAGAAAAAGATTACCAATGATCCCAAACAGAAACAAAAATTTAGATTAGCTTTAGACTTAAGACTAATTAATAGCATTGTTAAACATTCTGCTTATCCACTTCCTAAAATTCAAAATATCATTTTAAATTTATCTAACTATAAATTCTTTTCATCATATGATCTTCCTAGTGCTTTTTGGCAATTGAACCTTCCTGAAGAATACCAAGATAAACTAGCATTTACAACCCCTTGGGGAACTCTTAAAAATAAAAGATTAGTCTTTGGCTTAAAAACAGCTTCTGCAAGTTTTCAGGCTCTTATGGATTCAATAATTGAGGAAACTCGACTAGAGGGAATTTTCGCGTACCAAGATGATATAGTAATTGCAAGTAATTCTTTTGAGGAAACTGTAGAAAAACTTAAGGCTCTCATTTCTGTTCTTACTAAATATAACATAACTCTCTCGCCAAGTAAATGTAAATTTCACCTTCAAGAAATTGATTATTTAGGATTTAAAATATCAGAACAGAAAGTTTTACCTATTGAATCAAACATCATAAAAATTACATCTTTTCCTATTCCAAAAACTAAAAGACAACTTAAGAAATTCATTGGTGTTTGTGGATATTATAGGAATTTAATCCCCTGTTATGCTAAGCAAATTCAACCGTTAATTGATTTGACCTCTCCTAAAGTTAAATTCAAATGGACTCAAGAACATCAAAATGTTTTCAATTCTCTACAAGATGTATTTTTCAATAAACCATTCATAAGACTCCCACAATGGGACAAAGATTTTATTTTAAATACAGATGGTTCAAATTTTGCTATTTCTGGCGTACTTTTACAGGAATTTGATGGTAAACTATCTCCTGTATCATATTTTTCTAAAACACTTAAAAATGCTGAAAGAAAATATCCTGCAATCAAAATCGAATTAATGGCTATCGTAAAATCAGTTTTGGCTTTTAAACATTATCTGTATAATAGACATTTTATTATTTTATCTGATAGTAAACCCCTTAAATATTATAAGAAAACTACTTCTCCCATGGACTTAGCAACTAGATGGTTAATTCAGTTCAGCGAATATTCTTTTACTTTTAAGCACATTTCTGGAGTTAAAAATGTTTTGGCAGATTATTTTAGTAGATTAGAACAAGAACCACCCCAACAGGATATAAATAGTAACCCTCAGTTACTCGAAATAAATGATGAAATATATCCTTTTGTTGAAAATTCAAATGATGATGAGCAAAATTATATAAACAATACCTATGTAAACAAAGACCCCCTTTTGGAAATTTCAAATCATACATTCTTACTTGAACAAAAATTGGATAAAAATATCAAGAAAATTTACAACAATATTGAAAATAAACAATTCAATAAGTCCAATCAACATTATTTTATTGATTCTGATACTAAATTATTAATGTATGTACATATTGAAATGGATAGAGAATTTCCTGTTATTGTTGTTCCTAAATCCTTGATATCTAAAGTTCTTGCAATAATTCATCTTCCACATTTTGGAATTCAGAAGACTTACCAATTTTTAAAATGTAGATATTTTTGGTATGGTATGTATTCAGATACAGAAAATTTTTTTAAATTTTGCCCCAAATGTATGGAAAATAAACATCATAGAATACCTCAGGCTCCTTTACAAAATAATTTTGTTCCTAAAAGACCATCTGAATTTATTTCTTTAGATATAGTAGGACCTTTTTCTAATCAACAATATATTTTAACTCTTATTGATCATTTCAGCAAACATTTAGAACTTTTCACATTAACAAAAATTACCACCGAAGCTGTCACTGATAGTCTTTTATTTTATTGCATTGCCTTGATATATTTGCACTTATGGTAGACCTGATATGATCTTAACAGATTTAGGTACTCAATTTACATCAGAAATATTTGAATATTTTTCAAAATCATTAGGAATCAAAATGAATCACACTACTTGTGCACATCCTGCCGCTAATTCAGTTAGTGAACGAATTAATACCAGCATAAAATCAACTATAAATTCTTTAATGAAAGATGGTGTAAATTTTAAAAATGCAGCAAGAATTCATAAAAATTTATATAATGGTGCTAAGCATAGCACAATTGGATTTTCACCTAATGTAGTACATTATGGTCGAAATTTGTCACTAATTTTTGATAGCGAATATCAAAATATTACATTGCCAAAACAAAGCCAACCAGTATATCAACATTAGGTTAAAAAGAATACCTTGGCGATCACGAGTCGCCAACAAATTTATGAGAATTATTACAACCATGCAACTGAAACATTTAGCGGTTAGAAATTTAGAATAAAAAGTTATAAATAGAATTTGTTTTCGATTAGAGGCGACAGTGAATTAGTCAGTCTGTATATTAATGAAATAAAAAAAGTATCAGTTGCATTTATCTAGAGTAGAAGAAATAAATATTTTATGTTAGTGTTCATTTTTAAAAGATTAAGTCTTTGATTTATTTTAAATATAATTTTATAAATAAAAATAAGTTTAAGTAATCACAGATATTTTAAAGGATAGGAAATAAATATGTAATGCCAATTGTGACATCACAATAATTTATAAGAAACTGGATAAAAATAATTCAGCTTGTGATCATTTTTTAAGTTCTTTTATTTCATACGAAAAAATTGACACCCTTAAAAATTTATTCGATTGCCACGTTCTAAGATGTAATCTTAACCTTTGAAGGTCTATCTTTAAAATTTGAATGTCGACCCTCAAGCAGACTAATTAATTACATGCCTACCCAGTGACGTTAAATGAGCAACACTTCTGGCATTTTCTGAGACAAAGAACGGGAGTTTAGTTTCTGCCGTTAAAAACAATTAGTTAAATATTTGGTTATTTTACTATTAGAGACTTATCAATCATTATAAAATGAAATGATAAAAATATTGAAATTTATGTGTAAAATAATATGGATTATTATGTTTATAAATTTAAAAATTAAATTT
The DNA here is from genome assembly GCA_949128135.1 of Parasteatoda lunata. NCBI lineage: Eukaryota > Metazoa > Arthropoda > Arachnida > Araneae > Theridiidae > Parasteatoda > Parasteatoda lunata. The sequence goes on from OX421971.1 coordinate 103,379,824, forward strand.
TTTGCATCAAATCAATTTAAATCAACACTACGCAATCATACACAAAACTAAAAGTCATATCTGCTACAAATAAAGAAGCTAAGGCATTAGTAATATTTTATTACAATCATTGTTTGCTTATTTTACATTATTCTATTAAGCAAAACCTGCTTATGCTTTCTGATATAATCATCTAAGATTAGTAATAATTTAAATTTTTCAGTAAATCTCAATGAAACTTTGTTCTTATGAAACAAAGCTGTAAACTAGCACACATTATTGACTGTCACATTTACAAGTTTCAGTTATATCTAAGCAAGACTAATTTATGAAATGAAAAATTTGAGTTAAAACATAAAATATAATTTTTCTCGTTTTAAAATTTTTTTAGTGTCTTTCAATTTAGCTTTAGCAAACGTGAAACATACACTATTACAGTATAAATATTTTCATGAATTAGAGATGCTATTAAAGCTCATTTGTGCAGCCTTATTAAAATACTAAAGACAGTTTGAAACAAATATTTTTATATTCAGAATTAATTATTCTAACGTATTCAATAAATTCACAGGCACAATACCGTTTGTAATGTCCCTAAACTCCAGTTGTCAAGTTCTAGGCTGCTAATGATGTATCTTAATATGGCCTAGTACATAAGTACCTATGAAATAACAGATCATTTTCTTTGTCACAACACACACAACACAAACACACAGGTAGTTTTTCCATGTAAGGGTAGGAAGGGTAGTATTTTCATGTAAAAACGTCAGTAACCTGCAAACATTTCATTTCCTTTTTTTTTTTTTGTTATAAAACTTTTTTTAAGTATTAAAAAAATATTTATCAGTTGGCCTTTAGATGAAAATAATTAATAATACAAAGTATATTTCAACAATATCATACAAACACAGTGTCAAAAATTTTGCATTTCAATAACATAGTAGCTTTCATATTAATGCATATGTTAGCTTTCAATTTGTAAATCGCAGCGAGTGATAAAACTTAAAAATTCTAATTGCACTAGTCTTTACTAAAAAGCATGTTCATCGAATCTTATTCATTTTGCTATCTTCCATAAACGTTTTTACATAGTCATTAATTATAAATAAATAGACAAAATTCAAATTTCACTTATTACATGCAAAAAAGGAGAAAATACTTTACTTTAAAACACATCCAATTTTATTTACAGTTTTACCAAAATTGGTAGACGGGATAATACGCAAGTATTAAAAGCTTACAATTCTCATATTCTAAATTTTATATTGAATGTATAATTGTTGTGAATTATTTCTAACACCAACACAACAGATGACAGGATGTAACCAAAAATTAGAAAAATGAAAACACCAGAAACATCATACAAATGCAATGGGTTGACAGTATTTGTAGTAAAGTGTGAGTTATTCATTGCAGCAATCGAATCTTTCATTTGAACATCTTTGAAACATTTCTGATACAATCCTGAATTCCTCGCACTCGAAACGAAACTATTTATTCTTGTCTCTAAGCAAAAATTTTTACGAAAATAAAAAGAGACCGGGCTAAATGAAACTTTGTCATCGGATATGAAAAAATTTGGATTCATGCCAAACTTCAGCCTCAAAAATGAATCGAAATGAAGAACTGCACCCCCTTTGCCTAAATCTTCGTTAAAATCAATATTCTTTTGATAATCATAAAAATTATTTTTATCTTCAATATGCTTAATTAGTTCTTTCAGTTTGATATTATTGGAGTATATAAAAGAATTTACATCTTCCTTAAAATAAATCATATAGCATTTGTGAGTACCAGCAATAACGGCATTGGAAAGTTCTTCATAATTTTGCACTGGAGGATTTTCTATGGGATTTACCATAAAGGAGAAAAAAACTGCTGAGTAACTGAAAGAAATTATCATAGTAAAGAACAACCAAAACAGGAAATATAATCTGCTTTTCAAGGATTCAATTGGAAACCATAACCCTTGCTTAAAGACAATACTAGACATATAAAAGAGTAGATCCAAATAAGATAATTTATTATTTATTAATTTGATGCCAACTGTTGGCATTAAAAGAAAAACAATAATAAATCCTAACCATGTGTTGAGAGTGAAGGGATAGAGGAACCCAAATCTAGTGGATATAGGTGCAGAATTTCTCACTACAAATGTGTAATAATAGATGTTGTAAGGTGTGCTTAAACCACCTTGAACAAATCGATCGTAAGTCATTTTGCGGAATGGAGATATGTCTGCTGCTCCACTGTCAATAATTTCTGACAGTGTTTGTAGTTCGATCGAATCATAGTAGTATTTAAACTTCACGTTTACACCTAGGAAATCAAGCAATAGCTGAAGGAATTTTCCCTCCACTCCACTAAGTTCATAACGTCCATCTGACGAAGTAGTCAAATTCAAGATGTCTGGCAAGATACTTATCAAAATTGTTAAATCTTTAATGTCACACATTATTTTTCTCGTGTTGTCATTCTCTCCAATTTGGTGAACTAATCAGATAACTCATCACTTTTTATTAGCAAAATATTAGATCTTTAATGTCATATGAGTCATTACTATCTGTTATCTGTCGAAGTTAGTTAACAAAACTGTTGGAACATTAATCTTCTGCTTTACTTTTCTTGCATAAATTTATATTCTATTTATCAAATTTTGAAGTTTGATCTTCAAAGCTGTTTCTTCGTGCTAATTTTCTCTTTTATTCGAGGACTAAATCGATATATTATCAGTTTATTTTAGCAAAACTATTAGATCTTTAACGTCAGGCATTACTTATCTTCTGATAAATATTTTCTTCTATTATATAACATATCAACTTAAAATAATATAACCATGGCATCTTTCATCTCAATATTTTCCTGAGGGGATATTCTATTATATCTTTAAAACTAAATCTTTGCATTTCTATTCGATTTACCAAAGTTTCTAGTCACTTTACCTCAAAGTCACAGTCTCATTATTCACAAAAAATTGGGCTTTTTGCTGGCAAGAACAACAAAATTGGAAAAAGCCAACTTAATATTCCGAACTATTTTTTACTTGAACTGTCAAAATTTTATTCTTTTATAGCATTTCAAACGCATAGCAAGCATATCACAGTTTATTTTTCGCAATAAACTATAAAAAAACTTATTATCAAAAGTTATTTATGAGAAATCAATCTATTCAAATCCCAGTGTAAAAAAACGATACCGAGATTTTAAATGTGAAAACTACTAATGTCACGAAAGAATATTTAATGTTTCTCAAGGTACATTATCGACTTTGAATTGCGTGACTACCTCATCAGATTCCTTTAGAAAATATATAGGAAACGGTGGGATAATAACAGGTAGCTAAGATTCGAATTTCTGTTGGAGCTGATATGATCATTCCATGAGCCGTGGTGGTTCAGGGGATAGAGCGCTCTTTTCCCAATTAGGTGAGGCGGGTTTGAATCCAGGCAAAGGCTGGTTCATTCGAATTCCGCCCCCGGGTCGTACCGACCACAGTGATGACGTAAAAAATATTCTCAGTGGTAGACAGATCGTGGGTTAGAGTCCCCTTGCCATGAGGCTAACCGCGAGAGGTCGTGATTTACCTCTCCATGTAACGCAAATGCGGGTTAGTTCCCTCAAAAAGTCCACGAAGACAAATTTATCCCAATACTTGATCCAGGAGTTCCCTTGTCTTCTGTACGGGGTTCAAAAATTACAAAGCTACGGAGTTGAACATTGGTAGCCGTAAACTGAAAATTCGGTCGGCTGTTTAACGATGGTAATAAAATAAAAACATAAAATATATTTTTCTCAAAAAGTTATAGATGAACTACTTTTTTATAAATGATTTTTTCAAGACATAGTGAAATCACCCGTTTTTATCTCACTAAGAGGGTAAAATTGAATTCACTATGGGAAATTTGGACATGCTGGAATTTCAGTGAAAAAGAAGCAGGTAATATCGATAAATCGATCGTGGTGAGCCGGTTGCCTGACCATGCTCCCATGATTCAAGCAACATGGATTTCGTTCTTTTGAGTGCACTAAAAAGTGCTGTTTTTGCAACACCTGTGGATTCCAAAAGGTTTGGTTGCAAGAAGGTATCCAACAATATCTAGGTGTATTAGAGAGAGTCTGCCAATACTTGGCCCGAAGTGTAACGCATGCATCCCTAGCAATGGTGTAAAAATTCAAAATATTTTGCGACATATTCACATATTATTTACAACAGCACATGCAATATTTTTGTGAAAAAAATACTATAGATGCTTTCAGTCCGGCTGCGATAGCCTGGTTGGCGAGGCACTGGACTCACGACCATGAGGACGGGCGTTCGAATTCAGCCGGCTAAAGACTTCCCGTGTAGTAAATGGTAACTGGTACACGTTAAATCTGTCGGGTCATAAAGTCCTCCATGTTCTCATAACAAATTATACCTCTGAGGGTACTGGATCAGAGATTGGTAGTTCTCTGGTTCAAGTCAAAATTACTATTTGTGGATGTATGACAGCGTCCACCCTATAAACGGGTGTGTGACGTATGGGTGTGGCGAAAGTCGAATTCTTGGCTATAGATGGCGCCACTGGAAAACAAGCACCCCTCTCCCTTAATGGCCTACGACAACAGCATGATTTCAGTTTTGTGTCTCTTTGTTTCTTTTCCCATGACGTTTCCGACCATGGGTCGCTTTGCAATTCAGAATCCTTGTGATGTCCCCTACCCCCCTTAAGGTTAGTCCTTATAATCCTGGAACATCTTTGATAACTATACGTAATATAATTACAACGTTACCATTTAAAATAAATGCTTTCAAGCTTTTAATTTCTAACTGAGAAAGACTTGTATTATAATAATCATATTATTATGATCAAAATGCTTGTGTTCTGATATTTTTAGAATGTTTCATCCTTCTATGCTTTATTCTTTAATATATTATGGCTTGGTTACTTGAGGCTGATGTATACAAAAGTACAATTTTTTTAATTCATGCAACATTAATTTAAAATGAATGCCTCCAGTTTTTCAATTTTTGACATCAAAACACCTGTATGCTGATTTTTTGACCATGTTAAAATATCCTTCAATCTATATTTATATAAAAAAATCGCAGTTATTTGAGGATCTTATATACAAAACTACTCGTAGCTTTCTTCCCATAGTTTTCCGACAAAAGTTGTAAGATATCTAAACTCGGCAAATGCACTCTGTTAATTGCACTAACAAATATATCACATCTTCTGCACCTGAATTTAACTCTTTGATTATTACCTCATGAGTTAAATTTTCAGAAAATGTTTAGGCACTGCAAAGTTAAAATAACCAATTTCGATCAAATAGTTTCAAGAAAGTTTTGAATTTTTTATTTATTTATTTATTTATTTATTTTTTATTTTGCATTTAAATAAATACTTGCATCAATTAAAATTTGCTACCTAAAAATAATGTGTTTCAAGAAACATATTATTGATAAATATAAAAAACGTGAAACCTATTAAAAACCCGAATAGTTGGTACTTTAATGAGCCAGTTATAAGTATATAAAGAGTTTCTCAAAATATGAGTACACAAAGACCTATCAATTTAGAAGGCTTATTATATTTATTTCAAAATTTTAAAAAATTAGTTTTGTTGAACATACCAAATAAATTGGTCGCCCCATACAAAACAATTGTAAAATCTTAATATTTTTCTTATATGGTCAAATTACAAATGGGTTTAGGTTAGCTTTTGGATTCGGTTACTTTTAATGCCAATACGATTAGAAAAGATTTTAAATAACTCATTTTTTTCTAATGGCAGGTATTGAACTTTTACGTTCCTCTCCTGGGAAGATGCCGGAAATGTTGCTCATTTAACGTTACCCAGTGGGCACCTGTGAACTTTCATCAATCTTTTGAAAGCATCGATGGTAGAAGAGTTGTACAACTGCCTTGGAAACCAGAAGTTCAACTTTCGTCGAACAATTATGAAGTCGCAATTCAACGATTTAAATCTTTAACAAGGAAACTGCATGCAAATTCAGAATTCAAAGTAAAATATATTGAGCACATGCAAGATTACATTGATAAAAAACATGTTGAAGTTGTCTCAGAAACACATAATGAAGAACGATTATATTACTTGCCCCATCCCGCTGTAAAGAAAATCACAAATGGAGAAACTAAGTGGCGTATAGGTTTTGATGCATCTTCACATTCTCCAGGTCACCCATCTTTGAACGACGCTCTTGAAGTAGGACCAAATCTTCTTCCTGATATTTTAGCCACATTGTTGAGATTTCGACTTTCTAAAATAGCAATCACTAGTGATGGGCGACAAGCATTTCTGCAGCTGATTCTAGCAGAAGAAGACAGAGATGCAACACGATTTATTTGGTACAATACTACATATACTCCTGATGGGAAACTCTGCACTGAAGATAAAATTGTAACCTACCGATTCACACGTCATCCATTTGGACTCGTCTCTAGTCCATTTTTATTAGCAGCTTCTCTTCGTGAATTGGCTTCAAAACACAAACAAGCATATCTCACGGCAACTAGACATGTTGAGAATAACATCTATATGGATGATTTTGTAACGGGAACGTCTACGGATACTGAAGCTCTGATTCTTTACCAAGAACTGCAGCAACTTACATCACTTATTAGCCTACCATTAGACAAATGGACTACAAATTCTAAGATTTTGAAAGATACGTGGAAACAAGAAAACGTCTCGTTTAAGGATATTACGCAGGTCTTGGGTGTTAAATGGGATATTAACAGTGATGTTTTTCAAATCGATGGGCAGACAAAAATTGTTCAAGCATGTAAAGAACCAGTAACAAAACGCTTATTACTGAAGTTGATGTCAAAGTTTTACGATCCTCTAGGCTTGTCTACTCCGGTTACAGTAGTTGTGAAGATATTGCTTCAAGATGCATGGTTTAGTGGTATTCAGTGGGATGAACTTTTACCTCTATCTGTAGCACACCAGTGGCACAAGTGGATAAATGAATTACACTATCTGAATGAAATATGCATCCCAAGATGGATTGGCTTTTCCGAAAATTCCGACGTTACCATACATGTGTTTTGCAACGCTTCTGAGCGTGCATATGGTGCTTGTTTGTACGCTCGTCACGCAGACGATATTTCTACAGAGATCCATCTCATTTGCAGTCGAAATAAACTAGCCCCAATCAAAAAGGTCACTTTTCCGAGGCTTGAATTGTTAGCTGCACTACTAGGAGCTCGCCTACTCCAATATTTTTGCAGGGAAACGAACCTGAATTCCTACACAGCCATACTATGGAGCGATTCTACTGTAGTTTTAAGTTGGATAAAGGGAAATCCCAACCTTTGGAAAACATTTGTCTGCAACAGAACAACAGAAATTCTTCAAAACACTACTGCAGCACAATGGCGTCACTGCCCCGGTACAGATAACCCAGCGGATCATCTTACTCGTGGTACCTTTCCATCACAGTTATCGAATTTAGAATCTTGGTGGCACGGCCCAAGATGGCTAAAACATGATCCAGAAACTTGGTCTATCAAAGTTTTGTCTACACGTACACAGCCTTTAGTTGAAGCTGAATCACGAAAAACCAAATTTCAATCCTCCTACGTTTCAACTACAGAACCCATCATAGATATATCTCGCTATAGTTCTTACACGAAACTTCTTCGTGTCACTGCCTGGATACTACGTTTTGTATACAACTGTAAAGCTCAGCAATGCATAACTCATGAACTGAATTGTAATGAAATAGAGAAAGCTAAAAACTATTGGATACAAACTGTATAGAATCAATGTTTCTCAGCTGAAATAAACGCCTTAAAAACTGAACGTCCACTGCCGAAAAAATCCAAAATTTCCTGTTTCAATCCCTTTCTCGAAGAAAATTATTTGTGCCTTGGGGGAAGGCTGCAATTTTCAAACATTTGTTCTGATACACGACACCCTTTATTGCTCGATGGTAAACACTATTTTGTCCACCTTTTGATCCAGCATACCCACATACGACTTCACCATTTAGGTGTGCGTATAATCCTGTCCGAGTTACGTTCAACCTTCTGGATTCTAAGGGGACGTCAAGCTATAAAGCACAATTCACAAATGCCTACCTTGCAAGCTGTCCAAAGCGAAATACGGAAAACAAATCGAAGCTCCTTTACCTCCTGAAAGAGTTGTACCTTCTGCTCCATTTACTACCACAGGTATTGATTTTTCTGGACCCGTGAATATTCGATGTTTGAAATCAAGAGACACGGCCTACATAACACTATTTACTTGTGCAACAACACGTGCATTACACATTGAACTTGTGTCGGATCTTACCACAGACAAATTTCTTTTGGCGCAACAACATTTTGTTGGCCGCAGAGGACTCCCACACACAATCTATACCGACAATGCTACCACATTTCATGCAGCAAATAAGGACTTGATTCTATTATGGCAAGTTCTGTCATCAGCTAAAACTCAACAATATTATGCCCAAAATGGCATAACTTGGAAATTTATCGCCCTACGAGCGGCTTGGTGGGGAGGCTGGTGGGAACGCCTAATAGGAGTTGTCAAGCGATGCCTACGAAAGGTACTCGGACGAGCACTCCTTGACGAGGAAGGTCTGTCTACGGCCCTCATTGGGATAGAAGCCGCTCTGAACAGCCGACTATTGGTTTACGAAGGTTAAAAAGATGACAATTCCACAGCCTTAACACCAAGCCATTTCTTGACAGGACGAAAACTAACGGCCATTCCATTCAGCCCAAATAACAACACGAAGCTTAAAAGAATCTACAAGCAGCAACAGGACTTACTCGACTGCTTTTGGAAAAAATGGTCAAAGGAATATTTACTTCAATTGCGGTCATTTCATCAAGTTCGCAATCAGGATGATATCATTAACATCCGAATTGGCGATATTGTACTCCTGCAAGAAGATGTCCGACCACGGCACATGTGGAAGAAAGCTAGAGTGGTGAACTTGCATGAAGGACGAGATGGAAGAATAAGATCCTGTGAGCTGAGAGTTAATGATCGCAATATAGCCCACCCGGTAGATCTGGACATCCGCCTCGAGGTCGACCAGGGTGGGGAGGATATTGAGTTCGAGATTACTTAGATAAATTTGAGTTTACTGTTCTGGCAACTTCTGCTTGCTTTTTTTACATATATTTTTTATGTAAATAAAGTTAAGTTTTTTCAGTTTGTTCTACGTGACATTCAGTCTAATTTACTCTCCACAAAGTCCAATAAAGGCTATACTAGACATATAAAAGAGAAGATATAAGATAACTTCTTGTTTATTATTTTAATGCCAACTTTTGGAATTAAAACAAAATTAATAAAAAATCCTAACCATGTGTTGAGAGTGAAGGGATAGAGGAACCCAAATCTAGTGGAAATGGGTACAGAATTTCTCACTACAAATGTGTAATAGTCGATGCTGTAAGGTGCGCTTAAGCCACCCTGAACAAATCGATCGTAGGTCATTTTGTGGAATGTAACAATGTCTGCTGCTCCACTGTCAATAATTTCTGATTGTGTTTGAAGTTCGATCGAATCATAGAAGTAACTAAATTTTGCGTTTACACCTGAGAAATCAAGCAATAGCTGAAGGAATTTTCCTTCGACTCCACTAAGTTCATAACGTCCATCTGACGAAGTAGTCAAATTCAAGATGTCTTGCACTTTACTTATCAAAATTGTTAATTCTTTAATGTCACACATTACTATTCTCGTGTTGTCTATATCTTCTATTTGTGAACTAATCAGATAGCTCATCAGTTTTTATAAGCAAAACTATTTGATCTTTAATAACACATGCATTGTTATTCTCGTGCCAATTGTCTTTTTGTTTTTTAAACTCATCGAAAATAGTTCACAAATCTGTTGGAATATTAATAGCAAGCAATCTTACATAAATTTATATTCTATGTTACAAAATCATCAAGAGTATTTATTAAAAACGTTCTATCTTAAAAGCTGCACATCTCTTTCGTGCTAATTTTCTTTTTCATTTGTGAACTAATTATCCATATCATCACTTCTTATTAGCAAATCTATTAGATTTTTATTGTCTGGCATTACTCATATTCTGCTAAATATTATATTTTGTTATATAACTTATCAACTTAAAATAATACAAATGTAGCATATTTCATCTTACTCTCTTCCTGAGCCGATATTCTGCTATATCTTTGAAACAAAATATTTACTTTTCTGTATTATTTACCAAACATTTTTGTCTCTTTACCTCAAAAGTCCCAGTCCCGTGTTTTGCAAATATTAGGCTTTTTGCTGGAATTATATGTAAGGAGAACAACAAAATTAAAAAGAGCCAACTTAATATTTCGAACTACTTCTCACTTGAAATGTCATAATTTTACTGTTTTAGAGAATATCAAACGCACAGCAACTCACAGGTTTTTTTTCAATAAACAATAAAACAAACGTATTTATGTAAATTATGTGAAATTAATCTATTCAACTCCTAGTATAAAACAATATCGAGATTTTAAATATGAAAACTTATAATGTCACGAAAGAATATTTAATGTTTTCCGAGATTCATTATTAACTTTGAATTTTGTGACTGCCTCATTTTACTCCTTTGGAAAATGTGTAGGAGAAAGTGGGATAATACTGGGTAGCTAAGATTCGGAGGCAGATTTGAGCTAAATTTTTTGACCTAGAAACAATCTGATTTAACCAAGATATTCATTCTTTAGCTGTATACAACGTATCATTCTCAAAACGTTAAAGGTGTACTTTTTTTTTATAAATGATTTTTTCTAGATAAAATCAAACCACACTGATTTAAACCACTAAAGGAGTAAAATTGGGTACACATGTTAACTATGTGGGAAATGGGAAATATATAAATGCCAGAATTTCAGTGAAAATGAAGCAAGAATTTCTATTAAGCAGTTTGAGAAAATTGCGCATGCAATTTACTTATGTTGCAGTCTAGGCAATACACAAGAGAGGAGGAGAAAGAGATGGGGAATTTTCTGGAGGTCTGACACGGAGGAGGATCCGACCTAATTTCAAAAAGTAGTATTTGTCAATATTTATTCAAAAGAAAAGGACATTTGTTTTCTTTATATCTACATAAGAAATCGAATTTAGAATAGACGCTTTTTAAAGGATCTATATAATGTGGAAAAGTTATATATAAGGCTTTTTGTGCCTTGAGGATAGGATCCGCAATAAACTGTTCGCTAGGGCCCGAGAAACCTTTGTTCAATCTTGATTGTAGCTATGTTCTTCCTCCATTGAACTGCAGCTTTCATACTCCCATCATAAACTCACATCATGTCGGAAGGGTGCGGGACTGGTGAGCTAATTTACAATCCAGCTGGCTTTAACAACTTGCTTACTTTTTGGAGATATTTTACTTGGATGTTCTTGGTTGCAATTTAAAAGCAAGCTTTTGATTATTTTTTTTAGAATTTGTTACCTAAACTAAAGAGGTCAAGAACCAAGTTGCTTTTTAATTAATTCAAGAAAATGCCAAACAGAAGTGCGAGTCGGTAAAAGCCAATAGATTGAAAAATCGAGACTGGGTCGTACCCAATTTTACCCCGAGGGAAGAGGTTAAGGAAACGAAATAAAGCAGTGCTAATTATCGAGCTAAATCCTTATTGTTTCTCAGGGTATGAATCTTTATTAAACTAATAATATGCTGCAAATTAGTATTTATAACTGTAATGAGCAATAAATAAGGATAGCTTTAAAGCAGAGAATATAAGAGAGTTGACATAGTAAAACAAACTTATCTACTCAGGCGCCATGATCTAATCAACAACATGCTTACATGGTAGGTCCTTTTTATGAGCACTAAAGTGTAATTCAGAGTTTGTCCGCTAAAAATAAAATCATTGAAATCTAGGTACTAGTTTTTACTTCACTCTCCTCTACTAAAATTAATGATTTTCACGGGATACATGCATTGCAAATAAAAACGTGAACATGATATACAACACTATATGAATAACGAGTTTGAAATTGCTATTATCTGAACAATTAAATACCATCAGGTGCCGGTGTTGACAATCAAATTTTGAGAGGGATAGTTCTACCTAAAAAGTTCTACCTATTTCTAAAAAGTCCACCACGAAGGTACATTTCTCCCAATATTTTATCCAGGAGTTCCCTTGTCTTCTTGATTGGGTTCAAAACTACAAGGTTATGGAGTTGAACATTGGTAGTCGCAAACTTAAAATTGGATCGGCTTCTCAACGACGGTAATAAAATATTTAATTTAAGATCTATACTTTAATTTTGATGCGAAAATTTGAACTATTTATTTTAATTTTGACGAAAATTCTAAAAATGTATAGTAACAGCGTGATAACGAAACAACTTTTTCTTTAATACGAGAAAAAAAATTTTTTCATAATTTACAAACAATTTCGTTCTTCAACGTTAAAACATGAAATGCGTCTAATTGTCAAATAATTTTTTTTAGATTTACTGCATGTGTAATTGAAGACAGTTAAATACCTACCTTCAATAGAGGCATTCTTCAAATAACGTCCTCAAGGCATGTATTGGGAAATTTTTTGAAAAATATTAGTCTGGGATAAAACATTGCAATGCCTTTTCAAATCAGCGCATGCTTTCTTTCGTGTTTAAAATGTGTTAGTAATGTATCTAGCCAAAAATTAATAGTTACTATTGATAGTTACTATTGACGTCAATATAAATTTCTGGATAAGTTTATAGAGATGGTACATTTTTAATTGTTTATCCCATTTCATTCCGTTGCTTTTATTGGCTTCTATATTTGTTTCTATGTTGTTCTAAATTCGTCAATATATTTTTTTTTTATAAGTTTGTAAATATAGTGCGTGTTTAATTGTTTATCTCATTTTATACGGATCATTTATTTGTTTTTATTTGTTTCAATACCTTTATCGTGAATAATTGCAAATAGATTTAGATTAAATGTTTACTCTAAAAATGCAAATCTATGCTAAAAAGCTTTTATCGTTGCCATGCATTTAGCATAATATAAATTTCATTCATTTTTATATTTGTTAAGAAATATTTCTACTGCCGCCATTATAAGTAAAAAGATGTAATATAACCAGAAAATAATAAAATATTAAGTAATAGAGGATATAAATTGCATTATTTTATATATCTGTTCAGAATTCCTTTTATTATCTACAGAAGAAAAGAAAAAATATATCCAGAATATAACAAACTATAAATTTGTCTTCAATATAAATTTCATTGTTTCGCATATCTGTTCAGAACTATTTCTATTATCAGTACGAAAAAAGATAGAGAATATAAACCAGAAAATAATAAAACATAATAGACAATATAAATTTCATTACTTTGCATATTTGTTCAGAATTATTTTTATTCATCTACACAAGAAAAAATAAAATATATCCAAAAAATATGAAACTATAAATTAATCTACAACATAAATTTCATTGTTTTGTATATCTGTTCAGAATTATTTCATATTATAAGTACGAGCAAAGATATAGAATATAACCCAGAAAATAACAAAACAAATTAGACAATATAAATTTCATTACTTCGAATAGTTTTTCTGAATTATTTATATTCATCTATACAAGAAAAAATGAAATATATCCAGAAAATAATAAAATATAATAGACAATATAAATTTCATTACTTTGCATATTTGTTCAGAATTATTTATATTCATCTACACAAGAAAAAATAAAATATATCCAGAAAATAATAAACTATAAATTAATCTACAACATAAATTTCATTGTTTTGTATATTTGTTCAGAATTATGCCATATTTTCAGTACGAGCAAAGATATAGAATATAACCCAGAAAATAACAAAACAAGGTAGACAATATAAATTTCATTACTTTGCATATTTGTTCAGAATTATTTCCATCACTAGCACGAAGAAAGAAAGAATGTAACCAAAGAATAATAAAATAAGAACACCGGAAATCTCATGCAAATGCAATGGATTAACAGAATTTGTATTGAGATATGAGTTTTTCATTGCAGCGGTAATATATTTCATTTGGACCTCTTTAAAACATTTCTGGTATAATCCAAAATACCAAGCACGTGAAATGAAAATATTTATTCTTTTCTTCAAGCAAAAATTGCTGCGAAAATAAATGGAGAACATTGAAAATGAAATTTTATCATCGGATATGTAAAGGATTGGATTTAGACCATACTTCAACCTCAATACCGACTCTGAATGAAGCACTGCATCACCCTCAACTAGAGCATCATTAAAATCTCTATTCCTCTTATAATCAAAAAAATAACTAAATTCTTCCATTCGCTTAATTAATCGTCGAACGTTGTCGTTCTTTGAAAATTTTAGTGAGTTTATGCTTGTTATTATGGGAAACATGTAACATTTACGAGTCCCAGCATAGACTGCATTGGAGAGCTCATCGAAATTTCGCACTGGAGGATTCTTTAAGGGATTCACCAAAAAGGAGAAAAAAACTGCTGAATAACCAAAGGAAATTATCATGGTGAAAAACAACCAAAACAAAAATAATAATCTGACTTTTAAGGAATCGAGTGGAAATTGTAACGGTTGCTTCAAAACGCAACTACACATACGAAAAAGTAGATCCAAATAAGAAAACTTATTATCCATTATTTTGATGCCAAATATTGGAATGAATATAAAAACAACGAGAAATCCTATCCATGCTTCGAAAGTGAAAGGTTGGAAAAATGCAAATCTTGTTGATATGGGTACAGAATTTCTAACTGCAAATGTATAATAGTTGAAATTGTATGGTGCACTTATAAGACCTTGATCAAAGCGATAGTATAGCATCAAATGGGTCATGGCTATGTCTGCCTCTCCCGCATCAACAACTTTCTTAGGTTCTCGAAATCCTTCAAAATCTCTGAAATATTTAAACTTGGCCTTTACGCCCAAAAAGTTTAGCAATAGTAGCAAGAATTTTCCTTCAACTCCATCAAGTTTATAGCGTCCATCCGAGAATGTAGTCAGATTCATAACATCATCAAGTTCATACATCGAGACTGTTAAATCTTTAACGTCACACATAATTTCTCGCGTTTCGTTTTTCTATTATTTTCTACAAACTCATTTGATTAAAAAAAAAATTCTTTATTTTTAATGTTAGGTATTTCTTCACTTTTTTCACTAACTTAATTATAAGATCTTCTTTCAAGTTAGATGAACTTTTGATTATATTTGATAAGTTTCTTAACTTTGATTTATAAAACTGTTAAAACTAAACAACATATTGCTTTTTTTTCGCACCTACATTCTTTTCTTTTTCACAAGCTCTTTGACTTTCCTTAATAAGTAAGATTTGTAAAGTTTATAAGCAAGGCGTAGATTAATGTTAGACAGGAAACGGTCATTTCATTGTTTGCCCCCCCCCCCACTTTACTCATAGTATATTCATTTGACATTTTTATAGGAAATCAAACGCCAATACAATTGTTTAGAAACGAATGTGAAAGTTAATGGATTATTTAAGCAAAACATGTGAAAAGTTTATTGTAATATACGATAAGTACGAAATATTTTCTTTGATTTCTCTGAATTTTTTATGCATTTCTCAGAACGTAAGAGTCTCATACGTGAGAAAATAATCATTAAAAATATTAGCTGAATAATTTATCAAACTTTATAAACAAACTTTATAGTTTATAGACATATTATATGAATAATATACCAGAAATCATTAAAACCTATAAGTTCCTGAATGAATAAATATCATTGAGTGAGTATATTAATGCTTTCCAGCAAAATAAAAAGAAAATAAAAAAAGTGATGAAAATAAAATTGAACAACAGCTATAAAATAAAATACGTTCCTCAATTAGTTCAAAAATTGATTTTATAACAATGATTTCAGTTTTTAAGAGTATACGCTATTTACATAATTGCTTTAGCGCTATTCGCAAGCATTTGACATGATGGTAGAATAATAATAAAGCACGCAATTGTTTTCTTTCACCTTTTTTTATTAAAGTAAAATTGTATAAATTTATGAAAATGAAACGCAAGAATTTTTGCTTGTAATGAATTATAAAGGAAAAGTTTGAAAATTTGGTGAATTTTGTTGTATTTTTGGTTTTATGGGAACGCCAAAAAGCACGGTAATTTTTACTGAAACGTTTTAATAATGACTTCTAGAAAAATTAACAATAAAATATAGTTTTATTATAAGCCCAAAATTGGGTCGGCTCTTTAACGACGTTTATAAAATAAAATAAATGCTTAATCAATAAGTTCGTTTGACTTATGGGTTAGGTTAAAAATTATAAAATTAAAATTATGTTTATATATATATATATATATTATTTAAAAAAAAGTTTGTAAAACCCAAATTCTGGCCTGCATGAGGAAAAATCGACTTCACCAATCCTCACCTAAGTTATAGAGTTTACC
Source organism: Parasteatoda lunata (assembly GCA_949128135.1). Classification (NCBI taxonomy): domain Eukaryota; kingdom Metazoa; phylum Arthropoda; class Arachnida; order Araneae; family Theridiidae; genus Parasteatoda; species Parasteatoda lunata. The sequence goes on from OX421971.1 coordinate 103,396,194, forward strand.
TATGAGTTAAAAACTCTTTTCTAATCAATTGGTATATTTATAATAATGAATTTCAGAACATACCATGTTACAAAATTAACCAACACCTTATTGAAGAGTGAAGGCCTACCCACGGGTCACTTTAGTTGTCCGAAGAAATAAATATAAACTCTGCATTGGTGTGTCACAGCTTTCTGACTACTAAGGGATAGGATTTATAGTTTATAGTAATTGATTCATTGAAATGCAGATTAAAATGTATGTTTCATTTGTTTTTCACATTTATAATTTCTTTCAGTTATTCAGCAATATTTTTTTCCCTCATGGTAAATTCCTTAAGCAAATTCTTCAATGTGAAATTACGAAGAAATGTTTATAGCTGTAAGTGTTGCAAATGTTACATGCTTTATTCTAAAACACCTACAAATACTCTAAATCATTACAATAAAGTTAAACTTCGTGAGCTAATATAAAAATGATAGAATTTTTTTTTACATTTTAGAAAGAATAAAGGTTTTATGAAAATTTATCTGATACCTAATACAGTTCTTCATATAGATTCTTTTTATAGGTTGAACTGTAGTAGAAATATTACACAATGAAATGTAGTAGCAATCATACACAAAACTAAAAGTCATATCTGATACAAATAAAGAAGCTAAGACATTAGTAATCTATATATATATATATTTCTCTTACACGGCGACAAAAAATAAGCCTCATTACAACTCCCCGAATGGCAACGCTAGAAGATCGACCAATGATTGCTGCTAAAAATGTCACATGCCAAATCTAGCTGAGGTGGTTTAACATATAGCACTTTTAAAAACGGAAACTGAAATAACCAGAGAGAGCATTCTCACCAAATGTGATCTCTTCCGTTGTTTTTTTTGTTATTAACAAAGCCCTTAATCTTTCTCAGTATTTGTGTTCTCAGTATTTATTGCAAATTAATGTTTAGTTTCTGCAAGTTTTTCTTTTGTATGTAAAAGTTCTAAGACTTATACTTATGTTTTTAACAAAGTTGTGAATCGTTCATGGTTATTATTTTTTAAAAACATAATGTTTTGTTTATGAAGGTTTTTCCATTGCAATTCACTTATTTCAACTTTTAATAGACTTAATTATAGCCAAAATTTTAACCTTTTTTAAAGAGATATCAGTTTTAGAAATTTTATCTTAAGATTTTATACTAAAGCACATTTCTAATACGTTTTACGAATTACATGTCATTTATTTGAATTCAAAATTATTTTAATGACTTAGTATTTATTAAAAAGATGTAATTTTTTTTTTTAAAAAAAGTTGTTATATGGATTTGAATGATTGTTTTAAATTCTTAGAATTTTGTGCATTTGCAATGTACTTAAGTTAGTAGCGAGCGAAGCGAGCTTGGTTTGCAAAGCAAACCATATAAGATTGCGTAGCAATTTTCGGGGGTAGGCGAGTAGGGGGCGGTGCCAACTAGTATTTTATTATTATCATTGTTTCTCAACCTCTCTGTTTATTTTTCATTATATATTAAGCTACGTCAACCCCTGAAACTGCTTTCGAAGCAGTGCAGTTCGCTTTAAACTATAATTTAACGAATTATTACTAAAAAGACAACAAAAAAAAGTCATGATGTATTAGATGATAGATCTTAATTTGGTATTACCGGGAGAATTAATGAATAAGTTTCATTAACAATTGTGAAGATGTTAATCAACGAAAAACTTATTTTGAAAATATCTAAAGATAGAAGTTTTATTAATTTCTTCGAAAATATTCAATCAATGTATGAGGAATTAAATTTTTTTGAAATATTGTTATTTCAATATTAGTCTTAAAATTGGGGCTTATATCCGACAGTTAAATTTGTAGGCCGGGGGCGGCATCTAGAATAGTTCCTTATTTCAATTTCAGTGTAAGCAAAAACTGAAAACAAATTAGCTAAAAAATGATTTTCCTTGAAAAAAAAACGAAAAATTGCGATAGTAAATTTCGAGAAGGATTATCAGAGAAACAACCCTTCTTTATAGATTAATTTAGTTATTTTTACACAAAACAAAATAATAATTCAATCTTTCATAATTGCACATCCTTTTCATTATTCATTCAATATATTAGAAAAAAACAGTATATTAATTAAATATTTTGATAAAAACAACAAAAACATTAAATGAATAATGGATTATTAAATATATGTTTTATTACAGGTTTCAAAAATCGTAACTAGTTAAAAAATTTCCGAACTCTCGGAACCCTGTAAACCATCCACTGAGCCATAGGGTTCCACGAAACACCTTTCGGGAATCGCTGTATTAGATTTTATATTTATTCATATTGTGTAAAATGGAAATTTGAGAATTGAAACTTCTTAAAATCTTAGCTTCTTACATGTTTCGAATTGTATATTTGAACAATTAATATGATCATATAAACCAGCAGTTCCTAATTTTTGGACTGTAGAACACTAAAGAATCAACCTTCTTTTGGCAAAACTCCGACTTTGTAAACAAAGTTCATTAGCAGTTGTGAATATGCTATTCACAAATGAATACTATATGATAAATATTTCATATAAACTAGCGATTCCCAACTTTTTACGATTCAAAAATAGCTAATTATTTTTTAAATATTTAAAATATCAAAAAATTATCATCATTTATGAATAATAGTCTGAAAATTAGATTTTATTTTCAGACAGTTAAATTCAAGAGTCATTTAAATTTTGTATATATATGTTGAAAAGGAATAAGATGAATTACTGTTTTCAAACAGAATTGTTATAAACTTTTAAAAAAAACTTCGAAAAGTTGAAAAGAAGCAAAAAATTTAATAACTCAAGGAAAATTAACTTGAAATTTTAAAAAAAAAATTGAAAGAAGAAGATGTGTTGCAGTTAATGAGACATAAGTATTCGTTGCCATCATTTATTCTCTCTAAATTACGTGAGATAAGAAATTTTCCGGGAAATAATAAGACTTTTTAATTGTTTTAGGAACATGGTATAACCAGACGTACTCTTTATTGGAAAGCAAAAGAGAACTACTTGAGAAATATAGCACAACAGAACGGAATAAACTCTTCCGACAAGATGAATGGCGACTTTTAGACATAAAAAAGCATTGATTAGTTACATCAAAAGCATGACTTTAGTTCATTTAGGTTACGAAAATTTTTTAATCATTTATTTTGTTACCATTTTTAATTTTCTATGTACAGCTGATTTTAGAAAAAATAAAGAAATTTGTATATTTTTTTAATTGTTTTAGTTCAGTAAATGTTTGGAATGTTTCTTCTGTTAACTTCAGTTACTTATACAATTACTTATACAATACATCTGGCACTTATACAATACATCTGGTACAAGCAATATTCAAAAACCAGCATCCAGTCTTTCCCTTTGCTAAACTGTGGAGAATTTTTTCGCAACGAATTTCACACTGATGGTAGATTAGGGAAAAAAACTTAAGTGTAGGAAATACCGATTAATATCCTTTAACGCTGTTTTTTGAATCTCCGTTGCCAAGGAAAATAAAAAAGCCATAGTTTAAGTGCTTTACACTTAAAGTAATTAGATCATGTAAAACTACGTGTATATGACACAGCTACATGTATGTGATCAGCGTAGGACATACCGGGCAATGGCACTTAACTAGAACTAGTATGACTAGACCTTTGGTAAATCTCCGAAATATATACTAGGTCTAGTTGAGTGCCACTGCCCGGTATACCTTTGCCCGGTATATCCTACACTGATGTTTTTTTAAGGGTCAGTGCCACTGCCCGGTATACATTTGCCCGGTATACTCTACACTGATGTTTTTAAAGGTTCATTGCCACTGCCCGGTATGCATTTGCCCGGTATACCCTACACTGATGTTTTTTTAAGGTCAAGTGCCAATGCCAGGTATATATTTGCCCGATACTCCAAACACTGATGTTTATTTATATAAATTTGATATAAAGAAATCGAATGGGGTACACGATATAATTTTTACTCAAAAAGCTATAACGCTTAGTAAGCATGTCATGATAATAATTTATACCGAATAAATTAATAACAAATCGGATGTAATAAATATTTCGGACATTCACCAAAGCGACTATGTGATTGTCAACATTCACCGGTGAAAGTCAACAACCACCGATTTCGGTTATTCACAGCAACATGCACATCATTTACATAATAACCTCATCAGGACGTTTATTTCATACTTTGCCTAAATAGCATTTGGCATTCTATAGAATGCTTAGGCATTCTATACAATGCCTAGGGAAAGTATGTAATAATTCCCACATTTCATACTTTGCCTATAAACGTCAGGCATTCTATACAATGCCTAGGCGTTTTATACAATGTCGGCGCTTCATACTTTACCGGTAACATATATAACAATGAAATTAATTTATTTTTAATGCAAAATCTTTTATTCTGCTTTGCATTATCAAATGCAATAATTCTGAATAGTTCAAAATTAATATAGTAATTTGACAAAGTCTAATGGGTTGACCTGAAAATAACCACTAGTCACGTGACGAGCTAACGAAAATAAATAGCGACATAAAAAAATTGATTGCGCATTAAATTTTCCTGGACGGTGAAGTCAAGTCAGTATGTTTAACTAAATATTGTCATATATATCTTATAGCCGTAGATTATTCGTGATATGAATTTTTTTTAAAAATATAATGCATTCCTAGCAAAGAAAAATATTTGCCAAAAGTGGCTATTAAATGAATAGGACCTATCGGCATTGATAAAAGACACATGAGGTTCGAGGAGAAAGTGGCTACCATAGAGTCTACTAGACACTGGTTACTAACTGAAAATTTAAATCTTCAGTTATAACTAATGGGTTTAAAAAAAAAAAAAAAATTGTTGCTCATAACTATAATTTCTGACTTGAAATAATGACGGTAAGATATCTGTTTAAGCATATATTCAAACATTATTATGTATTAATTACTTTAATATTTTAAATTTACCTTCAAAAACTTCAAATGGATTATTTAATATTCGCATTTAATTTTTTGATAGTTCTTGATTTTTTCGTAAGGTTTTGACGTTTGTTATGCCAAAAACCGAAAATTGATTTCTTTAAATCTGAGTGGGATCTAATCTTTGATTAGCTGGAAAATCATGGTATAATTGCATGCCCCATTAAATAACAATTAATTTTTTTATCTGGTGCTGGCTTCAGGCACAGAACTCCAGCCAAAATTAATTTCCATTAAAAAATTTCTAAATATCTTTAATTAAATCTTTTTACAGTTTCCAATCCCAACAATTAAAAATACAAATATATCAACAATGATACATTTACTAAAAAAAACAATTGACGATATATAATTGTTAACAATGGTGATGGTTTTTATCCGCTCTAACAATGCTAACAAATAATATCAATTGTTACAATAGTTATGTTCCAAAAAAAAGTATCATTCTTGATTGAACTGCTATAAAAAGAGGTTTGATTAAGCGCTTGAGATATTTCAAAATGCCTTTTGGTGTAAAAAAGTGGATAAGAAAGCAAATGTAAGTCAACTTATTTCATACTTAAATCATTTATTAGGAAATTAATTTGTATTAAAGTAAATAATAAAAAATAAATATAATAAAGTTAAACTGTACATATTTTATGAGTGTTTAGTACCTATTATAGTTAACATCATTTTGCTCTACAATATTACTTTTGTAATTTAGATTTCGAGTTGCCTTTATTTTGCAACTAAGAGCAAAGTATAAAAAATGGTTTAATTTAAATATGCTTTTTCAGAAAAATTATTTTTGTAGATTGTTTGATTAACTCTCCAAAAATAATTAAATTTCGCTCATATTAATGAAATTTATTTTTAATCTGATTTTTATAAATATAGCCGTGAAATAACAATGGTTAAGGTGTAAAGTAAGGGACTGTTTAATTTAGTGTCAATTTTTGGTAATAGTTTACAATCGTTTTTGGCGATTTGCAAATAAACGAATATATATGTAAACCACATAAAAGTTAACAAAAGTTGAGTTAAGCCGTAGGTGACGTCATTAAAAACAAAGTTTGCAAAGTATATCCTGATAACAAGAAATATGATTTCAGCAAAACTGAACGAAAATTATCGCCAAGGCAAGAGGCCCCGATTCTATACTTTTCAAAATAGTATTACTGAATTCTTACCAATTCAGCTATATCTTCATTTGACTTGCAAAAGAACATGAGATTTGGTACTAATATCTGTCTATAACATTATATTCAGCATTAGTGTAGTAGTGCCATTTGTTTTAGTGCCGCAGTAAGGCACTCTAAAGGTTGGTTATATTCCAGTCGCAATCTACTTGATGCATGTACAACAGGACAGAATGTCGGCGGCAAACAGATAACGATCTTAAGTTCATGCTTACAACGTTAAACAGAATTATTGAACTAAAATTTGAAAGCAATCATAATATGGTTCCACTTAGTGCGAGAAATAATTGGTGTCTTTTATACTTCAAAACATAAATATTTATTTATACTCTTTCAATTGCAGGTAATAGCGTTTTCTGTATCTTACAGCAAATTCTTAGAAGTTTTAAATAGATTTATTTAAAAATATTTTTTTTGCCCTCTTGGCTTTAATGTGTGTTTTTATTTCATTTTAACTTATCGTAATTGGATACCTGCAAGTAACGTCATCGATGGTAATCGTGACGTCCTCATGATACTTGAGAATTCAGAAGCCAATCAAGTTCAAGCGAGACACAGCTTAGAGTGATTTTAATCATATGGTTAGGGATTATCATTTAAATTTTTCTCGAGTTACAAGTACCGGATTACAGCCCATTATTGCGGCAAAGACAAAAAGGAAATGTTTCAATGTTTACATTTTAATAAGTATAATTTAAAAGTTTAAGATTACAATAATAAGGGCGCAGGAAGGAGTTTGAAATAAATTTATTTGGCCTTTTAAATAATTCCTCAGAAATCAGAAGAGTAAAGTATAAAAAAATTGCGATGAAAATTCCTTCATTCAACTCAAAATACCCAAAATGACAATTCCGGCGCTTAACACCCAGTGACCTCCGAACACAAAAAGTGTTCCGCAATCACTACCCTTAATGTACATTTTCAGAATCTTCGCTAAAAATAAAGTAAAAAAATGTACGAGAAAAAAAGCATAAAATTTATCAAAATAAAATGAATCACCAATAAAAATAGGGTGGGACTGTAGACATCAAAACATGTTTCATCAACGAGTGAAACTTGAAGGGGCTTCTAATAATTAATGTTCCCTTCATCACTGTTTCCAATGGCAATCAAACATATTTAGATTTTTTATGTCCACCTCCCTTGATAGTGATTTTCAAATTTCGAAAATGTTTTTCTTTTTACTTCAACTTTCGACTTCTAATGTTTGTATGTTTTAATTTCGTTTTTGACAACGATTCAAAAAATATGCATTAAGGAGAGAGCGATAAGGGATTACTCTGTATTTTTAGATCCTATATCAGTAATGAAACAACAAATTTACACTTTAAGTATCGAAAATTAATGCTGAAAAACTAAAACATTTTATCAAAATCTGAAGAATTATTCGTGAGGTATGCTGAACTAGAAAGATGAAAATCAGCACTATCACTGGAGGGCAGAGAAAAGAAGTTAGACACCGTTATTATTAAAGCTTTAAAGTAACATTTGAATAAGAAAAGGTATTTGAAAATATTGAATTGGGCATTACCCATAAACCTTGGCTCAGAAGTTAAATGATTTTTTATGATTATTTTTATACTCTCTGCATAAAATTTATTTAAGATAGGAAGGAGTGAAATCATAGTTTTATCGGGTAAAATTGATGATAAAAGCCCGTTTTTGGCATTTTAATTTTCATTTTAGAGTCAACGTCAAAAGATCTGGCGTCAAAAAGTATGGCTATTTGAAGGAAGATGGAGTGATTGAGAAAAAGAAGGGAAAACCCTTCAACCACAAATCTTATTTTAAGGATGTTGTGTTGGACAACTATGATGTGATTAAACCCTTCGTGGGAAGAATCGGATCAGAATACCTGGATCTCAATTTGGCTCAGGTAATTTAATATATATCATTAATGCTTATTTTACAAGTAATTTATTTTTATTTCTCGATTCTGTTTTTATAAATCCAAAAACATAATGGCAAAAATTTCTTGTTCTACTTATATGCGTGCGTGTAACCAACCATCTTTAAGCCAGCAAGAATCGCAGCATTAGTACTTTAAAAAATACAAGTCTTCGTGGGGCTAGTGTAGAAACATAGTAATGAGGCTTGTGTGGATTGTTTGATTTAAAAGTTAGCAACTTCAGTTTTTTTTTTTTTTCACTTTAAAATAGCAATGATACCAGATCGATATAAATAAATTTAAAGTTCTTGATAACACTGACTCAATAAGAGTTAGATTATGTGCTAGTTAAGTTTTTTTCTCTTTTTAAAAAAGTAAGCAAAAACAGTGTTGTGCTCAATATTGGTAGAGTACATTTTTTTATTTCTTTTATTTTATAAATTTTGAGATTATGATGTTACATTTTTAAGCAATAGAAAAGTATGTAGCTTTTCTAATCATAAACCTTTCATTTTCATTCAGAAAAACGTATTTTTCAAATCTCAAGAGATAAAATTGTCACAAAACTTTTTTTGTCCCTATCTGGTAGAACTACCAGGACTACATTTCACTACATATCTAAAGTGGACAATTCTATTTGTAAGAAAAAATAAAAAATTCAAAAAACAAATTATCAAATAAACCAAATTGATTTTCAATGGCCTTTTTAGTATAGTGGAGTAGTATACTTTTAATACATTCTTATATTACAATTTAGAATTTTATTTTAGAGGAAATAGTATAAATATTGTTAGCCCGACCTTTGTCAACACAAAATTCTTTTAAAATTACTCACTAACAAAATTATTTTTAGAGAAATTAGTTGAAATTTTATGTCTATTTATAATTCCCTTAATATTAAAAATCAAGTTTTTATAACATTGACAAAGTGCCCATTTCCATTCCATAAATAGACGAATTGGTAAAGAGAGTCTCTTGGACAAAAACTCTTGAGTTTTAAAATTTTACTTTTTTTAAATTTGTTTACATATTTTTTCCATTTTAAAAATCTACTATAACTGAATTTAATTTTTTTTTAATTAATGTAGATCTACTTCGAATTGAATTTTATTTTTTTTCTAAATTTACGAAGATGTACTTAGATTTTTAGATGTACTTTAGATATTTTTGTGACAACTAGGCTATTTTCAGAGAATACCAAAATGTGATATGCTGTTACATTTTGTTTTATTTTCAATGATATATGATTTTTGTTTTTTGTTTTCTTTTTCAGAACTTTTTCATTTAAGCCATTGTTTTCATTTTATTCTTTATATATGATCTGTGAATTGATGTTCAGCAATTTTATTTAATTATTCACTTTTGTACAGCCAGAAAATCTTGATGCAGCCTTCCCCGGTGATCCTAATGACACTGGCAATTCCGAGATCAAAAATGATCCAAATAATTGTAAGGACTAAATTGTACATACCTTGAACGTTAGTACTTTCTGGACATTTTCAAGAGAAATTTGAAGAATTTGACGCATAATTTTTGAGTGACATGAGCCCCTTAGCGAATGGACTCTTTATTTGAAATGGAAAACTTTCTCGACTATGCCAGAAAGACCAAAATATATTGAAGGACTGTTGATTATAGTGTGAAATGAGCCCCTAAAAGGCGGACTCTTTTTTGCGTGATATGAGCTCCTAAAAGCGTGGACTCTTTTTGTGTGATATGAGCCCCTAAAAGGGTGGACTTTTTTGTGTGACATGAGCCCCTAAAAGGGTGGACTCTTTTTTGAAACTGAAAACTTTCCCGACTATGTCATAAAAACTCAAAGATATTGAACGACTATTGACCATTATGTGATATGAGCCCCTGAAAGGATGGACTCTTTTTGTGTGATATGAGCCCCTAAAAAGGTCGACTCTTTTTTCGAAACTTAGAACTTCCCGACTATGTCATAAAAACTCAAAGATACTGAACGACTATTGATTATAATGTGATATAATTATAATAATCATAAAAAAAAAATTTAAAAATAAAATAAAAATAAATAAAAAAACGAAAAACAATGTTTTATTATTGATCTGCTTTATGTATTGCTTTACATAACATAAAACCCTAATGTTTTCCTAAGACATTCCTTTAAATTAATAAAAGTTTACTCTAGTATTTAATACTTGTGTTGAATTCTCAAAATTATATCTTTAAAATTGTATAAAAACAATTGCAAACATTTTAAGGTTATTAGTATTTTGTGGCTTAACCCATTTTTACACTGGCGGCAAACTGATGGCATGTCTGTAAGCATAATTTTTTCATATTTTTTATACTACATTATTGAAATTTGTGTATGATACTTTTGGTAAATATGTATTATGTATTAGCTTTTTTTATACATGCTTTTACTTTTATGGCTCAAAATTTTTTTTACAATATTTCTAAACGTATTAAACTGGATAATTTACCTCAATAATTTTTTAGTTTAAATCAATTAGAACTATTCAGTTTCCGGAATTTTGGTTAAATTGGCTTGTCTCTTACATAATCTGATAATGACATAACAAATTTAATAGCAGATATGACAAATTGGACGCCAACAGACATGGCATTATTAATAGAATTATTTTTTTAAATTTAAATTTGCATACTATTAACAGCAAACTCATTTTCTAAATAAAACCAAACTTTGATAATGATCCTAATATAAATTTCATTCCAGTACAACAGAAAAACCAGTTTAAAATTTAAAAAAAAAGAATCTAATAACATTGCACATGATTGAAGCGGTTAGAATAAGATCAGTTCTCAATTCTTCTCGGAAAGCTGTCTCAGAAGCAAAAGGATAAATATATGATCAGATCTCGGAGAGATTCCATTTTTTAAAAAAAAAACTATGTATAAAATGTATCAATCAAAAGTTCAGTCACAAAAGCAAACATTTTCAGTTTAAAGTTTTAACAAATAGGGAGAACATTAAATATGAAATTCAGAAAACAACGTTGCTTTGAATTGAACTAAATATAAACAAACATTGCAAAGAATATAAACAATATCAATCAGAAAAGATATTGATGTCGCATCTTAAGTAGGGGTACAAAGTCAAATAAAAAGAAACAATTACACACGGTTTAATAGAAGATGTTTGTGACTCAGAATACAATCACAGCTGACAGTACTTAAGACATCAAATTCTAGGAAAATATTTTTTTTCTTGACCAAATCAAAAAGAACATAAAAAAAATGCAAGTACAACTTTGAGTATGAGCATTAAAAGTCAGATGAATAATTTATGACTCATGGTGCGAAAGGTCAACAGTCTCTCCTGAAGATCAAAAAGGCATGTTCCTACGGCCACTAGTTGTGCAAAAAGGAAAGGGCAATCATTATTGAAAACAACAAATATTTAATATAACAAAAAGGAGTTCCATATTATTAGGGTGGAACCCTTCAGATTATATAAGTGTTACATTAGAAGACAAAATTTAGCCAATAATGCTTACTGCTTGGTGGTTCAATGAAGACTGACTGTCAGCCCTCTAGTGGGGAATTTCGAATTAATCAAATTTACATCTACTTTTCTCAACACTCCCCACCTGATAATTTTAAATTAAAGAAATTATCATAAAACAATAGCAAGTTTCTACATTTCACATTTTTTCAAGCACATTACATATTAAAACTAAAATATAAAAATAAACACTAATCAATTATTTTTAAGACAGTAAATATAATTTGAAACATCAAAATTAAAGGAATATCAAATTATTAAAATATCATCAGAGTGTTAATTATCAGTTTTTAGTTCAGCTCTAAGGGATAGAGCAGTTGAACTGGTCTCCTATACACTCCAGTTTTAGTTTTTATAAGACAGGATCTAACTAGTCCGTCACGACCCTTATAGGCTTCAAGGACACGGCCTAAGTTCCATAAAAATTTGGATTTACCTTTGCCTTGAACAAGCACTACATCACCTGTTTTTATGTTTTCCTCACAGTTAGGTTTGTTGGAAAAGTGATGTTGCCTCAAAGTCAACAAGTATTCATTTTCCCAACGCAACCACACCTGCTTCAGAAGACAAGTTTGATATTGCCTTCTTTTTATCAGACTTTCTCGAGTTGCAGTCACATTGATAAGCTCAGAGAAATTATATGGATATTCGTTGACCAGTCCAGAAAACAAAAAATGAGCAGGTGTCAGGGGCTGTAGTTCTGACTTATCATCACTCACATATGTGAGTGGTCGACGATTAAGGACGTTTTCAATTTCAACTAAGATAGTCATGACTTCTTCGAAGGAAAGTTGAGCTTTTCCAAGTATCTTTTTGAGAGGTTCTTTAATGCTTCTCATCAACCTTTCATAAAACCCTCCCCACCATGGGGCAAGCTCAACAATAAACTTCCACACAATGCCTTCAGAGGAAATGAAATTTTGAAATTCTTCTCCTCTAATAATAGAAAAGAAGTACGTTATATCTCTTGAAGCAGCCTTAAAAGTTGCTGCGTTATCAGAATAAATAGTTTTACAGTTATTTCTTCTTGACATGAAACGTCGTAAAGCTAAGATAAATTTATTCGTAGACAAATCGGAAATTAATTCTAAATGTACAGCACGTGTGACTGCACAAGTAAACACAGTAATATAAGATTTCAAAAGTTCATCTTTATGTTTTACGTAAATAGGCCCAGTAAAATCAATTCCAACCACTGAGAAAGGCGGAGATTCTGAAATTCTATCTTTAGGCAGCTCTCCAGTACGCTGATTGGCTGGTTTGGCAAAGTGTTTTTTGCAAACCACGCATCTTCCAATAATTCTTTTCACAAGTTGTCTGGCTTGTGGAATCCAATAACTTTTCCTAATCTGCGAAAGAGTGACATTAACTCCGCTATGAAGCAACTTTTTATGTTTTTCAGTGATCAAAAGCTCGGAAAATTTCGAATTCTTGGGTAGCAGTATAGGATTAATTGCTTCAGGATCCACTTCAGATTGAAACAGTCTACTGCAAATTCTTAATATCTGTTTCTCATCTAGGTATGGACGAAGACAAAATATGCTGGAGTTATTTTTTATACCTTCCTTCTTCATCAAAATTTTAATTTCTTCTTGATAATAGTCATTTTGCGCCTCCTTTATTAAAATAATTTCAGCTTCTTTTAATTCTTCAGTAGTTAATGGACCTTGCAGTTTGTCATAACTTCGACAGTTTTGGATAAACCGCTTTGACCAAGCCACAATTCTTTTCACCTTTAATAAAGAACTGTAATTTTCTAAAATCAGTAAAGTCTCTTTAGAATTTGCGAGGCAACTGTGTTGAGAAATAACGCTGTTTCTAAGTTCTAAATCAACTGAATGTTGCTGATTATTAATTTCAGTATTTTCTTGAGGCCACTTACTTTCATCCTCCATGAGCCAAGATGGTCCGAATTTCCATAAGTTATCATCAACAAGGCTTTTTAGTGACTCTCCTCGAGTTAATTTATCGGCAGGATTTGAACTTCCAGGACAATGTTGCCAAAGTTTAGGATCTGTCAGAGTTTGAATTTCAGACACTCTGTTTTGCACGAAAGGTTTCAAAGAGTTGTTATTCTTTATCCAAAAATATGTAATTTGTGAATCCGTCCACAAATAAAATTGTTGGCAAATGTCACTAAACAATTTGTGTAAATAATCATAGATTCTAGCACCAATTACCGCTGACATAAGCTCTAAGCGGGGCAATGTTAAAGTCTTTATTGGTGCTACCCTACTTTTGGACATAATGAATGAGGTCTTAATTTCGTTCGAAATATTTGCATATCTGAAATACGCTACAGCACCATAGGCCTTTGTGCTAGCATCAGTGAAAATATGAATGGCAATTTCTTTCTTATAATCACAGTTATCAAAATATTTCCGTTCTGTAAAAAAGTTCTTTAAATAGGAAACTTCAGAAATCCAATTGTTAAAGTCTGTTTCAATATCTAAAGGCAGAGGGTCATCCCAATCGAGTCCAGCCTTCCAAATTTTTTGCAGCAAAATTTTCATCTTAATAACAAAGGGAGAAATTAAACCAATAGGATCATAGATTTGAGCTGCAAACTTTAAAACAGTACGCTTTGTGCACTGACTTGACCTAGATGACGACTGCTCTAAATTTTTATATTCAATCAATAGTACATCACTTTCTGTATCCCATCGAAGACCTAATACCTTTGCATGTGCAATTGATTCATTAATGGCAATACCATTTTGAATCCATAATTTCTTTAATTCGTTTGAATTAGAATTAAATTTCCGTAAATTCATACTCGCGGATTGTAAAATATTTACAGCATCAGATGACAGTCGATATGCATCATTAACTGTATCAGTTCCCCAGTACAGATCGTCCACGTATAACGAAGAACTTAACATTTTAACACAATCGGGTTTGTCATTAGCATATTTTTTAATGTGGTACTTAATTATTGCCTTCAAAATGAAAGGGGAAGTGGTAACTCCGAACGGTAACCTTTTCATATTCATAATTTTAAAACCTTCGCAATTATCATAATCAATCCAAAGAAATTTTAAATATTTGCGCTCATTTTCATCTATCTCTATCATTAGAAACGCCTTCTCAATATCACCAGAAAATGCTATTTCATGCCTTCGAAAATTAAGTATGACATCCAAAATATTCGGGTTCAAATTTGGACCTGACAATAACATATCATTAAGGGATTTTAAACCAATATCCTTCGAACTAGCATCGAAAACGATCCGAACACGAGATGTTTCTTTATCGGGTCTTAAAACAGCTGTATGCGGCATGAAATAACCAGAATTAATGGATTTATCCTTACATTCCTCAACGATTCCATCTTTTATCTGATCCTCAATAATTTTTGCATACATGTCAAAAATATTTTCATTTTTACTTAATCTTATCATTAAATTATCAAAGCGCTTTTTGGCAGTAGGGAAATTACTATCGAGATCATCGGGGTTTGAATTCCAAAGTAATCCGGTTTTGTAACGATTGTTTTCATATTTTAAATTGTTTTCAAAATTATCAATTGTTTCTTTATCTTTTAGAGATAAAATTTCACACTCCTTGGTGATACCTAAGGAATCGAGTGACCAGAATTTTCTTAAATCAAACATATCACCTGATTCAATTACACTTTTCATAACCGCTATGTTTTGCGACAATGTATGCTCCCGTTTATAACTACTTCCACTAATCACCCATCCAAGAACAGTTTTTATAGCACACAGGCGATTATTTATAGTTAACTTTTCATATAAAAGAAATTCCCAGAATAAATCTGAACCAATTAAGAGTTCTATACTCAGCAAATTATCATTATCTTCCAAATAAGAATCAGCCATATCAATTTTATTTTTATTCATAAATTCAATTACTTTGGGGTCGGGAGGTTCCACTTTAACTCCAGTAATGCATGGTATGACAAGAGTTCTAATTTTAGTTCTAAAGTTCGTATTTCTTTTGAAAATTTCGAATTCAACAACAGGGTAAGCCTTTTCTGTTGCTCTTTGCATTCCAAATGAATAAACTGATAAAACTTCGTAAGCAACCGGTTTTAAATTTAAATTATTTGCAACTCGTTCAGACAAAAACGAACGCTGGCTGCCATTATCTAAAAGAATTCTTGTCAATTGAGACGAAGAATCTGATTTAACTTCAGCAGTACAAGTCTGCAAATAAACCCTTTTACAACATTCAACTTTTTTATTATTACATTGGGAAACAGAACTAATAACTTCTTCATTGGAAATAATCGATGGTGGAGTTTCATTAGAAATTGCAACCAAATCAGAAGATTCATTTAACTTTTCCTCAGCGTTTTGAATTTTACTAATTTTAGCATTATTTATCCCCTTATTACCTCCTAAACAAATAGACCCATGATGACTTAATCCCTTACACTTATAACAAGGTAATTTATTTACACGACAATTCTTGCTTACATAAAACAATTTTAAACACTTGAAACAACGATTAGAATTTTTCAATAATTTTACCTTGTTTTGGGAAGACATATTACATTTGAAACTGTCATGGGGTTCAGAGCAAAAAATGACTGAGTCATCTGTGCATTAAGCGCAGTAGCTGAGGGTGTGCCTTTATTAAAATTTTTGTTTATATACCTATTTTGCTCGTTACGCAAATTATAGCTACCTCGATGGTTATAGTTAATCTTTTTATCATTTAAAAAAGCAACCGATTCACGACATTCTATCTCATTCTTTAAAAACAGCAATAATTCATTAACATTAGTTTCATCTTTAGATTTCCGTTTTCGTTGAAAATCTAAAACCAAATCTTCAGGCAATAATTGTAAAATTATTGGTATCAAAAGTATACCATAAGATTCAGACTGAACTTTCATTGAATCTAAATTTCTAACTGCGATATCTAAATCATCGTACAATTTGCGTAATGCTGTAATATTAGAAGTATGTTTAACACTCGGAAAACTAAGTATTTTATTAACAAATGAATTCAAAATTAAATCTCTACGACCATATTTCTCATGTAATAATTTAATACAATTATCATAATTATCATTCGTTAAATCAAAACCTGATACAACATTACCTGCCTGGCCAGTAAGATAAGATTTCAAATAAATGAATTTTTCTATTTTAGAAAGTGATTCATTTTTATGGATTGTATTTTCAAAAGAATCCCAAAAGGAATTAAAATATTTCGGATCTCCCGAAAAGGGAACAATTTGAATTTTCGGTAATTTAATACTGGAATTGTTATTAACAACTCTTTTCTGCTCAGTTATAACCGAATCATTTTTTACAGTTTCAACTGTTTGTTCATTAACCGAAACCTTTATTCCTTTACATTTTATCAATTGCTTTAATTTAGCTACATACGTCAAATATTTATCCTGATATTCTTCACTAGAAGCTAAATCTTCATCCAACAAATTAATATCAATTATATTTTCAATTTCCTTATTCAAAGCTATTAAATTTTGATTCCTTTCAATTAACACAGTAAGATTCTCATCTAATACATTTATTTCAACATTTTGCTCAGTTAATAATTTATCAATTTTATTTATTAATTTAGTAAAACTACTTCGTTCACTAGACCTTTTTCTTTTAATTCTCTCTAAATAATCTTTTTCAGCCATAATGAACGTTTAATACAAAGTCACACCCTTAGCAAAATAAAAACAATAAATTTTCAATAATCAAAACCTCAAAACGAATTCTGTAACAAAGAATGGTATAAAAACGCTTACTTTGCACATACAAAGAATTAGACTAGCTGTCTCCTTGAAGTGATCATGTATCTTTCACTGTCATTTTCGATTTTGCCCTTGAACTTAAAAATAACACTTTATTTTCTCTTGCTTTAAATTCTAGTTCGTAAAATACTTCGTGGCCAAATGCACCATGTGCAAAAAGGAAAGGGCAATCATTATTGAAAACAACAAATATTTAATATAACAAAAAGGAGTTCCATATTATTAGGGTGGAACCCTTCAGATTATATAAGTGTTACATTAGAAGACAAAATTTAGCCAATAATGCTTACTGCTTGGTGGTTCAATGAAGACTGACTGTCAGCCCTCTAGTGGGGAATTTCGAATTAATCAAATTTACATCTACTTTTCTCAACACTAGTGATTAAAAGTTCAAAATGAGAAATCACATAGGGGCAGAGATCGACAAAAAACATAAAATTACAATGGAAAAAAAATTAAGAGAAAAAATGCAAATAAAAATCAAACCAGAACAAATGAGAACGTAGGGCAATTAGAAATTTACAAAATGTCTTTTCCAGCCAAAGGCAGCAAGAAGCCATTAAGATTTAGGGAGATGCCTTGGTACTAAACACAATTTCCTCACCATTTCCTTAATTCGCTTTTCTATTTTAAGGTTTGACCAATGCAGTCTAATGGTTTTCATCGGTGGTTTTCGAATGCAAAAATGTCTCTTTAATTTGTTTAAAGTTAGAACAACGGATTAGTATATGTTTCCAACCCTCAACAAGCTGACAGGTATGGCACAGTGTAATCTTACCGTAAAAAAGGAGGAGCATGCATGCGTAGGGCAATCACGAATTCTTAATAATTTTGAATAGTTTATAATTTAAAACTCTAAAAAATCAAATCAGTTTGTTCTAAATTGACCTGAAAATTTTAAAATCATAACTTAAAATTAGCTTAAAACGAAACTAACTTCACTTGATTAAAAAAAGAGGCGGAGATTGCTTATGACGTCAGAATCTACATCATGGGTAAACGGAATGAGGAACCTGGATGGTATGTTTTTTATTTTTTTAAAATGAAACTTCAAACCATTTTATGACGACAGGCACCAATTTCAGTTCAGTGGGCTAACTAGTTATTTTGTAATTAATATTTAAACTTGCTCGATTAGCCACGCCCCCCTAAAAGCAATTAGTTTCCCCATCAAGGCCGATGACGTCTGAATATAGGACCAATACGACTCCCATCACCTTCGGATACAGTGAAAGTTCACACCGTCACTCGTAGAACATTGATAAAAAGTATCAAAAATAACTTCAGGCACTTGCAACAAGTATTGTTTTATATCAAGTTGTAATAGCTTTACGTTTAATACCATAAAAAAAACTTTTAATGTACCAAAAAACGAAAACTGACAAGATCGGTGCAAAGCCATCAAACGTGATGACCGAAAAGAAAGAAAAAAAATCATGAACTATCTGAAACGTAATTACTTTGTTGCAAAGACCATTTTACAGTACTTTAATTACTACTAATACTTTACTTTACTAATACTTTAAATTTATAAGAATGTTTTGCTATTGATTAAGCTTCTCTGGTGGAATTATGCATTATGAATTAAAATGTTTATGAAATGATCTTTTTATGAAATGCCTTTTTCTTTTTTTATTCTTTGAAATGAAAGGATTAATATCGTGTATAGGTTATTCCTTTTTATTAATATTTTTTTTTTGTCATTAAAGACCTATTTCGTTTCATTCTGTCTTAACTTCGTTATCTAAAACATACGTTCTTTTGCTTTTTATTTTACTGAAATCGAAATTTTAGAGTTAGAAATAATGCATTTTATTTTTGTGTAGTTGAGTGGTGGAAAAATATAAAAAGAAATAAAATAAAAAATGTAACGGGCTTAAAATCATTTGCATCTCTTCTAGTAAAAATAAAATAAAATAATCAGATGTAAATAATAAAAAATAAGAGACATTTTTTTAATAAAAATTTTAAACGTTGTTTCCTTTAAGCTTTTAATTTAAAACCTTATAATTTCCATTTCCACTATCTGCGATCAAACCAGCATGGAATTTTTAGAACAATTCATACCTAAATGTATGTTTTTAGTAACATAGAAGTAAACCAGCGTTAATGAAAAAAATAATGCTGTTCAAAAGTTATTGAAAAAATGTATAAAATAGGAAAGTAGCTTGAAACTTTTTTTTCACTTTTTACATTCATCAATTTATTTATTTTTTTTTGTCAAGAGCACCTGCAAAAATTTCTCAGAAGGGGGAGGAGAATTCAAGTTGAAAAAAAAAACATTCTACAAATTATAATAAAACCATGTTTAAAATTCGTTTCTGTAATTTTGAAATTTAAAAAAAAAAAATTTATTTATTCATTGTTACTAAAATAGCAAATTTTGAAACGAAATTTGCAATTTTAGCTACATTTAAATTTGAAAAAAAGAAAATTAAAAAATCATACTTCACTTTAATTCTTCAAAATAAATAAATTTAAAATAAGAATTAGGAACGTTACTCAAAATATCAACTATTCCTCATATTCCAAGGCAAAGATCGAGAGTTTAGTGATTGCAGTTTAAAAAAAAGCAGTTAAAAAGTTAGTCACTTTACTATCAATCGTTATAAAGTCTTATCAATCGTTATAAAATGAAATGATAAGAATATGGAGATTTATGTCTGAAAAAATAAGGATAAGTATGTTTATCAATTTAAAAATTAAGATATTAATTATATCAGTTTAAATCAACGCTATGCAATCATGCACAAAACTAAAAGTCATATCTGATACATATAAAGAAGCTAAGACATTAGTAATATTTTATTACTATCATTAATTATCAACCTCACGGTTTATTTTACATTATTGTATTAAGCAAAGCATTCTTTATGAAACTCAACATACCAAAATAAAGATAAACTATAATCAGTTTCATTTAGTACTAAAAAATGATGCTATTGCTCATGGCTGATTCAAGATTGTCAAAATTAACCACAATCAATATCTTCAATTAATTTTACACTTTGCATTATAACTTATTTGTTATTTCAGTTACCATTGATTCGTTTATATTTATATAAACAAGTCTCAAAGCATAACTGTAAGTAAAAATAAGCACGTAATTTTAGAAACAATTCAAACTACAGGTACCGATTGGGTGACATCATCCTATTCTGATTTTTATCTATACTTAGTTGATATAATCATCAAAGGTTAGTGATTATTTAAATTCGAATGTAAATCTCAATGAAACTTTGATTTTATCAAACAAAGCTGTATTAAAGCAAACATCATTGATTTTCTCATTTACAAGCTTCAGTTATATCTGGGCAAAGTCAGTTTATGAAATGAAAAATTTGAGTTGAAACATAAAATATTATTTTTCTAAAACAATTTTAGTGTCCTTCAATTTAGCTTTAACAAACGAGACACATACACTATTACAGTATCAATATTTTCACAAATTATAGATGTTATTAAAACTCATTTATGCAGCCTTATTAAAATACTAAACACAGTTTGAAACAAACATTTTTATATTCAAAATTAATTATTGTTATGTATTGATTAATTTCACAGGCACAATACCATTTGTAATGACCTTAAACTCTAGTCTGCTTATGATGTATCTTACTATGGCCTAGTACATAAGTACCAATGAAATGACAGATCATTTTTTGTCACGTGGAAACAACCAAAGCATACCGTAAAATCTTATTTATCAGATGATACTATACAGCTTTATTGATTTTACGTCACTGTAACTGGTTCGCACTTCTTTACATTCGTGTATAAATTGGTCAACATTGAATTTCAATACGTTAAAAATAAATACAAATAGGAAATATAAAAAAAATCTCCTGAATAAAAACCGATTTCATGTATGTTTGAACATAAAAATACTGCATATAATTTCGCTGAAATCAATAATTGTATAAAAACTACAGCTCGTCTAATAATTTGATCTAATTATCATACAATACTAATATAATACCTTGTATATTAAATATTCAATATTTATATAATATATCTTTTAATTTATCCTATCATCCAATTTATATTTTATATCGTCTAATTTAACCAATTAATACACGAACGTAAACAAGTGTGAACTGGATTCCGTCGCGTGAAAACAATAAAGCTGCATAGTATCATCTGATAACTAAGATTTTACATACAGTCTTATGGTGCGTCTAATAATTTGACCAGGGACTGTACAGGTGGTATTTTCATGTGAGGTTAGGAAGGGTAGTATTTTCATGTAAAATACGTCAATAATTTGCAAGCATTTTGTTTCCTTTTTTGTTATAATTTTTTTTGATTTTTTTTTGTAAATGTTAAAAATATTTATCAGTTTGCATTAAAATGAAAACAATTAATGCAAAATATATTTCAACAATATTATGCAACCACACTATCTCAAATTTTGCATTTCAATAACATAGTAGCATTCATATTAATAAAAATGTTAATTTTCAATTTGTACTTCGCAGCGAGTGATATAGCTTAAAAATTCTAATTGCACAAGTCTTTACTAAAACGCATAGTCATTGAACCCAAAATCCTTTTGCTATCTTCCATAATCATTTTTACATAGTAATTATAAATAAATAAACAAAATGCAAATTTCTCAGCAAATTTTTTGCAAGCTCAGTACATGCAAAAAAGAAAAAAATATTGTACTTTGAACCACATCCAAAATTATTTTCAGTTTTACCAAAACTAGTCGATGGGATAATACGTAAGTATTAAAAGATTACAGTTCATAATCTAAACTTTATGTTGATTGTATATTTGTTGTGAATTATTTCTAACACCAATACAAAAGATGACAAGATGTAACCAAAACTTAGAAAAATAAAAACACCAGAAACATCATGCAAATGCAATGGATTGACAGTATTTGCAGTAAAGTATGAGTTTTTCATTGCAGCAATCGAATCTTTCATTTGAATATCTTTGAAACATTTCTGGTACAATCCTGAATTCCACGCACGTGAAACGAAACTATTTATTCTTTTCTCTAAACAAAATTTTTTACGAAAATAAAAAGAGATAGGACTGAATGACACTTTGTCATCGGATATGAAAAAATTCGGATTCATGCCAAACTTCAACCTTAAAAATGAATCGAAATGAAGAACTGCACCCCCTTTGACTAAATCTTCGTTAAAATCAATACTCTTTTTATAATCATAAAAATAATTTTTATCTTCAATATGTTTAATTAATTCTCTCAATTTTATATTATTGAAATGTTTAAATGAATTTACAGGTCCCCTAAAATAAATCATAAAGCATTTGTGAGTACCAGCAATAACGGCATTGGAAAGTTCTTCATAATTTTGCACTGGAGGATTTTCTAAGGGATTTACCATAAAAGAGAAGAAAACTGCAGAATAACTGAAAGAAATTATCATGGTGAAAAAGAACCAAAACAAGAAATATAATCTGCTTTTTATGGATTCGATTGGAAACCATAATCCTTGCTTCAAGACAATACTAGACATATAAAACAGAAGATCTATGTAAGATAACTTATTGTTTATTATTTTAATGCCAACTATTGGAATTAAAACAAAAGCAATAAGAAATCCTAACCATGTGTAAAGAGTGAAAGGATAAAGAAACCCGAATCTAGTGGATATGGGCACAGAATTTCTCACTACAAATGTGTAATAGTCTATGCTGTAAGGTGCGCTTAAACCACCCTGAACGAATCGATCGTAGGTCATTTTGTGGAATGCAGCAATGCCTGCTGCTCCACTGTCAATAATTTCTGTTTGTGTTTGAAGTTCGATCGAATCATAGTAGTTTTTAAACTTCGCGTTCACACCTAAGAAATCAAGCAATAGCTGAAGGAATTTTCCTTCAACTCCACTAAGTTCATAACGTCCATCTGATAAAGTAGTCAAATTAAAGATGTCTTGCACATTACTTATCAAAATTGTTAATTCTTTAATGTCACACATCACTTTTCTCGTGTAGTCTTTCTTTCTATTCATGAACTAATCAGATAACTCATGAGTTTTTATAGCCAAAATTATTTGATCTTTATTGCCATATGCATCGTAATTCTCATGCCAATTGTCTTATTACTTTATCAAACTCATCGAAGTTAGTTAACAAAACTGTTGGAACTTTAATATCATGTATTCTTACTTGAATTTATATTTTATTTCACAAACTCATCAAGTGTATTTATTAAATATGTTCAATCTTTAAAGATCTGTATCTATTTTGTGCTAATTTTCTTTTTCATTTGTGAACTAATTATCTATATCATCAGTCTTTATTAGCAAATCTATTAAATTTTTAATGTCTGGCATTACATATCTTCTGCTAAATATTTTATTTTGTTATATAACTTATCAACTTTAAATAATACAAATGTAGCATACTTCATCTTACTCTCTTCCAGAGCCGATATTCTGTTATACCTTTGAAATTAAATAGTTACCTTTCTGTATTATTTACCAAAGTTTTTTGTCACTTTACCTCAAAAGTCCCAGTTTCGTTTTCCACAAATATTAGGCTTTTTGCTGCCATTATATTGAAGGAAAACAGCAAAATTAAAAAGAGCCAACTTAATATTTCGAACCACTTTTCCCTTAAAATATCATAATTTTACGGTTTTAGAGCATATTATACGCACATCATCTCACAGTTTTTTTTTTTTTTTTTCGCAATAAGCAAAAAAACAAAGTTATTATTTAAGTAAATTATGTGAAATAAATCTTTTCAACTCCAAGTAAAAAACGATATCGAGATTTTAAATATGAAAACTAATAATGTCACGAAAGAATATTTAATTCTTTCCGAGAATCATTATCATTTTTAATATGCGTGACTGCCTCATTTGATTTCTTTGGAAAGTGTATAGGAGAAGGTGAGATAATACTGGGTAGCTGAGATTCGGAGGCAGGTTGAAGCTAAACTTTTTGACCTAGAAACTATCTGATTTAACCAAGATATTCATTCTTTAGCTGTATACGATATATCATTTTCCAAAAATGTTATAGGTGTACTACTTTTTTTAATAAATGATTTTTTCTAGATATAGTCAAACCACACGAATTTAACTCACTAAGGGAGTACCATTGGGTACAAATATTATCTATATGGGAAATTTATAAATGCTAGAATTTCAGTGAAATAGAAGCAGGCATTTCTATTAGGCAGTTTAAAAAAATTATGCATGCAATTTACTTATGTTGTAGTCTAAGCCATACACAAGGGGGAAGGAGAAAGAGATGGGGAATTTTCTAGAAGCCTGACACGGCTGAGGGTCCGACCTAATTTCGAAAAATAGTATTTGTCAATGTTTTTTCAAAAGAAAATGACATTTATTTTCTTTATATCTACAAAAAAATTCAGTTTAGTATAAACGCTTTTCAAAAAAATGTGCAAAATGTGAAAGGGTTTATACATAAGGCATTTTGTGCTTTTAGGATAGGATCCGCAATAAACCGTGCGCTAGGGACCGATAAACCTTTTTTCAGTCTAAGATGTAGCTATGTTCTTCGTCCATTGAACTGTAGCTTTCATGGGCCCATCATAAACTCACATCAAGTGAGAAGGGTGCGGGACCGTTTAACGAATTTACAATCCAGTACAAATTACATTACAAATGTACATTACAAATTTACAATTTAACAACATTTTTACTTTTTCTGGAGATATTTCACTTGGCTGTTGTCGGTTGCAATTTTAATGCAAGCTTTTAATTCTTTTAAAATTTGTTCCCTAAACTAAAGAGGTCAAGAACCAAATTGCTTTTTTTTTAATTCAAGAAAATGCCGAACAGATGCGCGGGTCGGTAAAGGCCACTGGATTGAAAAATCCCGACTGGATCGTACCTAGTTTTATCCCGCGGACAGAGGTTATGGAAACGGTTAATACAGTGCTAATTATCGAGCTAAATCCTTATTGTTTCTTGGGATATGAATCTTTACTAAACTTATAACATGCTGCAAATTAGTATTTATAACTGTAATGAGCAATAAATAAGGATGCCTTGAAAAAAGAGAATATAAGAGAGCTGACATAGTAAAGCAAACTTATCTACTCAGACGCCATGATTTAATCAACAACATGATTACATGATAGGTCCTTCTTTTTGTGTAGTAAACTGTAATTCAGAGTTTGTCCGCAAAAAATAAAATCATTGAAACAAGGCTCGAAATTTTACCCGTCCCAGAGGACGGCTTGTCCAGCAATGTACCCGTCCTCTGTTGAAACTAACCCGTAGCTTCTAAATAAATAAAAATATTTTTTTCTCTTAGTTATTACAAACATTTATATAAATTGCACAATGAATTAGTAGTTACTAGGATTACATTATACAGTAATAAGAGAAATACTAGGTTACTAATAGTAACCTAGTATTTCCTTTATGAAATAATTTATTTCTTTTATGAAACAATTTAAATAACTATGGCCAAATTATCTGGAATGTCAATTTATCCGAGGTACTGTGTTTTTTAAATGATTCAAATATGGCGTTTGCCAGTTCCACAATCAAGCCAATGATTTCCAGAGGTTTCTGCACAAATATCTGAAAGGGGTCCAAAGCACATGCACAGAGCAACTTTCTTTTGCTTACCGATTTCGTGAGCATGCGCATTTGGTCTGACGAAGGAATTAACGGGATTTCTAGATTAGAGGGTCATTTTAGAAGTGAGGTGCTAGACTCTTGTAAGGTATCAAAAGTTGAAAATGTATCACGAAAATTAACGGGAAAATGGCCGTCCACGCGGACGTCGGATTCGAGAAATTCGTTGCCCGCGGGGAATTTTTGACCGCTGAGGACTGGCGGACGGGCGGTTTTTCGAGCCCTGCATTGAAATCGAGGTACTCGCTTTTCCTCTCCTCACTCTCCTCTACTAAAATTAATGGTTTTCATGGGATACATGCATTGCTAATAACAACATGAACATGATATACAACACTATATGAATATGGCATTTTAAATTGCAATAATCTGAACAATTAAATACCATCAGGTGTCGGTGTTGACTATCAAATTTAGAGGGAATTAGTTCTACCAAAAAGTCCACCACGAAGGTATATTTCTCCCAATACTTTATCCAGGAGTTACCTTGTCTTCTTGATTGGTTTCAAAACTACAAAGCTATGGAGTTGACCATTGGTAGTTGACCAAACTTAAAATTGGATCGGCTGTTCAACGACTGTAATAAAATCTTTAATTTAACATCTATACTTTAATTTTGATGTGAAAACCGGAACTATTTATTTTAATTTTGGCGAAAATTCTAAAAATATATATTAAGAATGTGATGACGGAACAACTTTTTTTTCGAGGAAAAAATTTCTTTATTTCGTAATTTACAATCAATTTCATGCGGCAATGTTAAGACATAAAATGCGTCTAATTGTCATATAAATGATTTTCTCCAGATCTGCAGCATGTGTAATTGAGGACAGTTAAATACCTACCTTTAATTGAAGCATTCTTCAAATAACGTCCAGAAGACATATATTGGTAAATTGTTTGAAAAAAGTTTAGGCTTGGAAAAAACATTACCTTTTCAAATCAGTGCATTAATTCTTTCGTGATTGAAATGTGTTAGTAATGTAACTAGCCAAAAATTAATAATTACGTTATGGAATTATGTGGCATACGTTGAAGCATGCATTTTGAACTAAAGTTCATAATTTTACTATTAATTATTGTGATTTATCATGGTTCGAGTCATGAATGTTGATACCAACTTACCAAGTCCAAATTTTCTCTGGATATAAAACGGAATAAAAAAAACTTGATTAGGCATAGACTCAGCATACAAAATTTATATAGTAATTCTTAAATCTACTCTTCAAAGTTTTTAAACAATATGAAGACAGTACTAAATGCTGATTTCTCTCAGAACATTTTATTTCATAAACTTAACATTAATATAACAAAACAAAATTAAACATTATCGGTCGTCCTGCGACCAAGCTAGCTAGTGAAGAAGTTGAAAAGTTAAGTTGCTGTTCTTCATCTGAAGAAGAATATTTATCCCAAGGATAACAGGGTTCTTTTACTTGAAGATCTTTAATCGCCAAGTTGTCGGTAAGACTGGTGAGAGTAGCGAGCACCACACAATCCCCCCACAGTGTATCACTTACTATACTTTTTCGGAAAACGCACAGTTCTTCCAAACCTATTTTTGGCCTCCCGCATTACAGGAGTACACGGTATTTCACACTCTAGATTCTTAGTTATTTCAGAAAGTTGTATTAATTCACTTTCAAGGAAGGCAGATTTCACCCGATCTATGGAGATTGTCGATTTCTGACCTCTAATATCAACTTCAAAAGTTTTATCAGTTCGCCGAAGCGCTTTAAAAGGTCCGTCGTAAGGGGCTTGCAAGGGTTTCCTCACAACATCATTCCTAATGAAGAAGTGACTACATTCTTTTAAGGCTGGATGCACAAACACTGACTTTGTAAAGTGGCAGGAAGCTGGAGAAGGTCTGATAGTAGAGAAATGTTTCTTTAAATCCTCAACTAATTGAATTGGAAACGAGTCCATTGGAGTATAATCAAAAAATTCACCTGGAAGACGAAGTGTTGTCCCGTAGACGAGCTCTGCGGGTGATGACTGTAGATCTTCCTTATATACAGCTCGAAAACCCAACAGGATAGCTTTTAAGGCGTTTCACCAATGGTCTGTACTGTAGGCCTTGAGTGTAGCTTTCAAGGTTCAGTACAATTTTTCTATCATCCCATTACTTTGAGGATGGTAAGGTGAGGATCGAAATTTTTTGATGCCCAGAAGTAGTGCTAGCGCTTTGAAGAGTCTACCTTTGAACTGGCGACCCTGGTCGGTTGTTATCACTGAAAGTGATCCAAAGCGAGAAATCCAGGTTGTGAAGAAAGCTTCCGCTACCGTCTCCGCTGTAATGTCCGGAATCGGAACAGCTTCCACCCATCTAGTATATCTGTCGATCATTGTCAAGCAGTATGAAAATCCTTTAGATTGTGGTAATGGGCCAACGATATCAAGATGTATATGGTCAAAGCGTTTGGGCTTTATTGGAAAATTAAAAATAGTGGATTTAGTATGCCTAATTATTTTTAGTTTTTGGCATGGAATGCAGTGTTTAGACCACATATTGCAATCTCTATTCAATTTAGGCCAAATAAATATATTACGTATCAATTTATTACTTGCTTTTATTCCGGGGTGTGATAAGTTATGAATAGTATCAAATATTTGTTTACGAAATTGTTTTGGAATAAAAAGGTCTAACGTTTTTAGTAGAAATATCACAGTATAAAATAGTGTTCGAATCTGGCATATTTACTTTTTTAATATCTAAACTTTGAGGATTCTTGATTAAACTGCTTAATTCTTTCTCATTTTCCTGAGCTTTGCACTTTGGCTGTAATCTATTGGATTTGGCATATTTATAGATGCTATTCTTGATAACGCATCTGCAGTTATATTGTCAGAACCATTTAGATGTCTTATATCTGTTGTAAACTGCGATATAAAATCTAATTGACGAGCTTGACGAGGTGAAAATTTATCTAACTTTTGCTTAAATGCATAAGTGAGAGGCTTGTGATCTGTGAACAAAACAAAATATCATGCTTCAAGCATGTACCTGAATTGTTTGAATAGAAGCGTTTGCGGCAAGCAACTCCCTATCATAAGCGCTATAGCGTTTTTCAGTTTCGGATAACTTGCGCGAAAAAAATGCTAACGATTGAAGATGTTCCTTTTCTGTTTGAAATAAAGCTCCCCCAATAGCAAAATCCGAGGCATCTACTTGCAATACTAAATTTGCATCGGGGTTAGAATGAGCAAGCAGTGTAGCGTTCGCTATAAGGGTTTTTCAGTTTTGAAACTCACTTATTGCCTGGTCTGACCAGTTAATCATACGATTATCATTGCACTTTGAGCCTTTCAAAAAATCTTTTAAATGAGTTTGGATATGAATTGCGCGATGTAGAAAATGACGAAACAAATTTAGGAGTCCTAGAAATCTTCTCAATTCCTTAATTATTTTTCGTTGTGGGTAATTTAAAATAGGGTCTACTTTATTAGGTAATTGTTTGGTGCCATCCTTTGTTATTAAGTGGCCTAAAATGAAAGTTCTGGCACACCAAACAGATATTTTGATATATTCACCGTTTAACCATATTCGCTTAGTTTTTGAAATACGGCTCGAACATGCGTTTTATGCTGTTGCTCTGATTCACTAAAAATAAGGATATCATCGAGGCAAATATAGCTGAGACGCAAATCTCCCAGGTTTTCATTCATGAACTTCTGAAATGTTTGCGTGGCTCCGCAGAGACCAAAATTTAAAAAAGGAATTTCAAAAAGTCCAAAAGGCGTACACACTGCAGTTTTTTTGTATGTCTTCTGGGTGTACTGAAATAAGAAAATAAGCACGGACAATATTAATTCTTGAAAAAATGTGTTTCTTATGCAGCGCGTGTGTGAAATCTTGTATATGGAAAAATGGGTACAGATCCGTTGTTGTCACAGCGTTTAATTTCCTATAGTCTCCAACTGGTCGAATACTTCCCGAGCTTTTAGTAACGACAGGGAGTGGAGATGACCATGGTGACTTCGAGGGCCGGCAAATGCCCTGTGATAACATAAACTGAAATTCTTGTTTTACAACATCGTATATTTTTGGACTTAATCACATAGGTTTATTGTGTATAGGTGGACCACTTGTATCGATGTAATGTACAGTATTATGACACGCCTGCTTAAATTTTGAAGTTAATTTAGCTAATTCCGGAAAATTTGATAATAATTTATGATAATATGTGTCACCTGAAAATAATTTATTGAAAAAATATTAGTTTTGGCAGTAATGCCCAATAACAAAAGATTAGTGACACCATCAATTAATTTGCACCGTTTTAGGTCAATCAACAATCCAAAGTGCTCCAAGAAATCCACTCCAATAATTGGAATAGGGACCGTAACAACTAAAAATTTCCATTTAAAGTCTCTTCGCAATCCTAAATTAATGTTTAATAATTTACTTCCGTAGGTGAAAATTTTTGAATCATTAGCTGCAGTTAATTGTAAGGGACCAGGATGTAAATTTTTAATCATTTTCGGGACGGACAAACAGCTTACTTCTGAACCTGAATCCACTAAAAATTTTAAATGAGTCTTTTTATCATATACAAATAAGCGAGACGAACGTACGACTGTCTGATCATTTGTCGCTATAGCAGCGACAGCTGGTTTTAGTTTTCCTGGTTATTGTTGTATGAATACGGTGAACAACATTTTCTAGTTTTTTGACCGAATTTCGAATGATAAAAACAGAATTCAGACGATCTTTTCAGTTTCCTAGAGCTAGATGTATGTCTACGAAAATTATTATATCTTGTTCGAGAACGATTGCGTGAACTATCGCGAGAAAATCTTTCAACTTGCTGGCTAAGTGCAGCAATTTGCTGACATAATGCACATACTTCCTGATATAGCGGGTTCGATGTTGACGGATTTTCTCGTGTATTTGCTGAGAGTGAGGGATTTGAACTCATGGAATTATTCAATACACAAACATTTAGAAGGGGATCCATTCTAACCTCAACTATTTTATTAGCTAGCTTGGTTAAATTTTCGAGCGACTCTGAGCTAACGGAAAGAATTGCTTGTATCTCTAATGGTAAACGCTGCAGCTATAAAGTTTTTAAAAAATCTTCATTTAAATATGTACCTGCCAGCGTTTGCATTTTCCTCAACAAATGTGACGGTTTGTCGTCTCCTAATTGTAATTCAGAAAGAAGCTTGCGAATTTGTTTACTTTCAGTGTCTGTAAATTCCGCGATAAGTTTTTCTTTAAGAGTATTGTATTTATTGACAGCTGGTGGATTAAACAAAATATCTAAAACTGCTGATAAAGTCTCTGGCTCGATTGCTGTAATAATATTGTTATATTTAGTTTGGTTGTTAGTAATTATTGATAAATAAAAATTACTTTCTGCCTGAACAAACCAAAGTTTGATATTATTCTTCCATATTGGTTGTAGTTTAACAACTATACGTGCAATTTGAACTTCAGTAAGATTCTGCTCTCCTTCATTTGGCATGCTGAACTTTAAATAGTAGCAAGTTTAAACTTATGAAACTAATTCATGTATTACGTAATTATTACATGCATTTTAAGTTTAGAATTGAATTTACATAAATATCAATGCTATTAACGATAACTTAATGACTAAGAGGGACAAATTGCATACCTAAACCAAGCGAATGACCATAAAAACATACTTGAATCGTCGACACGTAGTTTGTAATCCAATAATTCATATAGTATAATCAAATAATTCTTCCATGAAAGTGGATTTTAGTGTGCTGCGACGTCCGTGGTCACCACTGTGGGGATAGTAGTTATAGACAATGTCAACCGTCATCTATGAAGAGGTACCCCATCATAGAATCGAGTTAACGCGTCTTGTATACTAGTGAATTGGAATTGTATTTTTGTAGTGATAAATACGCTACAGTAGTCCAGGTTACCATTGAAGAGAGTACTAAATGCTGATTTCTCTTAGAACATTTTATTTCGCAATTTTAATATTAATATAACAAAACAAAATTAAACATTATCGGTCGTTTTGCGACCAAGCTGGCTAGTGAAGAGGTTGAAAATGCAAGTCGCTGCTGAACTGAACTGAACTGTATAAAATATCTGGGCGCCTGAGGCCTACTGCAGCTCTTTTCCCATTCATCTTGATCTTGATCAGTGTGGTGCTTCGATGATGTTGTAAAGTAAAGGAGTATTAATGTGGATCATTGAGGTTCTGACTGTGTAACTATATGCAGTAGGGGGATTGTAAAAGTATGAACTTTAACTAAGCAGATATGATAAAAATGAAGTTATGTATATGCTATTGATCTCGGGAATATGATGCATCGCTGCAATAGTATGCTGCTATTGCTCTGATGTTCTTGTCTTCAGTTAAATTTTCAAATAAGAATATTTCATTGAAATTTGCTGTAGAGCAAGAGGTGATTTTTTCGTAGAATTTGTTATTTAATTTAGCTATATGTTTGTCTATTGCATCTATTTTGAGGTCATGGTGTATTGTATCATTTCTTACGAACCATCTGGCTTTTGTCATCCGTCTTAATATTTTATTCTGGCAGTCTATTAATTTATTTAGCTGAGTTTGTGTTACATTTGTCAAGACTGGTGAAGCATATGTAAGAATTGGGGATCATGGATAAATATAGCAATCTTTTGAGTTTTAGTGTTGGATTGATAGAGTAGTACCTGGAGTTATGGAGTTGTTGCTGCTTGTGCTTTACTGGTTATGCTTTAGATGTGATCATTCCAGTTCAATTTGCTATTAAGGATGGTATTTGACTTTGTCAACTATTGGTATTGTTTCATCAAATAGAATTAACATGTTTTGTGGTAGTATTTTTTTCTTCTTTTTATTTCGGATGATTAAAAGTTGTGATTTTTGGCCGTTTATTTGAAATTTCCACTCTAGGCACCACTTTTCTATGTCTTGTATCTTTTCTTGTAGTTTACTGTGGCCTATGTTTGGATTTTACTAATATCCTGGTATCATCAGCATTGAGAGCAGTTATACTATTGTCGTCTTGCCTGTCTATTGGAAAATATATGTGTAAAGAATATATAAGATTGTCTCTAGTATACTTCCTTGTGGGACTCCTGCTTTGATGTCTCTTCTTGTAGATTTAATGTTTTGAAGGCTGATTTGAAAAATTCTGTTATTTAGATAATGTTGAATGATCTTAATGATGCCAGTTTTGAAGTTTAGTCAGATGAGTTTGCAAATGATACCAGGGTGGTAAGTCGCTGTTCTTCATCTTAAGGAGAATATATATCACAAGGATCACAGGGTTGCTTTTACTTGAAGATCTTATATCGCCAAGTTGGCGGTAAGACTGGTGAGAGAAGCGAGCACCGCAAATACTTTGCAAACAATTGAAAACACTCTTGGAAATAATAAATGTGCCAGAGTTTGTTTTATCAACATTTTGTTCTTCTATTTACAAAACTCGTCAATATAAATTTTTGTATAAGTTTATAAAGATAATACATTTTTAATTAATACATTTTATTCCATTTCATACTGATCATTTAAATGCTTTTATTTGCTTTAAAATTTGTTTCCATGTTCTTCTTCTCCTAATAAACTCGTCAATTTACATTTTTAAAAAGTTTGTAAAAATTTAAACATTTTAAATTTTTTATCCCATTTTATACCGATCATTTAATCTCGTCCATTTGTTTCCATGTTGTTCTTCTCTCTACTAAACTCTTCAATATACATTTTTAATAAGTTTATAAAAGTAATACGTGTTTAATTGTTTACCTCATTTCATACCGATCATTTATTTATTTTTATTTGTTTCCATATGTTTATCGTGAATAATTGCTAATAGATTTAGATTAAATGTTTACTCTAGAAATACAAATCTATGCTAAAAAAGCTTTTATCATTGCCATGCATTTCGCATAATATAAATTTCATTTATTTTTATATTTCTTAAAAAATATTTTAACGGTTTCCATTAAGTAAGAAAATATAATATAACCAGAAAATAGTAAAATAATAAGCAATAGAGGATATAAATTGCATTGTTTTATATATCTGTTCAGAATTATTTCTATAATCAGTACGAGCAAAGATATTGAATATAATCCAGAGAATAATAAAATATAATAGACAATATAAATTTCATTTCTTTGATATTTGTTTAGAATTACTTATATTCATCTACACGAGAAAAAATAAAATACATCCAGAAAATAAAAAACAATAAATTAATCTACATCATAAATTTCATTATTTTATGTATTAGTTCAGAATTATTTTTATTATCAGTACAATGAAAGATATTGAATATAATCCAGAATATAGTAAAATATAATAGACAATATAAATTTCATTACTTTGCATATTTTTTCAGAATTTTTTCCTTCACTAACTCGAAGAAAGAAAGAATATAATCAAAAATTAATAAAATAAGAACACTGGAAATATCATGCAAATGCAATGGATTAACAGAATTTGGATAACAGGACCAATCGTGTTAATATAATGCACTGTATCGTGCTTAATTTTAAGATAATTAGGTCTAACTCTGGTAATTTCAGAAAATTCCTGAATTAGTTCGTGATATTTAGTATTCCCAAAAACTGTCTTATCACTTTGGATTGAGGAAGGAAAGTTTTTACCTTTATGAGTTAAAAAAGTTTTCGCATCAATTAATTTCCTATTTTTAAGATCAATTAACAACTCAAAATGACTTAAAAAGTCGGCGCCTAAAATTGGTTTTGAAACATTTGCAATTATAAATGTAAAATCAAATTTTCGATCTAAACCAAAATCAAGCGACATAAGTTTAACACCAAATGTTTTAATAACAGTGTCGTTAGCAGTATGCAACACATAATTTGATGTTGGCCTGCAACCTTTAAATGTTATAGGCAATAAACTTACATCAGATCCGCTATCGAGCAAGAACAGTAACCTAGTTTTGCGATCAGTAACAAAAAGTAGGTGACTAAATTTTAAATTCTCACTACTATTAACCACCGCACTAATAGTAGAGCTCATCAGTTTAAATTAAAATTGCAAGGCCTAATACATTTGCGTGCTTTTTCGGCATACTTCCTAAGATGCCAACTGTTACACCTGAAGGGTGACATGAATTTCGATCAGTGAGAACTGCCTTTAACTTGAATCTCAATCAGTGAGAACTACCTTGTGAGAGAAGCAGAGCAGTGGAAAAGAGCCCTAAGACAAGTAGAAAGACTTTTTCTAGAACTGTTTTTCAGGTGTGGCAACTGCGGCTGGTGGAGATTGATTGTTTGAACAAAGAATGTGAGGGTGATATTCTTTTTGGGAGTTTTCACGAGGATTAGGGGGCTTGCCCCCCTAGTTCCTTCAGAGAGAGTTCTTTTTTTTCCTTGCCTGAATGTGGTAGGCAAGAGAATAATTTCTACTCAGGTGGTTTGTGTCTTATATCCATATACATCGTAATGAAAGTTTAAAACCAATTTGATAGAATTGTAAAATTCTTTTCTTCAAGATGTGGTGTTTGCACCACTGTATTTAGTGTTGTTTGATTCCTCCAATAAATTATGTAAGTTGTCTTTAATTTTGATTCTGTCTTTCTTTCTAGAGCCATGTTATTTTTTCAAAAATATTGTCTTTCACTAGGATTCACAATTTTTTTTTTTTAGCTTCCGCTATATATCTATTTTAGATCACACGCCGGTCTTATATGCACACGTGCCGACAGTAATTATCTTATAGCTTAATTCATTTTTCTTGCTTGAATTATTTCTTTTCAGTTACCTGCTTGATTTAGGTAAGAAAGTAAGATATGTAATTTATAATATAGTGATTTATTTACCACTTAATTATTAACTCTCTCCAGTTAATTCCAACTTGTTTCTTGTATCTTGGATACATCATGTGTAAACACACATGCTTCCCTTATATTTTATCTATGTTTATTTATCTCAACAAGCGTTATCATGTGGTGCCGTTTTGGTTTTCGAACCTGGTTTAATTTCTCAGTGAATCTTAGGATTTTGGCATTAAACTTAAATTTAATTCATGGCTGAATTCATATTTATAATCAATATTTTATTCATCATTTATTTTTCTCACTCTCTTCATTGTTTTTGTGATGTAAATAATGCTGACAATTTTTAAATAATTGTCAAGGTTTTAATTTTGTATACATTATTTATTTTAAATATGAGATCTTATGTATTTTATCGATACAATGAAAATGAATGAATACAAATATAGGAAATAATATGTCTCATACATAATTAATAAGTATCAGTTGGTTTTAATTTTTAACAGTGTATACTTATATTTAAGTAATTTGTTTTATATGTGTGTATTGTATGTAATTAATAATTAATATGGCTAAAAATATGTATTCTCTAGCCAGCTCTTTGCAAATCTTTACTGGTACTATAGATGAAAATTTGAATTTCTTTTTGAATAATCTTGAACAAATTGCTGATTTAGAGAAGTGGGACATCAGGAAAAAAGCTTTAATCTTAAAATTAAATCTGTCAGGTAACGCGTTAAAAGTAATAAGCGAGGCTAAAATCAACCCAGATGACGAGTACAATGAATTAGTTAAACTATTGAAAGAAAAATTTTCAAAAAAAACTAACTTTGCTGATTCACAGAGTAAATTTAACTCATTGATTCAAAAACCTAATCAATCGATTAGAGATTTAATTGAGGAAGTGGATAGGACTACGAATGAATACTTGGAGATAAACAGGGATAGTAATAGTGAGACTTTAAATCTGGCACTTAAAATGAAATCTCAAAAACTTCTGGATAGCATGAGACCCGATATTAGAGTAGAGGTGATGAAGAGAGGTGCTACTAATTTTCAAGAAATAGGTAAAATTGCAAAGGATGTTGAAAATGCTCTAAATTTAAATGATCATCATCTTAATAATCTGACAAAATCGACTGAAATAGAGTTGATGCTCAAAAGCCAAATTGAAAGTAATAAGAGAATTGAGGAATTAACAAAAAAAATTGAGAATTTATCTAATGTAAAAGCTGTAAATAATATTGCTCAATCAAATGCATCTAACTCACAGAGTATTTCTTGTCACATTTGTTGCAAAAGACACCTCACGACTGACTGTTGGTATTACCCAACCAATGTAAATAGAAATAATAACAGGAAGTTTAAACCGTATGATAGAACAAATTTTCGAAGAGGATTTGGTAGAAATTATAGGAATAGGGGCAATCATAGTAATAATAACAGACGAGGTAATTTAAACTAGTCAATGGTTCTTGTAGTAATTGGAGGAAATTAATGTCTGCAAGAACCAATTCTAATTCTAATGTTAATGTATTAATTGATCAAAAAAAAATTTGTAAACAAAACACAAATAAGCAAAATTCAAATCAAAATTTTTGTAACAAAAAAAATAAAGGTAAAAGAGATGCTGAAAGTCAATGTGAAAATTATAATTTTAATGTTAATCAAAATAAAGATAATTCAGAACAAAATCAAATAATAAATGAACAGATTAGTAACAGTAATCAAGTGAATAGAAAGAAGGAAGAATTAATGATAAATTGTGATAAAGAAAATAATGAGGAAACTAATATACCTAATAAGCATTTAATGACCTGTAATGATGAAAAGAATACGGACTCTCTTCCTATCATAATTTTAAAATTTAATGATTTATCTATACCTGCTTTATTGGACACTGGTGCAAATCTCAGTCTAATTGATCCCTCAACTGTAAATACAATAAAAGAAAAAACTAAAGTCAATTACTTATCTAGATCTGTTCGAATACAAACATTGGACAATAATACTGTACCATACATGACAGCTATATCTTCCAAATTTAAAATTAACTCTAAATGGTTTAATAATACATTTTTTGTGACTCAAAATTCTTGGCGTTACAAATATAAGATTATATTGGGATATGATTTTATCCAACATAATAAAATTATCTTGGACATACCCAATAAAAAGTTGATCATGGGACACGAATCTTTTGATTTTTTTGAAGATACTCCTTGTGTTATAAATAATATTATTAATAATGTACAAATCACTAAAGATATATTTGCTTATGCACCTGAGAAGATCATTATTGAACCTAATGTTCAAACATTAATAAAACTTAGTTTATCTCAGGGTATTGAAAATTGTAAACAAATTTTATTTCATCCAAATGTAAATAAGCTTAAATATACTATTCAGGAATCTATTAATGTAGTTAATGATAAAGACTTTGCAACTATTATTGAGAATAATACTGATAGAAAAATAATTGTAAACAAAGGTACTAAAATTGGAAAAGTATACAAAATTAAAGATGAGGATATAATTAGACCTACTGAAAGGAAACAACTCCAAATTAATAATTTAAACTTGGAAGAAATTCATGAACTAAGAAAAAAAGAAATTCAGGCTAATGATTTTGATGTAAAACATTTAAATGATCAAGATGCAAATAAGATACTTAAAATTTTAATGAATAATTCTGAGGTGTTTTCTAAATCTTATGCTACTTTAGGTTCCACGAATGCTGTGGTACCTGAATTTAAATTGTTACATCAATTTCCCATTCAAACTAAACCGTATCCCATTCCCAACATTGCCAAAAGTTTTGCTAAAAGGGAAATTCAAAATTTATTAGATGCAGGCATAATTGAACCATCATCTTCGAGCTACTGCTTTCCTGTAATTTTTGTAAAAAAGAAACCTTATGTAAATGACCCTAATGTTCAAAAATTTCGCATGGTAATTGATTATCGTTTATTGAACTCTGTAACTGAGACATTTAAAATCTGCTTACCTAAGATTAATGACATCTTACATAGTATTTCTGGTAAAGCTCTATATACTGTTCTGGATTTAAAAAGTGCATTCTTTCAATTGCAACTGCAAGAGCAAGATAGGTCCAAACTTGCATTTTGTTGTGAGATTGGTAACTTTCAACCTACTCGATTACCATTTGGTTCCCGAAACAGTACATCCTATTTTCATAATCTTATATCTAAGTGCTTAGATGACATTAAAGGATCCAATGTTCAATTTTTTCTAGATGACATTGTAATTGCTGCTAATTCCATAGAGGAAATGATAGAATTATTAGTAAAAGTTTTTGATAGACTAAAAAAATTCAACTTAACGTTAGATCCAGCTAAAATTCAGATATGCAAATCTGAAATTACATATTTAGGTTTTAATCTTAATGCTAATGGTTTTTCACCAGCTCCTGATAATGTAAAAAAAATAGTTAACTTTCCTGTACCGAAAGATGTTAAACAGGTCCAAACATTTTTGGGCATGGTTAATTACTTTAGGCATTTAATTTATAACTTTTCTGAGATTGTTAAACCCATTGTAAAACTAACTAAGAAAAATGTTGAGTATAATTGGAGTAAAGAATGTCAAACAGCTTTTGAATTCATATCAGAGCAGTTATTACTTAAACCTACTATCAAAAATATAATTGAAGATGAAAAATTCTATCTTGTAACTGATGCTTCTAATAGTTCATTATGTGGCATTTTAATGCAAAAGATCAATAATAAATTTGTACCTATTGAATTTTACTCCAGACAATTAACTTATGCAGAATCAAAATACCCATCCATTAGGCGAGAGCTTTTAGCTATTGTTGATTCAGTCAAACACTTTCATCAACATTTTTATTTAAAAGAATTCATAATTTTAACTGATGCTAAGGCATTAACATTTCATATTAAGTTGGAAAAACAACCCGAAATTGTAAGCAGGTGGTTAATGTATCTTGAGGAATTCAATTATCAAATTAAACATATAGAGGGCTTAAAAAATCCTGCTGATTATCTTTCTCGAGTGCCCATTACTAAAACTGTAGTGAATAATCTTAATATATTTGAGGTAAATGATAATCTTAAAATTGAGAATATAATTAAATGTCAACAAAATTGTAAAAAGACTAAGGAAATTTTAGAAAAACTTAAAATCAATGATAAATTCACAACTAAAAAATTTTTTTTGAATGATAGTGGTGTACTCATGATAAGAATTAAACCTCCTAAGCATCCTCATAAAACTATTAATAGGATATTTGTACCCATATCTCTTAGAGATGAAATACTTAAAGCAGCTCATGCCACCCATTTTGGTATTTTTAAAACATACAATTTAATCAAGAGAAATTATTCTTGGTATGGTATGTTAGCTAATACTCAAAATTTTATTGAGGCATGTGATGCTTGTCTTGCAAATAAACCTAAAGCAAACAATACAGAAACAAAATTTATTGAAAAAAGTAATCTCAGTGTTGGACAAATCTTGTCTATTGATGTTGTTGGAAAACTACCTAGGTCCCTTGACAACAAAAATTTCATATTGACTATCATTGACAATTATTCTCGATATTTAGAAGCTATTATACCCTTAACCAATGTAAAATCATCTAATATAATTTCTTGTTTAAATAATTATTTTTCTAAATTTGGATTAGCTCAGGGAATCATTAGTGATAATGGTACCAATTTTACTTCTAATGAGTTTGAAATTTTTTTGAAAACCTTAAATATTGAGCATAGAAAGACTTCTTTTTATTACCCAAAATCCAATGGATTAGTGGAAAGATCTCACAGAATCTTAAAAGAAGCAATTGCTTCAATGTGTAACAATACTTGGGAATGGACTGAAAAGTTGTTGTTTTTCAAACTGCACTATAATAATTCAGTGAATGTGGTCACAGGATATACTCCTGCGGAATTATTTTTTGGTAGAAACCTAAACCTGCCATTAAATGTAAATGTTAATGTTGTAAATGAAGACACCCCTTCCAACTACATCAAAAAGTTAAAAGAACATATATCAGAAACTAGAGAAATTGTAAGTCTAAATGAGAATAAGTATTTCGAACAACATAAGAAATATATTAAGGGTAGACCTACTCCTAAATTTGAATGTGACGACACAATTTATTTAAAAATAAATTCTAGTGTTAACTCTCTTGAACCCAAATATGAAGGTCCATTTAGGATAACAAAAAAGTTTAGAAATAACAATTACTTAATTCACATCAAGGATGGACAAAGAGACATGTTCAAAAAATTCCATGTAAGCAAGCTTTTCAAAAAGGAAGTGCTAAGAAATAATTTGGAAGATGATATAAATAGAGAAGAACATGACATTAGCATGGAATACTAATGTGTAAAAGTGAATTAAGAAGAGTAGTTTAGACTTATTAAATGTTAATGATTAGTTGATTTTGGTGATTACAACTTGCAATTTAAATTTATAAAACTCAAATGGATAAATTTTTTAAACTTGAAATTGTGATGTTTTTTGAATAGCATTTTTTTAAAAATTTTAGTGGCCATAAAATTGTATTTAGTGCTATGTGGCTGGTCCAAATTTCACTGAATAGAGAATAATCCTGTTCAAAAATATTTTTCAAATTCTTTCATGGTTATATTCTTATAGCCATATTCAATTTTATATCCATTTATTAGTGTTTTATCTATCCCTGTGATAGCAAATTCTTTTGTAATTATGGTATCAACTACATTTATTTAATATCCTGCTATGTAAATCTTAGAAAAAGAGAGTATATATAAAAAAAAAAAAAAAAAAAAAAAATGTTATAATGAAGGGAAATGAAACAACTTATAGATAATGATGTAAAAGTGTTCTTTAAAATTTTGTTAACACACTGTGCAGCAACAACTAACAATAGATTTTCCATTATTCTCTGGTAGTGAAGTGTATATGTTTTTTTAGAGAAGTAAATATATTTTGAAGTGTATATATATTTTTTTTAAAGAGAGTGAGAGAAATAAATAATAATTTTTTATATAAAAGGCAGAAGCAACTTACAATGAATGTATATGTGTATATTTATTCCAGGAATATTATAACTTGTTGAAACATTGGTTGACAAGTATTTTGAGGTTAGATGTTTACTTTAATGTATTATGAATTACTCCAGATTTCAACTTATATCTATTATTGGAAGAACACAATTTTTTTTTAAATTTTTTTTTCTTCTAAGAAGGAGAAATGTTACACCTGAAGGGTGACATGAATTTCGATCAGTGAGAACTGCCTTTAACTTGAATCTCAATCAGTGAGAACTACCTTGTGAGAGAAGCAGAGCAGTGGAAAAGAGCCCTAAGACAAGTAGAAAGACTTTTTCTAGAACTGTTTTTCAGGTGTGGCAACTGCGGCTGGTGGAGATTGATTGTTTGAACAAAGAATGTGAGGGTGATATTCTTTTTGGGAGTTTTCACGAGGATTAGGGGGCTTGCCCCCCTAATTCCTTCAGAGAGAGTTCTTTTTTTTCCTTGCCTGAATGTGGTAGGCAAGAGAATAATTTCTACTCAGGTGGTTTGTGTCTTATATCCATATACATCGTAATGAAAGTTTAAAACCAATTTGATAGAATTGTAAAATTCTTTTCTTCAAGATGTGGTGTTTGCACCACTGTATTTAGTGTTGTTTGATTCCTCCAATAAATTATGTAAGTTGTCTTTAATTTTGATTCTGTCTTTCTTTCTAGAGCCATGTTATTTTTTCTAAAATATTGTCTTTCACTAGGATTCACTATTCATTTTTAGCTTCCGCTATATATCTATTTTAGATCACACGCCGGTCTTATATGCACACGTGCCGACAGTAATTATCTTATAGCTTAATTCATTTTTCTTGCTTGAATTATTTCTTTTCAGTTACCTGCTTGATTTAGGTAAGAAAGTAAGATATGTAATTTATAATATAGTGATTTATTTACCACTTAATTATTAACTCTCTCCAGTTAATTCCAGCTTGTTTCTTGTATCTTGGATACATCATGTGTAAACACACATGCTTCCCTTATATTTTATCTATGTTTATTTATCTCAACAAGCGATATCACCAACAAAGTTTCGTTATGCCAGTTTGGCACTCTGCTTCACCTATAGAAGTGCGAGACTTTAAATTTTCCGAAGCATTTGAATTGGAATGCAAACGACTACGGGATAGGCTTCGATATCTACGCATAGATTTAATTTCGTTCTTCAACTCTGCCAAATCCGTAGACATTTGAGCTATTTTTTCCATAAGTGAATCTCTATTTACAACTTCATTACAACTTGAAGTTGCAGAAAAACTAGTTACTTCAGAAACCTTATCTGCCAAAGTTGATAAAGTGTCTAAACCTTCCGTACTAACGCTTAAAATAGACTGAATAGATGAAGGTAAATGAGATAGTCAAATAGATTTAATAACCTCATTTGAAAAATTAGATCCTGCCAATTCTCGCATATGTCACAACAAGGCAGACGGCTTAGAATCCCCCAATGCAAGGTCCTGGAGTAAAGTTTGAATTCTTTTACTCTCGGACAAGGAAAATTCTGCAATAAGTCCCTTAACGGCTGTGTAAGGCTTTGCCAAATTTGGGTTTCTAACCAAGTCAGCAATTACTTGCATAATATGCTGATCAAGAACAGGGATTAAACAGCAATACATAGTAGATTCAGAAGTAATCCCTGATAAGTTAAAATTAGCCTCAATCTGCGTAAAATATAGACTGGGATTATCAATCCAAAATCCAGGTAAGCGAAGGCTAATTTTATGAATTTCAGTTTCAGTTCCCGTTTTATCTTTATCAGTCATTGTAACACAAAACTAAGCAACAAGTTAAAGATTCGCTTATGAAAATTTTCGAACTAAACTAGTTATATATATACATTAGAACAATTCAATAACTAGAGGATATCTGGAAATATTCACAGTAAAAATAAAGTATTTACAAAACTAAAAATATATTAGAACTATAAATATTATACTAAGAATTAAATACAACAGCATTTAAAGTTCGTACATTCAAATTCAATAACTACTAATTAAAATCTCTTACAATAATGTTTAAAAATTTCAGTCTAATTAATATAACACAATACAAAAGATATTACTATGCATTAAGTTTAAATTAGTGCAAGCAAAGCAGTTGACTAAATAAGAGAGGAAATTGTACATTACCGAATTCAAGTAGTTATTCCAAATTGTAAAACAACGGATAATAGCGTATTCAAAATAAAAATAAACACAAGGGTCACCAAATGAGGGGGAGGAACCAGAGGCGTATCTATGCAAAGAAGCGCTTATGGCAAATCTCGCACTGGCGCCCTTCCTAAAATATTTATAATCTCTTTTTTTTATGTGATACGAAATAAAAGTATTGTTTGAAGTATTTAAGCCTTTTGGTGCTATTGCAAAAAGAGCAGGGGATAGCGCATTCGCCTTCCAACGAGGTGACCCGGGTTCGATTCCCAGCGATGACTGCTCGACACGATTTCCGTATCCGACTTGCACCTACCACGGTGTTAACGAAAATATCCTCTTTGACGCATCATTAGTTACCTTTACCATCAGACTTACCGCGGGAGGCTTTCGTGATCCTCCTCTCCATGTAACGCAAATACGGATGAGTTCAATCACAAAAGTCCTCAGC
Source organism: Parasteatoda lunata (assembly GCA_949128135.1). Taxonomy (NCBI): domain Eukaryota; kingdom Metazoa; phylum Arthropoda; class Arachnida; order Araneae; family Theridiidae; genus Parasteatoda; species Parasteatoda lunata. The sequence goes on from OX421971.1 coordinate 103,440,457, forward strand.
GAAGGCGAATTTCGACAAAATGCTCGATACAGGAGTTCCCTTGTCTTCTGAATCGGGTTCAAAATTACAAGGGTACGAAGTTGAACATTAGCAGTCGCAAACTCAAACAATTGGATCGGTTGCTCAACAACGGTTATAAAATTTTCCAAAAATATTGCATTGCAATTTTTTTTAAATAGATTAATAAATAAATAAAAATTAACTATAACAATAAAATTATCTCTTTTTAATTGTAATGCATTCACGTGTGTTCGAAATCAGCATTAGTTAGAGATGAAAAAAGTCTGCTTTATCATATTTAAAGAAGATTCTCTTGCGTTTCTTCAACTACCAATAAAAATCCTAACAATTTGTTTAATTGAGCAACAAATATAATTAGGAAACAAAAATACGCACACGCAACAAATGTCTCTGGGTAAAAGAAGAACTATAACATAACCGGATGATTACCCATTATTTTCAAAATTTAAACTGAATAAAATTGATTGTTTTTAAAAATAATCCTTTGCTAATACCAAAACAATAAAATCATTGGGATTTAATAAATTCATTAAAGATCGCAGTATAAATAATTACGATTTGTTATGATAATTACAAATAAAATAGCGACAATCAAAAGCTATATTTTGGTTAGTTTTTTATTTACAAAAAACCGATGCTCTTAATATAATTAAGTTTTACAAACATTATATAATAACCGATAATAAGAAAAAATATGCATATAATTAAATACAGAACTCTAGACAAAATAGCGACAATAGTACATTCTTTAATGAGAAATAAATTAGAGGAAGTTGACGTCTTAGTTTAAGAATATCTAGAAATAATTGATTTTTTAACAGTGAAAAAAAAAAGGCAAAAAGTTGAGAAATAGACAAAAAAAAAATATTCAAATTATGAAAAATTCTCTTCGCATCAGAATGGAACAAATTAGAGAAAAGGCAGAAAAAATTTAAACAGATTTGAATTATAAGTTCTTAGACGTTTAGTGCGCAAAAATAAATAAACGGACTACCCTGATAACTTTTGATATAATAATCAGATCTTCACGTTCTTCTCATTTTCAGTGGTTCAAGGAGGTGACTTAAAATATGCTAATTAATAAGTGAAGGGACAATATTTCAAGTTACGAAATCAGACACTAAAACTTACTTTCTCTGAATAAACATGCCATTTTTTCGACTGATTTGGATTTCTGTACCCCTAAGTATTGGGGGTAGTCGCAATATGAGAAGTAACTCCAGAGCTTTTCAATCGAATTTTAAAAAAAGTTTCCCTGAATTATAAAGGCCATTTGTTAAAAAATAACTTTTCGTAAATATTTATTATTTTATTTATAATAGTCGTAAAAAAATTAAATTGTAAATAATAAAATTTTTAAATCGTTTTAAAAGAAGGTAATTTAACAAGGAAAAATACTATATTTTAGCGAAATTGATCAAATAGTTCCTAAGAAATCAAATTTTAAATATCCGACTTTTTTGAAATTCTATTTCTCAGGAATCCTAACTACATGAATTTAGACCAACGTGTATAACAGGGAAAAAAAACTTTTTTTAAAAAAATAAACAAAATTAATTAGTTTTAAAAGTTGCTTTTTAGGAAGAAGAGAAATATAAATGATTGGAATATTTGAGTAAAAGAGGGCTTTTTTTGTATCTTTTTGAAAATACATTATAAGAATGCGTATACTTCATTATTAAACAAGATCTAATTTTTCAATACATAAAATGCTTATTATTTTTTTTATATTCTTAAAATAAAGGTAATTATTTAATGAAAAATAATTATTGTAATTGTTACTTTATTGATTATTTTTTTCAAGTAACTAAACTCTTGTAGTGGTTGGCTTTAAACAACATATTATAGCCTTAATATTATTTTCTTACCATTTTACTTTGATTATAAGAAATAAATATATAAAGGACACTTTATGAACCCTTTTAAAAACAGTATAACCATTTTTTTCAAGTAATATAATATGTAGTGATATAAATATAATGTAAGTAATATGTATTGTAAAAGATGTATAAAATTTTAAAAAAAAGTAATTATTTAATCTAATATTTTTTTTTTTTTTTTGGAAAAAAAAGGAAGAAAATTGTAATCTGAAATAAGAGAAAAAATATAGGGGAAAGATTACAAAATTTTGTACCCGAGATGGAAGGGTGCTATGGAAGGGTGAACACAATTCTACTCCAGTATCTCGTGGTAAGAATTTTAAATTTTACCAAAATTATCTAAAATTTGCAAGGTTAGGTTTTTAACTCTCTACCACTTAATAAAATATTTCGAAGAAATCTTAGCAGTTGACACCATTTCTAGAAAATATAACGAACGTATATAACGCTAACTAATATTTTAAGTATAATGCATTAGTTTAAATATTTAGGAAATTATTACTTACAATCAAAGAAAATCCTTGTAGTACACGTTGTTCACTTAAATCTATGAATCAACTATAAAAGCCCAGAAGCTGCATCAAAATATATTATAAAAATCTAAAGACCTTAAATATTTGATTTTCTTGACTTAAATTTTGAAACATTAACTTTTAATGTTTAATGCTTTAATGTAATGGTATTTTTTATGGTGCCTGCCTTTCGGCACTTGCCACTTCATCTAAGTTAATTGCTTACGCAACGAAAGAGTGTATCGTAAATAGTGATTCTACAATCAAGTAGTTGCACGGTAAAAACAACAAGATTACACAAAAAATACAAAAAAATGAAAAAAAGAAACTATTAATAATGAAAATAAATGTCCGAATAATATAAATTCCGAGTAATAATTATATACAAAAGTTAAAATCACTGTATGAGCACCTAACTACTTATAACGCCTGCCCTTTATTTTTCAAAATAGTGGGGTGTATTCATCATTAAATCGTTTCATTGGTTTAAATTATTTGTTGAGCGAGGCAGAGGAACCTCCTATTTTTATTATTTCACACTTTAGTGGAGATGATTCGCACCATGGGTTGCAAAAATCTCCTGTGAATCTTATTGTGGAATTATAGAAGGGTTCTATTTGAAATCTATTCAGCAGTTGCGGAAAACGCTTTTCAAAGAGATTTAAACCCCTGATAAAATTGAAGATTTACAAGCATTTCACTACAGAATAATTAGTCTAAGCTAGACTGAGACACCCCATGGTTTTCACATCTCTCTGTCCTTTGATCATCACCATCTGGCCATCTGGTTTTTCTGCCTGAAGGGGTTCCATCCATTTCCTCCCTGGAAAATTGTTCTTTTAACTGGAGGTCTCACTTTCCTTAAGATAAGGGGAGAAATTTTTTTTTACATTTCTCACCAACTTTTGAACTTCCGAAGTTTCTTTCGTTCGCCTTTCATTTTTTTAGTCTGTTGTTGTTGTACTACTAATTTTTTCATGTAGATAAATATTTTAAATTTAAAGATTCAGCTTCTATTACTATAATTTAATTTTAAAATACAGCATTTTCAATTATACTTAAATAATTTCAAATAATCAAAGTAGAAAAGCATTTTTTCCAAGTAAATTATTTTAAATTTAAATGAATGTCTAAGTAAACTATTTTAAATAAACGGAATCAATAAATATTATTTTTAGGATTTGTTTTCTGCTCTTATTATAAAAAAGGACACGATTTTAAATAAATACGTTATGTATTGCCGAGGAAAAAGGCATTGACATACATCTATATATTTGCTACTCAAGAGCTATAACATCATACATAGTGCTACAATACACATTCAATACAATTCTACAATATACATTTTTAAAGCTAGTACATATTCTATACTTTTGTAATCTAAATTATGTTATTTAGTTAATTATTTTATTTTTATATATAACCAGGGTTTTTTATGGCTATTTTAGTGTTTTTTTCCCCTTGTGCAATATTATAGTTTGACTCTGAGTTACAGTTTCAATAAAGTCTTATAGATAATGTCTTGTTTGTTAATAAGATTGGGAACTTTAATATTTATAACTCTTTCACGTGAATAACCCTTTTGAATGAACATTATTATTTTATCATCGTTTATACCTAGAAGAAAGAATTTTTTTTTTCGTTTTCCTCAAAAAATTTTAAGTTAAGTTTTTGCTTTATTCTTCGTTTTTAGTAGAAAAAATGAAATTCATAATACACTAAAAAAAGAGGAAAAAATTTTAATTCCCTGTAATTTTCCATAATGAATAATGAGCTTATATTTTGTCTTTTCATTTTATCAGCGATAACTTAAATTCATTCTATTACAGCTTTGACGTATCGTGAAGCTACATTTTAGAAAGAAAAAAAATGAAATTCCTCTTAATTTAAATATGGGAGCCGCGATGGCTCAGGGGGTGGAGCGTTCGCCTTCCCATGAGGCGAACCGGGTTCGAATCCCAGTTGATACGAATTCCGCATCCGGCTTGCACCGACCACAGTGCTGACGTGAAATATTCTCAGTTGTAGACGGATCATGAGTTAGAGTCCCCTTGCCGTCTGGCTAACAGTGGGAGGTTCTCGTGGTCTTCCTCTCAAATTAACGCAAATGTGGGTTAGCTCCACCAAAAAGTCCTCCACGAAGGCAAATGTCTCCCATTACTCGATACAAGAGTTCCCTTGTCTTCTGGATTAGGTTCAAAATTACAAGGCTTCGGAATTGGGTCGGCTGTCAACGACGGTTATAAAATTAAATATAGGGTTAAAAGTCTTCTTGTCAAAGGATTTTGATGGACATTAAATGTTAATTGTTTAAGAAATTCTCTGAAATTAAAAATATTTTATTGGAATGTATCGAAAAGTTAGTAAAGATAATAATAATTATAATTATTAAAAACTCTGCATTATTCTTTAAATTACGATATTATAATTAAAATTTGGTTTCTGCCGAAATCGTCGTAAATATAGTAGTAGAAAAGAAAAAGCTACTTTTTATTACTGATTTATTTTAGTATTTATCGTGAATGTATTTATGAACATTAAAATTTTTCATTTATTTCGAATCCTCTGTTGCTTAACTTGAAAGTATAATGAAAGAAAAAGTGTCTAGTGAATGAATGCAGAAACGTGTATGAATTGTTATCACACAGACGTCAAGTCGTTTAAAAAGAGTTGGTATGTGGAATGTTTTTTTTTTCTTATTTCCCCAATTTTTTTTAATGTTGAATATAATATAACAACCTAAGGAGATTTCCCGCGCTTTTGGAGTTAAGCAAAAACGCTGGAAACCTTGGCCCTCCTATTATCCCTAACTGAGGTGGTCTCTGAGTTTACAAACGAAGTTATGAAAAAACTGAAAAACAGTGGAAGGTTAAAATTGTTTAACGCTCATCACCTACTTAGTTTTTATTATTAGCGGTTCCCTTTCATACTTCACTCCCTCAGTTACAAAAAGAGTTCCTCAAAAGACTTCGATGTCTTCTTTTCGAGCCCACGAGGAAAGGTTAAATGTATGTTGTTGTTTTTTTTAATTCTGCCATAACTTGAAAAAAAATATTTTTTTACAATTTTAATTAAAAAAATAATTGTTGATGTTGATTGATTTTGCGCCTTTTTGAAATAATGCGCCCATGGCATTCGCCATACTTGCCATACCGTAGATACGCCACTGGGAGGAACCCTCTCATATTCAGTTGAGAACAACTATGACAAACTCAAACAAAACATTTATTTCCAACTGAAACATAACAAGATAAAAAACAGAAAAATAAAAGTGTGAGAGTGTGCACAGAGCAAAGTTCGAAGCTTCTTATATACTGAAAAGTACAAGGTTGCCGATCTTGTGTCCGTCATCCTTTGGCGACTACGCGCAATGTCTGGCGCCACATCTTCAAAGTTTTTAAACAATACTTTGCAAACATTTGAAAATATTCTAAGAAATAAATGTGTCAGAAATTATTTTATAAACATTTTGTTCCTATATTTACAAAAATCGTCAATATAAATTTTTGGATAAATTTATAAAGATGATACATTTTTAATGATTATCCCATTTCGTACTGATCATTTAGTTGCTTTTATTTGCTTCCATATTTGTTTCTGTGTAGTTCTTCTCTCTACTAAACTCTTCAATATACATTTTCTTAATAAGTTTGTAAAAATAATGCGGGTTTAATTGTTTATCTCATTTCATACTGATCATTTAGTTGCTTTTATTTGTCTCCATATTTTTATAGTGAATAATTGCAAAAAGATTTAGACTAAATGTTTACTCTAAAAATGCAAATCTATTCTAAAAAGCTTTCATCGTTGCCTTGCCTTTCACATAATATAAATTTCATTCATTTTTTTATTTGTTAAGAAATATTTCTACTGCCGCCCTTAACTAAAAAGATATAATAAAACCAGAAAATAACAAAATATTAAGCAATCGAGGATATAAATTGTATTGTTTTATACATCTGTTCAGAATTTTTTTCATTATCTACGCAAAGGAAAATAAAATACATCCAGAAAATAATTAACTACAAATTAATAAATTCCATTGTTTTGTATATTTGTTCAGAATTTTTTTAATTATCAGTACTAGAAAAAATATTAATATAACGCAGAAAATAATAAAATATTAAGTAGTAGATGATATAGGGGGGGGGGTAATGCCTGCCGCCTCCACGTGGTGCCCCCTGGATACCCCTCACTGGGTAACTAAATGGCAGGCAAACGAAACATGATGAGCGAAAGAACAGCTTTTGATACGGCATCATCAGTCGCGACGGTTAACAAGGGATGCGTTCAGGAATTAGGCAGAGTTTCCTGTTCGAAAAGTTCTTTACAGTCTCCAGGAGCACATGGTAAGCCCTCGGGTGAGCCCAGTGCTAATACTGCAGCTTTGCAGTCAACTTCTAAAACTGGTGAGGCGTCCAAAAGCGCGAGACCTTCCTCTGTTGGAGTCTCTGGTCCCCAGAGGCACTCAGGGGACAGTGTGTTTGGTGCCGATGGATTGTCCAAGAGCCGGAGAAGGAAGTTAAGGAAAATGAGGGCCATGGCGGCGAGTGGAGGAGCTAAGAGACCTAGGTCTTCAGATGCAACTCCCTCTCCCAGTGTGCCAACCCAAAAAGGAAAGAAGCCCAGGGAGGATGTTGTTCCTGGGAGGAAAGTCCAATCCACTTGAGTGGTTCCCCCCAGTGGGGATAGCCGAGCTGGAGAGGGGGATCCAACTGGGGGCCCCCAAACTGGTGTCTCTTTGCCATGTGCAACCAAGTCTGTCAAGATCGCTATAGTCCTGGAGGACTTTCCTCCGGACAAGACTCTAAGACCTCTGACAGACTCTAATAACATCCTTAAGGAGATCTTAGAGCAGACTGACCCCATTCCTGGTGGCGAAAGAATGCCTGAGATCTATAGCAACCACCTCCAAAGAAGAGCGTTGGTATTGCAGTGCAATGAGTTCACTGTAGAGTGGATTAAAAGTCACTTCAACAACAAAGCCTTGGAAAACCTTATGCTCTAAGTAATTAGTGCCGATGAGCTACCCAAGCCCGTAAAGGTTGCTTTTAAGACCAAAGAGTAATTCTCTGATCAGAGCACCTTTTGATGGCGTCTTCAGAGACTAAACCCAGGGTTGAAGTCTTTGGGGTGGAGGGTTCTGAAAAGTGCTGCGGGACCGGGCACCTCTAGATGGATCTTTGAGGTAGAGCCTGAAGAGGCGCAAGCGATTGGTAGGGCAAATTTTTGTGCACTGACTGGAGTGGATCGTGGTGTCTTTAAGATTATACACGAACAGGAAAAAAACAGTTGAGGCTCCAACAACATCGGACCTCTCTGTAGAACCTGATGTTCAAGAGGACATAGAACAGGAGAATGAACCTTGGCCGACTAATTCCCCTGATTCCAAGGTAAGTTTAATTGGGGCTCTTGATTTTTTAGAGCTTGGGTTGGACTCGGGGTCAGACGTAACCTTACAACCTGACTCACCAGCTTTTATGCTTGGTATTGATGAAGCAATAGAGCTGTTAAAGGAAGATTTTTCTTCTAAAGATAACCAAGATAGATAGGAGCCATTCTGGTTTCACTCATACTGCTAACCAATGGCTACAATCAAGGTTGGTCAAATTAATCTCCAGCATAGCATTTGTGCCTCAAGCCTTATGGCTAAAAGGTTGAATGATGGAGAACTAGATATTGCTCTTATACAAGAGTCTTGGATCCGCAAGGGTAGAATAATGGGTCTCAATGTTAAAGGTTTTAATATATTTTATGATACCAGTTGTGACCTTCCCAGGACCTGCATAGTGGCTAGGTCTAATCTAAATGCCCTTAATCTTGTTAACTTTCTTAACAGGGATTTAGTTGCTGTAAAGCTAAAATTCTATGACAATAAGACAATTTCAGACTTTGTCATAGTTTCAGCCTATCTCCCGTATGAGGAGAAAGACCCACTAGCTGACACTATTAGGGCCCTAATTGCCCACTGTAGTTCAAGCTGTAGATTCATCTTCGGCTGTGATGCAAATGCTCACCACATAGTGTGGGGTAGCAGTAATTGAAACCAGCGGGGGGATGTACGTATGGAACATATCTTACATTTTAATTTGTATGTCCTTAATAAAGGCAATGAACCTACCCTTGTTACTTGTAATAGAAGGGAAATCATTGACCTTACTTTATGTAACTCTAGTTCAGTAGATTACGTTACTGATTGGAAGGTATCAGGGGCAGTTACTGTTTCAGATCACCAACTAACTACTTTTTCTATTAAAGGCCTCTCAGGACTGAAGGTCGTAAGGAGGAACCCCAGAACAGCTGATTGGGGTTCCTTTAGGGCAGCTCTGGAGAGGAAGATGGGAAAGCTTCTCTGGTAAGTACAATAATGTTAATGACGTGGAGTGGACTGTTGACCAAGTGCAACAGATCATACTCGATTTGTGTCATATTTCTTGTCAGGTTACGTTTACTAGCTCCCCAAGGCGAGTTTCTTGGTGGTCTTCTGAACTTAGTAAATTACGTAAGAAATGTAGGAAGTTATTTAACAGAGCAAAGAAATCTGGAGAATGGCAGTCCTGCAGAAACGCTCTAACTGCCTATAACATGGCGATCAGAGCATCTAAACGTCACTCATGGCAGACTTTCTGCGATGGTATTAATACTACTTCTGCCACCGCAGCAAAAATTCTTACTAAAGACTTTCATTGCAGTTTAAATGCCATCCGCCTTACAAACGGAAGATACGGTGAATCAGGGGAAGAGGCTCTTGGAGAACTACTTGGAGCACACTTCCCTGGATCTCATCCTGTGGAGAATGATAATCTACATATTATTACCACAACTACTTGTAATAGAAATGACTGGGAGGCCGCCAAGATGGTAGTCTCCTATGAGAAGGTTGTATGGGCCATAAAGTCATTTAAGCCCTACAAGTCCCCAGGAATGGATGACATCATACCAATGATGCTTATTCAGGGGGTGAATACATTGGCCCCTACTCTATGTCGGATTTTTCGATCCTGTATAGCATACGGGTATATACCTCTCTCTTGGAGGAATACCAAGGTGATTTTCATACCAAAACCAGGTAAGGAGAATTACTTTGAGGCTAAATCATTCAGACCAATCAGCCTCACTTCCTGTCTGTTGAAAGCGATCGAAAAGCTAATTGACAGACACTTCAGAGACACTGTGCTCACAGAAAGGCCACTGTCCTCCACACAGCATGCCTATCAACCAGGCAAGTCCACGGACACCGCTCTGTATGAGCTCTCCTACCTGCTTGAGAAATCTATAACAGATAAGGAGATTGCTCTTGCGGTATTCATTGATATTGAAGGTGCATTTTATAAAGTCCCTCTTGAGACTATCATCAATGCACTTAGGAACAGAGGCATAAATTCAATTATTACCAGGTGGATAGCGAATTTGCTATCCTCTAGGTATGTTTGCTCTTCTCTATTGGGTGCAAGCATGAAAGTGCATGCAACCGCTGGATGCCCCCAGGGAAGGGTTCTGTCCTCTATCCTATGGTGTATGATAATGGACTCCTTGTTAGTTCGGTTAACTGCTTTTGGCATTCCCTGTATCGGGTACGCTGATGACGGTGTTATTGTTGTCAGAGGCAAACACGGAAAAACAGTCTCTGATATCATGAATAATGCACTTCTAGAAGTAACTAGATGGTGCTCTGAATCAGGCTTATCTGTCAATTCATCCAAGATAAGATATGTAGCCTTCACACGAAAAAGGCAACTTGATCTAGGTAATGTATACTACCTGGACCATAAATTGGAACTCAAGGAGAAAGTCAGGTTTCTCGGGGTTTATTTTGACTCCAAACTAAATTGGGGTCATCAACTTGAATATTGTACCAACAGGGCCAGAAAGATTTTCTGGTCCTGTAGAAATGCTATTGGTAGAACCTGGGGATTGTCCCACAAAATAGTTTACTGGATATACTCAATGATTATTAATCCTATCATCACTTATGGCGCAGTCGTCTGGTGGTCAAGGACTAGATTGAGCTCCGCAAGGTCCGATCTTAACAGACTTCAAAGAATGGTCAAAGTAGCCCTGTCAGGCTGTCTCAAGACCACTCCAACAACTGCTCTAGAGAGCTTACTTGGGATTCTTCCATTGAACTTACGCATTGAGGTTGAAGCTCAGACAGGCGTAAAGCGTCTTATGTACCTTGGCCTATGGAAAGAGTATTCCAAGCACTTGTCATGGGGACATCTTGTTTCACAAGTGATGGATTTACCCTCTTTTATTATGCCTAGTGACTATATGTCACTAAGATACGCTTTTCACAAGCCCTTCAAGATCCATTTTCCTACTAGAGATGAATGGTTTAATTCTCCTCGGTAGCTTAAAGGCAAATGCCTAATATGGTACACTGATGGTTCAAAGATTGGTGCCAAATCAGGAACAGGAATTTATATTTATTGCTCCAATAACGGTACCAAACTTCACTTTCCCCTGGGAAACTATGCCACCGTTTTTCAGGCTGAGGTCTAAGCCATTATCTTGTGCTGCAAGTTATGCTTAGACAATGGATATCAAAATACGACTATCCGCTTCTGTTCTGACAGTCAGGCTGCTTTCCTATCACTGTCAAGGTGTAAATTCACCTCTTTGTTAGTGTGGGAATGCTTCTCGGTCCTCTGTGACCTGTCCGCTCATAACAAGGTATCCCTGCATTGAGTACCTGGACATATGGGTATTGGTGGAAATGAGCTAGCTGATGAAACAGCACGGGCTGGCTCTAATGCAATTTTCTGGGGCCCTGAACCTGCGCTGGGAATTTCTCCGTCCTCATTTAGGGCAACCATTTCAAGCTCTACGGCAAGATTGCACATGAGCAGTGGCGCGCTGCTGACGGTCAGAGACATGCTAAGGAGCTGAATCGAGACTGTCCTAGTGTACGTCAAAAGGAGCTCTTAAAGCTTAATAGAAATAGTTTAAGGAAAATCATAGGTCTTCTTACTGGTCACTGTATCCTCAGGAGACACCTACAAATTATGGGAATAGAATCCAATTCTCTTTGTCGGAGTTTTCATCTAGAAGAGGAGACATCACGACACATACTTTATGATTGTGATGTCTATCCTGCTCAAATATTTGAGCATTTAGGGCAGCACTGCGTCAATGCCTGGGAACTGCAAGATGTTCCTGTAAGGTGTCTGCTGAACTTCATTTCAGCTATAGGGCTTTCTTGCTAATCACGACTAGGGTTTGGGTACAATAGACCTCTGGTCGATGTGCCCTGCTCGTCAGAGCTGCCCAACCTCTAAGTCTATGTCTATAATAGACGATATAAATTGAATTGTCTTATATATTTGTTTAGAAATATTTTTATTCATCTACACAACAAAAAATAAAATATATCTATAAAATAATAAACTATAATCTACAACATAAATTTCATTGTTTGTATATATGTTCAGAATTATTTCTATTATAAATACAAGAAAAGATATTGAATATAATACAGAAAATATTAAAATATAAATTTCATTACTTTGCATATTTGTTCAGAATTATTTCCATCACTAACACGAAGAAAGAAATAATATAGCCAAAAAATAATAAAATAAGAACACCAGAAATATCATGCAAATGTAATGGATTAGCAGAATTTGAATTGAGATACGAGTTTTTCAATGCAGCGGTAATATATTTCATTTGGACCTCTTTAATACATTTCTGGTATAATCCAAAATACCAAGCACGTGAAATGAAATTATTTAGTCTTTTCTTTAAACAAAAATTGTTTTGAAAATAAAACGAGAGCAGGGAAAATGAAATTTTATCATCGGATATGAAAAGGATTGGATTCGGACCATACTTCATCCTCAATACCGACTCTGAATGAAGCACTGCATCACCCTCAACTAAAACATCATTAAAATCTCTATTCCTCTTATAATCAAAAGAATAGCTATTGTCTTCTATTTGCTTAATTAATCGCCGAACGTTGTCGTTCTTGGAAAATTTTAGTGAGTTTATGCTTGTCATTATGGGAAGCATGTAACATTTACGAGTCCCGGCATGGACTGCATTGGAGAGCTCATCGAAATTTCGCACTGGAGGATTTTTTAAGGGATTCACCATAAAGGAGAAAAACACTGCTGAATAACAAAAGGAAATTATCGCGGTGAAAAACAACCAAAACAAAATTAATAATCTGACTTTTAAGGATTCGAGGGGTAACTCTAACGGTTGCTTCAAAACACAACTACACATACGAAAAAGTAGATCCAAATAAGATAACTTATTGTTCATTATTTTGATGCCAAATATTGGGATGAATATAAAAACAGCGAGAAATCCCATCCATGTGTCGAAAGTAAAAGGTTGGAAAAATGCAAATCTTGTTGATATGGGTACAGAATTTCTAACTACAAACGAATAATAGTTGGAACTGTATGGTGCACTTACAAGGCCTTGATCAAAGAGATCGTATAGCATCATATGGGTCATGGCTAGGTCTGCTTCTCCCGCCTCAACAATTTTCCCAGGTTCTCGAAAATATTTAAATTTCGCATTCACACCCAAGAAGTCTATCAATAGTTGCAAGAATTTTCCTTCAACTCCATTAAGTTCATAGCGTCCATCCGAGAAGGTAGTCAGATTCATAACATCATCAAGTTCATACATTGAGACTGTTAAATCTTTATCATCACACATAACTTCTCTCGTTTCGTTTTTCTAATATTTTCTTCAGACTCATTTGATTCAAAAAAAATTTTTACATTTTTAATGTTAGATGTATCTTCACTTTTCACACTAACATAATTATAAGATATTCTCTCAAATTAGATGAATTTTTGATTATATTTGATAAGTTTCTTAACTTTGATTTACAAAATTGTTAAATCTAAAGCGACATATTGCTTTTTTCGATTCTACATTCTTTTCCTTTTCACAAGCTGATTAACTTTAAGTAAGATTTTTAAAGTTTATAAGCAAGGCGTAGATTAATGTTTGACAGCAAACAGCAATTTAATTGTTTTGTACCCACTTTACTTAAAGTATATTCATTTCACATTTTTATAGGATATCGAACGCAAATACATTGTTTAGAAACTAATTTGGAAGTAAATAGCTATTTAGGCAAAACATGTGAAAAAGTTATTATAAGTCACGACTCCAAAATCAAGGAACATTTTCTTCGATTTCTTTCATTTTTTTTTTATGCATTTCATCTCATGCGTGAGAAAATAATTATTAAAAAATATTAGATTAACAATGTAACAAACTTTATAGTTTATTGTATGAATAATATACTTGAAATCATTAAAATCTATAAATTCCTAAATGAATAAATATCATTGAGTGAGTATACCAATGCTTCCCAGCAAAATAAAAAGGAAATAAGAAAAGTGATGAAAATAAAATTGAACAAAAACTATAAAATAAAATACGTTTCTCAATTAATTCAAAAATTGATTTTGTAATATTGATTTCAGTTTTTAATAATATACGCTATTTACATAATTGCTTTAGCGCTGTTAACAAACATTTGACATGATGGTACAATTATAATAAAGCACGCAATTTTTTTCTTTCACCTTTTTATATAAAAGTGAAGTTTTATAATTTTTAGCAAATGAAACACAAGTATTTTTGCATATAATGAATTATAAATAAAATGGTTTTTAAAAAAATACTGTCAAAACTACTCGAATTCGGTGAAATTTGCTATATTTTTGGTTTAATGGGAACGCCGAATAGCGCGGTAATTTTTACTGAAACATTTTAATAATGACTTCTGAAAAAATTAACAATAAAATATGATTTTATTACCATGCTGTTTGGTAGTAAATATGGTAAAATTTTGTAATTTTAACCAAGAAGGTGGTCACTTGAAAAGTTCTAGTTCTTATATTTACGCTATTAGCTGACATTTACCAAACTTTAAAACTATAAAATGTGTATTTGTATTTAACAAATATGAATTTGTAATATATTTGTAACTATGCTATACATTAGACTAGGCAATACTAAATCAATAACTTTATTGTTACGCATCGGGGCTGTCCAAACGTCCTAAAATGGAAGCATAGAGGTATCGGATTCGAATTCCTCCACAACACAACTATCTATTTATTTATATTTATTTATTTATATTTATTTATTTATATTTATTTATATTTATTTATTTATATTTATTTATTTATATTTATTTATATTTATTTATTTATATTTATTTATTTATATTTATTTATTTATATTTATTTATTTATATTTATTTATATTTATTTATATTTATTTATTTATATTTATTTATTTATATTTATTTATTTATATTTATTTATTTATATTTATTTATTTATATTTTTTATTGTTACATGTACATAAGTGTGTGCTCATTACAATGTTTGGCTTATAAGCTTTTGACAAAGTCGAAATGCCAATAGCACAAGATGGAGAAAGACATCAAAACACAGATATAGAAAAACGGTGGGATTTAAACCAGCTACCTTCGCGCTATAATAGATTAATGAAAAATTATTAATACACAAACACAATTCAAAAGTACACAGAGTAAGAACTAATAATGAAATGCTCACATATAAGAAAATTAAATAAAGATAAAGTTACAGTTAGAATAATTAAATCAAAATAAAATATAAATTGCCAAAGCCTTAAAAAAATTCTTTAGAAATATTTCAAGTGCTGACTCCTTTCAAAAATCTTGAAGAATAAGGCAAAAACATTCAATGAGTAAAAATTTCAATAAAGTGCTGCCATCTTCAGGAACGAAATCTCCTAAATTTCACCACATAGGTCTATTTATGCGGGCTTCAATATTGGCCGATTTAGTTAAACGTCTTTAAAATACATTGAATTAAAAATTTAAAGTAACAGTAAGTAAAAGTAAAATTATTATTCTTTAATTTAATTTTAAAAAATCCCAATAGCTGAAAGAATATCTGCTTTATTATTACAAATAAATTTAAATCTAATAATTTAACCAATCAAAATATTCTTAAAAATTTGAAAGTATGGGTTGGAATTAAAATGCGTTAAACTAATAACGTTAAACATAAAATTTCTTCTTTTATCGTATTATCCAATGAAAATTTTGTTGCTATGAAGTTCAATTCAGTTTTGAAGATCTAAAAAATTAGCACAATTTTCATCTAAATCAGTCCTTATTTAATTAAGTACTTTAGGATAAATATCTTTAATTAAATGAAAGTCATTGCAATCAAAAATAATTAAATCATCAATAAATCTAAACCCAATCAATATATTATGTTGTAAAAATTTTTGTTCATAAAAATGTAAGAAAGTATTAGCAAATGTACTTGAATAACAATTGAGACACATTGAATTTGTCTGCAAAAACAAATACCATTAAAATATAATTTTCAAAAATGTTAACATTTCATAAATTAATCTTATCTTCCCTATTAATGTCCTCATTACTCAAATATTTAACAAAAATTTCTAAACAAATATTCCTTAAATTATTGTGTGGTAAATAAATTTTCGAAATCACATATAAGAATACTATTCATTTTATTGTAGTTAAAATATTTAATAACGTCTTGGTTTTTATTTAAAATAAAATGCTTATCATTAGAAATAATTTTATTTAAAATAATGTTTAAATTACCACCAGTACTGCAAGAAACAAATCTGAATTTAACCGGTTTTTGTGGAACTTAAAAGCTGGAAATAAATAAGGAAAATTAATGCTATGGTTTTTTAACCTACTTTCTTGGAAAAAGATAAAATTCGATTTCTTTTTTTAGAATTATTAATTTTGACAAAGGCATTATTGTTTTCACATTCTTTACTCATTACATGTGCTTTTTCAACAACACAAATAATAAAATTATATTTTAATTTAATAGATTTAATAATTTTAAAATTCAAGGAAAAACCGTAGTATTTTATCTTATTGTTCAAAAGACTTAATTTAAAATTATATAAAACACAAAATTTCCATTCACTAAATCCCTCTTCAGGTCCATTAAATTTTCTTGAGCATTTTGCAATACAACAATCCAAATCTTCACTAATGGAGGCAAGAATAACATTTAAATTATATAATTTAACTTACTGGTCACTTACTTGGTTATTCTTCTAAGCTCTTCAATTTAAAAAAGTTAAAATAACTTAAATATTTTGTTTATTATTATTTGTTGCCTTTCCCGGTGGCTTTACGTTATTACAGTAAAATACGCGTTTTTCTGTTGTTCACCCTATCAGAATAGTGAATAACTGTATTTACCATCACTTATTGAGATGATATTGCTCGCGGCCAACTCATGATACTTGCAATTCACTACTATCAAGTAATTTTCTTTGGTATAAATTCTTTTCAAGGGGCTGTAAGTCTCTTACTTTCACAGTATCAGTATGAAAACGACTTAGAATTGGCTGAATTTTAATATTCACTAAATATATCAATAAAATACTTTGTACCTATAATAGTATATTTAATAATTATTGCATGAACCTTCAACATTAGAGTTTTGTGCGAAATACAATTATCTGTAGCAGCAAACTGAAGCCAAAATTTTAAAAGCAAAAAAATTCTTAGGATTTTGGAGCATGGCAGTTTCTCTATCTGACCTTTTAATTACTGTCAAAAATTATTTAAGTAGTGGTGGTAAAAATTTAATTCTGATTCATTAAATTATTAATACACGATCTTTGCATCCACGAAAAAATATTTTCTGAAACTACGGAATAACTATTGTTGAATTCTTACTAAAACTTAACTACGATTCAATAAAAGATTTTTGCATTAATCCTTTCTCCATTAAGTTTGTTTCCTAACACGTACCTTTTTTTTAAAATTAATACACATTACCAATATTAAATAAGCATTGGTACTAATAATAATATGGCAATTAATTATATCCCTAAAACGAATAAGTATCTTTTCATCATTAACTTTGCTTTTTAGTAGATATGTTATTTCCTTCTTTAAATTAATACAATTTATCAACAATAAGTAAGTATCATTGTCGTCAATAATAGGATGGCAATTTTTTACGGTTCCTCTAAACCAGGGGTCTCCAAACTTTCCAGCCTTAGGGCCATACTGATTACTCCAGTAAGTTCCGAGGGCCAAAACCATATTATCATTGTTGCCGGTGGTGAAAAGTGAAATAGTCCACTGATGAAAAAAAAAATCCGAAAAAGTACGCAACGTTTAAAAAAGGCTGCAAATCGGACTAAAGTCCGCAAAACGGCAACACTGCATATTATTAATTTTCCTGTCATTATCTGTAATTTCTAGATTAGTCGTAGAGTACGAGCCATGAGGAGTAACGTGACACGACATCTGGTGGACACAAGCGGAAATAGGTAGTACCTTCTATCGTTAACAGATGGCGCTAATAGCACGTACAGAATAATCTCGTTGGTTCGAGAAAGTTCTGGTGTCTTCCACTCACTTCTAGATGGCAGTAATTGGAATATATAAGAAGGCTAGTGGCGCAACCACAAGTCAGTTCCTATGACACTGTTGTGAAATAAAATAGTGCGTACCTCCTTAAAACGTGTTTGTGCGTGTTTAAGTTTAAGACATCTTTGTAACAGTATTTTGATTTGAATTGTTGCTTTTGTGTGTGATTTAGTAGTCTGGAAAAGAAGCGAAAAATTGATAGTGAATGCAGAAAATTCAAAGATCAGTGGAACATTCAGTATTTCGTAATTGAGTCCAGTAACAAGGCGCTATGTTTGATTTGCAATGAAAGCATAGCCGTTCTCAAAGAATATAACATTAAACGTCATTATGAAACAAAACATTTTCTAAATTACTAAAAATATACAGGAAGTTTGCGGACGGAAAAATTTGAAGCTATGAAGCGCGGATTGAAATCGCAGCAATCTTCATTTACAAAACTCAAAACTGAACAAGAGGCTGCAACTCGTGCCAACTTTCGTGTGGCTCTTGAAATTGCAAAACGTGGAAAACCATTCACCGATGGAGAAATGATCAAAGAATGCATAATTGCAGTAGCCGAAGAAATGTGCCCTGAAAAGGTAAATTTATTAAAAACTGTGAGTATGTCAGCAAACACTGTGGCTCGAAGGGTAGAAAACATCGCTGAAAATATATCCTCTCAACTGTTCGACAAAAATGGACATGTTGAGTGATTTTCTTTGGCCTTGGATGAGTCAACGGATGTGTCAGATACTGCTCAGGTGTTGATTTATATTCGAGAAGTAGATAAAAGCTATGAAATGCATGAAGAACTTCTTGATATGTATAGTATTCATGGCACAACTACTGGTACAGATATTTTTAAAGGAGTTGAAATGGCCATTAATCAAAAGAACCTTCGATGGAAAAACTTGAAATGTATTACAACTAATGGAGGCAAAAACATGAGTGGGAATAATAAAGGAGTGGTCGCTCTTGTGTCAAAGGCTGTAGAAAATGACGGTGGTTCAAAATCAATAGTCTTACATTGTATCATTCATCAACAGTCTTTGTGCGGAAAATGTTTGGATATGTCTGAAGTTCTGAAACCAGTCATATCAACTGTTAATTTTATCAGATCTTTTGGGCTGAATCACCGACAATTCCGAGAATTTATTGCAGAGATTGGAGAAAATGACTTATCTTATCATACTGCCGTACGTTGGCTTAGTTGTGGGAAAGTCCTTCAGCGCTTTTTTGAACTTCGAGCAGTGATCGGAATTTTTTTGAATGAAAAGCATCGCCCTCTTACTGAATTACAAAACAACGTATGGCTGTGGAAGTTAGCATTCTATGTTGATTTGACAAAACATGTGAACGAACTGAATTTGAGATTGCAAGGAGAAAACCAGCATCTTCCTGATTTATACACTAATATCAAATCATTCCGGAAGAAATTGATACTGTTTCAATCACAACTACGAAGTAAATGTTTTTCACATTTTAAAACATGTGAAATATTCAGCCACACCACTGAGACTGAGTTTCCTATCGATTTTGCAATCGAAACTTTGAGTGCTTTGAAAATAAATTTTGATACTCGTTTCTCGGACTTTGATGCCATTGCGAATCAAATTAAGATTTTTCAGAATCCTTTTGATACTGACATTGAAACCCTTTCCCCGGAACTTCAAATGGAAATGATTGATCTACAGTGCAGTGATATAATTAAGAACAAATATCAAAACTCATCTTTGTTGGAATTTTATAAGAGTCTTCCACTGACACAATTTGATAATTTGCATAAATTTGCTCGTGGGCTGTTTTCTGTTTTTGGTACTACTTATTTGTGTGAGAAGACCTTCTCCAAAATGAAGTACACAAAAAATGTTTACAGATCTAAATTAACTGATGAGCATCTTAAATCTCTTTTAATAATTGGTACAAGTAAAATTAGTCCACTACTACAAACTATTGTCAGTGGAAAATCTCAATTACATAAATCTCATTAGTATTTCATATGTCATTATGCTTGTTATAAGTTATGTTTTTATTTAAAATGTATAAAATGTTAGTTGGATTCATTTCAATAATTTGTTAGTTATTATATACTGAAGTTAAAGTTTCTGCATATTATACATGTCTTTACTCATTACAATTCTGTGTTTCTTTATCCAACTTATCACAAAAACAATAACAATAAGCCTACAACAATGTTATGAGCAGTTAGCCCATGACCATATCAATGTAGATGTCATATTAATAATTATTCAACATAAAATTAGAACACCTCAGTAAACTAAATTTAATTTGCTATAAAAAATATGTTCTCTAAAAGGAGTTTTCAAGTATGCTAGCTCTCCGCGGGCCGGACAAAATCTGTCCGCGGGCCGGATGTGGCCCTCGGGCCGTGGTTTGGAGACCCCTGCTCTAAACGAATAAATAAATTTAATTCATTAATTTTGCCTTTTAGTGCATAGCTTATTTCTTTTTTTTTTCTCATTATGCATATGTTACCTGAATTAATTAAGAATCATTGAAATCAGTAATAGTATGGCGATTTTTTACTTTTCTCCTAAGCAAATTAGTACTACTTCTCCATTAATTTTGCCTTGGAATACATTACTATTTTTCTTTCATTCCAATTATACCGTTGATTTTAAATTACTTCCTTTTAAATATATACATTGAAAAAAATTACTATAACAAAATAAACAGTTGGCAACAGATAACTTTAGAGACATTAATTTGGTGACGTAGTCAACAAATGCTACAACGTTAACGCTGTGCATTGAATTGATCTAACATGGTAAATAAAAAATAATGAAATATTGAAATACGTGCAATAAACTTTTTTTGATCAAATAGCGCTATAATAAAGCGTATAGCAAATAGCGCTATAGCAATGTTATCAACTGAAAATATTTTTCTTTCTTTTATAACCGTAATTGAACAGCCGACCCATTTTTAGCCTACTACAAATGTTCAACTCCGTAGCCTTGTCATTTTGAGCCCAATCCAGAAGACAAGGAAACTCCTGGATCACGTATAGGGAGAAATTTGCCTTCATGGAGGACTTTTTGATGAAACTAACCCTCAATTGCGTTACATGGAGAAGAAAACCACAAAAACCTCCCAAGGTTAGACTGGTGCAAGGGGACTGTAACTCATGATCCATCTACCACTGAGGATATTTTACGTCAATATTGTAGTCGGTGCGAGCCGAATGCAGAATTCGTATCGACAAGCCAGCGCAGGAATTCAAACCCGGTTCACCTCACTGGAAGGCAAATGCTCTATCTCCTGAGCCACCATGCCCCTTTTTAAAATTTTGGTGGAATCCACATTTGCGTTACATGGAGAGGAAAACCAGGAAAAAGCCCCTCCGTTAGCCCGATGGCAAGGGGACTCTAAGCAATGCTCCGTCTGACACTGAGGATATTTTTACGTCAGCACTGTGGTCGGTGAGAGCCGGGTGCGGAATTCGTATCGACCCGCCATCTCCGGGATTCAAAGCCGGTTCTCCTCTGAGGAAGGCGAATACTTTATCTCCTGAGCCACCCTGGCTCAGTTCAAAATATATTTTATTTTAAACCGTCTTTAAACAGTCGATCCAATTTAGAGTTTTCAACTACCAATGTTCAACTCTGTAGCCTTGTAATTTTGAACCCATTCCCGAAGGCAAGGTAACTCCTGAATCAAGTATTGGGAGAAATTTGACTTCGTGAAGGACTTTTTGATGGAATTACCCCACAAATGCGTTATATGGAAAGAAAACCACTAAAACCTTTCACGGTTAGCCAGACGCAAGGGGACTGCAACCCATGATCTGTGTACGACTGAGGTTATTTTACGTCAGAACAGTGATCGGTGCAAGCCGGATATGGAATTCGAATCAAACTGCCATTCCTGTGATTGGAACCCGGTTAACCTCATTGATTTTTTTAAATATTTGAAAAATTTTATTAAATAATTTTTTTTAAATATTTGAAAATTTTTAGTTAAATTTAAGACAATTGCTGACCAATCAGAAAATTCCATTTCATTTTTCGTTCATCGCGCTGGAACCATTCTATCGTGTAATGTTCTAATGTCCTCAGTAATCTTCCTCGTAATTCGAACTATCCGTATGCCAAATTCTACAATTTTTGTTTTCGAATAGTTTAAAAGTCTATAACGGACACAAAGACCAGCAGAGAGAAATTCATTTTTTTATGTATTGATATAAAAACTTTCTGTGCAAAAAAAAATATTTAATTACCCCTTTTTATTATTTATTTACTATGCGGGATTTAACAGATACAATGGCGATGAATATAGCAAAATTAGAGCATTTGGTGACTAGGAATAAATGTGGAGACTTAGAAATCAGACCTAACGATTTTGTTATGTGTTAATTGTTAGAAACTCTTTCTGATGAGTTAAAGCCACTAAAATTGTTTTACGTGAAATGCCTAAAGAACACAAAACATTGGCGGACAATACTTATTTCAGAAGAGCAGAGAAAGATGTTAGAGTCATCTAATGCGAGTAAAATCGTGACTTTGAAAGCGAACTTCTGGTAAGCTAGCATAATCAAGACCAAATGTGCCTGTTAATAAACACATAAACCTGTATAAATATTTTAAGAGTGATAACTTAAATGAGACTGAAAATAATAACAAGACAGTCAACCGTAATGAAACACTAAGTATGGTGAACCTAATGTGGCGAATGTGAAGCCAAATGTCCTAGTGTAGCGAATGATAATGCATGGATAATCGATACTGGAGCCACCCAGAATATTAGTAAAAAAATTGACTGGTTTCAATTATATACTAAATTTGAATCTCCAATTGGTGTAAGAGTTGATAATAATAGAACATGAGCGATGTGAAATTTCATTTAAAATGTTAGTACAAGGTTCTTGGTGAACCAACTATGGGGGAAATATTCTGTGTACCCTTGATGTTTTATGGAATTTATTTTTACCCAGCCACGCTCTAGATCATAGTTGCAAGTTCAATATGACAAAAGATAAAAGCAAATCTTAAAAATCCAAAAATATCGTTGCCGTGATAATAAAATTAAGTAATCAAATTAGTAAATTGTGTAAGTTATTATAAAAATTGTGTTTCCTAATAAATTTAATGATGTACAGTCCCAAAAATAAACAAATTACCCTGAATAACTTTTAATCTAATAAATCTTCACAAACTGGTACTAAAAACGTCGTATATTTAAAAAAATCGCGTATTTAAAATTCGACTTCTTAGAAACTAATCAACTGTTTTTTATCCAATTTTGTACTAAATTACATTTTCGAATTTTGATCAAATTTTGTATAAAATTACATTCTTTAAAAGGATATAAAAGTTTGTATAACTTAACAATACACACTTTTTTCGACTTTTATTAAATAAAAAAATAAATAGTTATTAAAAATTTATTTTATATTATTTTTTCCAAGTAATTTCCAAATTTGAATTCAACTTCATTAAAGTGTATTATGCAGTCCTGGTGTTGTTTCAATTTGGATTCCTAATTTACTATACACCCAAACTAAACATAGATTTTTTTTCAAAATGCGATTTTTAAAAAAATTTTAAAGACTTTTAAATATATAATGCACACGCTCATTGATGAAAATAAACAGTCTTAATCAAACCCACCCTCCTTCCTTTATCTCGTGCAATACAGCTCGTATATTATGATTCCTGATTTAACGAGATATCGGATTTGACTAAGATACATATTAAATTTAATGTTAAAAAACTTCTACAAAGCTCTGTTCTTAGGAGGATGGCATAAATTTAATGAGAAATTTTTTTCATACTTCTTGAAAAATTTTTTATTGATGATGTCGGAAAAAAGTAGTTCATTTTTTATGAAAGTTCGACGGTTTATTCTCTTCGAAAAGATTTTAAAATACCCATTTAGTTATCTTTAAAAAAAATTCTATATAGAGAAGTCATAGACGGAAACAATGTGAGGTTTCTCATTCTCCTACGCCTTGCAATTAATCACACAACCTGTTAAAAACATAGTGCGTTATCGGACACTTTTGCATAAGAAATATGAGGCGAAAATGGAAGTAAAAAGAAATGATGAAAAAAACCTCTGAATATATTCTTTACCTCTTGCTGTTTCTGTTGCCCACGTGATTGTATTTATATTTTTTAACGCGTTATGATTATGGCACATGATTGTGTTTATATTCTTAACAAAGCCATGATGTCTCAGGGGATAATTAATCCTTCCAATGAGGTGAACCTGGTTCAAATCCCAGCGATGGCTGTTCGTTAAGAATTTTTCATCCATCTTGCAGCGACCTCAGTGCTGACGTAAAATATCCTCAATGGTAGACGGATCGTGGGTTAAAGTAACCTTGCCGTCAGGCTAACCGTGGGAGGTTTTCATGGTTTGCATCTCCATGTAAAGCAAATGAGGGTTAGTTCCATCAAAAAGTCCTCCCCGTAGGCAAAATTTCTCTTAATACTTGATCCAGGAGTTCCCATGTCTTCTGCATTGGGTTTAAAATTACAAGGCTATGGAGCGGAACACTAGTAGCCACAAATTCAAAATTGGGTTAGCTGTTTAATGACGTTTATAAAAATAAAAGATATACTTTAAATAGGCTTCTGGATAGCCTGGTTGGTGAGGCTTTGACTTCGTGTTCGTGAAAACGGGAGTTCGAATCCAGGCGGTCGAAGAATCTCCGTGTATTAAATGATAACTGGTGCACGTCAAAATCTGTCGGGATCATAAAGGCCTCTAATTTCTCATAACAAATCAATACCACTAGAGGACCTGATGCAGAAGTTCTATTTTCTTCAGGATTGGGTTCAAAATAATAAGACTACGTGGTTGAAAATTGGTAGTCGTAAACTTAAATTTAGTTCAACTGTTCAGCGACTGGTAAAAAATAAAATATATTTTATATAGAGCCTCTGTGTCTCAGGGGATTGGGCGTTGGTCTCGAAATGAGGTGTCTTTCCGATGCAAATTCTACTCCCGGTTCCACAATGCTGACCACAATGCTGACATTAAATAATTTTTAATAATAATGACACATTACAAGGTTACGGAGTTGAATATTAGTAGTCGTAAACCCATGAAATTGGGTCGGCTGTTCAACGACGGTTATAAAATAAAATAATAATGACAATGCTGACGTAAAAATATGCTCATAGTTGACGGATTCTGGGTTAGAGTCTCCTTGCCGTCAGGCTAACCGTGGGAAGTCTTCGTGATTTTCATCTCCATGTAACACAAATGCGGTTTAGTTCTATCAAAAAGTCCTCCACGAAGGCAAATTTCTTCCAATACTGGATCCAGGAGTTCCTTTGTCTTCTGGATTGAGTTCAAAATTACAAGGCGACGGAGTTGAACATTGGTAGCCGTAAACTGAAAATTCAGTGGACTGTTTAACGACGGTAATAAAATAAAAAATAAAAAAATATATCATTCTCAAAAAGTTATAGATATACTACATTTTTATAAATGACATTTTTTCTAGACATAGTAAAATCACCCGGTTTTACCCCACTAGGAGGGTAAAATTGAGTTCACTATGGAAAATTTGGACATGCTGGAATTTCAGTGAAAAAGAAGCAAGCATTTCCATGAGGTATTTAAAGAGAATTATGCATGCAATTTACATGTAATGTAGCCTTATTAGTTTTCAATTTTTGACATCAAAACGCATGTATGCTGATTTTTTAACCATGTTCAAATATTCTTCAATCTATATTTATATTAAAAAAAATTTCAGTTATTTTGCGATCGTAAGTACAAAAGTACTCGTAGTTTTCTTCCCACCGCTTTCCGACAAAAGTTGCAAGATATCTTAACTCCGCAAATGCACTCTTATAATTGCACTAACAAATATATCACATCTTCTGCACGTAAATTTAACTCTTTTATTATTATCTCATGAGTTAAATTTTCTGAAAATGTTCAGGCACTGCAAAGTTACAATAACTAATTTCGATCAAATAGTTTCAAGAAAGTTTCGAATTTTTTATTTATTTATTTATTTTTTTTTTTTTTTTGCATTTAAATAAATACTTGCATCAATTAAAATTTGCTACATAAAAATAATATGTTTCAAGAAACATATTACTGATTAATATAAAAAACGTGAAACCTATTAAAAACCCGAATAATTGGTACTTTAATGAGCCAGTTATAAGTATATAAAGAGTTTCTCAAAATATGAGTGCACAAAGACCTATTTATTTAGAGAGCTTATTATATTTATTTCAAAATTTTAAAATTAGTTTTGTTGAACATACCAAATAAATTGGTCGCCCCTTACAAAACAATCATAAAATCTTAATATTTTTCTTATAAGGTCAAATCACAAATGGGTTTAGGTTAGCTTTTGGATTCGGTTACTTTCAATGCCAATACGAGTAAAAAAGATTTTAAACAACTCATTTTTTTCTAATGGCAGGTATTAAACTTTTACGTTCCTCTCCTGGGAAGATGCCGGAAATGTTGCTCATTTAACGTTTCCCAGTGGGCACCTGTGAACCTAAATCACGGAGGCGAGCAACATTAACCACGCCCTGCTGCCACAGACACCCAGTCAGGGGGGGGGGGGGCATATTCACACACAAGAAAGGACAACACATAGAGAGAAACATCCATGACCAGAGTGGGATTCGAACCCACAGATATTGGCTACGCAATTAGGCACGCTAACCGCTCTGCCACCTGGTCGGCTCCAAAAAATTCATTACCGTCATGTGGGGATACTTTGTGCGGGATTTCGCAGTTTTTGAACTTTGACATGTAAAAAAACTATGTTAATTCAAACTTTAGAAAATCTATCGATATTATATTCATAACTGGACTCAGACGAGTGAATTTGATCAATATTGGCATTATTTGTATGTAATATTTACAAATAATAAGTCAAACCATACCTTGCACAAAGTAGCCCCCAAGTGGGGTTACTTTGTGCAGCGATAGGAATTCAGTTCAATAACCATGTTTTTAGTAAAATATTGATATAAAATTGTTGAAAAAGTTAATTGTTGACATTTTTAATAACAAAAGCATCAAGATATGTAAAGATATTAGTTTGGAAATAATTTTCAGCGTTAAAAAAACATTTTTTATAAAGTATTCATTTCTTAAAAAGAATGTTTATTTCAAAACATTTGAGTTTAAACAAAAGAAAACCATATGCATTTTTGAACATTGAAATGGATGGAATTTCAAAAATAATAATTATTACATATTCATTAACATTTATAATATTGATAAATTCAAAAGTTGCAAAGGTACACCCCATTCGGCCGGAAGTGTACAATACTTAGACAGAACTTGCTCTTCAGTTTATGTCAAAATCACCTGATGTCCTATAAAATATATTTTTACGTGTTAAATAGTTTGATTAATTCATTAGAAAAATCTTTGCAGAAGAAAAATAATAGTTTACCAGCACGTTTTACGTGTTTCTTGTGAATTTTATTAGAGATAGTGTTTCTGCGGATTTTGTACTTCCGAGAAGCTTCTGCAATCGACATACCACTAGCAACTGCTTGCAAACATTATTGTATCTTTTCTAAAGTGTAATCACGGTAGTTTCTAGTTTTAGGTATTTTTTTATAACGTCTAACCATTTTTCTGTCGAAAAAAAACGAATGAAACTTTGCACAAAGTAGCCCCACAGTGCAATTTTTTCATTTTCCGTTTATTTGTTATTAATTTTCAAATTTTTTTTTAACGCTAACATGATATAATTGTTTATTAATATATAAATAAAACATTTTGCACTTACGGCAATTGTTTTATCAACGTCTTTGCATTTCACAGCTAAAGTTTCCACACACACTTTTCAACGTCCGACGTTCTCGGAAAGTTGTTGACATTGGATAAACAAAACACACTCTGAGATTGTTTTAAAATTCGAAATTTTTTTTTTGTAGTAATAGAGGAGACTTCTATCTTCAAATTTTACACATTTTTAACGTGAAAAAAACATAATACTGAATAGCAGCACTTGAAAAGTGCCAAATTCGAATTTGCACAAAGTAGCCCTCGCTGCACAAAGTAGCCCCACATGACGGTAATATGTTAGTTTTAAAATATGGTTTTAGAATAGCCTTCTATAAACTCTCTAGAAAAAATTGATTTATTTCACTGGTTGCACATACAAAATAGACAAGTGGTCAGGTTATAAAGGTTTTGCTCCCTATTTATTAACTAATAATTATCCAAAAATATATATTTATTAATTTCTGTTGTGTATGTGTACCTATGACACTTATTTAAATGGGAAATTTTGCAACTTTGAATACCAGCTGCTTTTTTATTAATTAATATTTTTTATCCGTGGTTCTCAAATCATTAAGGTTACACTTTGCAAAACTATTTTAGATGGAAAATTCAAAATATTAATTTAATAATGGGAATGTAACTCTTATCAGTTTAATAATAGGAAAGAGGAACGTAGCTCAAAATATCAGTTGTTCCTCATATTGGTTAGCATATTTCAACAGGTTCTCTATACCATGAAAGTTACACCTTAATTTATAAGAAACTGGATAAAAATAAATCAGCTTATGATCATTTTTTTTAAATCATTTATTTCATACAAGCATTTTGACACCCTTAAAAGAATTATTAGACTGTCAAGTTCTAAGATGTAATCTTAACCGTTGAAAGTCTATTCTTAAAATTCGAATGTCTACACTTAAGTACACTAATTAATAACATGCCCACCGCGTGACGTCAAATGAGCAACGCTTCCGGGATCTTCCGAGACAAAGATTGAGAGTTTAGTGCTCGCAGTTTAAAAAAAAAAGTTAAAAAGTTGGTCATTTTACTATCAGAGTCTTATCAATCGTTATAATGTGAAATGATAAGAATATGGAGATTAATGTCTGAAAAAACAAGGATAAATATGTTTATCAATTTAAAAGTTAAGTTATTAATTATATCAGTTTAAATCAATGCTACGAAATCAGTCATATCTGCTACAAATAAAGAAGCTAAAACATTAGTAATATTTTATTACAATCATTAATACTCAACCTCTCGGTTTAATTTGCATCATGTATTAAGCAAAACATGCTTTATGAAACTCAGCACACCAAAATATAGATAACCTATAATCAGTATCATTTGGTACCAAAAAAATGTTGCTATTCCTTATGGCTGATTCAATATTGTCAAAATTTACATTCTTGAAACAGCCATTAAAGTCATATCTGCGGCAAATAAAGAAGCTAAGACATTAGTAATATTTTATTACAATCATTAATTCTCAACCTCTCGATTTAATTTTCATTACTGTATTAAGCAAAACATGCTTTATGAAACTCAACACACCAAAATATAGATAAACTATAATCAGTATCATTTGGTACCGAAAAAATAGTGCTATTTCTCTTGGCTGATTCAAGATTGTCAAACTTCTCCATAATCAATATCTTCCATTAATTTTGCACTTTGCATTATAACTTATTTGTTATTTCAGTTACCATTGATTCGTTTATATTCATATAAACAAGTCTCAAAGCGTAACTGTAAGCAAAAATAAGCACGTAATTTCAGAAAAATTTCAAACTACCAGTACCGATTGGGTGACATCATCCTACTCTGATTTTTGTCTATACTTACTTGATATAATCATCAAAGATTAGTACTTATTTAAATTCTAATGTAAATCTCAATGAAACTTTGCTTTTATCCAACAAAGCTGTAAAAAAGCAAATATCATTAATTCTCTCATTCACAAGTTTCAGTTATATCTGGGCAAATCCATTTTATGAAATGAAAAATTTGAGTTGAAACATAAAATATTAGTTTTCTCATTTAATATTTTTAGTATCTTTCAATTAAGCTTTAACAAACGTCAAACATACACGATTACAGAATCAATATTTTCATAAATTATAGATGTTATTAAAACACACTTTTGCAGCCTTATTAAAATACTAAAAAAAGTTTGAAACAAATATTTTTATGTTCAAAAGTAATTATTCTAATGGGTTGATTAATTTCAACGGCACAATACCATTTGTAATGACCTTACACTCCAATTTTCTAACTCTGGTCTGCTAATGATGTATCTTAATATGGCCTAGTACATAAGTACCTATGAAATGACAGATCATTTTTTTTTCAACATGGAAACAACCCAAACATACAGTAAAATCTTAATTATCAGGTGATACTACACAGCTTTATTGTTTTTATGTGACTGATACCGATTTGCACTTGTTTACATTCGTGTATAAATTGGTCAACATTGTATTTCAATAGGTTAAAAATGAATATATATAGGAAGTATATAAAAAAATCTCCTGAATAAAAACCGATTTCATGTATGCTTAAACATAAAAGTATTGCATATAAACTCGTTAAAATCATGTAATTGTCAAAAACCTTTAGCGCATCTAATAATTTGGCCTAATTATAATACTATACTAATATAATACCTGATGTATTAAATATTCTATATTTATATAATATATCTTTTAATTTATCCAATCGTCGAATTAATATTTTATATTGTCTTATTTAACCAAGTGATACACGAACGTTAACAAGTGTGTGCCAAATTCCGTCGCATGAAAACAATAAAGCTGAGTAGTATCATCTGATAATTAAGATTTTACATACAATCTTATAGTGAGCCTAATAATTTGTCCAGGGACTGTACAGGTGGTATTTCCATGTAAGGTTAGGAAGGGTATATTTTCATGTAAAAAAAAAGTCATTTTGTTTCTTTTTTTGTAGTAAAAATTTTTTTTTAATGTTAAAAAATATTTACCAGTTGGCATCTAGATGAAAATAATTAATGCAAAATATATTTTACAATATCATGCAACCACACTATCTCAAATTTTGCATTTCAATAACATAATAGCATTTATATTAATAAACATGTTAACATGTTAATTTTCAATTTGTAAATTGCGGCGGATGATAGAACTTAAAAATTCTAATTGAACAAATCTTTACTAAAAAGCATAGTCATCGAAATCTAAGTCATTTTTCTATCTTCCATAAACATTTTTACATAGTAATTAATTATAAATAAATAAACAAAAGGCATATATAATTCATTACATGCAAAAAAGAAAAATATTTTACTTTGAACCACATCCAAAATTATTTTCAGTTTTACCAAAATTAGTCGACGGGATAATACGCAAGTATTAAAAGCTTACAATTCATAATCTAAACTTTATGTTGATTGTATATTTGTTGTGAATTATTTCTAACACCAATACAAAAGATGACAAGATGTAACCAAAACTTAGAAAAATAAAAACACCAGAAATATCATACAAATGCAAGGGATTGACAGTATTGGTAATAAAGTATGAGTTTTTCATTGCAACAATCGAATCTTTCATTTGAACATCTTTGAAACATTTCTGGTACAATCCTGAATTCCACGCACGGGAAACGAAACTATTTATTCTTTTCTCTAAACAAAAATTTTTACGAAAATAAAAAGAGATAGGACTGAATGAAACTTTGTCATCGGATAAAAAAAAATTCGGATTCATACCAAACTTCAACCTTAAAAATGAATCGAAATGAAGAACTGCACTCCCTTTGACTAAATCTTCGTTAAAATCGATACTCTTTTTATAATCATAAAAATAATTTTTATCTTCAATATTTTTAATTAATTCTCTCAGTTTGATATTATTGGAATGTTTAAAGGAATTTACAGGTCCCCTAAGATAAATCATAAAGCATTTGTGAGTATCAGCAATAACGGCATTGGAAAGTTCTTCATAATTTTGCACTGGAGGATTTTCTAAGGGATTTACCATAAAGGAGAAGAAAACTGCGGAATAACTGAAAGAAATTATCATGGTGAAGAACAACCAAAAGAAGAAATATAGTCTGCTTTTTATGGATTCGATTGGAAACCATAATCCTTGCTTCAAGACTATACTGGACATATAAAAGAGTAGATCCAAGTAAGATAATTTATTATTTATTAATTTGATGCCAACTGCTGGCACTAAAACAAAAACAATAAGAAATCCTAACCATGTGTAAAGAGTGAAAGGATAAAGAAACCCGAATCTAGTGGATATGGGTACAGAATTTCTCACTACAAATGTGTAATAGTCTATGCTGTAAGGTGCGCTTAAACCACCCTGAACAAATCGATCGTTGGTCATTTTGTGGAATGCAGCAATGTCTGCTGCTCCACTGTCAATAATTTCTGTTTGTGTTTGAAGTTCGATCGAATCATAGTAGTTTTTAAACTTCGCGTTCACACCTAAGAAATCAAGCAATAGCTGAAGGAATTTTCCTTCAACTCCACTAAGTTCATAACGTCCATCTGATAAAGTAGTCAAATTAAATATGTCTTGCACATTACTTATCAAAATTGTTAATTCTTTAATGTCACACATCACTTTTCTCGTGTAGTCTTTCTTCCTATTCATGAACTAATCAGATAACACATGAGTTTTTATAGGGGAAATTATTTGATCTTTAATGAAATATACATTGTTATTCTCGTGCCAATTGTCTTATATCTTTTTCAAACTCATCGAAATTCGTTAACAAAACTGTTGGAACTTTAATATCATGCATTCTTACTTGAATTTATATTTTATTTCACAAACTCATCAAGTGTATTTATTAAATATGTTCGATCTTTAAAGCTACATATCTATTTTATGCTAATTTTCTTTTTCATTTGTGAACTAATTATCTATATCATCAGTCTTTATTAGCAAATATATTAAATTTTTAATGTCAGGCATTACTCATCTTCTGCTAAATATTTTATTTTGTTATATAACTTATCAACTTAAAATAACACAATTGTAACATACTTCATCTTTCTCTCTTCCTGAGCCATTATTCTGATATATCTTTGAAACTAAATATTTGTTTTTCTATACTGTTTACCAAAGTTTTTTTGTCACTTTCCTCAGAAGTCCCAGTCCCGTTTTTCGCAAATATTATACTTTTTTTGGCATTATATTGAAGGAAAACAACAAAATTTAAAAGAGTTAACTTAATATCTCAAACTACTTTTCACTTAAAATGTCACAATTTTACTGTTTTAGAGCATATCAAACACACAGCATCTCATAGGGTTTGTTTTTTTTCGCAATAAACAACAAAGCAAATTTATTATTTAAGTAAATTAAGTGAAATCAATCTATTCAAGTCCTAGTAAAAAACGATATCGAGATTTTGAATATGAAAACTACTAATGTCACGAAAGAATATTTAATGTTTTCCGAGAATCATTATCATTTTTGATATGCGTGACTGCCTCATTTGATTTCTTTGGAAAGTGTATAGGAGAAGGTGAGATAATACTGGGTAGCTGAGATTCGGAGGCAGGTTGAAGCTAAACTTTTTGACCTAGAAACTATCTGATTTAACCAAGATATTCATTCTTTAGCTGTATACGATATATCATTTTCCAAAAATGTTATAGGTGTACTACTTTTTTTAATAAATGATTTTTTCTAGATATAGTCAAACCACACGAATTTAACTCACTAAGGGAGGACCATTGGGTACAAATATTATCTATATGGGAAATTTATAAATGCTAGAATTTCAGTGAAATAGAAGCAGGCATTTCTATTAGGCAGTTTAAAAAAATTATGCATGCAATTTACTTATGTTGTAGTCTAAGCCATACACAAGGGGGAAAGAGAAAGAGATGGGGAATTTTCTAGAAGCCTGACACGGCTGAGGGTCCGACCTAATTTCGAAAAATAGTATTTGTCAATGTTTTTTCAAAAGAAAATGACATTTATTTTCTTTATATCTACAAAAAAATTCAGTTTAGCATAAACGATTTTCAAAAAAATTTGCAAAATGTGAAAGGGTTTATACATAAGGCATTTTGTGCTTTTAGGATAGGATCCGCAATGAACTTTGCGCTAGGGACCGATAAACCTTTTTTCAGTCTTAGATGTAGCTATGTTTTTCGTCCATTGAACTGTAGCTTTCATGGGCCCTTCATAAACTCACATCAAGTGAGAAGGGTGCGGGACCGTTTAACGAATTTACAATCCAGCTGGCCTTAACAACTTTTTTACTTTTTCTGGAGATCATTCACTTGGCTGTTGTCGGTTGCAATTTTAATGCAAGCTTTTAATTCTTTTAAAATTTGTTCCCTAAACTAAAGAGGTCAAGAACCAAATTGCTTTTTTTTTAATTCAAGGAAATGCCGAACAGATGTGCGGGTCGGTAAAGGCCACTGGATTGAAAAATCCCCACTGGATCGTACCTAGTTTTACCCCGCGGACAGAGGTTATGGAAACGGTTAATACAGTGCTAATTATCGAGCTAAATCCTTATTGTTTCTTAGGGTATGAATCTTTACTAAACTTATAACATGCTGCAAATTAGTATTTATAACTGTAATGAGCAATAAATAAGGATGCCTTGAAAAAAGAGAATATAAGAGAGCTGACATAGTAAAGCAAACTTATCTACTCAGACGCCATGATTTAAGGGGTCACAGCACCCAAAAAATGACCAAAATATCGAAAAAAAATTTATTGTTAATAATAAAATTTCAAACTATTTGAAATGCACTGAAAAAAAAATTATCTCTCTATCTGCATTTTTAAAAAAGTTATGAATGTTTTTAGATTGCCCGAAAACAAAAACTTGATCAGCAGACAGCCCTTCCGCTGGTTTCGGTTTCGCATCTGCTGATTCTATCCAACCAAATAAATTATAAATATAATCTAGAAGCAAAGCCACGTTTTATTTCACATTCTGTTAGAATTGATTATCAATTTCTCATCTTTCTTCTTTGAATTGAAGTGAAAGGAATTATTTTTTCAGATATCAATTAGCCAAGTGCAATTTATCGTTTTCTATTTGTTTACATTTAGAAAATTCGCATAGTTTGTTTATTTATTAAAAAAAAAAGGTCATTTTCAAGACCATTCTTTAAACTATTCATTAAGTTATTGTTTATATTTAAGTTTTCGTTAATTATTTGTTGTTATAAATATTTTGTTGACATTTTTTCAACGATGCCAAGACCGAAGCGTGCTCGAGTGACTGCAAAGGAAAAAGCCAATAAACGTTGGTGTAAAGATACTGATTTTTCCGATGCAAATGTTTCGTTAGAAATAGATCTTAATCAAAATAAAAGACTTTCATACCTGGAAAATTCTTTATGTTCTGCAGTTGAAAATAGAAACAAAGTTTCAGTACCACAATACGCCATTGTGGATGTCAATCAATTTTCTCAACTTTTGGAAGATGTTTTGTGCAAGTTTTGCATGAAACAAACTTTATCAATTACAATTGGAGAAAAACTTGGCATGTCAGTGAAAATGAATCTTGTTTGTTCCTCATGTTCAGCAAACAAAAAAGTATCCACATCTAAGACAATTGTGCAGCAGGAGGAGAAAACAATTGACATTAACCGAAGAGTAGTGCAAAGCTTTTTAAGCATTGGTAAAGGTTATGCAGCTCTTCGACAATTTTGTATGCTAATGAACTTAGATTTAATGTCTAGTAGGACTTTCAATAATCATAAAAATAAGTTGTATTTTACTAGTCGTCAGCTTTTTAAAGATCATATACATGACATCAGCTCAAAGGTGAAAGATGCGTATGATTTTGAATACTCCGGAGCAATTCTTGATATTGGTGTTTCTTTTGATGGAACTTGGCTTACACGAGGACATTCCTCTCAAATTGGCATAGGCTGTGTGATCGATATCCTTACAGGCTTTGTCATAGACTGTGAAATTATGTCAAAAAGATGTATTGAATGTGAGAAAGCCAGCAGCGAATTGGGGAAGAAATCGCCTGAATTTGACATATGGTATAGTGGCCACCAAAGCTCGTGTAACATCAATCATCTGGGCTCTTCAGGAGCTATGGAGCAAGAAGCAGCTCTGTTATTGTGGAAAAGATCCGAGCATCTAGGTTTTAGGTATGTAACAATATTGTCAGATGGTGACGCAAGAACATTTACTTACCTAAATTCCAAAAATATTTATGGTGATACAGAGATTAAGAAAGAGGAATGCATTAATCATGTCAGCAAAAGGTTAGGAACTGGTTTACGAAATGCTGTGAAAGAGTGGCGGGGGAAAGGTGTGACTTTGGGGGGGAAATCTCATGGTAGTCTAAAAGAAACTACTATAAAGAAATTAACTCGCTACTATCAGAATGCCATCCGACAAAATAAAGGCGATGTTAATGCAATGAAAACTGCCATCTATGCGACATTGTACCATAGTATTTCAACTGATATTAAACCCCAGCATTTTAAATGTCCACCTGGTGAAAACTCATGGTGTTTTTATCAATCAGCTATCTCGAGAAATGAAACACCAGGTTCTCACAAAATGCATGTTAACACACCGATAAACGAAGGACATTTATCGAAAATCCTTCCTATCTATCAGCGGCTAGCGTCGAATGAAATATTGGAGCGTTGTGTCAGATGTGCAACTCAGAATGCGAATGAAAGTTTGCATAGTGTGATTTGGAACAAGTGTTCAAAGCAGACTTCTGCGTCTTTACGGCGAACAAATTTAGCTATGTGCGACGCAGTTATGGAGTTTAACTTGGGGACATACCAGCATCTGAAACTCTTAGAAAAAGCTACGGGTATATCCATGAGTAAAAAATCTGCCACAACAGCCTTATTTATTGACAAAAGAAGGGTATATTTTAGAAAACGTAGAAACAATGCAATAGCTACTGCTGCAAGACAGAAAATTAGACTTGCGATAAAACGTCGCAATGCCAATAAAATAAAAAAAGAAGGCATAACTTACCAACCTGGGGGATTTTAAAAGAGAAAAATAAGTCTTCTAGGCTTCTCTGGTGCTCTTATGGGGTTCATTTATGACTGTGATAAATAAAAAGACCTTCTGAATGTGCTAATATGTAAATAAACAAAGTTTCTCGTGCTTAATTTATGTGTTCTACAATTTAAAAAAAGTGTATATTTAAAAATATTATAAATTTTTTGAAGCGTTTTTATGCTTTTTACATACATAACTGTATAAATTTGTTTTTTATAATGTACAAGACATATTTTGGTTTGTTATTATTACTTTTTCAACAAAAACAAAACTTTAAAGTGCTTTTTCTCATAGATGATAATTTTGTGTTTACATCTTATTTAAAACCCTAAGGATTTTTTTCTATTTAAGATAAAGCTTTGAAGTAAACTTTTTTATGTTAAGTATATTTCACTTCTTTAAACTGTGCATGAAATAAGTATTTCATGAGGTATTACAATTTTTACAGCATGTTGTATTAACCTATTAGGAATTTTTGATAATTTTTTCCTACTTTTTTACGTAAAAAACCATAAAAAATTTTCTAATTGATATATCAACAAATGAATGCACAAAGTTGTAAACATGAATATTGTAAGCACTAAGAAAAAAAAAATTTTTAAAAATATGTAAAAATGAAAAAGCCTTAGCGATTTAAAAATTGTGAATTTTTTTAAAATTTTAAAAAAACTAAACAGGTTAACAATTTTTTGAAGATAAATTATTGATTATAATTTAAATGAGCATGTAAGTCATCTAAAAAATGAATGATTTTGTCTTTATTTAAAAAAAATTTTGCAAGGGTACCGTGACCCCTTAATCAACAACATGATTACATGATAGGTCCTTCTTTTTGTGTAGTAAACTGTAATTCAGAGTTTGTCCGCAAAAAATAAAATCATTGAAACAAGGCTCGAAATTTTACCCGTCCCAGAGGACGGCTTGTCCAGCAATGTACCCGTCCTCTTTTGAAACTAATCCGTAGCTTCTAAATAAATAAAAATATTTTTTTCTCTTAGTTATTACAAACATTTATATAAATTGCACAATGAATTAGTAGTTACTAGGATTACATTATACAGTAATAAGAGAAATACTAGGTTACTAATAGTAACCTAGTATTTCCTTTATGAAATAATTTATTTTTTTTTATGAAACAATTTAAATAACTATGGTCAAATTATCTGGAATGTCAATTTATCCGAGGTACTGTGTTTTTTAAATGATTCAAATATGGCGTTTGCCAGTTCCACAATCAAGCCAATGATTTACAGAGGTTTCTGCACAGATATCTGAAAGGGGTCCAAAGCACATGCACAGAGCAACTTTCTTTTGCTTACCGATTTCGTGAGCATGCGCATTTGGTCTGACGAAGGAATTAACGGGATTTCTAGATTAGAGGGTCATTTTAGAAGTGAGGCGCTAGACTCTTGTAAGGTATCAAAAATTGAAAATGTATCACGAAAATTAACGGGAAAATGGCCGTCCACGCGGACGTCGGATTCGAGAAATTCGTTGCCCGCGGGGAATTTTTGACCGCTGAGGACTGGTGGACGGGCGGTTTTTCGAGCCCTGCATTGAAATCGAGGTACTCGCTTTTCTTCTCCTCACTCTCCTCTACTAAAATTAATGGTTTTCATGGGATACATGCATTGCTAATAACAACATGAACATGATATACAACACTATATGAATATGGCATTCTAAATTGCAATAATCTGAACAATTAAATACCATCAGGTGTCGGTGTTGACTATCAAATTTAGAGGGAATTAGTTCTACCAAAAAGTCCACCACGAAGGTATATTTCTCCCAATACTTTATCCAGGAGTTACCTTGTCTTCTTGATTGGTTTCAAAACTACAAGGCTATGGAGTTGACCATTGGTAGTTGACCAAACTTAAAATTGGATCGGCTGTTCAACGACTGTAATAAAATCTTTAATTTAACATCTATACTTTAATTTTGATGTGAAAACCTGAACTATTTATTTTAATTTTGGCGAAAATTCTAAAAATATATATTAAGAATGTGATGACGGAACAACTTTTTTTTCGAGGAAAAAAAATGTCTTTATTTCGTAATTTACAATCAATTTCATGCATGAAAAGGCCGGGATAGCCTGGTTGGTAGGGTGCTGGGCCCATGTCCAAGAGGTCGTGGGTTCGATCCTCGCCGGCCGAAGACTCCCCGTGTAGTAAATGGTGACTGATGCACGTTAAATCTGCCGAGTCTCAAAGTCCTCCATGTTCCCATAACAAATCAATACCTCTGGGGGTACTGATCCAGGAGTTTCCTTGTCTTCTGGATAGGTTCAAAATTACAAGGCTACGGAGTTGAACATTAGTAGTCGTAAACCCATGAAATTGGGTCGGCTGTTCAACGACGGTTATAAAAATAAAATAAAATCAATTTCATGCGGCGATGTTAAGACATAAAATGCGTCTAATTGTCATATAAATGTTTTTCTTCAGATCTGCAGCATGTGTAATTAAGGACAGTTAAATACCTACCTTCAATTGAAGCATTCTTCAAATAACGTCCAGAAGACATATATTGGTAAATTGTTTGAAAAAAGTTTAGGCTTGGAAAAAACATTACCTTTTCAAATCAGTGCATTAATTCTTTCGTGATTGAAATGTGTTAGTAATGTAACTAGCCAAAAATTAATAATTACGTTATTGAATTATGTGGCATACGTTGAAGCATGCGTTTTGAACTAAAGTTCATAATTTTACTATTAATTATTGTGATTTATCATGGTTCGAGTCATGAATGTTGATACCAACTTACCAAGTCCAAATTTTCTCTGGATATAAAACGGATGTTTATATCCAGAGAA
Source organism: Parasteatoda lunata (assembly GCA_949128135.1). NCBI lineage: Eukaryota > Metazoa > Arthropoda > Arachnida > Araneae > Theridiidae > Parasteatoda > Parasteatoda lunata. The sequence goes on from OX421971.1 coordinate 103,479,861, forward strand.
TATTTAATGTTTTCCGAGATTCATTATTAACTTTGAATTGCGTGACTGCCTCATTTGATTACTTTTAAAAATGTATAGGAGAAGGTGGGATAATACTGGGTAGCTAAGATTTGGAGGCAGGTTTGAGCTGAACTTTTTGACCTAGAAACTATGTGATTTGACCAATTTATTCATTCTTTACCAGTAAACAATGTATCATTCTCAAAACGTTACAGATGCACTATTTTTTTAATAAATGATTTTTTTCTGGATAAAATCAAACCACACGGACTTAGCCCTCTAGAGGAGTAAAATTGGGTACGCGTGTTAACTATATGGGAAATGGTGAATTTATAAATGCTAGAATTTCAGTGAAAAAGAAGCAGGAATTTCTATTAGGCAGTTTGAGAAGATTACGCATGCAATTTACATATGTTGTAGTCTAGGCCATACACAAGAGAGGAGGAGAAAGGGATGGGGAATTTTCTGGATGTCTGACACGGCTGAGGGTCTGGCCTAAATTCGAAGAATTCAAAAAATTGTATTTTTCAATGTTTTTTTTCAAAAGAAAAGGACATTTATTTTCTTTATATCAACAAAAGAAATCTAGTTTAGTATAAACGCTTTTCAAAAAATGAACAAAATGTGAAAGGATTATATATAAGGATTTTTGTGTCTTAAGGATAGTATCCGCAATAAACTGTGCGCTAGCGCCCGAGAAACCTTTGTTCAATCTTGAATGTAGCTATATTCTTCCTCCGTTGAACTGCAACTTTCATGGACCCATCGTAAACTCACATCAAGTGGAAAGGTTGCGGGATCGGTTAGCTAATTTTCAATCCAGCTGGCTTTAGCAACTTGCTAACTTTTTTGGAGATATTTCACTTGGATGTTCTTGGTTGCAAAAGCAAGTTTTTAATTCTATTAAAATTTGTTCTTTCAACTAAAGAGGTCAAGAGCCAAATTGCTTTTTTTTAAATTCAAGAAAATGCCAAACAGAAGTGCGGGTCGGTAAAGGCCACTGGATTGAAAAATCGCAACTAGGTCGTATCCAATTTTACCCTGGGGGCAGAGGTTATGGAAACGAAATAATGCAGTGCTAATTATCCAGCTAACTCCTTATTGTTTCTTAGGGTATGAATCTTTAGTAAACTTATAATATGCTGCAAATTAGTATTTATAACTGTAATGAGCAATAAATAAGGATAGCTTAAAAAAAGAGAATATTAGACAGTTGATATAGTAAAGCAAACTTATCTACTCAGACACCATGATTTAATCAACAACATGCTTACATGGTAGGTCCTTTTTTGTGTCGTAAAGTGTAATTCAGAGTTTGTCCGCTAAAAATAAAATCATTGAAATCTAGGTACTAGCTTTTACTTCACTCTCCTCTACTAAAATTAATGATTTTCACGGGATACATGCATTGCAAATAAAAACGTGAACATGATATACAACACTATATGAATAACGCATTTGAAATTGCTATTATCTGAACAATTAAATACCATCAGGTGCCGGTGTTGACAATCAAATTTTGAGAGGGATAGTTCTACCTAGTTTCTAAAAAGTCCACCACGAAGGTACATTTCTTCCAATATTTTATCCAGGAGTTCCCTTGTCTTCTTGATTGGGTTCAAAACTACAAGGTTATGGAGTTGAACATTGGTAGTCGCAAACTTAAAATTGAACCGGCTGTTCAACGACGGTAATAAAATATTTAATTTAACATCTATACTTTAATTTTGATGTGAAAATTTGAGCTTTTTATTTTAATTTTGACGAAAATTTAGAAAATGTATATTAACAACGTGATGACGGAACAACTTTTCTTTCAATTCGAGAAGAAAAAAAAATTTTATTTCAGAATTTACAATCAGTTTCATTCGGCAATGTTAAAACATAAACTGCATCTAATTGTCAAATATTTTTTTTCTTCAGATCTTCAGCATGTGTAATTGAAGACAGTTAAATACCTACCTTCAATAGAAGCATTCTTCAAATAACGTCCAGAAGACATATATCGGGAAATGTTTTGAAAAAAAATTTGGCTTGGAAAAAACATTGCCTTTTTAAATTAACACATGTTTTCTTTCGTGATTAAAATGTGTTAGTAATGTAACTAGCCAAAAATTATTAGTTACTTTATTGATTATGCGGAACTAAAGTTCATAATTTTACTATTAATTATTGTGATTTATTATGTTATTATTGTTGGAGTCATAAATGTTGCTACCAACTTATCAAAGTTTAAATTTTCTCTAAATATTAATCAAAATTAAAAAAAACTTGATTTAGCATGGACACAGCATAAAAAAGAGTTATAGTAAATCTTAAATCGACTCTTCAAAGTTTTTAAACAATACTTTGCAAACATTTGAAAATGTTCTAAGAAATAAATATGTCAGAGTTTATTTTATCAACATGTTGTCCTTCTATTTGCAAAACTTGTCAATATAAATTTCTGGATAAGTTTAAAGAAAAAATAAATTTTTAATTGTTTATCCCATTTCATTCCGATCATTTAGTTACTTTTATTTGCTTCCAAATTATTATCGTGAATAATTGCAAATAGATTTAGATTAAATGTTTACTCTAAAAATGCAAATCTATGCTAAAAAGCTTTTATAATCGAAGAAATATTTCCACTGCCGCCAGTAAGTAAAAAGATATAATAAAACCAGAAAATAACAAAATATTAAGCAATAAAGGATATAAATTACATTGTTTTATGCATCTGTTCAGAATTATTTTTATTATCTATGCAAGAGAAAATAAAATATATCCAGATAATAATTAACTATGAATTAATCTACTACATAAATTCCATTGTTTTGTATATCTGTTCAGAAATTTTTTCTATTATCAGTACTAGAAAAAATATAGAATATAACCCAGAAAATAATAAAATATAATAGGCAATATAAATTTCATTACTTTGCATATTTGTTCAGAATTATTTTTATTCATCAAGACAAGAAAAAATAAAATATATCCGGAAAATACTAAACTATAAACTAATATACAATATAAATTTCATTGTTGTGCATATCTGTTCAGAATTATTTCATATTATCAGTACGAGCAAAGATATAGAATGTAACCCAGAAAATAACAAAACAAAATAGAGAATATAAATTTCAATACTTTGCATAGTTTTTCAGAATTATTTATGTTCATCTACACAAAAAATAGAAATACATCTAGAAAATAATAAACTATAAATTAAGCTACGACATACATTTCATCGTTTTATGTATCTGTTCAGAATTATTTCTATTATCAGTAAGAGAAAATATATTGAATATAACCCAGAAAATAATAAAATATAATAGACAGTATAAATTTCATTACTTTGCATATTTTTTCAGAATTTTTTCCATCACTAACGCGAAGAAAGAAAGAATATAACCAAAAAATTATAAAATAAGAACACCAGAAATATCATGCAAATTCAATGGATTAGCAGAATTTGTATTGAGATATGAGTTTTTCATTGCATAAGTAATATATTTCATTTGAACTTCTTTAATACATTTCCGGCCAAAATACCAAGCACGTGAAATGAAAATATTTATTCTTTTCTTCAAACAAAAATTATTGCGAAAATAAATGAAGAACATTGAAAATGAAATTTTATCATCGGATATGAAAAGGATTGGATTCAGACCATACTTCATCCTCAATACAAACTCTGAACGAATCACTGCATCGCCCTCAACTAAAACATCATTAAAATCTCTATCCCTCGTATAATCAAAAGAATAGATATTATCTTCCATTTGCTTAATTAATCTTCGAACTTTGGCGTTCTTGGAAAGTTTTAGTGAGTATATGCTCGACATTATGGGAAACATGTAACGTTTACGAGTCCCAGCATAGACTGCATTGGGGAGCTCATCAAAATTTCACACTGGGTTTTTTTTTAAGGGATTCACCATAAAGGAGAAAAAAACTGCTGAATAACTGAGCGAAATTATCATGGTGAAAAGCAACCAAAACAAAAACAATAATCTACTTTTCAATGTTTCTATTGAAAATTGTAACGGTTGCTTCAAGACACAACTACATATACGAAAAAGTAGATACAAATAAGATAACTTATTGTTCAGTATTTTGATGCCAAATATTGGAAGGAATATAAAAACAGTGAGAAATCCCATCCATGCGTCGAAAGCAAAAGGTTGCAGAAATGCAAATCTTGTTGATATGGGTACAGAATTTCTAACAACAAACGTATAATGGTTTAATTTGTATGGTGCACTTAAAAACTCTTTATCAAAGCTATCGTAAAGCATGGTATGGGTGGTAGATATGTCTGCCTCTCCCGCATCTACAACTTCCGCAGGTGCACGATATCCTTCTAAATCACTGAAGTGTTTGAACTTAGCATTTACACCCAAGAAGTCTAGCAATAGTTGCAGGAATTTTCCTTCAAACCCACTAAGTTCATATCTTCCACCCGAGAAGGTAGTTAGATTCATAAGGTCATCAAGTTTATAGATCGAAACTGTTAGATCTTTAATGTCACACATAACTTCTCTCGTTTCTTTTTTCTATTCTATTCTACAAATTCCTTTACTTTCATTAACAAAATTGCTGAAATTTGTAATATGAGACTCTGCTTGGCCTATTCTATAGAAACAAACTCATCAACTGAAATTAACATAAATCTTAGATCATCTCTCGAGCAAATTTATTCCATTTTACAAATTCATCAACTTATATCAACAAAACTGTTACATTTTTAGTGTGACATATTACTTCTTTTATGTAATTTTTCTTTTTATGTTTTAACTGATCATTGTTAATTAATTACAATTATTAGATCTTTAATGCCAAATAATCTACGCTCATATCAACCATTTTTTAAACTAAATTTTTTTTTCTGTGCAATATTTATCATAACTCTAAACAACTTATTGAATATTTGTTCTTTTTTTTTCATTCTGTTTGATTTAAATTATTGTGCTGTCTATAACATAATTGTCGATCAAGCTTTTAAGAAAATAGCCAACTCAATGTTTTGCACCCCATTTTACCTAAAATTTATTCATTTTATATTTTTTATAGGAAATGAAAAATAAACGCAATTGTTTAATAAAGAATATGAAAAATGTACTATTTAAGAAAAATATGCAAAATAAATTATTGTAAGTAACGACTATTAATGTCACGAAATATTTTTTTAATGATTAATCAGGTTTTTTTATAGGTTTGGACTTAGGTAAGTGTCTCATACGTGAGAAAATATCCATTAAAAATATTCTCAGAATAAGGTTATAAGCTTTAATAGCTTATATGAATATATTATATGAATATATTAAATGAATAATAAACTTGAAATCAGTAAAACCAATAAAGTCTTGTATAAATAAATATCATTGAGTATTGTTGTTTTCCAGAAAAATTAAAAGAAAACCAAACATAGTGTTTGCAATGAGACACAACATCCAAAAACCAAAATAAGTTTCTCAATACTTTCAAAAATTGGTTTTAGAACGATGATTTCAGTTTTTAATTTTATACGCTATTCACAAACATTTAATTACTTGGTAGATCTATACATAATAATAAACGCGGCTGTGTGTGTGTCTGTAATCACAATATATCGCCCCAGAAGCCTCGCCCAGGAACGAAACTCGGCACATAATTGTGTTTTGACATAACGAAGAAGTATATTTTTCTTTTTCAAAAATTTGGATTAGTTTTTTAGTTATCAGTCATTTTGTAAGAAAATCTATGCTTTTTCGTCTTCAAAGAGCCATATTCAAAAAACTTTTAAAAAATGCATATACTTTTCTCCACTCTTATAAATGTATGCTAATGCGAACCTTACAATTGAAATATTAATTTTCGACAACTTAAACCAATAATATACGAAGGAATTAATAATTTAATTGTAAGGTTCGCATTAGTTTACATTTATCAAAGTGGAGAAAAGTTTAACTTTTGTATTAAAAATGTGGCAACATATTCGATACGTAAATAGAACGCTTCGCTTTGATATATTTGTCGCTGTTCATAATTGTTATAATAAGTTTTTCTTCTTCTTTCCACGCTATATTTTTTTTTTTTTCTTAAGCGAAGATGATAATTTTTGTAGCGATATAGAAATTGATACCATAAAAAATTATATAGAAATAGAAATTGATACCATAAAAAATTAATTCATTTTCGTGTTCTTTTCATGTATTTAGCATTTTAGTTTTTTTTTCTTAAGCGTTGTAGCTATATAATATAAAAAATAGGAATTTAATTGCTTTTGAAGGAACCTTGGATCTCTTTGGTTTTTCTATTCTTTATTTTAACAGTTTTTATTAAATGTAATTAGTTATTTTCAGAAAGTTTCAGTTTGCAGGTAAGCACTTAGATTTTAATATTGAAGTTTCATGATTTGCTTTCATAGTAATTGTTGTTCTAAAGTATTCGTTGACTTCTTAAAAACCCGATTACTGACATGGCAGAACCGCCTTCCAAAAAACTTTGTATTTTGTCAAAGAAAAAGATATTAAGAGATTCTCAAAGAAGAAGAAGGGCCCAAGAAACGTCTATGGAACGTCAAAGAAGGATGGAACATGACCGAATTTCGACCAGCAATTCTAGAGCCCAAGAAGTATCAGAGAAACGTCAAAGAAGATTAGAAGAGGATCGTGTCTCAACTAGCAGTGCTAGGGCCCGAGAAACATCTGAGGAACACCAAAGAAGATTGGAAGAGGATCGTGTTTCAACTAGCAGTGTTAGGGCCCGAGAAACACCTGAGGAACGTCAAAGAAGATTAGAAGAGGTTCGTGTCTCAATTAGCAGTGCTAAGGTCCGAGAAACACCTCAGAAACGTCAAAAAAGATTGGATGAGGATCGTGTCTCTACTAGCAGTGCTAGGGCCCAAGAAACATCTGAAGAACGCTGAAGAAGAATTGTCCACTAATCTTCAGATTTCCTGCTATAAAAAACTTTATTTGTGAAAAACTTTAGCGTGGCGGACAGCTGGCCGCCTTAAGCGGTTAGTTTGTAATAAAGAACGCCAACAAACTTGGAAAGAAATAGGCATTGTTTTCTTTCATCTTTTTTATTAAATCAAAGTTGTATTATTTATCTTAAATAAAACGAAAACATTGTTCATTTGCAATGAGTGTAAAAAGTAATATGTAAGTTAAATGTAGGAAAACAAATGTTTTCAAATAACAAGCGAAACATTTAAAAAAATAACTTAATTACATAAAATATTTTTATTCTATAGCATTTTTAGTACTGACTTTGAGTTCCGTGACTACCTGTAAGAAATATGTAAGAAAATACTCACCTTAGAATTAGTTTACTGTCTATGATTGTTAGCTTTCATTGTGTAAAGGCATTAAAAATAATCTTTTAAGTCTTAAATAAAAATAAAAACTTGAACAAATAGATGCCATTAAGTATTGACTTCGACTAAAAAAGTTTAAAAAAAAGAAAACAAAATGAAAAAATTTTTAGGAAACACTAGAAAGTCAAAGAAGCTTAAAGTCCTAAAAATTAGTTTTTGTTTCAATGACTTCGATTTTTAAAGCCCCATCAACTGTTTCACTCAATCCGAAAATAATATTTAAATTTGTGAGTGTAATGTAATTCCTATATAAGTGAAGTAATTAAAAATTTTGGGTTTTTTTAAGTTTAAAATATATATATATATATATATATATATATATATATATATATATATATATATATATATTATATAGATAGATAGATAGATGGATAGATAAATAATATTCTCTTAAAAAACATTTCCATTAATCTACTAGCCAGCTCCGGGTACCTGCTGGTCTGCCTTTTTAAATAAAAAGAATTTCAAGTATTTTGAGATTTCAAATATAGTAGAGTCGAAAATCAAGACAATATATAAGTCTAAAAGTATAATAAACTCGTTTTGTTCAAGTGAGAGTGAATTTAATTTTTGTTTCTTACAAGTTCATATGGTATCTTGAACATCGTGGTGAAATTGTTATTTAAATGTTTAGTACAACATTTGATAAAAAAATAAACAAATATGCTAATAACCTTAATAGAGGCTTTCATGGATAATAAATCAAATTAGCAATTTTGTCAAAATCAAATTGTACACTTATTGGCTATTATTAATTATTCGAGCCATTGAATTTCATTTGTACTGTAATGTAATTATAATGGCGAGTTACATTGTAATGGCACTGTTCAAGAAATAAAAGCATAACGAAGTAATTTCATAAAAACGTTAAAATCAGTTTTTATATTTATTTGGCACATTTGATTGGTAATTAAAATGGAATTACCAAGGAGCTTGTCATCCAGTTTTATTTAACTTTTATAAGCCTAGATGAAAGATTTTTATCATAAAAAAGATCTTTCTATTTGAAAGATTTTTTTATCGAAATATTGAGTCCCTGCAGTTCAGACTTAACTGAACTAAGCCTTAAATGTGTGTACTCAAATATGTAATTTATCTAAATTTAGTTTTTGTATAATGTCCGTACAATATTTTTTAATGGTTACGTATCCATCCATTATTAGTACCCAATCTTTCATCTACTTATCGGTCATAAAAACCATATGTTGGCGACTGCTTTTTCTCTAGTTAATACCCTTTCACTGCGTCACTAGCAGGCATCACATTACCGTGAATTCTAAAAGTTTATATTTATCTATATATATCTATTATTATCTATCTATATATATATATATATATATATATATATATATATATATATATATATATATATATATATATATATATATATATATATATATATATATATATATATATATATAGATATAGATATAGATAGATAGATAGATAGATAGATAGTTTTTTACAAGTTCATATGGTATCGTGAGCATCGTGTGGAAACTGTTATTTAAGTGTTTAGTACAACTTTTGCTAACATTAAAACATTAAAAAAAGAAACAAATATGCAAATAACCTCAATAGCGGCTTTCATGAATAATAAATCAAATTATCAATTTTGTCAAAATCAAACTGTAGTTCGATTTTAACCCTGACCCTCCCCCATTCGGGGTCTTTAGGGAATAATACTATTGAAGGATCAGTTTAGGCCGAATCCTCAATTCTGTTTTCAAAAAGTCTTTTCAAAATCTCTGCAATTCCTTTGTTTATTTTCTTTTGGTTCCAGTTTCTTTTAATGGCATCAAAGTTGAAATTTCTCGGGAAAAATTTAATTCTTAAATCATCATAAACTGGACAGACAGTAAGTATGTGTTTGATATATATTCATTACTCGATTCATAACTCTTACAAACTTTACAGTCGGTTCTTTCCCGAACAATTTTGACTGATAACTACCCTAGGCTCCATGGGTCCAAAATCAAACTGCACACTTATTAGCTATTATTAAATATTCGAGCCAATGAATTTCATTTGTACTGTAATGTAATTATAATGGCGTTTTTCATTGTAAGGGCAATGTTCAAGAAATAAAAGCATAACCAAGTAATTTCATAAAAACGTTAAAATCAGTTTTTATATTTATTTGACACATTTAATTGGTAATTAAAATGGAATTACCAAGGAGCTTGTCATCCAGTTTTATTTAACTTTTATAAGCCTAGATGAAAGATTTTTATCATAAAAAAGATCTTTCTATTTGAAAGATTTTTTTATCGAAATATTGAGTCCCTGGAGTTCAGACTTAACTGAACTAAGCCTTAAATGTGTGTACTCAAACATGTAATTTATCTAAATTTGGTTTTTGTATAATGTCCGTACAATATTTTTTAATGGTTACGTATCCATCCATTATTAGTACCCAATCTTTCATCTACTTATCGGTCATAAAAACCATATGTTGGCGACTGCTTTTTCTAGTTAATACCCTTTCACTGCGTCACTAGCAGGCATCACATTACCGTGAATTCTAAAAGTTTATATTTAAAAAAATACGTTTTAAAAGCTGTAATGTAAAAAAAAATAAAAATGTGATTTCAAAAAAATTTTAAACTTCTAATTTGGTGGTGCCATCCTACTTCGATTCTTGTCTATGCTGAACTGATATCAACATCAAAGATTAATAATTCTTTAAAATAGAGCAATAAATCTCATTGAAACTAGTTTTGTTTTTTAACAGAGCTGTGAATCTAGTAAACATCATTAATTTTCTTTCTCAAATATTTGAAAACAGAATCTCATAAAGTTTTTTTATAACAATGATGTTAAACCTGTAAGAAAAATTCCTTTTTCGAAGTCTTTCGGAAAAATATAAATTAAATTTGTATCTGTTAGATCAATGGCTGAAATCCCATTTGCCCATATTGTTAAAATTGCAGTACTCTAGCCTAAATGGTTTTGGAGAAAAAATTAAATGGAGTCACACACAAACAAAATGATAGACAAACACTTTTTCTTTTTATTATAGACAAGATTCAGATATATCCGAGCAAAAACAATTTATGATTAGAGAAATTTACTATAAAACATGAAATATAATTTAACTAGTTCAAAAATTAATAATTCTTTACAATTTAGCTTTAGAAAATCCAGGAAATTTTTAAAACATTAACTTCCCAAGTTCGAGTTGCTCTTAAAAATCATTTATGCAACTTTTCCTTATTATAATAATGAATAAACCAATTAAAACATTCAAAATAATAACAATAGTTTAAAGCAAATAATTTTCAATGAACAAAATAATTTTTGTAATATACTGAATAATTTCAAAGGCAGAATTTAGTTCTATAGAACATTTCCCTCAAATTTGCCAATCCTAAGTTGATAATGATGTTTGTCTTTTTTTTCACAAGACATCCGAAACATACAGTAAAAAGAACTATCTTCATCACATTAAAATATCAATTAAGTTAAATTCTAAAATAATGTTTAACTTGTGTTGTTGCGAAAGCAACTAGAACGTATATCTTAATATTTCACAACATGCTATATAATGCATATGATTAGCTGTTTTATGTTAGGTTATTAGCTCAAAAAATTGCGCATGATTAGCTGAGCTCGGCGCAGATATTATATCTTAATTCACATTTTTAAAAATATATATATATAAACATATATTTAACAAACATATATATATATATATATATATATATATATATATATATATATATATATATATATATATATATATATATATATATATATATATATATATATATATATATATATATATATATACATTTCTATTTTCATGCCAACGTGGTATTCATTTTTACGAACTCATCAAAATAATAAACGAAACTGTTAGATCTTTAATGGAGTTATTTTTCTCGCAAGTATTTTCTATTCTATTTTACAAACTCGTCAATTGTAATGAACAAAATTGTTGGGTCTTTTAATGCCACGCATCGCTTCCCTCGTGCTAGTTTTTGTTTCTAATTGTTAACATCACTAACTCATTGATTTTTACAAGCAAAAATATTGTATTAGATCTTTAATGCCATATGCCTTACTATCCTCACCCCATTTCTTTTACAATTCCATCAAAATTAATAATCGAAGCTGTTTGATCTTTGATGTCAATATTTCTTATCTTCTGCTAAGCATTTTATTCTGTTATATAACTAATCAACTTTAATTAACACAACTATTAAATCCTTTATCGCAAACATTACTTATATTGGGCCTATTAGCCATTAAGATCTTAAAAACTAAATACTTGCTATTCAGTACTATTAACCAAAGTTTCTAATCACTTTATCTCATGATTCTATTAGTATAGATTATACTCACGTCATTTGCGAAAAATGGGCTTTTTCTTAACATTGTATGCTAGGAGGACAGCAATTTATTTATTTATTTATTTATTTATTTTTGCAATTAACTATAAAATAAACTGATTATTTAAGCAAATTATGAAAAATCAATTTATTCATCTTCAAACAAAAAAAAATATCAAGATTTTTCAATATGAAAACTAATAAAGTCAGGAAAGAATTTTTAATGCTTTTTGTGGTCTTTTGGGAGATTTCGCAAATTTACATTAGATTCCGAATGCTCCCGTACGTAAGGAGCAACTGCACATTTTTTCGAGACGCAACATGTTTAGATCCTACAGTACCGTGATTTTACTAAGCTACAAGCACACTGTTAGTACCTGTTGAATGTTGTTTTCTGTTTGAGAGCCTACCTTTGAATTAACGAAATGGGCGTGTTTCAGATGATCGAGCATAAAACTAACATAAAATGACGAAAGAGGATTGATTATTATAAATATTAAAATAATTAGTGAAAATCTACAACAATTGATTGACTTAATAAAAAAAAAAACAAATTTTAGTGATTATAGTTTAAAACTATGGTTGTCTAAATGTGATAGGTCATATAAGGAACTAACATTTTCCCGTTATTTAAAATTATAGTATATATGTTTCTAATTATACAATTTAGTTGAAGATTAACTTTCTTGATTGCCCCGTTTATTGTATGTATATGTTTGTTTTCGTTTTATGGTTAGAAGAAAACAAAGCAAAAATATTTTGCAGTAACCCATCACAAAGAACACTATATTTTTTTAAATTTTAGAAATTGATTTTAGAGCAAATACTGCAATCTCAAGAGCGTAGGTTGCCATCGTGGGTGCTATTGGGGTTAGACTTGTATGGAGGAGATTGGAACTTTCAAGAGGATGAGTAAAATTTTAGATATAGAGGAAAGTTTTAAATATCAAGTAGACTTTAAAATGAATAATTTTATAATTAAGTTCGAAGAACCAACACATATTTAACTGTGCATTAATGAATGCATGTTCATTGCTTTGTGCATTTATATAGAATTTTTTCTACTACTAGCACAAGGATGGACAAAATATAGCCAGTAAATAAAAAAAGGAGAACACCAAAAATGTCCTGCAATTGCAATGGATTGAAAGAATTTTTAGTGAAGTGTGAGTTTTTCATTGCAGCAATGATATACTTCATTTGAGCATCTTTAATAAATTTCTCATAAAATCCAGAACTCCACGCTCGACAAATAAAAATATTTATTCTTTTCTTTAAACAAAAATTTTTTCGAAAATAAAAGGAATTCAAAGTAAATAAAACTATATCATCGGATATAAAAAGATTGGGATTCATGCCAAACTTCAACCGCAATAAAGCTTCTGGACGAAGAATTGCATCGCCCTCGACTAAATCATCGTGAAAATCTCTGTTATTTATATAGTCAAAAAAATAACTCTTTTCTTCCATTTGCTTAATTAATCGTCGAACGTAGGCATTCTCGGAATGTTTTAGTGAGTTTATGTGTGCCTTTATAGGAAGCATGTAACATTTGTGAGAGCCAGCACTTACAGCATTGGAGAGCTCTTCGAAATTTCGCACTGGGTTTTTTTTTAAGGGGTTCACCATAAAGGAGAAAAAAACTGCTGAATAACTGAACGAAATTATCATCGTGAAAAGCAACCAAAACAAAAATAATAATCTGCCTTTCACGGATTCGATTGAAAATTGTAACGGTTGCTTCAAGACACAACTACACATATGAAAAAGTAGATCCAAATACGATAACTTATTGTTCATTACTATGGTTGCAAATATTGGAAGGAATATAAAAACAGCGAGAAATCCCATCCATGAGTCGAAAGCGAAAGGTTGCAGAAATGCAAATCTTGTTGATATAGGTACAGAATTTCTAACAACAAACGTAAAATAGTTGAAACTGTATGGTGCACTTGAAAGCCCTTTATCAAAGCTATCGTATAACATCATATAGGTGGTGGATATGTGTGCCTCTCCCGCATCTACAACTTCCGTAGATGCACGAAATCCTTCGAAATCTCTAAAATATTTAAACTTCGCATTTACACCCAAGAAGTCTAGCAATAGTTGCAGGAATTTTCCTTCAACTCCACTAAGTTCATAGCGTCCATCTGAGAAAGTAGTTAAATTCATAACGTCACCAAGTTCATAGATCGAAACTGTTAGATCTTTAATGTCACACATATCTTCTCTCGTTTCGATTTTCTATTTTATTCTACAAACTCATTTACTTTCATTAACAAAATTGCTGAAATTTGTAATATGAGACTCTGTTTGTCCTATTCTATATGAAAAAACTCATGAACTACACTGAAAGTAACATAACTGTTAGATCATCTCTCGATCGATCAAATTTTTAAAAATTCATAAACTTAGATCAACAAAACTGTTTAATCTTTAATATGGCATATTACTTCTTTTATGTCATTTTTCTCTTTATGTTTTAACTGATAATAGTTAATTAATTACAATTATTAGATCTTTAATGTCAAATAATCCTTGCTCATACCAACCATTTTTTAAACTAAATTTTATTTTCTGTGCACTATTTATCATAATTCCAAACAACTTATTGAATATTTGTTCTATTTTTTTAATTCTGTTTGATTTAAATTATTGTGTTGTCTATAACTTGATTGTCGATCAAGCTTTTAAGAAAATAGCCAACTTAATATTTCGCACCCTATTTTATTTGAAATTTATTCATGTATTTTTATTGGAAATCAAACGTAAACAAAATTGTTTAATAAAGAATTTGAAAGTAAATGTACTATTTAAGTCAAATATGTGAAATAAATTATTGTAAGTAACGACTCTAAAAGTCACGAAATATTTTTTTATATTATTATTTCGCAGATTTTTTATGGATTTGGAGTTACGTAAGAGTCTCATACGTGAGAAAAAAACCATTAAAAATATTCGCAGATTAAGGTTATAAACTTTAATGGTTTATACATATATCAATAATAAACTTGAAATCAGTAAAACCTATAATATCTTGAATAAATAAACATCAATGAGTATTGTTGTTTTCCAGTAAAATTAAAAGAACACAAAACAAAGTGTTTGCAATGAGACACAACAGACAAAAAGCATAATAAATTTCGCGATGCTTTCAAAAATTGATTTTATATCAATGATCTCAGTTATAAATATTATACGCTATTCACAAACATTTGGTTACTAGGATTATTTGTAATAAAGAATGCCAATAAATTTGGAAAAAAAATAGGCAATATTTTCTTTCACTTTTTTACTGAAGTAAAATTGTATTATTTATCTTAAATAAAACGCAAGCATTGTTCATTTGTAATGAATGTAAAATGCATTATGTAAGCTAAATGAGGGAAAACAAATTTTTTCAAATAACAAATAGAAGATTTAAATAAAAACAAACTTAATTTCGCAAAATATTTTTATTCTATAACATTTTTACTACTAACTTTGAGTTCCGTGACTTCCTCATATGTAAGAAAATAATCACCTTAAAAACAGTTTACTGACTATGATTGTTAACTTTCACTCTGTAAAGACATTAAAAATAATAATTTAAATCTTAAATAAAAATAAACATTTGAACAAATAGATACCATTGAATATTGACTTTGACTAAAAATTTTACAGAAAAGAAAACAAAATGAAAAGTTTGTTAGGAAACACAAGAAAGTCAGAAGTGTTTGAAGTCTTAAAAATTAGATTTTGTTTCAATGATTTCGATTTTTAAAGCCCCATCAACTGTTTCACTCAATCCGAAAATAATATTTAAATTTGAGATACTATGTAAGTGAAGTAATTAAAAATTATTTTGGGTTGTGTTAAGTTAAGTTGGAATATATATATATATATATATATATATATATATATATATATGTATGTATAGATAGATAGATAGATAATATTCTCTTAAAAACCATTTCCATTAATTTACTCGCCAGCTCCGGATACCTGCTGGTCTGCCTTTTTAAATAAAAAGAATTTCAAGTATTTTAAGATTTAAAATATAGTAGAGTCGAAAATCAAAACAATATATAAGTCTAAAAGTATAATAAACTCGTTTTGTTCAAGTGAGAGTGAATTTAATTTTTGTTACAAGTTCATATGGTATCGTGAACATCGTGGTGAAATTGTTATTTAAATGTTTAGTACAACATTTGCTAAAAAAATAAACAAATATGCTAATAACCTTAATAGAGGCTTTCATGGATAATAAAAGAAATTAGCAATTTTGTCAAAATCAAATTGTACACTTATTGGTTATTATTAATTATTCGAGCCATTGAATTTCATTTGTACTGTAATGTAATTATAATGGCGAGTTACATTGTAATGGCACTGTTTAAGAAATAAAAGCATAACCAAGTAATTTCATAAAAACGTTAAAATCAGTTTTTATATTTATTTGACACATTTAATTGGTAATTAAAATGGACTTACCAAGGGGATTGCAATCCAGTTTTTTTTAACTTTTATAAGCCTAGATAAAAGATTTTTATTATTAAAAAGATCTTTATATTTGAAAGACTTTTTTTTATCGTCTATGGAGTTCAAACTTAACTAAACTAAACCTTAAATGTGTGTACTCAAATATATAATTTATCTATGTTTGGTTTTGTATAATGTGCGTACAATATTTAATAATGGTTACGGATACATCTGTTATTAACACTCAACCTTTCATCTACTTTTCAATACCCTCACAAACACCAATAGCTATTGAGTATAAATTTTAATATCCCCATGCATTGTAAAAATATATATCGTGATATTTTTCCCTATTAATCTAATTTCTACATTGGTGTAAATATTTCTGTTACCCAAATAAAATGTAGCAACATTCACAATAATGCGGAATTCAATAATTTTCGCTATGTATATATTCGATGCACCTATGTAAATTATCGGTAGCAAGAGATGTGCGTAAATCAGAACCTAGAGTTGTTTTTGTTTGTAAGCTTGGCTTCATAGTGCCAATAACCGATTAGCACTTATTTTTTTAAAGCTTATAATATTTTCATTTTACGGGTATTAAACAATTAATTTTCATTATTAATAGTTGGTATTTAGTTATTTTTAAGTTAGAATTTAACCTAATTAAAAGTCTTGAAATTGAAAGGCGGTTTGCTTTAATAAGAAAAAGCATATTTATGTCCGGTATTAACCGTGACGTTGAAATATAATATTTTTTATTGAATTTCCGATTACTAGACTGCATATTAGGTTTAGTCTGTTATTTGTTAGACTACATATTTGTTTCTAGCATGCTTCACTTCTGCACTTAAGCTATGAGATTAGTGAGCTTTAAGGATATTTAGTTTTTCTAGTAGTTTCGTCTGTTTTTTTTTTTTTTTTTTTTTCATTTTTCTTTTTTTTTTTTTTTTTTTTTTGTTATCTTTTGTAAAAATGCTGTTTCAAATGACAACGCACGTTTTAATCGATGCTTTTATTTTTAAAAAAATTCAGGAATGAATTTTTAACGTTTTAATTTTCATCAATGAAATTCTTATTTTCGATACTGCGCCTGAACTACAAAGTAAACTACTACTTATGAACTCCCCCTTGAAAATTTGAAACCTGCTTAAAAAAAATACACGATCCGACTAGGTGTTCCTATTCTCGGGTTATTAGCGAACATATAGCAAGTTAGTGACAGAATTTTCGCTTTTATACATAAGGAGACTAGCTGAATACCCGTACTTCGTGCGGAATGAAAAAAACAGAAAATAATCAATAAATCAGTATTAAACAACACTACAAAATCATGCACAAAAAATGAAATGCATATATACTAACGCAATTAATAAAGCTAAAATGATTCCAATTATGCATTTATTTACTATTAGTTTTGTCATTTCGCGGTAGATTTTGGTTATTAAACTAAGCAATTGTTTTGTAGTTTATCTCATCAGAAAATAAAGATTAACTGTATTCCGTACCTTTTGGCATGATGTTTTTCCTCCAACTGCAACTAACTCATGTCAGTGAAAATATACTGCATTGTAAAAAATCTCGGTTAATGTTTAACCAATACTTGGTGCAAAGTTTCTAATTGCACCTTAAATTCTATAAATGAAAAATTATTTTATTTAGGTTGCGCCACAAATTGATAAATATGATCAAGAAATGCGTATATGGCGCAATCGATTGCACCAAACTTATTTTGTAGCTGTCGACAAGATGGACGATTTTGTTGTTGAAGCTTGCTATCATCTCATGCAAGTTGTCTTTGAAATTATCAATTTCCTTTGAAAGTAAGTAAACTTTTCTTAATTATTTGTAGTAATTACAGTTCATTTCTTTCAAGTCAACTTTAAAAATGTTGTTGTCTGTTCTGAAAGTGTTAGCTTCAAATTTCTTCTAGGAAACTATATTCGTTGTATGAATAATGAAATATTTTAAAATTTATATTAGCTCTTTTTCTGTAAATAAGCAGATGCAACGATTTTATGCTCACAGAAAGTGCTATACCAGTGAAAAATAAAATGTAAATACGACAATCTTAAGCAGCATAGTTTTCCGCCAAATTTACTGCCGGTGAAAATTTTTTAGGTTCGTGTTTTAATTTCATTCTACCGAACAAAAAGATCATATGTACTTTCTGTTAGGATTAAAACTTTTTATCAATATCTAGACTTTTGTTTTGATTTTCATGTTCTGTTTTGCTCATTTTCGTTTGTAATGTCACATAATTACACGAATTTTGGTCTATACATTCTAAAATGCTTTTGTTGTAAAATTTTCAATGCGAATTATTCACCTCAAAGCACTAGCCGTTGTCATGGCAACTAGGTTTCTCTGTAAGTTCGTTGTTTGGGCGCAAGGAGAAAAACAAAGTGGGTAATATTGGCGTTAAAGAAAACAAAGCGATCTTTTTTTTTATTCGCCAAGAATGTCTTACTGAAATTTAGAACAAAACACCGGCAAGAACAAGATTTGTTTTAGAACATTTAGAAATAAGCTGATTCCTTATTTTAATTTTTTTTTAAATAGATTTTATTATTAATATTTTTTAACCAAGTGAAACAAATTTTAAATGAAACAAAATATCGTATCTAAAAAGTTAATAAATATATTTTTTTTATTAAATATAAATAAAAAAAATACTTTGCTCATAGATACTTTGCTTTAGATACTTATTTTTCTATGATTTTTTTTTTCAAAGATTTATGTATATTAATTTAGCCCACATTTGTGTTTTGTAATGAAGCGAAAAGACCATAAGCATGAAATCGGGCGTTTTCATTGGTCATCAAAAATTTCATATGTATTCTTTATAATATTTAGAGTTGCTGTTTTTTTTTCTTAAAAAATATTTTTTTTTTGAAAAGTTTCATTTTAATTATAAAAGTTTTTTTTTTTCTGAGATAAATCTGCTTCTATGAACCAAAAGACTTTTATTTAAAGAGACAATCCTCACAAACAGTATACATGTGGAGATTTAATACCATCCACATGAATACTGCTTGTGTGTTCATCAGCAGCCAGATTCCACCCTCTTAGACTCAACACGAACTCTTTTATCTATACAAGTGATGATCAATTTGTTCATTTATTATTTTAACAGTTCATTCAGCGAATTTTTACGGGAACCCTCTGCGTAAAATTCAATTCATAATTTCTCATGTGAAGAAATTCTTTTTGGGTGCTTTAGCGCATTTTGACAAAAATAATAATAATATTTTAAAATATCAATAGCTTTCTTTCCTTTCTAGGATCTTCAAGGGTTAAAGGAGTCTAAAGATTAAACTAAAACTACCCCCCCCCCCCTTATAAATAGTTGGTCTCGAAAAAAAATTCTTAGGTAGTGAAATGTTTTAATTTTTTTTTTTTTTCTTTTTTTTTTGCATGAGAACTACAAGTTCTCAATTTTTTTAATATTGTATTTTAAAATAGTAATTAAAATATGACTTGCTTTGATTGATCTTTCTATGTTTTAAAAAAATAAGAATTCAAATTTTGTTTCTTCTGTACATTTTTTAGCATAAATTATATTATTTTTAATCTTCTTTCATTAGCACAAAGGCACCAACAACTTCAATGCTTTTAATCAAGGAAGAGACATAGGAAAACATATTGTTATAACATAACCAATGCCGAACTTATTGATAAAAATATTTATTCTGCCGAAATTACTAGAATTCCAGAAGATTATAAACAGTTTTTTCACACTTGAAAAACACTAGTTTCAAGGAATGTGTATAACAAGGAATGTGTAACAAGGAATGTGTCAAACAAGGAATGTGTATAGTTTCAAGTTTTGAGAATGAAGAATCTGTGTTTGGAAAAACAATTATTACTTTGTGAATAGGCTCCAAGGTTTTATTTGTGTGTAATCTTATTAAATCTTGTTGTGTTTTTTATATTCAACTGAAAAATGTGATGTAGTTAAAGTAATAGTAAAAGAAAATCTATAATAATGAATATATAATAAAAATATTGGTTTTTCTCAAATACTCACCATCATTTACTAATCTGTAAAAAAAATTACAGTATTTTTTTCCAAACTGTGTGAAATTTTAATCTTTTTATCAAGTAGAAAATTATGCTTGTAAAAAGGTCATTTAGTTATATTGTAAATTTTAAATCAGATGAGGCAGAGTATATCAAGAAATGTAGTATCTTATTAAAATATTGAAAATTATTTTCAGTTGATCCCAAATTTCAAAACTGTAAGCATTGTGGCATAACATAATTTTTATTTTAAATTCCTGTAAATTAAAAATATGTTTGAATTGACTCTCTTACTAACAAAAACATACTATCTATCATATTTTTGAGTGAATATTTTGTATTTTTTTAATGAATGCTGTGATATGTATAAAAAGTATAATATATTTAAATTTTAAAATTTTGCATAAAAATTATTGCATTCTGTGTATGTATACAAACATTAAAGTGATAGTAAATGAATAAATTATGTTTGAAGATTGATCTGGATCTATATATTTTTTGTTAATATTTCCAAGTTATGTTATTATTTTTACACTTCTTATTTAATTCAAATTTATTATTTTCATTTGCCACTGTAATTAATATTGAACTGTTTCCTTAATTAGAGATTGGGGGTTGACCAATCCTATATTTGTCTACTTTTTTACATAAATTTTTATTTGTGAAATGAATATTTTAATTTTTAAATAATAAAATAATTTTAAAGTACATAGTAATAAGAATTTGCTTCAGCCTAAAATTAAAATTCATTTTTATTTTCTCTTTAAAACATTAGTGGTTCTAACTCTATAGCATCTGCTGGCTCTTTAACGAATTAAATGTAAAAAAGAATTTTAATTTTACATTTATCAAATTAAAGAAAGAAAAAAAATTTATATGAAAGAAAATGTTTTTAAAGCGCCAAAAAAAGGAGAAAATTAGCATCATTAGTAAATTTGCATAAAAGAAAAAAAAGATAATTTAAATCAAATTCATATAAATCAAATTAAAATTTTATTATTTAAATCCATAAAAATTAAAAATAACTATTTTTATTTTAGATGTGTTAGGTAATGTATATAATATAACACATCTAAAATAAAAATAGTTTTTTAATTTTTATAGATTTAAATAATTAAATTATAATTTAATTTATTATCTTCTATTTTTTTTATAAATATTTAATAATGATGCTGACATTATCTGCTTTTTAGCGCTTTAAAAATACTTAATAATGGTGCAACCTAACCCTGCTTTCTAGCACTTGAAAAATACCTAATAATGGTGCAACCTTCCTCGCTTTCAGTTCCTTTCAAAAAATACCTATTTTTGGTGCAACCTTCTCTCAATATTTGGAATTAGTACAAGCAACAATATCTAGTAAAACTGAGCACCATTTTTTGTAGCCAGCAAATGAATACAAAAGTTTGGCGCAACATAGCTCGAAATTTTTTACTGTGTGCTATCAAATAAAATTTTCTCCAATACTTATCCCTTTCAAGAAGCCGTAAAACACCCATTTCCACACTATCGATATTGGCTCAGTATTGGTTCAGTTTTAATAATTACCAAACATATTTTGTTTGTAGCTATATTAGGTGGTACTTATTACATAGTTACACACTCTTCAATAGTTGAGTTTTGAGCCAAATACATTTTACAGTGGTAGCAAATTAAAGCCGAAGTCTTTTAAATAAATAAAATTCTTATAAAATCTTCAGTTTAATTTGTTTGTTTCGAAGGAAACGAATTTTTCCCATTTTTCTCATAGGATTAACATTATGCATTGTTGCAATTTAAAAGGCAAATGCTTTTTCTTTTCAATTATTTACGCGATAAACGTGATGCTTGCTGGACTAAAGCTTTATATTTCATCAAAAAGTAGTTTCACTGGAAATTAATTGCAAGTTGCTTAACAATTATTTATTTTCAAATTATAATATCGAGTGAAATCAAGGACGACGTCACTGGATTAGTATTTTAAAATATATCTGAAACCACGTGTTTATTTTGTTTATATACTCCATCGAAAGTTAAGAAAAGATCATTGCGATATAGAATTTAAGTAATCCTCCGCGACCGCATATAGTTCAATTTTATTTAATTATCAAGTTATATAAATATGCTTTCAAAACAATAAAAGAGTTTTTAATAGTTAAGCTACTTGGACAGAAATTTAATTCCTGCTATCTTTTGTGGTATATATTATAGAACTATTAAAAAAAAATTATAGTTTCGTAATTTTTCTGGAATTACAGACTTGGCGACATATTTCGATGAACAAGGAGAACATATGACAAAAGAAATAACTATATCATAGTACAAGATCATTGCATTTGATTGGAACACTTAAAATGGCGCGTATTATGCTGCGATGCCATTAACAAATAAAATGTGAGATCGAGAATGTTTTTAAATTTTGTACTTTAATTAATTAATTTTTTTTAATTCTCCGTAGAAAAAAATCGTTTGCAAGAAACGATATTTATTATTATTTCATCAGTTTCTTTAAATTCAAACAGAGAGACGAATATTTGTTAAGATATTTAGATATTATTTCTATTAATTCTTATCAACAAAACGATTTCTTTTATTCAATAAGTTTAATTTTCCTCATTTCCCATGATTTAAGAAAGCTAGCAAAAAAAAGGGCTCCGCAACGTGTTGTTTCAAGAGTAAGCGATGTGGATATACGTTCGCGCTTGGAAGTTTATCAACCATTTATAGCGTTCACATAGATTTAAACAGGCTCTCTCCATAAAGACAATTGTTTTTTCTTAACTTGCAACAGAGTATAGTTACCCTTTAGAAATAAAGTCATTGATAATTTTTAAAAAGTAATACTCAAATGTGAAAATTGCGCTAGAAAATTACATAATTGTGAAAAATATCGAGTATCATGTGAAACCCACAATCAAATGTGTAACCCACAATTCAATATTGAATAATACTGAGTATAGTCAATCTTCATTTTGAAGAGTTGATCTTCGCAAAACATATGTTTTTTAATCTAATAATGCAAAGTCACGAAAAAGAGCAAAAACTAATAAAAAATATTGAATTTTTTTTGTAAATTTTAAATCGTCTTATTACATGTTTTCCAGTTTTGTGCATAGTTGCGTATTATTAATTAATGCCTATTCGTTGATTACTAATAATTTCTCTATCTTGTACACAAAACGAGTGTTCAGCTAGTTAGGAATAAAATTGTTGTTGGAATCTTTTAATTGTTTAAAATCTTATATTTCTGGTTGCAGGAAACATCTTTGATACAAAAATACTCTTTGATATTCGTTAAATTATGAATAAAATTGAAAACACGGTTTGTTTACTTCAGTTTTCAATGAAAAAAATGGATGAATAGTGAATGAGCCATTAAACAAGCAAAAATAAAATGGAACTTTAATGAAAGTATCTTATCTGAGAAATTAATAACACATAATTAATAATACAACAAAAATCCCTTTATTTTATTTTTTTTACAAAAACAATAACAAAATAAATAAATCATAACATTGTGCTACATTGATTAAGTATTAATGGACGATTAAAGTTGTTCAAGTAACAAAAATAAATTTTGCTAATATTAACAAGTGAACAACATAAAGAAGTAGAAGAAATTTTTTAGCCTTTTTTTTAGAGGTTTCATATTATATATTTCTTTTTATAATTGTAAAAAATGAATTAAAAACACGGATCATGAGTTTTAAATTCATATTTAAGTGAGAAAAAATAAAATAAAAACATCATCTAACTCTAATAAATCATTATCGAGATCAAACAGAGTAAAGTAGAGATTTAAACTATGAAAAACCAGATTATTTGTACCATTCGAATTAAATGCATCAACTTTTCAAACAAAACTAGCTTTCAGCTTCATCCTTAAATATATTATTTTTTATAACAGAGCTTGGTTCTTCTTTGTTTTGATCCACGTAGATAATGCTTCGTCAAAGTTTCATAATATTTTTTTCTTAAAATATTAATTTGCGACTTTTTGCTTGCAGATTATTCTACTCCCTTTTTTTAAAGATTCTAAAAGTATATATCAGGGGCAGCCATTCAGAAATATTAAAATTTAGATACTTTAACCAAAAATTTACAGTTGTTTATTTTTAAATGAAAAAAGATGGCAGCTTGAAATTTGTTTATCAAAAATCAATTTAGAAAAAAAATCAGATTTGAATATCAATATTTTTAAGTTAAACTGAGCTGTTTCCGATAAAGCATATGCAACAAATTTATCTCAGAAGTTTGTACAAAACTGTTTTAGACATGAAAATTCCAACAAAATATTGTACAACAATGAAACAGTCACAAAGTATGCTTGAGATGTAAAACTTTCAGTTTCCCTGAAGATTTAAGAAGACTGAATAATTTCACATCTCCATCAAACGAAGTGGGATAGTTATGTTCCAGGTGACGGTCTACTCATAATCTCGTCAATCCATCCTGCAAAATAACTTACTCTTGTGTAAATATCGGGATATCCTTCTTTAGCGCATCCAGAACCAAAGGACGTTATTCCGGTCACATAGTATTGACCGTTTACCAAACATTGTAAAGGGCCACCCGAATCACCCTGTAAAAAATTTAAATATTACGTGATAATGAAGAAAAAATAAATTTTTAGCTTAAGAGTAATCATTTTGGCTCAGTACAATAATTATAAGAATGTCAGGTGAATTGGAAAAGTCTAGGTACTTTTCCAATTAACCTGGAACATTGCAAAATGACGACGGTGTTTTTCAAAGAGCGGGATTTTTCGATTGAGCCGCGGGGACTCACGAGATGGAGCACTAGCCTTCTTATTAGGTAGCCAAGGTTTGAATTCCAGTGGTGAATGCTCGATATGAGTTCTGTTCCCGACATGCATCGGTCACTGTGCTGATGTAAAAATATTCTCACTGGTAGGCGAATCATGGGTTAAAAATCCACGTACCACCAGACTAAGCGTGAAAGGTTTTTTTTCCCCGATGTAGTGCAAATGCTGGTCCTCCGTGGAGGACTATCAAAAAGTTCTCCACGAAGGCTAGTTTGCTCCAATACTTGATTCGAGAATTCCCTTGTCTTCTGCTTGTTGAGTGCAAAATTACAAAGTTACGGAGGTGAACGTAGACCCATTTATGGGCTTACGTAGTCGTAAATCCATAAATGGGTCGGCTGTTCAAAATAAAATAAAGTTAGTCGTATTATTAACCTAAACAAGAAAACAGTTTTCCCACTATTAGCTTTTAAATTTGAATTAAATTAACGGTTGTCATGTCAAACGACAAATTTTAAATAACTCTTGCTGTAACCAAACATACAGTTACATAGTAACAAATCAACCACAAAAGACCGATTTTGCGAACCACAAAAGACCGACTTAGCGAACCATTTGGTTCCACTAATGTTACCCATTCTGAACTTACTTAACTGATTTGCCCTTTATTAAAAATTTTATACGTAAAAATATTAAGGTTTCAAAGAACTGTCTAGTAAAATCCTTTTAAATTAAAAAAGGGTCCCAGATGGCTGTAAACGTTTTATTAAAGTTGCTAAAATGAAAGCAAAATGACTGGCTGTAGTCTGTCTATCCAAATAACCGTAAAGTTTACAGTAAAGAAGATTTTTTACCTTTACGATTTCAAAACTAGTATAGTTTAAAAAAACATGAATACAAAACTATACGGTTTTTCTAAACCATTTACAATTAGCTTGGTAGAAAAACCCTAAAAAATGTGGTTTAATTAGTTAATCTGGTTGCTTCACCTGTTGTAAAAGATGGGAAATACTTCACTTTTTGTGCTAAGCTGTTAATGTTACTGCGATCTATGCATAAATGAGAGTATTGTATTCTAATAGACCAGGGTCACAAATTGGGAAGTTCATAACACTGAAAACTCTTCATGTGGTAAAGGAAATGGTGAAAATATTATGGAGTCAACGTTGGAACTCGAACCCCTGTTCTGTCTGTCATCAGATTGACAGATTATCCTTCTCGCTTATAATATCTATCCAACTGCAAGAAACTAAATGGCTTTATCAGGTGGGTCTAGCTGGAGTAACAAATTTCTGGTTTGTAAACCGTAATAGGTAAAAGTGGTTATTAAATGACTTTTCTCATAGTTAACAGTTTGAATGGAATCTTATTTATGGTTATTTGACTGATTTGTTTTAATATGGTAAAGTAGCAATTAAATCAATTGTTATTTAACCATTTATTCCACGGAATTTTTAACAGTGTGTAGTTTAAGCTGTAATGTAAGATAATTGCGATTTTCAATTGTTCGTTTTCTTTTGTTTTGTTTCTTTGTGAGTTGCATTTTTAGTTTGATTATTCAGAAAATCAACAGAATGGGGCTAAAGGCATAAAATAATTTAATTCCTGTAGGATAAATAGAAAATATCTCGCTACTAAGCATATATTTTCAGTAGTTCTAAATGGTTTCAAAACAAAACTCCTCAAGTTTTAAAAAAAAAGCAGACTACTTACTTGGCATGTACCTTTACCCCCTTCTAAGATTCCTGCGCACATATGCCAGCTTTTAATTGGAATTTGATAGTTTGGATAATATACTTGATGACATACATTATTGTCAAAAATTTGAATTTCTACCTCTCTCAAAACATTGGAGCCTCGTTTATCTGAAAATAAACAGACATTTAAAATATTATGTAGTACAATCGCAAGGTTTTAATTATCGAAACATTATAAAGTACACGGAATACTTTGAAATAGTAAGGTCAAAATGAAAGCACAAATCAGGCATACTAAAAGAATAAAAAATCACATAGAAATATGAAGTCGCAAACACTATCCTTAGCTACTTGATGAGTTTGCAAATTTTATCTGCTATACAAGAAAAATAATTCAAAATCTTTCTACACCATTTTATTTATTCTGTGTTTCCACACAATTCGGACCAATACTACTGCAGAAGACAGTTACGAAATAATATTGTAAAAACTATTTGCAACCATTTATTTTTTTAACCATATTTACACCAAAATAATTGTTGATAAATCGAATAAAGTAAAGTCATTAGCAGGAGCAAAAATGAAGTTATTCACTAAGTGCCAGTTAAACGGTAAAATTCAACTGGGAGCCTAATTAAAGAAGTGTTCACTCTACCATACTCATTTTTTCACCAAAATTGATTATAAAATAGTAATATTAACGCCACAAGTTTACAAGCACTTATTTTCAAGTATTATTCATTGCCTATACAAATTGCCCTAACAGTAAGCGTTTTCTTTTTTAGTAGAATAAAGTCGAATTCAACGTTGCCGAGTTTTTTTAGTAAAACATTGTACAAAAAAAATTATTCCTTGTACGTTTTATACACTATAATATTAATATAATAATATTTTTTATTGTAATATTAATATAATAGTATACACTTTAAATCTACGAACATATTAAATAGATTATTTTTAATAGTTACTAAATTTTTTTAAACATACGCTCTAATTATTACCTTATAACTGTCTTGAAATTATTTATAGTAATAGTAACTATTTATAGTAATTAGCTTAAGCCCACGTCGAGAAACTGATTAAATATTACCGGCTATTATTAATAATTATTGTTTTTATTTTGGGTTTTACACGTTTGCTAGGTAAAGGGTCAATTTGCCATTTCTTCTTTCGGTTAGGTAGATATTTAAATTCTAGATTACAGGGAACCATAACAAACTTAATTAAAATTGTTCAAGGGCAAAAGTTGATTTTTTAAATTATTATTTTAAATTTGTTTTAATTATTATTTTCTTTGCTAACGCGGTTAGTTGCATGATATTCTACTAAGTTAGTCCTTTTATCAAAAAGAATGCCGTATGCCTTCTATCAAATTTCGAATTGCTGAGAAAAAATCGAAAAAGAAATAAAAAATATTATGAAAAAGGACGCATAAGTTAAAGTATTTTCTAGAGTGACTATTACAGAACCAATTTTTCCCCTTTCTTAATATTACATTTTAATTCAATGTATGATTCTAATTTACTGCTAAACTGTTTTCCTATAATTTGCACGCATAATATTCGATGAATTTTTATTAATTAATGCAGTTTTAATAATTCTACAAGCGTAACAATGAAATATTGCGAGAAACTTCCTTGTTACATAGAGAACAATAAAAAGAAATTTAAAAAAAAAAAAAAAAAAAAAAACTGGAATCTCATATTTTTAAATCAGGTTTTTTTGCTTTGAAAATTACATTGATTAGTATCCTCTAAACGTTTCATTAAATAATTATTTTTCTAAAAATGGATCACCTTGAAATATACATGAAGGTCAAATATTCTTGTTATTGTATTGTAATTACCCAATTCTTATTCTAAATAAACAAAAGAATACTTTATATATTTTTTGACCTATTTTTTTTAAAAAATGAGTTAAGATGGCTTTATCTCTTGTGGTTATTTTCATGCTATAATTAAGTGCAAATCTTTCTATGCAACTTTATGTGACCAATGCAACCAGTGTTAGTCCGATAACTATTCAAAATATTATTTAGGACGGAGTTTAATATTTCAGAGGAAAAAATACTGGCTAATAGCCAAGAATTATACCGGTAGACCATTTTTTCCCCTAGTTTTAAAAAGGAAAAAAAATTGAAACAAATTCCAAAGACGTTTTAATTTCTATAAATAAAAAATAATTTTTTTATTTTGATAAATTAAAATAAAATTTTTAATTATACTTATCAAACTCGAATTTATTAGTTTAAGGGGAAAAGAGAAGCATGTTACATATCCATAAACCATATTTTTAATATTTAAGCATGACAATTTTAAATATGTTATATTTACTAACTACTAGATGGCAGCACTACAGCCAATTCTTAAATACTCTTTTACTCGTTAGAGTGCAACACTAAAATTTATAAGTTTTAAATTTATTACTTCGAACATAAACGTTGACAAAGAATGAATAACCATGTTAAATCATATCAATAAAATATTCAAATAAAAAATTATAGACCCTAAAAAATTCAAAAATAATATTTATAGACAAATGAAAGAGTTCCTGATAAATTTTGAAATTTTTTTTTTAAAATAACGAGATGAAAGATTTTTTAAAAATAAAAAATATAGAGATAAAAGTAATATTTTTTTTTTCAAAATAGTTTTTCAAATAATAAAAAAAAATTCTCCGCTAATTTTAAAATCTCACATTTAGTTCAACAAATATATATATAAATACTGTGCATAGAAAATATGATTAGTGCTCAAGGGGAAAAAATCGAAATATTCGTATTTTTAAGAGCTTTATTTTTTGAAAACTATTCTAGCAATTTCATGCAAATACTTTATTAAAACCCAAAAATTTAAGCCCTAACTCATATCTATACAGATGGCGGTCGCTTTCTGAAATTTCTCTTGACGCTGGAGCTGGAATCGTTTGTGATCAGTTTTGTTTTCTTTTCCTGATCAGAAATTTCAAAACAATTTTGATGGAGAATTACAACCAATTCTTTTCACAATCGTACCACATTCGACGGCACTCATCTGAGAGAGTAGTTCAGTGGATTCCTTTCCACTGTGGCATTTGCGGGGAATAAGAAAGCTGTCTATCTGGCCAAGAAATGATTTTTGGTTCCCCAGAAACCTTCTGAGAATTTGGGATTACATTCAGCTAAACTGGAAATTGTTAAAATTTTCAAGTGCTGCATTCCGTGAAACGGCTTTGAATCTTTCGAGAGGCAAACCTTAGAATGTACTCTTCGCTAAATCTAAACCGATTCAACTTTTTATCGAATGGTTCCAAATTCGACTTTTTATCGAACGGTTGCAGTCGCGACTTGCGACTCCTGATTGTCGCCGTGTTCCTGTTTTACCTTTAAACATCGTTGACTCTTCTACTGGCTGTGTTTGCATGACTAGCCAGGATATGACTCTTTTGCATTTGAACGAGTGCCTTATCATCTTTCTCTAGCCAAGTGGAGAAATAGTGACGAGACCATAGTATAATGGCCTAGTGTCCAAACAACTGGCATTTCATAAATAAATAGAAAACAATTTATTCTTGTGAATTTCAAATATTAAACTTGTTTCTTTCAATAAATGCCCGAATCCTTTAAATTCCGGAATATTTAGTGCTCCTCCTCTGAAAATTTGCCACTTATCTTATAATTTGCCACTATTATTTACTTAGATTATAACCAAATATATGATTAGAAGTGATCTCCTTTTCCCAAAATTTACACAATTACCATAATTTTAAATTTATTCGCTTCAATTGTCTTTAAACTTCGAAACAACAAAATATTTCACCTGAACAATTTATTTTCTAATGAAAGATTAAAATAAGTTTTTAATTTAGATGTTTCAAAAATTCTTATAATTTAAGCACTCGAAAGAACTATTGTCATTGTTAGAAGAAAATATTATTATTTTTATTATTATTATTATTAAATCGTACTTGCGTAACACTTTTGTTAAATTGCCATTTTTATTTATCGCAATACTTCCTTTGTTCTTCTACCATAATTTTAAGTTGGAATGATATTCCAATTCACCTGATATACTTTTATACCTGATTATAACAACAAAATATCTATCATGTATTGTAAATCTATCAATGTTTTTATTTCGGAATAATAATAGTAATAAATTTTGCTTTATAGCTTCCCTTACAACTAGTAAAATAAATAAGTCCTTCATTTAACTGTGATGGTGATAATTGCTGGACATTAACATAACAAAAAGTAAAATTCAAAATCTAATAACGAGAAATTTCTCTTAGTTTCTATTAATAAGAAGTGTGGTGCCGCATATATGTTTAACATTAAAAAAAAAAAAAAAAAATACATAAATATTTCCAACCTTGAAATTTCGCCAAAGAATGCCCAACGATCTTGAGTTACCAAGAACATGATTTTCAAAAAATTCAATCAGAGCGAAGCCTTCAATGCCAAGGCGCAATTTAACGACGTTTCTTAGGGTTCAAAAACTTCTTCTCAAGGTTAACGATAATTGATGGAGACATTGTTGTACAAAGAAAAAGTTTTTTTCCCCCTGCTTTTATAACTCTAGTGTTAATTAGGAGTAAAAATATTAACTTCCCTAATGTCAGTGAAGAACAAAACAAGCGAAAATGGCCGTTTGAATATAATTGAATTTGTCAAAGCTAATAATTTATTCAATCTATTACATAAATAACTGTTTAAACGCATTCCAGAGTTATCCTAAGGGTCTGATTGAACTCGCCATCAGTGGAAAAAAAAAAGGATATAATATAATAAGTATAATATAAATAAAAACGAAATATAAATAAAAACGAAACTAGTAACTTCACTAAGTCAACATAATGAAAATGGAAATCTCCTGTCAGCAGTAAAGCAAGTTATCAGTTTTAAAGCAATTTTATTATATTAACCCTTCGATACAGGTGATAGGACAGTGTCCCATGCATTTTTCTGACGCTCTAATTACTAGCAAAAATACATTTTGGTATTTTAAAATAGTAAAAAACAGTCTAATAGTTACTAAAAAAATCTGTTAGATTATCAGAATTATATATGCACTAAAATATAAAATCCAAAGAAAATAGTTTTTCAATTACATTCAAAAATTTACCTATAATTGGTTTTATAAATTAAAGAAATCTAATAAGGATAACTATTTCTCTCATATCTAAATAACTGTACACCTACAATGTCAATATAATAATATGTTAGATGTAAATAACAAACACCTTTCGCAGAGATGGAGAAGCGATAGGCCACAGCGATATTTTCAGCAATAGGCCACAAATTAGCACTGGGAGAAATTCTTTTTCACTTATAAGCTCTTTACCGTAAAAAAAAAAAACTCATAGAGCCTTAGTGGCTCAGGTGATAGAGTGTTCGCCTTCCAACGAGGTGAACCGGGCACGAATCCCAGCGATGGTTGCTCGATGCAAATTCCGCACCCGACTCGCAACGGCTTGTGTACTGATATAAAATATCCTCAGTGGTTAACAGATCATGGGTTAGAGTCCCCTTGCCGTCAGACTAATCATAAGAGATTTTCGTAGTTTTCCTTTCCATGTAACGCAAATACAGATTAGTTCAATCATAAAGTCCTCCACGAAGGCAAATTTCTCCCAATACTTGATCCAGGAGTTCCTTTGTCTTCTGCATTATTTACAAAATTACGAGGAATATACCACGGACCTTTAAAACTACCTACATTAGCAATCGTAAGCTCAAAATTGGGTCCGCTGTTCAGCTACGGTTAATAAAAAAAAGCTCATAACTACGAAAAAATGGGATCGGTTCTAGAAACACTCCAAACACTTGATGAGCATCGCCAAAATCCAAAGTTGGTCAGGATCTGGGGCAAAATTTCTCTGGTGTTTGTGGATGAGGGCGTTAAAATAAATAAAAGATTTAACTAGAAAGATATTCCATGCAAGAGAAGCTGTTATACTTTTGTGGGCCAAAAACACTTTGATAATATTAAGTGGAGTTTCAACGAAACTCTGAACCAGCTCCGAAGGCGTCTGATTTCAAAAAATGTTTCTTGCATCACTTTTGTGTCTTTTAAGACGCAAAAGTGATGCAAGAGACATTTTTCGAACATGAAATCATCTGAAGAATGATCACACAACTCGCCAGATATCAATCCCATGGACTACAGTGTATGCTCCAATTTCTAGAGTCAGGCCTGTACTATACTACACAAAAGTTTGGACTCCTTAAAGCAATTGCTGAGAGATAAGATATATTGAAGGTAAAAGACTTGTGGCCCATTGTAGAAAATTTCAATAAACTATTGCGCCTCTGCATTGCTGCAAAAGGTGGTCACTTTGAAACCAACTAAACCTATTTATTTGTAAAAATCCACTTTTATTATTTATTTGTAGTATTTTGTTAATTTATTATTTTTAATAAAGTTATGTTTTTATAGTTATTGCTTATCCAGTTTTTGTTGCTGAACTCTGCAGTCGATTCAGTTGTGGGGAAAGATCATATACAAAACTTGCTTGGTTTCTTGAAAAAACATGGAGGTTTTCTAATAACCAGTTTTTTTATTTCACTTTGTTTTTTCTGACAATCAAAGAGGTTTTACTAATTTCAGTTCGTCTTTCTCCAACAGTGATTCATCAAATTCCAATGGTCTCACTTAACTCGCGGCTTTTTAAGGTCACGAAAGTTATATTTCCCACAAAAATAAATAATTTTTAAATTTCGATAGGAAGCTATTTTTTTACCTATGATTTGTTCTGCCATTTTCTTAAACTATATTTGAATGTTCAAAAAAATTGCTAATAAATTGCTTTACTTATAAAAATGTTGGTAACAGTAAAGGTTCGTGTTGGATTAAGTAAAAAAGCCTACTCTGGGAGGGGCTTCTTTTGTGTGTTATATGTTTGTTTTTCGAATAATTTCTCATTATTTGTAGTTATAAACACAACATTTAAAAACAAAATTGGTTATCTTAGAACACAACAGTTAAAGTTTAAGCCCAATACTTTGCAGTAGGTAAAATTTTTAAAAACCCACCCACTTTCCCACCAAAAAAAAATAGTTTAAAAATCAAATTTAATTTTTGGTAATAAATTAAGTGAATTTCCTTTTATAATCAATTTTTATCCAAAAAAAATATTTTAAAACAGCATTACTAGAAATTGGGTCTATAAAGGGTTAATTTTTGATCCATAATGTCCATACTTTATTGAATTTCACTTTTTTAACAAGAATTCTAAAAATAAGGGTTAAGGGTGTTTATTACGGCTATATGCTATAGGCTGATTTAAATAATAAATAATTACCAAAATCGACTTTTCCCCATCCTGTTGCTACGCACTTCATCCCTAAATATCCAGCTTCTTCATCCGGCAAGCATGCTGCTCTAACATAATCATTAAATTCCATCTCTTTCTCCAACTTAAGCAGAGCTATGTCTTTGTCGTAGCCATGATACCAAGGGTTAAAGTGAACTTCGGACACTTGAATTGTTTTTTCTGGACCTTCTGTGAGCTTCAGGTTGTGTTCGCCAACCCTGACCTTCCAGAACACTGGCTGAGGTAAGGAGAACAGTGGGCTATAATAAATGAATGAAAAATGGATTCTGTCAGCCTAGTGGCTATTTTCTCTCGTTAAATCAAGGGAGGAAATTTGATTCCAAACATGGAATTTCCATTTTAAAAATTTTAATTTTATTTGCTGACGAGAAATGGATGGGAAAAATCTGTAATAACTTTTTTTGTTGAAAGATGATAATAAATACATAAGATGATGATTTTTTTAAAGATTTTGTAATAGCTACATCTTATTTGCGCATTATACCGAATGTTAAGCTTCAGTTAATTACCTTGAGTTAAGAATTAGATAAAGGTAAGTGAATTTCCTTATTCCTTAAATACCATGACAATAAAGTTACTTAAATTTGCTTTGCATGCTAGCACAACAGTAAAACAGTCTTATAGGGCAAAATAATTAAGTTACCATTCGCTTTACTTAAGTAAGTAAATTAGTAAATTATATCTTAAAAATATCCTTTTTTATATACTTTCTAAGCAGTAAAATAAGAAATGAAAATGTATAGTATATATATATAGCATAATAAATACAAAAAAACACGAAGAAAATTAAGAAAAACAATAAGTTTCATTTATTGCGCATAAGCTGCAAGTAAATAGAACTCATAAAATAAGTTCAAAATGAAGATAAAACAAAGGAAAATTACAAACTAATGACAAAAAGGGGAAAAAAGAAAATTAATAAAAAATAAAAAAAACTGGGAGAAGTAAGAAAAAAGGATAGAATTCTTTAAAAAAAAAAAAATCCGGAAAAAAAAATAAAAGATATAATCTTTTCATCAGCCCACATGATTATAACTGCAAAAAAGAGTGCTTTCTAATATTGTAATAATATAGCCAAAGCAAAATATATCAATACAATAGTGTGAGGAGCACTCAAAAAATTTTTACAAAAATTACAACGAATAAAATAGAACACAATAAGTAAAAATAACACGTAAAAACAGAAAGTAAAATATAAAGAAAAAAACAGAATAAAACATAAAACATAATCCATAAAGCGAGTAAGTTCATTTGATTTCGCTACTCGCTTTATAGATTATGTTTTATGCTTTATTCTGTTTGTTTTTTTTCTTTATATTTTATTTTCTGTTTTTACGTGTTATTTTTACTTATTGCGTTCTATTTTATTTGCTGTAATTTTTGTAAAAAATTTTTTAGTGCTTCTCACACTATTGTACTGATATATTTTGTTTTGGCTATATCAATACAGTATTAGAAAGCACTCATTTTTGCAGATATAATCGTGTGGGCTGATGAAAAGATTATATCTGGGTTTTTTTTTCCCCACCTGATTTTTTTTTTTTTTTTAAGAATTCTATCTTTTTTTTTCTTCTCCCAGTTTTTGTTGTTATTTTTATTTTTATTAACTTTCTTTTTTCCCTTTTTTTTCATTAGTTTGTAATTTTCCTTTGTTTTATTTTCATTTTGAACTTATTTTATGAGTTCTATTTACTTGCAGCTTATGCGCAATAAATGAAACTTATTGTCTTATATATATATATATATATATATATATATATATATATATATATATATATATATATATATATATATATATATATATATATATATAAAACGTTTAAGCAAAACCTTTTAGATCCTGAGAACGAAGATGTTTCATTGAACCGAAATCTTTCTTTTGTTTCTTCTTTCGAGTTAATTTATGTTATTTTCAGATTACTAAAATAGAATGAGAAAAAAAAACATTTCCAAAACCTCTTTCTTTCTGCTTTTAATTAAGGTTCTAAGACCGCAAAAGTTGCTCGTGAATTTTGTGCTATATATGGAAAAGGTGCCATAGATAAAAGAAATGCTTGTAATTGATATGACAAGTATTAAAATGAAAATTTTGGCATCACAGATGCACCTTGTTTTCGCTTCCCACTTGAGTGCGATGAAGAGTGATTGAACTGAATTTTGCACTAAAATTTGTGTCACACGAAAGAGGAATTTGCAAAGAAAATGACACTGTCCCACCCCTTAATGGTAGGAAGTTATTGCCAAGTGAATAAAACAAATCAAGAAATAATTAATAATAACAATATTAAAATAACATATTATAATAGAATTAGAATAGAAACTAGTAATAATGAAATGAAAATAAAATTAATCAGCATTAAGTAAGAATAAATTTATTTAAAAAAATTTACTAAAAATTTTTTTAAAAAAATAAATGTAGATGATTAAAGGTTACGCAAATGTGTTAACCGTCGAGTGACTTTCTTTATATTTGTAAGCACTCAACATTCCATCAACGTGAATTTTATGTAATTTTCATTTTAAGCCATTTGAATGACTTGTTCGTTTGAGTTTCCTCATGACCTTCCATAATGATAGCTCTCCGCGATATATCGTTTTTTAAACACCAATTTTCACTTTATAATAACACAGAAGCCCCAAATATATCTATGCCAGTTTCTAGCCAGCCGTTATTATGGAAGACCATATAAAAAAAAAAGTGTTTATATACAATGGGTCCCTACTAAATAACGCCACCTTGATTTTTTTCCATAACTGAACCATAGAAAACATATGAGAACCAAACAAATACATTATGAAATCCATATCTAAACACATACCTACAAGTAATTCACTTGCTGCTTCCCCTGGACTGGAAAAAAAAAAATCACTGAATTACCGAATTTTTTCTCTGACTTAAAATATGTGTTTTTGCGTAATATTTACCAATCCTAAAAGGACAATAGCATCAATATTATGTCAATATTATCATTATTATGGAGAGGGGCTGCTGATAATTACAAATTCTGGAAATGCCGTTTTCGGAGAAAACTGGATGCTCCAAGTCGGATTTTCCAGCTGGAAAATACCGCCATTTACGTTGCAAAATTTTCACAGTGTTGGTGTTTGGTTAATAGGGTGCATGTCATGAATAGCTTACCCTTTTATCTGACATATATCAGGAAGAAAAAATGAGAGCAGTCCTAAGTAACACTGTATATACTTAAAAGTTAGGGTCAGAATTGAAGATTGCCGTCATTGAAACATGGGATAACATTGATGCCACTGTCCCCCGGAGTTTAGTAACTATTACGCAGCATCTTATTTTTCAAGTCATACTTTACGGATATATTTGCTATAATCAGACACTTTAACTGTTCTTTTTTTTTTCCTTTTTTTTTTTACTTATTATTCTTTTCTGTTCAAGAGGAACAGGGGTGAGTTACGCCTTGCAAATATATGTTTAGTTACAGATTTTCTCAATATCGATGTTTGGTTCTCATTGTTTTCTTAGCGTCAAGTTATGGCAAAAAAATCAAAGTGGCTTTATTTAGTTGGGACATATTATATAATAAAGGAGTCTTAAACTACTCAAAGAGACTTATAAAAAGCTAGGCTATGTATTATCCATCTTAATGCGTAAACGGAACAAAATATAGAAAAACGATTTTTTTTTAACTCAATTAAAAAAATTTGTAATAGAGAAAATTAATTTAATTTAATGCTAATATAATCCGGGAGTTGTTTGAGTGGAAACTGTTTACACGGTTTGACTCAATTTCAAGCAATAGCTTCCAGTACAGCTGCTGATTTCGAATCAATTTCGAAGAAAAAATAATGAAAAATTTGTAGTAAAAATTTAAAAAAGGCAGCTTTGTTTTCAAATAATTAATATTTTTCAATGGATATGATTTAGTGATTTGAGGCAGGGGGGAATAAAGATCAAATTTTAATTAGATTCTTTTAGATCAGAGGTTTTTGATCTCTGTTCCGCCGAGTATTTACTGTTCCCAAAACATTTCCGAGAAGTTTTTTTTTTTATTTAAGAATTGTCAGTACGCCATTATTAAATTTGTATTTAACTAAACCAAGAAACATTTTTAAGAATCTCTGTTTTACAGAATCAGGGTTGCTTTTATACAGAATCACAATCGTCTGGTTGTTTATTTTTTTCGGGGGGGGAGGAGTTTTTAAACCTGAAATCTCATGTGCAGTTCCAGGGGGTGGACAAAATAACGGAAACACTTTTATAGTAATACATTTTTTTATATTTCTCAAAAAATACTTAGAAAATCATTTTATGCATTTAGGAGTGTTTAGGTTATGTGATTTATCACTCTTATCAATGAAATTTAAAGCTTTTAAAGACTTGAGGGATGGGCAATAAATTATTAATGAAAAATAGTATTTTTGAATACCCTGAGCCAAAAAATGTAGCAAAAACTCTGTAACTTATAGCAATCAGTTTGGTTATGATATGCAGCAACTGCACAATATTTCGTAAACCTAGCTTAAATATTTATGGAGACAGATTTATTAAAAAAAAAAACTAATTTATTTGTCGTATGTTTTTTTTTTTTATTTTTTATTTAACTTAAAAAATATTCTATAAAATTAAACAAAATTTTTGGAGCAATTTAACGTTAAAGACAAAATAATTTTTTTTTAAAAAATTTAAGGAAAATTTTTTTAATACAGCGCAAGATATGAGTAATTACAGTTATTCGTTTATACTGCGCATGCACGGTAAAAAAATTAACATTTTTTTCATAATGTTGTAGTGAATCGTATTTGGCAACTAATGAAAAAAGTCCTAATTGAATATCTTAAAAATTTAAAGAGTTTCAAGCAATTTTCTAAGTAGTTTTCCTACTTTTGAAAAGAAAGCTTACAAATGATAAGGGGTTTTGCACAAATTTCATTTTGTATTTTAAACACTATTTATTAATAATGTCACCGGTGTTAAGGTTCATTCCCCTAAAAGTCATTTCTTTGCCAGGTTTTTTTTTTTTTTACCTTATGCAATTTCATTTTCGTGTATGAACGTTTAGTGAATGGTGTTATCATTTGTTATTTAATTTGTAAATATTTCATTGTCTCACGATACAAAAAAATATTTGTAGAAAATCACCTATTAATTCGAGCTTTATTTTAATAAGTAAAAAAAACTACTTTAAAATTTTTTTGAAACTTTTTAAATTTTTGAGCCATTTAAATAGGACTTTTTTGGATTAGTTGCCAAATACGATTCGCTACAACATTATGAAAAAAATATATTAATTTTTTTCGCGTATGCACAGTATAAAGAAAGAATTTCATAATTAGTTTTAAATTGCTCTAAAAATTTTGATTCATTTCATTGGATATTTTTAAAGTTACAGCAAAAAAAATAAAACAAAAAAAATTTGATTTTTATAAAAATGTCTATATCTCCATAAAAATTTAAGCTAGGCTCGCGGAATTTTGTGCAATTATTGCATATAATAACCCAAATAATTATTACGCATTACAAATTTATTACTACCTTTTTTGACATAGGTTGTTCAAAAAAACTTTTTCCCGTTTATAATTTATTGTCGGTCCGTCTATCATCTAAAAGGTTTAAACTTTATTGATATGTATGAGACATCAATTGATCTAAACACTTCTGAAGTTATAAAATGATTCTTAGAGTATTTCTTGAGAAATATGAAATAATGTATTAGCATAGAAGTATTTCCATTATTTTGTCAATCCAATGTATAATTACATTATTTCAAGCTTCTGAAACACATCTTTGGCGTTGCTGAATAAAATAACTTTGTAATGACTCCCTATGGAAGTATGCTAAACATTTCAGAATTAAAAACACAAGGTTCATTACAACAAAATCAAATTCAGTCCGATTGAGTAACTCTTGGAATATTTCCTAATTAGTCAAAAAGTCATATATCATAATTATAATTAGCCTAAGAAAATGAGGCTAAGTAGAAATATTGAATATTTCTTTTGAATATTGAATATTCTTGGCGCATTTTAAAGAGTCTGTCTGTTAAACTACTCTATATCGTACGTAAAAAGTTGATATATGCAGTATTTTCCTTTCTTCTATGCAAGTTTTGTTGATTGCATTATACTAAATGTTAAAATCACTTATTTTTATTTTTTTTTTTTATATGTTTTTGAAAATTTCAAAATCATACGCTATCTTTAAAATAATTAAAAGATATACAGACCATGGCCTTTTTGAATATAATGAAGTCAAAATACATTTTTTTCCCTAAACTTACTTTAGTATATAATATTCATTTAAGTATACAATACTCACTTAAGTATACAATACTCATTTAAGTATACAATACTCACTTAAGTATACAATACTCACTTAAGTATACAATGAGCAGCTGTCAAAACCCACTGTTTATGAACTATTACAGCACCACACCAATGTCCAACTCTTCCAAATTGTGGATGCGTTAGCATTAACGAGGCCTATACGTAAAGAATACAGAATATGTAATGCAAAATAGTTACCACAAGATCGAATGGTCAGATATTTAATTGTGTAACTATTATACAAAGTGAAAAATAGAACAGTTTTAAGAAATCGTCATATTCTCACAGTCACTTTTTCGAAATAAAAAAAATCCATTTATAAAATTAATTGTATTTATAAAAAAATTAACTGCGGCACTAAATCGTTTAAGAGGAATAGAAAAATACTCCATATTATTATTGACGCCAACGATGCTTAATTAATTTGATTGGCAATACTGTCATGGAAGTTGGCGCAATTTTGACTAGTGCTAAAAGTACAAATGTGCGTACACTATAAATATGTTTAATACTTTTAAAAACAGCATAAAAATTGGGATGTTTTAATATAAATACTGTAAAAAGTGATTTTTACCGTCCCACAAAAGGATAAGTAACGGAGAAAATCGTGTGATTGTGGTAAATTTTGGCTATCATGACTTGGCCTCGAGCAACAAATGCTACTGAACGTTACCGAATACAGTTAATCTTCATTTTGATGGAATGAACTTTTAAAAACAGGATTTGCTTAGTCTAACAACGTAAAGTCACTTGAGTAGCATCCAATAATAATATTAACTAAAGGAAAAATATTATTTCGTATTTATTACTTGTGTTGGTATATAAGTTTCAATTTCGGCATGATTTCGTTCAGTTGCGATTTATTCATTATTTTCTTTTTTTAACCACATAAATACATACAAATTAAATATCAACTTACACATATATGTTTTAAAGAAATGAGGTAGATAAATTAGATATGCAAATGCCACCATGAATAATAGACATAGCTTTTCAAGAGTATGAACGCGATTCATTTTTGCATATTTTTGCTTAAGGTCATTCGCCCGGCGAGTAATTTAAATAGACTGTAATCTTGGAACAGTATTATTATATGGCTTTTACAATTCCTAAAGTAATCCCCAATTGAGAAAGACTTTCTTGATATCTCGCTCAAACATAAAGAAAAAATAGGTGCCTTAGGGTAAACGTTGTCTTCATAATTAAAGTCTCAGTGCTCGTAATAAAAAGAAGAAGAAGAAAGAAGAAAAATTAAAGAAAAATACGTGATGCTTTTCACCTGCCAAGGCCATTTATGTGGTTCTGTTTCATTACCACCAACAATCCTGCTCGTCAAAACAGGACCGATGCCACACTCTGTGAAAGAAAAAATGATAGTAAAATTAGGTAAATAATAAATTATAGTAAAACGTAAATGCACTCTAAATTAACCAGAGATTAAATTAATGAATCTAGGAATCATTTATAATTTTAATGATTATTCTAATCAATTTTTTAATTTCGCGAAACTTTTCGATATTTTTTTTTTTAAAATATTTTAATAAAATTATCTTTATAGCTTTAATTTCAAATAGACTATAAAATTATATAACTAACTATTAAGACTTGAGTATTAACTTAAGTTTAGAAGTTCAGTTAATTCATATTAAAAATAATTTATTTAAGGATTTTTTTTTTTTTTAACTGCTTAAATAATACCAATGTTTGATTAAATGCAATTCATAAATTTGGAGTTAAATTATCAAACAAAAGATGCTTTTATCTTCGACAGCTTGTAATAGTTGTTTCAATAAGTCAAAAGATAAAAATGTTTATAGTATAACAGTTATCCTTTCCTCGAATTCTTCTGACGATTTATTAAATTTTAATTTGAAATAATTTATTAAGATATTTTACATAACTTATTGCAATATTTTATATCATTTAGTAAGATTACAATCTCGATAATATATGTTATCGAGATTGCAATATTAATTTAAATTTATAAAGGTATTTAATTCCTATTGAATATAATGTATTCAATTATTTTGTCATTTTAACAATTTAAAAGATATCGATTTTAGATGAAAAAAATCGATAAATTCGGTTCTAAATTAGGATTAAAAAGATGCTTTAATCATTCATCACAAGCTTATAATACTTTCTTCTATTTGTCAAAAGATAAATACGCTTATATTATGACTGTTTATATATTATTAAGGCTTAAATATAACCATGATTTTATAAATGTAATTAAAAATTTACAGAAAATAATTTATTTAATTATTTGCTTAATTTAACAGTTTAGGGGATATTATTGTTAGATGAAAAGAAAACGATAAATTCGATGCTAATTTATGATTTATATGATGCTTTAAACATCTAGAGCTTACAATAATTTCTTCTATTAGTCAAAAGATAAACATGCTCATAGTATGACTGTTTATCTAATGTCAAAGTATAAAGTACCCTTTCATTAAATTCGTAAGACAATTTATTATGTTCTCTTTCTAAAACATTTAATTAGGATCATATAACATATATTATTAAAGCTTAACTGTTAACATCAATTTATAAATGTAATTAATTCTTAAAGAAAATCATTTATTTAATTATTTGCTTTCTTTAACAGTTTAGATAACACCAATGTATGATGAAATCAATAAACTCGGTTTCATTGATTTTATTCACACTGGATACAAAAGAAATCAATAAATTGGAGGTTAAATTATCAATAAAGGATTACAAAGGATGCTTTAATCTTCAACAACGTGTAATAAATGATTGCTTCTATTTGTCAAAAGATAAACATGTTTAGAATAGGATTGTTCATCAGACTTCTAAATGTAACGATCCCTGTCAATGGTTTTTTAAGTTGATTTATTATGTTCTCCTTTGTTTGACAAGATTTATTTTACGACCACATCTAAGATTGGCTGGAAGGCATCATAATAAATCTGATTCCTCTGTTTCTGGAAGACAACTAATTTCTCAGTCCTTTCTCGAATTAAAATAACAATTAGATTTGTAAACCTTAAATTCTTATACAAGCTTTGAATAAAAAAAAAATTGCTATAACGTGAAGAAAATATTTAATTCAAAAAATATAACTTCTTCATGATAACAAATTTGAAGAAGGTTAGAGGTAAAACTAATTTCTAGAGATAAATATAGCCTTGAGGGTTATAGTATAGCCTTGATTCGTATTATTCTGTAGTTTTTCCACTCAAACACATCCTATGGCATGTGGTAAAAAGATCTAAATGTTTACTTTGTATTACATTTAAATAAAGTTAAAGCAACGAGAAAAAGCAAAATAGTGTACATATATGCAAAATTGAATGTTTCTCTGTACATTCTGTGTTGTTTCTAATGACAATTGTACAAACCAAGCTTGTCAGTTACTGGCGTTTTGCAAATTAAGTCAGGAAGGTGCTTTCCGTTTGACTCAATTTAGACATAGATCTGATGGGGAACGAAATTTTCTCAGGATCCCTGTACATATGGTACTCCGAAGCAACCGACCACAGAACTTTCAATTCCACAAATTTTTCAGTCACGTATATCATATGTACTCGGTGGGTCTTAGCAGAGTCGATGATCGAACCCGGCGCCTTAATACCGGAGTATGTTTTATAACCACATAACTACCATGGCCCGTATATTCCATATTATCTTCTAAGCCTTTAATTCAATAGAAGGGAAATTTGGCACATTGATAGTTCAAAGCACGAAGAAGGACATTATGAACATTAGAAC
The DNA here is from genome assembly GCA_949128135.1 of Parasteatoda lunata. Lineage (NCBI taxonomy): Eukaryota > Metazoa > Arthropoda > Arachnida > Araneae > Theridiidae > Parasteatoda > Parasteatoda lunata. The sequence continues at coordinate 103,523,814 of OX421971.1, forward strand.
ATTCGATTACGTACCGTTTGAACAGGGAGTGTGAAAAACAAATTTTCTCATGGGATTAATATTAAAGCTTTAAATATTTTATTTAAAGGATGATGTCTATAACTTCTGAGAGCTTACAGCTCTATTTTATCAACAACGAGTTTCAGAAAAAGTTTATAGCACGTTTTTCATGCTTCTTCCTCGGTTCCTTAGTCACGTGAACAGAAGTGAAATCAAGAGGATAGTTTTAGTTGTATGTAGGATAACGAGTAAGGAATTGGTGTTTCGAAAGCTACTTGAAATCCAGTCCCGTGCTTTTACTGTTTATAATTATATATTTGAAATATTTTTCACAAAAAAAAACATAAATTATGTGAAGTTAACAAGAATTTTAAAGAGTCAAAATTGAAGCGTTAATTAATCAGAGCGAAATCAGCAGAAAAATTGCGTGAATGTGATAAATCATGACTATCACAAGTTGGCCTCAAGTGATAGCAACATTTTTGATGGTAAATAATACTATATATAGTTAATCCTTATTTTTCTATTCTGTGAATTAAACTTCCTAAAATTCAATTCTGTTGAATTCTAAAATGTAAAGTTCGTGGGAAGCATTACAAAAAATAATAAACATTTGGAAATTAAGTACTATGGACCGATTCCGAGTAATACCTTGTATAGGCTTAAGAAAAATATTTGTTAAGTTTCTTGAAACGAATATCACCAAAAATTAATATAAAAATATTACTGTTATTAGTTATTTTAGTCGAGATGACAAGATTAGATTATGAGATTAGATTATAAATATAAGATCGAGATTATAAGATAAATCGAGGTTTAATAATTATGATTATGATTAAAGCGTGTTTTGACTGTTACGAATTTAATTAATTAGTATTTTAGTTTATAACCTGCATCGAACAGCTAATCCAATTCTATGTTTATAACTATCAATGTTCAACTTCGTAGCTTTGTAATTTTCAACCCAGTGCTGAAGACTAGGGGAACAGTTTCATCACTCAACAACCAGCTTTCAGCGACAAACCAGCTTTCATTAAGAACTTTTTGATTGTACTTACCCGCATTTGCGTTACATTGGGAGGAAAACCACGAAAACCTCCCATGGATAGCCCGGCGACCGGCGAGACGGGAACTTTTACCCATGATCTGTCTATCACTGATGATATTTTATGTCAGGGCTGCGGTCGGTGCGAGCCGGGTGCAGAATTCGTATCAGTCAGCCACCGCTGGGATTTAAACCTGAGTTACCTCATCGGGAAGTGAACGTTATTTTCACTTAGGCATCGTGGCTCGAGTATAGAGAAAATTTTACGTAACATCACATTTTTTGATAATATATGTTTATTTATCCGAGCAATGCCGTGTTTAACAGCTATGCAAAGATAAAATTGAGAATTTGTTTGTCTATCCTAGGTGTGTTACAATACCATTTATTTTACTTTATTGAAATTTGATTTACCGGTAGTTCCAAACACAAGGAAGGTTACTGTCAAGATTATAACATTTTACCCGAAATTTGTTCAAGCAAGATGTGTGAAAAACGAATTATTCTGTGAATATTACAATTTGCTTCACACAAATTACAGAATACTTTTCCAGATAAATCTAGTTCAGATCTTAGTAACTTATATAGATGCTAAAAGCTTTTGCTAAATACGATTACAATTGTTTTGATAGCAAATCTGGCTGTTCTTAGTATTGAAAAAATCAAATTTTTATTGAAAAAAATCAAATTAGTATTGAAAAAATCAAATTCGTATTGAAAAATCAAATTCGTATTGAAAAAAAGTCAAATTCGTATTGAAAAATTTTCGTATAACCACAGATTTCTTTTAATGATCATTCCCATTCTAAAATTTGTTTTATTAAATCTAGTTATCAAAATTAGTGAAAAACACGAATTATAAAATAATTGAGCACTATGTAATAAGTGCTAAATTAACGGAATAGTTTCATTGGAGCTAAAAAGGATTGAAAAAATAAATAAATAAAAAACAAGGAATCAGCGAATCACTTGCCTGTTATATCAATCAATTATACAATGAACGAATCAGTGATTTAGCGAATAATTGTTTTTAGAAATCAATAATTCGGCATATTAAAAAACTAGCGAATTCATTTGAAAATAAATTTTTAAAAAAAACGCTAATAAAAATATAATTTGTAGTGCTCAAGTCAACGACCACAGATATTATTTATTTATTTCTTAAATTTCACATCATTTATCAGCAAGAAAATAAATGAAATGTTTGTAACTAAATTAATACAGAGAAATTCTGGAGGTTCAATAATATTATACTTTAATTGAAACACCAATTGAGTAAATATTCTAATTTTTTTAGTATCAAAATAATAAAACTTATTTTATCCATACTTTAAAAAAAATATATTTTTGTAGAAACTCGTCTAGAAAATAAATAAACGAATAAAGAAACTTACTCTCAAAGTTTTCACCACCTTCCGCTAAAGATACCAACGATACGAGAAGAACAATCCAAGGTATCGGAAGGAAGAAATGATTGGGCATCTCTAAAGAGACAAATGGATCTGAGTAACAGGGTGGTGTCACCAAGGTGTTCTTGGCATGGCCCTAAGAATGTATGATGTTGGGCTCGCGGCTGTGTCATCCACAAGAGGCCATCATCCTTACAAACCGGATTTTTAAAATTGCTCTCTCCCCCTTCCAGAGAGAGAGAGTGATTTTTTGGCATCAACGGAAGCGACACTTTTATCAACAGACCATCAATTTATCCTACTCAATTATTCCGCAATTTTTATTCTCGCCAAGTTAATGGAAATCTAAGTACCTTGCTTGTAACCGTTTTTAGTGGTTATAAATGGATTCTCATTTATTGAAGGTTATGTTTTGTCTTCACGCTAATACGTTTGGATCATTGAAATTTATATAGTTGTTGCTCTAAGACTTCTGTGGAAATTAAAATTTCAAATAATAAATTGTTATTATTATTTTGTTTTATGCTTTGAAGAATTTTTTTTAAATTGAACTTGTGGTACAAACAGGGGTGTAAATTTATTTTCTCAACCCTATTATTATTTGGCGTATAAATTCTTTAATTAAACAGTTTATCAGTTACATTATTATTTAGTTCGGAGATTTTTAACTTATAGGTTTTGGTCTGGTGGACGTGGGTCGCAATTCCTGTTCAAAAATTAAAAATTATACTTTTATTTATTGTTTTTTTTTTTTTTTTTTTTTTGTAGACTCAAAAGGGAAGCAACCTAAATTTGAGTCTCTTAATTCTCTTTGGCGTCCAAAACCTTTCAGGAAATAAAAATTTTAAACAATAAATAATTGTTATGATTTTAGTTTTATACTTTAAAGATCTTTTTAAAAATTGAACTTGTGGTGAAAACAGAAAAATGTAGTTTTGTTTTATCAGCCCTATTACTATCTAGATTATAAAAACTCTTTACATATTTAGTTTATCGATTCTATTATTAATTAGTAGACAGTGGATAATATGCAATTGCATACGTGTATATGCAATTGCATATTTTAGCACTTTTTGCCATTTGTGCATATAAATGCATAAAAAGGTATATTTGCTCTTATAAATGCATATTTTCAGCATTTTATGGCTTTTCCCTCCTAAAACCATATCACTATTCTTTTTCTAAGTTTATAAACAACTCATACGAGCTCTTTTTTTTTAATCCTTTTGTGATGACTTTCAAGTTTTATTTCTTGTCAATATTTGTCAATAAAAAAAAATCTAAAATAAAAAAAAATTTAAACCTTCTCCCTTTTACGCCTATAAACTTAATAAAAAATTGCTTGCGCAAATGTGAACAAACTTACTCATCCATTAGCGCAGGTGACTTGACCTTCTTTTCGTGTTGATTGTAAAATAAAGGTTAGAAAAAAAAAATATTTTATTATTGATCATGAAGAACTCAGAATAGCGATAACTTCAAATTCCCTTAACAATTTTCCCAATTACAAACTTATGACGAAACAAGAAATAAAGAAGTCGTTGGCTTCTGAAAATGTTTAGAAAAATGTAGTTGGGTTTAGTAATTATTTCTCAATGTTTATCTCCCTTTTTTTTCGCAAAAAACAAACAAAGATAGAAATCCAATAAGAGTGTGTGTTCGTATTAGAAAATACCCTTTTTATACTGTAGGTATAGAAAACTGAAAAGAAATTTCCAAACGGAGAACTTGTTAAAAGTTTTAAACAAAAATTATTTTACTTTGTATACTTGCACCTTCACCCATATTTTTATTCTCGAAATTCCGAACGCCGATATCACAGAAAATAAATATAATAAATTTATGCATATATCGAGAAAGGAAGAAAAAAATAACTAAAATAATAAATAACTAAAGATAATAAATCCAATGTTTAAAACTTTTGCAAATTACCTTAAAGTTCCTTGATATCATTCTTCCAAACAACATGAATTTAAATACAAATATAGATTGAGTGCAAAGTTATACACATCAAAATCTAAGTGTCCGTTCAAGTACCAGATTGAGAATTTAAGAGTCAGTTCCTTAAAAAATTGGGAGAATCAGGCATATTTGATGTTTTTGGTTTCGTTGAAATTTTCAGGATATGTTGGATATGTTCACGTGTGAAAATATTAGTCACTCTTATTTTTATTTTTTTGGAGAAAAAATTTTTTTCTTTAGGTATTTGGGGAGTGAGTTATTTTTATTATTCAACCACGTGGTTGAATAGAAGACACAAATTTGAGTTTGCAACTACCGATGCCAACTCAGTAGCCATGTAATTTTGAACCCAATCCAGAAGAGAAAAGAAATTCTGGATCAAATCTTGGGATAAATTTATCCTCATGGAGGACTTTTTGATGGAACTAACTCGCATTTATGTTACATGGAGAGAAAAAACTCCCACGGTTAACCTGCAGGCAAGGGGACTCTACCCCATGATCCGTCAACCAGTCACGATAATTTACATCAGCACAGTGATCGGTGAGAGCCGGGTGCGGAATTTGCATCGACCAGATATCGCTGGGATTCGAGTTCCCCTCATTGGAAGGCGAATACTGTATTCCCTTAGCCACCACGACGCAGAGGAGAGCTGTCAAATTTGAGGATCCTCAGGAATTTTGGAGAAAAACACATTTATTTACATGCGGTTTTACTTTTTGTTAAATGAGTTAACCACGGCACTAACCATAATTTTTTGTTTTAATATTTCCACACTAACTATTAAGATATAAATACTTTCAGTGGATTTTTGCCTCGAAGGCCAAAGGCCATTCACAAATCTTCGAAATAAAGTTATGCTATTAGATTTTGGCTAACAAACTCTACTTGTTCCAGCAGTGATCTGCGAATACATACTAATGAGTAGTACCTAAAAAATCAACGTATGTGTGGTGTACATACATACATTTGAACTCTAAAATTAATCTTAAAGTGGCAAGAAAATGAAAATTGGCACAACTTTCAAGATTTTATTTTGCCTTCTCCGAAAATAGACAAGCATGAAATTTTCATGAAAAGAAGCCTTAAATTTTACCGAAACAAGATCTATTTACAAATCTATGGTTACTGATTCATATAATATAGATGGACCTAAACTTTGAAACCTCTACCTGATAAGTTTCAAACAGATATAGTTATGGGAAAGCTGTTAACAGTTTTGAAAAAAAAAATGTTATTTGGGCCCAATATGAATATCTGGAGTTAACACCCTCCCCCGAAATGAGCTTTAATCTCTGAGGGAGAGATTTTACTTAGGGGGAAGAGGTAAAAGAGTCAAAATATACTGGTTGCTATCTAGACAAATGATATGTTTCCAATAGAACATTTTAGACTGAATCGAATGAAGTGACACCCAAGCTGATATATCTAATAGTTAACTAGTTATTTAAGTTTTTATATATATATATAGAGAGAGAGACAGCAAATTTTGAATTATTCATATTTCTGCATCTGATATTGCTATACCAGCAAGTGAGGTATTGATTCCAATAGATTCTTAAGCGATCGATAAGTATACTTCAGTTCTTAAATAGTTTAAAAGTTTTATGTTTTAAGTTGGTATAAGTTTTATTTCTACATGTTATTCTGATTAAACAACATGTCGCCGCCTTGAACAACAAACGCTTCGCAAATAAAGCTCCTAAGTATAGTCAGTATAGTCAGTATCAATACGAGATAACTGATACTGATTATAACACGTCCCAATCAATCGTCATTGTCACCTACAAGAAGTAAATCAGTTTTATCTAAATTATAGACTATTGAAATTTGATAGGTGTGGACTTAAACTTATCCTGTATAACTTAAGACTTATACTTAAACCCTTGTCTGTAAATACAAGTGACAGTTATAGAAGTCTTTTATTGAAATAAAATAACATAAACATCCCTTATGAAAGGCATGGTGACATAAGTTTTTTATTGCGATTTACTACTTACTAATGAATTCATTAACATTTTTTTTTTCAGAGTGGATAGGGCATTCAACCAATTCTCTTGTAATTCAATAATACTGCAATATTCTCGTTTATTTAGTTAAATGAAAGGAAATTATTTCATCGAGACAACAATTTTATGGTCGATAATATACTAAGTGGAAGTCGAAATCCTGATGCCTCCGTCTAATTTGTATCCGTCTAATTTGTATAGGGACGGAGAACGAGTTCATTTATAAGATGGACCTGGTCTCTTGCATCTAAAGATCTCACTTTGAATCTTCTCAGTATAGTAGAAAGAATGGTTTTCTCTTCCATGAGAGCAAATTTTTGACCTAAACGGAAAACAAATATTGTATAATTGTGTCTTAAACAAGTATTGTAAAACAAATATTGTATTGTTTTTAATTATAATTGTATAATTGAAGAGGTACTGTTAGTCAACTATTCCTGCCCGTGCGTTGGTTTCTCTCAACTTACAGTCACCGTTCCTCCCTCTTGATCTTAGAATAAATTTTTCGTCAATAAAAAAATATTATTTTGCTCATAACATATATAATCATTATAATTTTATGTACACACATACAAACACATAACACAATCAGAAGTAATAAATGAAAAGCAATGTTACGTGTTAACAATATATTTATAAAAATTTTAAAAAATTCATTTCGGAGAGAGAGAGAGAGAGCATCTCTCTCTCTCTCTCTCTCTCTGCATTCCTAAGGCCGTTGCATTCCTAAGGCCAGAACGTTATGTTTTCCAGCAAGTTTAAAAGTTAATTATTCTAGAATTATAATTTTTGAATGTTGATTCTTTTTGACATTTTTTTCACACCAAAGTAGCATCAAGTCTCTAAGTCTTATAGTTTTTGCACAGTGAAACTAAATGCTGCTTTGTAAATTTACGGACATTAAGGAAATTTAATTTAAATTTCAACATGTTTAGGTAAAAATAGATTTTGCTATAGAAATTACTTGCAAACGGTGTGCCGGTGCTTTTCACCATGATTGTATGCGGAATTTTTTACAGTGCACGCATAACATAATAGGGTAAAAGAAATATTCCCCCATTTCCTTTATTTTTTGCACATATATCATATTTTTATATTGTATGAATTTCAACATAATACTTTCTTGGCAATTTTATTGTTTTTGTTACTTTGACTGCCATTTGCCAAATATCAGCAAGCCTGCTTGGTAGAACCAAAAGAATTTAAGGCAGAGGGTGCGTTTCTTGTTTTCAGTGGCGCCATCTGTAGCCAGGAATAAGACTTCAGCCACACAGGGAACAATCCCGAACAATCCGGTGGACCTTTTCATTTGTCCACAGATCGTAATTTTGACTTGAACCAGAGAACAATCAATCTCCAATTCAGTACCCCAGAGATATAATTTGTTATAGGAACTTGGTGGACTTTGTGACCCCGACAGATTTAACGAGCATCAGTCACCATTTACTACACGAAGAGTGTTCTGCCGGCTGGAACCGAATTCACGACCACTTCAACATAGGCCCAATGTCTTACCAACCATGCTAACCCAGCCCTACAATTTTAGTGCATGTGTACAGTTTCAAAATGCGCAAAAACAGAAAAAAAAGAGGATTTTATTAATTGAGTTTTAAAAATTTATCTGTAGTGATGATTCTCAATTTATCTAAGTATTTAAAATCAAAAAAATATATTATATTACATTAATTATATATATATATTATACAAAATATTATTTCAATCGAAAATAAATTACTAACCAATGCAGTTTCGTGGTCCAGCAGAAAATGGTACGTACGCAAATGAGTGCCTCCCAGCCATATTTTCGGAAGAAAATCTCTCCGGATCGAACTTTTCTGGATTTGGGAAATATTCTGAATCTCTATGCAATACATAAGCATTCACCAAACACGTTGAACCTTTAGGTATAATGAAACCGTCTAAATTTACAGGAAAAATATAAACAATAATTATTCCACTAATACCAGCACATACATATTATGAACAAAGAAAAAGTAGTTAAAAGTTTCCTACTTGATATTAGATGAATTTAATAAAAAGCTTAAAAATCCTATTCTTTAAAATCTGTGAAAAAAAAATTGAAAAAATAAAGAAAAAGTATATAAAAAGTCTTTATGAAGGCAATAACAAACTTTAAAATTTTAATTCTGTGCTTAGCTACTAAAATTTAGTGCATTGCTTGGCTATTAGATTATAGTGTATTACCTACCCCTCAATTTAAGAATACACTTAGTTTCCAGTAGCTGGGTACATACATACTGTAATCGAGGGAGCTAATATGCCAATCTCATGGCGGGCGGAATGGGGGTTCGAGTACCTGCGTTGACACCTCAATGTTTCTTCTATTTCTTTAACATATGAAGAGTTTCCAATATCCTGCTCTCCAAAATCGTTGGTTCATTGCCATTAAAATACGAATCTCTTATTCACGCATTGATGTTAGCACCAAAGAGCTGCATAACAAAAAAAAAGTCTTTTTATTCCCCTTTATTGCGATAGATGGCAGCACTAACTAACTAAACTAATTAGGACTCATTCTCCAGTTTATTTTAGAAAAAGAATTAAACCATAATTTAACACAAATGTCCTTTACCTAACAAAAAATCTTGCATAAAATTCCAATGCCCAATTAAATGTCATTTTTACAGTTTAGAAACCATGCGAAATGTAAATAATTACCAAATAGTTTTGTATTCAAGGTTTTTTAACCATAACAATCTCAAAACTGTAACAGTAAAAAATATTCCTAACCATAAACAATAAAGTTAAATAAATGAGCAGACTGCTGCCGGTTATTTTACCGTAATTTTAGAATAAAAATCCTTACAGTGCAGGATTTTGCTTTGTTAATACATTTTATCACTTATGCTTAGCTACTAAAATTTAGTTCACTACTGGGCTATTAAATTTTACTACTTATGCTTAACTATTACAATTTAATTCCCCTTCCACTTTGAGGACGTGCGTCATGCTAATAAACGACAATAGCCAAGAACTTTTAAAAGCCAAAAATATGCATACCAAAATTTACTATACATAATTGAACATGCTAAATGAAAAGTACATTTAAATCACTAACTGCAATCCAAATCTTCTGTCACTTCTCGTCCATATGCCGGTACTGATGGATATAGCCTTAAAGCTTCCTAAAATAAAATTGAAAAAAAAATTGTGTTGTAACTTTAATACTCTCAAAATAGAAAATAAAATTTAAAAAAAAAAAAATTATTTTGAATACAGAAATAATAACGTCATGATATTTTAAAATTTTGAAACGTATCAATTCATAACAATTGCAAAAATTATTTAACATAGTTAAAAAGCATAAATTTTATGTTTCTTCTAAAAAAAATTATAAAGGGGAGTTCTATGCTTTAATGTAAAATCCAATATTATACCTTAATAACGCATTCCAAATATTTCATATTCTTCAGATCCTCGTCAGTGGGGTCCCTATCTTCCTCTCCAAAAATCAAGTCCAATTCATTGTGGATTTTTTCTTGAATCCAAGGGTGGAGTCCAATTAAGTATAGTGCCCAACTCATGCTCATAGACGTAGTGTCATGGCCCTAAAAGAGAATAAATAATCCAAGGATATCATTGAGTGCTTCCTGTAATGCATGATTCCTTTATTTATGCTCTTGTAATTTTTACTTAATACTTAGAAAGGTTTTATGGCCTTCATGGTGGTTCTTAGCGAAAAATAAAATTTTAAAAATATTCCTTTCACAAATGGAATTGTGAAGGTGAACTTATCCTTCTTAATGAGAAAATGAAACGATAAACATCATTCAATGTTTATTTTTATTTTGAAATTAAAATAAATATATTAAGCATTTAATGGTCAGCTATTGCTGGTCAATTGTATTATCAGCTTTCATAAAAGGCACACTCTTACGTAACATACATAAAGCCACAGTTTTTGTTAAGGTAAAAGTCTACAGACATATATTTTGTAATGAATACATTATAATATTAGATTCCATATTTTTCGCATCTTGCATTGGTAAGTAGCTGATAAAAAAACACTCGTCATATTTTTTGATTTTTTTATGGAATTTTCACATACTTAATTGATGATCTAAATAGTTTAAGAAACACATCATAAATTTGCTTATTAATTAATGAAGCAATTATTTGCTTATTAATAGCTTTGAAATTGGGTCCAAAAAATCACCTTTTTTGTGATGAACTGGAATTTTTGTCCATCTCAGCAGGTAAAGACGGAAATTTTACCTAGGAAAATCTAGGAAATTTTATTTTTACTCTTTAGGATTTCAGCACAAAAAGGTGATATTTTTTTCCTCTCTTTTTTTTAAATATATTTCGAAAAATGACTGAATTAAAAAAAAAAAAATTAACACAAAAGACAAATTTCATTTATCCAAAGATCGTTTTTATTTTTATTATTTAAGGAAAACAAAATTAAAAACTCGACAAGATTTAAAAATTGTTACATCGTGTGGAAAATACCTCTTTTCAGGGCTCGAAAAAACTCGGAAATTTTAACCGTCCCCGAGGACGGCTTGTCCAACAATGTACCCGTCCTCTTTTTATACTAACCCGTCACTTCTAAATAAATAAAAATATAATTTTCTCTTATTTATTACAAACATTTATCATATAAATTGCACAAGAAATTAGTAGTTATTAGGATTACAAATACTAGGATAACATTATACAGTTATAAAAGAAACACTAGGTTACTAATAGTAACCTAGTATTTATTTTATGAAATAATTTATTTCTTATATGAAATAATTTAAATGACAAAGGTCAAGTTATCTGGAATGTCAATTTATCCGAGTGTACTGCGTTTTTTAAATGAATCAAATATGACGTTTGCCAGTTCCACAATCAATCTAATGATTTACAGAGATTTGTGCTCAGAAATCTGAAAGGGGTTTTCCAATTAGGTAGATGTTCATAATTGCGTTTAACGCTTCTTGTTAAGACTAGTACGTAATATGTTTTTTTGTATGTTCATTACTGAAAAGCTCCTTTCAACCGCTGCAGTACTCCCAGACAGAGAAAACATCAATTCCACCAAGTGCCAGTATGTTGCTGTATTTCTAGATTAGAGGGTCATTATAGAAGTGAGGCGATAGACTCTTGTAAGATAACAAAAATTGAAAATGTATCACGAACTTTAACGGGAAAATGGCCGTCCGCGCGGATGTCGGATTCGAGAAATTTGTTGTCCGCGGGGAATTTTTGACCGCCGAGGACGGGCGGTTTTTCGAGCCCTGCCTCTTTTAAAATGTTGAAATCCAAAATTCGTATTAAATCCATGAAATTGTTCCTTAGTTATATAATTCTCATGCTTACAAAAAAAAAAAAGAAAGAAATTAAATATTTTCTTAATTTCTTATATTTAAAAAGAAATCTTTGATTTGAAATAAATTAAACATTTTTATAAAATCACCTCAAATGTAAAAGTGTCTACTTCTTCTCTAATTTCATCTTCAGTTATTGAATCGTTGTCAATATGCTCATCCAACAGCGCTCTTTTTTTCCTTTTATATAGTATGTCATCGTCGGCACAGTTTATATTCAAAGGACTATTCAAATTTCTTAATCTGATTTTTTTACTCTTTTTTTCGGCAATCATCTAAAAAAAGAGATTAAAAATATATAAAATCAAAAAGTAAAGCAAGCCTGTTCACCAATCACCTTCGTTTCCCCAATGAAGCTGGTACATATCGATTTGAAGCTGAATGGACTTCAAGCCGCCACCGAGGATGGAACCCTGGTTCTGATGATGATTAATGATCAAATAAGGCGAAATCAAAATCATGTCATTGCAGCAGAAATTGTTTATTTTAATTCTCATAACCCCGGTAGTTGAAACTCTCCAACACGGCAGCGGGTTCTGCAGATCATTACAACATCTGCAAATTATCTTCTGCAGATTATTTTTCACTTAAGTTTTCTTTTTAAAAAGCAAAGAATTATATCAATGGTAATGGCTAAGATTCTTTTATAAGATTCTAAGAATGGCTAAGAACTTATATTTGAAATTTTTTTACATATTGGATTAAGCTAAATTTATACAATAAATAATCTCCGTCTGACTGCATTGAAGTTGCAGATAAATTTGAATTCATGAAAATAGTGCTGCAGATTCATTACATGAATTCTGCTGTCAGAAAAAATAAGGTTTGGTTACAGAATGTTATGTTTGGTTACATTTTGAACAACAACTTTAAAGGGATCCATTAGCTTAATACAGATAAGCACCTCAGTCAATATGGATATTTTTAAAAATCTTGACAATTTCACTGAGTCAACTCCATTTATTAACGATATAACGGATATTGGAATATTCTTTTCATAAAAATAAAATTTAGGGGAACCAAATCAGTTTGTTTAAAAATAATGTCCCCATTCAAAGAAGTGTTTTTTATTTTCTTTCATCACTTAATAACATAATAAACCAGAACAAAACTTATTCATATTCGGCTGATTGAATAACACGTCTTTTTCTAAAATGACGTTCGCTATTTCTGCCGGTCTAGATACCGGTTTTTTCTAATTAAATGAATTTGCTGAAAATCAGATAATTGGTAAAACTGCATTCTAGAGAAAACTCAAATGTTTAAAGTGATCGTCGATACAAACTTGTAAAAAAATTAGCATATGAAGAAAAAATTTGAGAAGAATCTAATTTATTTATTTACTCATGTATTATGACGTCTTCTACATAAACTCAACATTAAAATTTATACTCTTGATAATGAAAACAGAAATATTATTGACATAACTATCTTTGTAAGTAGCCTTCAGTAAAAATCCTGGAATGACATCCATTATAATCTTTGTAAAACAAAACCAATTTTTATAAATTTTTATGCAAATCTTAAATTGCACATCAACTAATCTCAAGCATTAGCAGGGGCTGGGCATTACTGAGAAGAAAGAAGAAGAAAACTATCAGAATATGGTAAAATGTACTATGCTTTTGGATCTATAGCAACACGAAAAAGATCGGTAATTTTTGTAAAAGCGCTTTGGTAATGATTTTGATAAAATTAACTATAAAATATTGTTTTATATGAAATAAAATTTGGTAAAAGTGGTAAAATTTGTTAACTTTACCATGATATTTTAGAGCATGGCATAAAAAATATTAATTCAATTCAATTCACTTTTCAATTTGTATTTTTTTATAAAATGTGTGCTAATAGAAACTATAATTTTGAAAAACAAAATTTCCTGTAAACCTTTACCAAAAATTACTATATGAATGGCTTAAATACCATATATTTTGGTTTTATTAACTAAAATTATGTTTCCTTTACCAAAAGTTTCATAACCATAATAATTTTAACTGAAATTTTACCACAATTCTTTTCTTCGTTCCTATATTATTACAATTTAAAATAGAAAAGTTAGCCTCCTTAAATCATTAATATAAATTCAAAAACTTTTTACCTACTTGATTAGTAAATTCATGTAAAATGTTTTTATTCTTAGCAAATTTTTTACCAAATGGTAAAATCGAAAACAAAGAATCAGGCCAGAGCCATGGACTGTTCATTCTTTCAAATACTGCATCAGTTAGCCTATAATTAGAATTATTTCATAAAGCTCTTTTAATCATGAAATTATAAAATTTAAGTTGTGAAAGATATAAATTTAAAGATATATACAAGAAAATTTAGAGATATATAAATTTATGATTTGTAAAAAAGATATGTAAATTTAAAGATATAGACAAGAAAGATGTCTCAAACAAATTTTTTTTTCTGTTGTAAATACCTTAATTAAAGATAATACATAATTTTTTGTTTTATTTCGACTTATCAATCGCTGACAGTCAATAGAGTAAAATCAATTCGATAACAACAATCAAATAAACAAGGAGTAATTATAATCTTACTATATATAAAAATCATTTGATGGTGTCGCAGTTTTTCATTGTTGTCGCGCATTTTTATTGGCCGGAAAATCACGTGGTAGGATCCAGTTTACCCTCATTCATTTCCATATTGTTTTGGTTGTCATCAGCATAAAATTAACAATAGTCTTAAAGATATTGTTTTTCTTTAGAAAGTTTTGTATCCCTAATTTAAACTTATTTTCCAGTACTGCTATTATTAGCGAGAATATTAAATTACGGTTGTGAACTCATCAAATTTGTTTGAACAATATAATGTTATAATATAAATGTTATTTTAAAAAATGATTACTTCGAAAAATCACTTCCGTTCGCCTAGAGATCCAAATGTTTATAATACTAATAAATAGTAATATTTGGACGTGGGAAGTAGAGGCACAAGAGTAAGCAAACAGAATTCCTTTTAGTACATATATGTTAAGTGAATTATTTTAACTTATGTAAAAAAACTGTTTTCTGCCAAGAAAAGACAATTATTGCGAAGCACTCATCGGGGTTGGTGAGCGGCAGCGAAGAGGGGGCTTAGCCCCTAGTAAAACATATTTTTTGCTATAAAATATACTTTTTGCTATAAGAATGTCGCCAAATTCTTGAAAACACATTTTTGGCTTCAAAGTTATTAGGAAAAGTTAATATAGTGCACTTGCTGTGAAACGTTATACATTAATACTAAATCCGAGCTGACAGCAAGTAATTAATCATTTAATCAACAAAAATTTTGTCACATATTAAAATTAAATTTATCAAAATCCCTAAGCTTTAAAATTATTTTTTGTAACCAATATGATGAAAAAAATTGCTTTTGCAATAAACTAAGCGTTTTCTGTTGACAGCATTTATGTACCAAAATTAATCATGATTTTCTAATAACATTTGAATCCTTGTTAAGAGAACACTAGATTTCTAATGGATCCAAAATATGGATTAAATAATAATATTTATAATATTGCTCTGTAATTATGGATAATACGAAGTGTTTTTGTAATGATTTTGGTAAGTTAACAATAAAATATGGTTTTATTATATACGATCAAACTTGTTAAATGTGGAAAAATTTGGTAATTTTAAAATGATACTTTAAAGCAAGGAATAAAAAGTATTTATTCGGCAAAATTTACTTTTCAGTTTTACATTTTTTTTTAAATGTGGTTTAATAAGAGCTGCAACTTTAAAAGTCAGAATTTCTGGTAAACTATTTCTATATGAATAGAAAAATTACCGAATGAATGGTTTAAATACTGTGTATTTTGGTTTTATTAAAACAATTAAGATTTATTTTTTACCAGAATAGTCATTATTATACAGTACGGTAATTTTATCAAAACTTTTTCCTCTGTGTATGAAGTCAGAAGTATTGATTTTTTTGCTAAGTTTTTAAGAGCTAGCATTTTAAGGAACAAGCTTATCCAAGAATTTTAAAGCATAAAAAATATTACTCCTCATAAAAAGCATCAATGATATTCTGAATAACTACTTAAAATACAAGAGCAATTGCTTAAAAATTTCATATAAATCAGTTAGCAATTTCATGACCAATTTTTCCATAAAATATTTATTGATCATAAAATATTTATAGATCATTTTCTTATCCATGAACAGCCTGCGAATAAGGATGACTTGGCTCTGTTTGGCTGTTCAATTCTTTT
Organism: Parasteatoda lunata; assembly: GCA_949128135.1. NCBI lineage: Eukaryota > Metazoa > Arthropoda > Arachnida > Araneae > Theridiidae > Parasteatoda > Parasteatoda lunata. The sequence goes on from OX421971.1 coordinate 103,539,785, forward strand.
CCCAATATAGACTCTAAAAGGAATTTAGTTAAAAATAAAGTGGTTAAAAATAATAGTAATGTTATTAAATCTGAGCAATATGTTCGCAATGTCGTAATCAGACGATAAATACTTGTTAGGCTCTTCATGCTCAGGTACAAATATTTTAACAGAAGAGTAGAACTATATATTCCTAATGTGATGAGCCGATGAAGGTTAAAATTATTTATGCCGAGCCTCGATGCCACTATGTTTGAATAACTTTCCTCCTTCCTTGTAATAGTTTATTATAGTTATCTTGAAAATAATGATATTTCATTTATTTTGCTAAAAATTGAACAACAATTACTGAAATCCATTAACATTTTCCATTTATGTGAAAATATTGAGTATAGTAGTATATTTCGCTCAAAATTTTGTTTTGTTGAAAATGATTTATTTTTAACGTTTCAATTATAATAACGAACAAAATTAAGGAGAAAAATTAATTTTCCATTTTTGGTTCGTTTTTCTGAAATATATTCCACCGACCAGGGGTTAAATCTCGGGATTTTAAGAAACTAAATAATAAGACAATTAAATCTGAAAAATTTAATAAATTAAACAATAAAACAACTATCAACTAAAAAGCCATGGACACTTTAATAACATCTAATTCTAACTGTTTTCAGGAAAATCGACTCATCGTAGAACCATAACATCAATACTTGAAACATAAAATGGTGTGAATTCGCTGCAATCTACATAATATACCACGTTTTTGTTCCATTTAAATAATTAGATCGTGTGATGAAGTTCAAGACTAAATTATTTGCACGATAACTTTATTCAACGGGCACAATATTAAAGTTATAGCAAATTGGCATGATTAATGTTTAAACGAGTTCTAAAGTTTATAACAATGTATAAAAAAATAGTAACTTCTAACTTGCAAATTAAAGTGTCTAACATTCTAACAAAATTTTATGTAAGAATTCTATCTTTGCTATTCAGTGCTCATTAGAGTAACATTCGTGGTGCAATCTGTAATATCTAGTAAAAATATTTTATTTTATAACCGTCGCTGAACAGCCGACTCAATTTTATGGGTTTACGACTACAAATGTTCAACTCCGTAGCCTTGTAATATTGAACCCAATCCAGAGGACAAGGAAACTCCTGGATCGAGAATTGGGAGAAATTTGCCTTCGTGGAAGACTTTTTAATGCGCATTTTCGGTACATGGAGAGGAAGACCACGAGAACCTCCCACGGCAAGGGGACTCAAACCCATGATCCGACCACCACTTAGGATATTTCACGTCAGCACTGTGATTGGTGCAAGCCGGATGCGGTATTCGTATCTACTTGGATTCGAACCCGATTCGCCTCGTTGAAAGGCGAACGCTCTATCTCCTAAGCCATTGCGGCTCTAGTAAAAATATTTTATTTTATAACCGTCGTTGAACAGTCGACCCAATTTTCATGGGTTTACGACTACTAATGTTCAACTTTACGACTACTAATGTAATTTTGAACCAATCCAAAAGGCAAGGAAACTCCTGGATCAGTAATCCCAGAGGAATTGATTTGTTATGGGAACATGGAGGACTGTGAGACTCGACAGATTTAACGTGCATCAGTCACCATTTACTACACGGGGAGTCTTCGGCTGGCGAGGATCGAACCCACGACCTCTTAGACATGGGCCCAGCTCCCTACCGACCAGGCTATCCCGGGCAAGGAAAAATATTTTATTTTATTTCATTTTATGACCGTCGTTGAACAGCCGACCTAACTTTTGGGTTTACGACTACTAATGATAGTAAAAATATTATAAGGATAAAGAGTTCATGCTCATTATTATTTATTCTGGTTTTAATATTTAGTGAGTTTTAGGAGTTGTATTATATTTATGTGCGCCCTATTTTAGTTCCATTTCCTTCGTAACATTATCATTTTATATGTGCGAGATTCAGTCCTCTATATTTTTTTCAGCGTTGGATTTTATTATCCGGAAATTTATTCACTACGACATTTTGTTCCTCGAAAATTTAGCCACTGCGAAATTTTGTTCCTTAGAAATTTAGTCACTGCAAGATTTTGTTCCTTAGATTTCATTCCTTAGTGATTTAGTCACTGCAAAAAAATAAAAAAATAATAATAATAATTCTTAAGGATTTAGTCCCTGCGAGATTCTATTCTTTAGAAATTTAGTCATTGTAAAAATTTTATCCATAGATTTCATTTCTTACTGATTTAGCCATTGAGAGGTTTTGTTCCTTCGAGATTTATTACTGTAAGATTTCATTCTGTAGAGATCTCCCTTCAAGATTTTGTTCCTTAGCGATTTTGTCACTGTAAAATTTTGTACCATAGAGATTTAGTCACTGCGAGATTTTTTCCTTACAGATTTCACTCTTTAGTGATTGTTCATGGCGATATTTTGTTCCTAATAAATTTAGTCATTGCCAAATTTTGTTCCTATAAGGTTTAGTCATTGCGAGAGTTATTTCCTCTTGAGATTATTTTCATGCCGAATTCTGCTCACTTGAAATAATTTTCAGATTAAGTTACCTTCATCCGGCACGTGATAACTTTATATTTCTTCTTAAAATGAATTGCAATCGAAGCTCCAAAATGTAAAAAGCTTTTCACAAAACAAGCTTTTCTTATTTCTTTTATGTTCTCTTAGATTCTTCTTTCAAGGGTGATTCAACTTTCCAATGTCATAATTTATAGATTTTTCAGCATTAGAAATTAATCTCACGATTTAAACATAGAGTTAAGTATCCTGCATCATTTATTTAAAGAGGATTAATCACTGTTTTCAGAAGAAGTATACACAATATCTACACATGTAAAAACATTTAAAAATTCTCGATAAAAATTTGGTCTTTTTAAGTGTTTCTTCTTGAATTTCGTTACGTTTAAAACATCTACCCATAAAATACTTATAATATTATTATAATTATTATTATTATTGTTTTTATTATTGTTTTTGCTATTGTTTTTATTATTTGCACTTATTATTTGCTATTATTATTAGGAAAATACTTCTCATGCCCAATTTTAAAATTGTGTTTTAAATTATCCAACAAAAATCTTTAAAATATTTTCAATTCAAGATGACAATTTTGAAAATATTGTGTAGACATATTTTTCTACTATGCATTTTTCCCCTTACGCGACAAAATAAGCAGTTATTAAATGTCAAAAAATGTCATATTCCCCATCAAAGCCACTTTCATACTAAAGCACTGCCCTTATAAAAATAAAAGCCACGTTTTTTTTTTTTTTTTTTTTTTGCAACTGTTGTTATATATTAATCATTTTTCATTGTTTTTAGTTGCAATTATTGCTATAAGATCCATTTTAATGTAGTTATACTATACAATACATTGACGGCTTTCTTACTTATTTTTATGCAATATTATTGAAGAGTTTTAGCTGTTATATCTGATTTTTATAATGAATCACGATAAATATTTTTTTTTCAAAATCAAGAAACAACTTTAGTAATAAGAAGAAAAAATACAAGTGCAAAAAAAATAACGTTACAAATTTTTTTAAAAAAACTGGTGCTTAAAGGAAATAGTTGATATTTTAGCAACACATAATAAAATTTCGACTATCCCTTTTAGTAAAAAGTAAATCTGAATTTTCTAACATTTTAACATTTGAAAACAATTTAATTTGTACTAGACATGTGCATTTTTTAAATTCTTACGAAAAACAATGTTGCATTACTCCATTTATAATAAGAGTACGCTTATTCACTCAAACAATGAATTTCATAGCCATTTGCGAAAATACGAAAGCTTTATCAGAATCTAGCGACTCATCATTGAGATCAAACGTAGGTAAGATGGTACTAAAATCATTAAAACCGGATGATTTGAGATTCAATGAAACTTATTGTGATTGCCTCACCGTCAAATTTTAACACAGTTTTATTTTTTCCTATAAACATTATTCTTTAAACTTTGCAAATCTTACAAAGAATCAATTCGTATTCGATTTAATTCGCATTTGATTTAATTCGGATTTAATTTAAATAAGGATTTTTACGAACCGCATATTACGTCCAAACTGCATAGTGTAATGAAAGGTACAATGTCTATAAAATTATCATGGGTATGTTTATCAAGAATATCAGCCAAGATTTTCGATTGTTTGTTGAAGATTGGTTGAAAGTCCTTTAAAATACTGAAGTTAAAAGTTGGTGTCAGCAGTTTTCTTCGGTGCCTCCATTTTTCTCCATGGCTATAAAAAATGATTTAAGTTAGAGGTTGATGAATAATCTTCTCTGGGATGAAATTTAGCTAAAAAAAACAACACTAAAATACAAATTTCCATTAAAATACAAATGATAAGTGGGAAGTTTTGTGCATAGTATTTGATAGATACCCTAATATATAGTCAACTATTTCATTTTTTTAAACAGAAAATCTAAACACCAGAAAAAATGCATAAGATTTATTACAGAGGGAAAGGGTCTAAAATATGATCATTTAAAAACGATGGTTGAAAATGTCTTTATTTCTGGCTAAATCTGGTTTGAAGTTGAAAATGATAACTATAACACTCTGAATTATTAATTTATGTTCTTAAATATCTAATCCCGCTAAACGCCCTCTTTGATGTTATAACGAAAACGTGTTCTAACATGAAACTCGCAACTAATAACGTTGAACCAATATGTGCTTTGTATCAAAGTCTTTATTAATTGAAAGGTATCCAAGTTTTGCTATCCATCACTTTTCCGTTTTTTAAGTTAAAAAGTTTCTAAGAAGATATCTGCATAAACTACGTAGCATTGGAAAAAAGGCCTAAATTATTATCATTCACTGATTTTAGAGGCGATATGTGTTTAAAAAGAGCTTGAATCTGGCTAAAAATTAATGGCATTTTAAATTATTAGTTCATGTTCTGAAATATCTTATTCCTTATCATTCTTTTCTTGACGTTACAACAAAAAACATCGGATAGCATGAAGAATGTTTAATCTTAATCGATTTATAATTCAGATTATTTATGTGAATGAAATTTTTTGATTCAAAGATACTGGTATTGAAAATAAAGACAGTGTATACTTTACGAAACTATCTTTACTACGACTATGAAAATAAAAAAATAATAATAAAAAAAATAAAAAAATAAAAAGATCCGCAGAAACTGATATGCAATATTTTTGATTCAACTATCATAAACCTACTTAAGTGTTGAAACATAGAAGTGGAAGAAGATACGGAGATGCAGCAGAAAAATTTCAAACTATTTGCAACTGAGAAAATATAAGAAGTTTTAACCAATAGGGATAGGATTTAGGAGCAAGAGATAATCATACAAAAGTGGGCTCTTTTAAACTTTTATTTTTTTTGATGACTTAGCATTTTTAGTCAACGTATAACCATAACATCATTACTTTGAATCATAAAATTGACCAAAATTTCTCCAAAGGATCCCGCTCAAATCTAGCTGAAATGAATTAATCAGTCAGATTTGCTGTTGTAGTTCAAAATATTCTGATGAAAAATTCTCACCAACATGAAGTCCAAAACTTGATTGTTCCCTAGATACGAAGCATAAACCATGAAAATCAATTCTCCATTCTCTAATATCGTCCCAACATACACATTAATCAATGTGTAAAATGTAAATTACATCATATTAAATTTTCAACAGATTTGATGAAGAATCAATTTCCATATTTGTACAGGATGTTTAATTTAACCATGTCTCCGTTTAAGTCAAACTATAGTATCATGAGAGAGAGATTTAAAGAACCATCTAAGGCAAAAACTAAGGTCATCCTACCATGATCAAAATACGTGGTTTATAGCTCCTTCAATAAGGCTCATACTTAGCCATACGCCTTGAATCTATTTTTAATTTTGTCCTCATTTGCCTTAAGGCACATGTTTGTCTGTTTGCAAGATGAGAACGATAATTCATCAACAAAAGAAAAAAGAATTAGGTTTAATGTTGAATCATAATATAAGTAATTTGAGCCATAATATTAAAAAAAAAGTTGTCGCAACTATAGTACGATTCTAGAGTATTGTGTGACCAACTACAATAAGGATTAATTTATATGGTAAAAATATGACACTTGGCAATGCTTTGAGGATGCAACAAATTGTATGATAAAATGGCTCAACGTGATCAAGAATTTTAACTGTGTGGAAAGTCACAATAATATCAATTTCAAAATGTAATAAAGTTTTTAAAATTTATCTGAAATTTATAAAAAATTTATTTATATTTGCATTTTAAATTTAATTGAGGAAGTCTGTAGGAGAAAAATGTTACCTCGTCAACAAACCAAATCCAAGCTATGGATGCAAGAAATCATAGAACCATGCTTTCTTTATCTCTGTACTGTGATTCAAAATGACCTGAATAACAGGATATTTATAAATAATTTCGAATAACAATGAATTTTAGAAATAAATTTCTAATTGCTAAATTGCACAACACATGAGAATATTATTTTCAAAAAGTAGCGAGTAATAAAAAGTACAAATACCGAAGTTTAAAGTAGCGGTAATGAAGTAAAAAGAAATATAAATAAAAATAATGTAACTACTTTACTTGCTCATTAGAAAAAATAACGATATAGAAGCAAAAAGTACAAGTATTTATTAAGAAAAGTAACAATAATGAAATAAATAGTACAAGTAGCTATTGGAAAATGTATCAATGTCTATGTAAAAGGTACAAGTATTTATTGAGAAAAGTGACAAATATTTAAGTAAAAGTTAACAATTCTAAAGTATAAAGAGGGGTTGATTTCTATCCGTATTTGTAATATTTTGTAATTAGTACTTAAAAGCATCGGGCACTTTAAATGAATACATAATGAAATGTTTGAGTTCAATTTGCATCAATAATTGTTTCAAAATATTACATGTTATTGGGAAAAGTAACAAATGTAAAGTATAAGTAGAGGTGGATTTCTATCAGCATTTGTAATGCTTGGTTTTTAATAATTAAAAATAGCAAATACTTTAAATAGATACATCATGAGTTCAATTAGTATCAATTATATTTTCAAAATATTAAATTAATTATTCTCTAAAATTATTTTAAAACGTAAAATAAAAATAATATTGATATATTTAATATCAGATGGCAGCACCATTAAATACAGTTTGTTGTTGTATCAATTTAAATGAATAAAATATCTGCTGCACCCGGTATTGTTAGGAACTAATCTGAAACTAGGTCGCCAGGCTCGTATCCATTTGAAATCATTAATTTTGAATTAGTCTCGAATCAACCGCATTTCGGACTTAGATATCTGAAGCTGTAACTGTAACAATCTTTTCGCCTCCTCTCACAGACTATCTTACTAAATTTCTCGTATTGGTTAATTACGTTTTTGCCTTATATCTATTTTCCTTTGCTACTACGATAATAATAATAAAGTTACGTTCATAATAATGACGTTAATAATGTCACGGTGGACGAGCGATTAGCCTGCCTGACTGCGAAGTCATAAAATAAAACAATATTTTCTGATCATTTTTTTTTATTTTAGATCTAATGCCGAAAAATATTTAAGCGTTATAAGACAAATTAGTTTAAAGCTTACTCACCTCCACTGAATCTGCTTTAAACACGGTAATAAATGGATAGTGAAATTGCCACCCGTGAGTTATACCTGCTTTTGGAAACAAAGTGTTGTAACCATTCAATCCCAGGAAATCATCTATTTAGTAAAATATAAATTTCAGCTTAAACAATTTATAAATAATGCACAATTTTAGTAATAAGTGATATAATTTTAGTACACTCTAAAAAATTTCAGCAAAAAAAAACCGGCCCTCAGAGTACAAGTTGTACTTTTTACCGTGAAATCTATTTATACCAGAACATGTTACAGAACAAAAAATGATATACTGTCACTTTCACAGTAATAATTATAGTAAAACCACAGAATCACACTGATTAAATAAATAATACTGTAAAAATTACGGAATAATATTTTACAGTAAAAATGGATTTTACTGATGATGCACTTAAAGTGACGGAGCTTTATACCGTAATTTGATTCGGAGTTTTTACATCGTAGTTGAATTGGCGACGTTAGTATTGTAGGCTAAACAATATTTGATAGCATCTAGAGTTAGTGACGTATGTGCCCTGTTAGAATTTTCATTCTGAAAGCAGACTTTTATTCCCACTAGTCTATTCATCCAATCAACCATGAAGTTTATGATTAAGTTATTCTTTTACCTTTATGGTTTTAAAACCGCTTAGAACTGGTAAAATTAAAAAACCGTGAATACGAAACTATGCGGTTTTGTAATAATTTACAACTAGCATATTTTCTAAACCATGAAAATAAAACAAACATTATAGCTCTGTACGAGCTGCATCATTTACGCGTGATTGTTAGTTTCGAAATCTAATAGTCCTGAGCCACCGATTGAAGAGTGCAAGACACAAGTAACTCTTCGTGAATTTATGGAAGAGTAGAAGTATTGTGGAGTCAACGCTGGGTTTCGAACCACCGTTCAGTCGGTTATGTGATTCACCGATTAGCCCTCACAACTACAGTATATACACAACTGCAGAGAACAAAATAGCTTCACATGGTAGGCCTAGTTGCCATGAATAAAATTCTGGTTTTTCAACCGTATTAAGTAAAAACAATCCATAAATGTTTTTTCTCACACTTCACAATTTCAATATCAACATTTTTACCATTATTTTATATTTTTGTTTAAATATGGTAAAATAATAGTTAAATAAATTGCTATTTAATCATTTTTACCAAGAACAGTGCGTCGTTTATTGAAAAAATGGCGGAACTTCACATTTTGAGATATAGGGCCATGTATTTTCTTATTAAAAATTATTGTATTTATTCATTTCACTAATTTTAAAAGTAACGCAGCTCTATTAAACACGCACTTGGAAGATGACGCTGACAAAACTTGTTTTTGTTTTGTTTTTTACATAAATTTGCAAAGAGATCGTTATTTAAAATCCATTTACAAAAACATACTTCAATTTTGATATGAAAGACTCATAAAAAATATTTAAGCACGGTCAACGGATTTTTAGTTCCAGTATACATAATTAATCGCTCTGCACACAAAATTAATCTTGCAGTATACACAATTAATCTTACAGTATACATAATTAATCTTATACTATAACAAAATTAATCTCATAGTATACATAATAAATCAATTGGTATGCATTAATAATCTTATATTATACATACGTAGTCTCATAGTATACATAATTAATCTTATGGTATACATAAATAATCTTACTGTGTACATAATTAATCTTTATATAATTTTAGTAAAAGATGCAATGTTTAAACTTAAATTTGCTACATATTACATATATATTTATAACAAAAAGAAACCTTAATTACTATTTAGATGTACAGTGCGCAAAATAAAAAAAATGGACCACCCTTAATAACGTTTGATCTAATGATCGGATCTTCACATTCTAGAACCTATTCTTAATGATTCAAGGAAGTGACCTCAAATTTCCTAATTAATTAATACAGACGATATTTTAAGTTGAGAAATCAGACACAAAAACGTATTTTCTCTGAATAAACATATCATTTTTCGACGGATTTGGATTTCTCACCCCCAAAATATCGGGACAGCCGCAATTTCGACACTATGGTCCTCAAAGTTTGTAAGGAGAGCCGTCAAAAGTTTGAACCCCTTAAGGTTAAACTTATTTTTTACTTATATTGCCATATCTCGAGAATACCATTTACGCGAATTCATATTTTTTTAAGCTAATTGAAAAAAAAACTTCACACAATTATAAAATTCATTTATCCAAAGATACTACCATGCAAAATATCACTTTTAGTAAATATTTATTATTTTTTATTCTTATTTTTAATAATAGTCGAAAAAATTTTGAATTGTAAGGTATACAATTTTTTTACACCATTGTAAACCATGCAACAAAATCGGTCAAATAGTTCCTGTGAAATTGAATTTTAAAAAATCAGTATTTTAAAAATTTTATTTCTCTTTAAAATTTGATTCAACCAATTTCGTCCAAAATTTTTATGTTGCCATGCAAAATTACATCCTTTAAAATGATGTGAAAAATTTGTTCCCTTACAATTCGAAATTTTTTCCGCAATTATAATATAAAATAATAATTAATAAGAAATAGTTTACTAAAAGCGATATTTTGCTTGGAATTATCTTTCGATAAATGAATTTTATGGTTATGTGCAAAAAATTTTCAATTCGCTTAAAAAGTTCTACAGATATGGCGAAATACACAAAAAATTAAATTAGCATTTAGGGGTCCGAATTTTGGACCGCTCTCCTGAAGAATGCATGGGGACCATATTTTCCAGATTCCATGTACCTCCTATATTTTGGGGGTCAGAAATCCGAATGGGTTGGAAAAAAGTCGCTTAAGAAGAAAGCACATTAACGTAGTTGTACTTACAAACATGAATTGGCAGGGGCAGTCTTTGCGGCATTAACCTTGTCCTTACATTCAAATGTCCAAGAACATGGTAAGATCTCAGTTTGAGACCGGGAAGTCTATTTACAGCATCTACGGAATGGCGTTTTAGAAATTTTTTCACTAATACCGATACTAGAAACACTAAAAATATGACTTGCAGCGCATACTGTAAAAACAAAACGCTAATAAATGTCATCGCTTCAAAAAATATCTATATTTCATTTATTTCATCAATTATATATCATATACATTTCTATTTTTAATATAGTTTTGACACACAGTTTAAAATAAATTTACTGAAAAATAAGTACTAATGGTTGAAGCATCGTATTCGTCCATTAAATTAATATTTAGTTTGATTAGAACTCCGTCTGAAGTGAACTTCGCTATCTTTTATGTCAGCGATAAAAGAGAGATAATTTAAATACGAGTAATTCAAATAACACTCAAAGAAATGTTGCACAACTTATAAACTAAAATTAGAATACTTTTAGCTTATAAGTTGCGCAAGTATATAGTGAGAAGAATTTTTCAAAATACAAATAATATATAAGTTCGAAATAATTAAATATTTACTTATAATCCTATCAGATATATTCTATGATTTTGTGATAGAAATTCGTCTACCAAGATGATATAAATTTTTCTAAATACATTGTGGATATAAATTAGATTTTTTCCACCTCATTTTAAAATTTTTTGATCTTGTGAGACATTTAAGACTTACATCAAGAAGAAAATTAATAAATTACATCGAAGATGAATTACAACTAAGAGAAGCTCAGTTTCAACTAATGATTTCGTTTAAGAGGGACGAGTACCGAGGCAACTGTCAATGCCTCCTTTCTAGGCGGCCCTGCTCTAACCCATGATCCGTCTACAGCTGAAGATATTTTTATGTCAGCACTGTGATCTGTGCTTGCCGGGTGAGAAATTCGTATCGACCAACCATCGCTGGGATTCGAACCCGGTTAACCTCACTGAAAAACGAAAGCTCTATCCCCTGAGCCACCACGCCCCAATATTACTTTTATATGATATTTGGCCACCACGTCTCAATATTACTTTAATGCGTGATTGATATATCATTATATGATAGTTTTATATATCTCTATCTTATACATTAATTTAAATTTTGTCAACTGTTAACAACACTAACTATTACAAATTGTTCTGGGGAAAAGGCCCTAAAGAATGTTGAACCTATAAAGAATAGCCTCTGTCATGCTTTTGAACAGTTAAACAAAAAAAAAGCGCTGAATATAAAGCAAAGAAAACAAAAGAATCAGGAAAAACCACTGGAAAAGAAACATTCCAATTCAAAATTAAGTCTGCATTAATTAAATAATATTAATTAAGTATGAAGTATTATTAAGGATTATTGTGAATTATTAAGTATTATGAATTAGTTTATTATGAATTAATTAATTATTTTTTTAAATAAATCAGTTAGTAAACAAGAATCAGTTTGAAGCTTGCGAAGAAATACTTTTGACATTTCATACTTTTTAATACTTTTATTTCCTACCCTAAAATGAGCTCTAAAAATTTCAATGATTACACTTATTATTTTGTGATAGGTTTATTCGATAAAAATAATACTTTTTTAAAAAAATAAGCGTATTATAATGAAATATTTCATTTCTGAAAATAATTTTTACTTATCAAAAGATTAACAGAGTGAGTGAACATTGCTTATTGATACATAACATATGATAATATACTATCATTGTTTTATAATTAAAAAATGCAGTTGAAATTTGTATAAAAAAATTATATTATTTAAATAAATTTCCTTCCTCACACTTCAAATTAATCCTTGTATATCAATTAATTTTGTAAAAAATATTTCAATATATATTTATATAGATATATTTCAATAAATATTTAATTACATTAAATTTGTGCTCAACTGCCTGAATCTAATTGGTCATTAAATACATATGCGAACAACACATCACTACTTAGTGTGTCCTTTTTGCATTACAAACTTAAAATGATTTTTTTCCCTTCGTCTTTGACTACATAAAGTAACGTTTTATAAAATAATTGTAGCAGAAAAAATTGCGATACAGCTGAATAATTGCAATTTAAATAAAAATTTATATTTATTTTTATTTTTATTTTTTACAAAAATAAGGGGGGGTCAAATTTGCCTGATAATAAAACATAATTTAGCAGCCTGATAATAAAACATAAAAAAACTAAATAAATAAAATAATCCAGCAGTAAATTATTATTAAGATTTGCTATCCAGTCTAAAATTTAGAGCATTTGGATAACAGCATGAAAAAAAATTTCCTCCACAGTTTTAACGTTTATTAAACTAAATTAACTAAATTTCAATAAAAAATTTTGAGAGCTGAGTTACCATAGAAAATTTTTATTTGTCTAGTCCTAGTCAGCAGTCATGAAAATTTTATAAAACATATATGATGCTGCCATCTGTTGAACAAATAAAGTTCTAATACAGTTTCTCCAATAAACCTATCACAATTTCGAAAGAGATTACACTTAATATTTTATTATATGGAAGGAATTAAACTACAACTGCAGAAAAATTAAAGTCGTTTTCTACATTTTTTTTATAATTTATAGGGTGTTAATCTGGCGCAGAGGATCTTATCAAGCCGTATATATACAATTGAACTAACGTAAATAATTTAAGTAATACACTCTCTGAAAAATATAATTTCTATTATCACTGTTTGGAAAAAAATTTTTTATCCAATCCTTAATTTGTAGAGAGTTAAAATAAACAAATGCCATTCAATAATTTCGAAATTTTTCTATTTAATGATGCAGTTATTTTAAAGTTATAGTTATTTTAAAAGTTACAGATATTTTCAAGAAATAATATTTTTAAGATTGAACTACCAAATATTCGTTAGAGGGCACTTATTTCTCTTAAAAGTTGAAAATTACATTCAAAACAGAAATAATAACTTGAAAAATTTTCTTTTTCTTCAATTTCTTTTTTTTTTTTTTTTTTTATTCGTTTGAAAAAATTTAGGGAAAAAATTGTATGCTCCGTTCGACATAAGCCACCTGATAAATACATTATGAATTGTGATTTACAGTGATAATTATGTTTTGTTGTGCCTGTTTTTTGCTTTTATTATTTTGACGCCTGAAATGGTTGGATCCATAGGAAAAAACTTTTTGAGACGACCCTGGCCTGTAGTATGCTGCAGTGCATTGTAGAAGAACTATTACAGGAATGTTATGGGCATGCTGAAAATAGAAAATCCTTTTAAAAGGAATTCCGCAACTAAATGTTCCTGTTTTCGCAAACAACATGTTTCTAACCTTTTTTTTTTTTTCATTAAAAATTATACAATAAAAACATTATGGCTATTTTGGTTGTTAAAATTATTTTTCACGCGTTTATTTTATTAAATTTAGAAATTCTCAAAAGCGTTTGCGCAAGAATTATTTAGCTGGATATTTATGAAACGAAATTTTAGTTTTCGAAAGGAGATAAACTACCATGTTACTGTATTTCACCCAAAATAAAAGTTTAAAAGAGCCCACTTTTGTATGATTATCTCTTGCTCCTAAATCCTATCCCTATTGATTAAAACTTCTTATATTTTCCCAGTTGCAAATAGTTTGAAATTTTTCTGCTGCATCTCCGTATCTTCTTCCACTTCTATGTTTCAACACTTAAGTAGGTTTATGATAATTGAATCAAAAATATTGCATATCAGTTTCTGCGGATCTTTTTTTTTTTTTTTTTTTTTTTTTTCATAAAGATAGTTTCGTAAAGTATACACTGTCTTTATTTTCAATACCAGTATCTTTGAATCAAAAAGCTTCATTCACATAAATAATCTGAATTATAAATCGAATAAGATTAAACAAACAAATAGAATTGAATGCTGGAATGAATAATTTCGAATCTACAAATTTGAATCATAGAATCGTATCAATGGATTTCAATCAGAGTACAATTGTTAATTGGAATTAACAAATCACCGATTAGGATTCAACTAACTTCTAATACAGTTTTCAATAAGGAATTATTTAATAGTCTCATAATTTTTTCCTTCTACATATTATTTTAATTGCATTTGTTTCATTTCGGAATTATCCACCGAACATTTTTTTCTTCCAATCTGAATCACAACTTGTATCAGATTAATCAAATTAAAAGATCTGAAATTTTTTGAATTTAGATTCGATTAGAATCGTGAATTAGAATCTTGAATTTAGATTCGAAACAACAATTCCGAATCTCTGAGTCGAATATTGGAATTATTAATTAAAACCATTGAATCGAATCAACGAGTTTGAAACAGACTGTTTAAATCAAATCGCCTTATCTGTGACGAATAGTCTAGCTGATTGAATCAAACCAGCTTATTCTACTCACATTCAAAAAGCTAACTGGAATTAGCAATTCATAATTGGCTCATTTTCTAGGACAGTTTTAGTAAAATAGTTTTTATTAAGTAGTTTTTGTCTCCAAAATATCCTTTTCTTTATAGTTTTATTTTTATTTCATCATTACCCATCGGACATTTTTCACATATTCTTTTTTAATTTGAGGTTGTTATCGAAAATTGGCTTTTATTTCCAAAACTACTTTTTTCCTATAAATTCCTCTTTCGTCCAATGTCATTGTTTTCAAATGAATAAATCTGAATATATATATATATATATATATATATTAAATTCCCATCAAAAAAATTTTTGAAAAAAAACTAAGAAAAAAAATGTTTGAGCTTGAGTTTAAAATCCTCTCAGAAAAAAAGTACCTACCTAAAAAATCAACGTAAGTGTGTTGTACCGGTGGCTCATTTGGACTGTAAAATTTAGCTTCAAGTGGCAAGAAAATGAAATTTTGCACAACTTTCAAGGTTCATTTTCCAAAAATAGACAAGCATGAAATTTTCATGAAAAGAAGTTTAAAATTTAGCGGGAAACAAGATCTATTTACAAATCTATGGTTACTGATTCATATAAGATGGACCTAAACTTTGAAACCTCTACCTGATAAATTGCAAACAGAAATAGTTATGGGAAAGCTGCAAACAATTTTTAAAAAAATTTGACTTGGGCCCAATATGACTATCTGGAGTAACACCCACCCCCGAAATGAGCTTTAATCTCTGAGGGAGAGATTTTACTTAGGGGGAGGAGGCAAAAAGAGTCAAAACATACGCGTTGCTATCTAGACAAATGATATGCTTCCAACAGAACATTTTAGACTGAATCGAAGGAAATGACACCCAAGTCGGTTTATCTAATAGTTAACTAGTTATTTAAGTTTTTTTATATAGAGAGACAGACCGAATTTTGACTTATGCCTATTTATACGTCTGATATTGCTATACAGGCAAGTGAGGTATTGATTATAATAGATTTTTAAGCGATCGATAGTAATACTAAAGTTATACTAGTAATTTAATGGTAATACTAGTAATTTAAAAGTTGTAAATGTTTTAAGTCGGTATAAGTTTTATTTCTACATGTTATAAAGATGAAATACCATGTCACCGTTTTAACAACAAACGCTTCGCAAATAAAACTTCTAATTACGAGATAATTGATACTGACTATAACATATTCCAAACAATCTTCATTGTTACCCACAAGAAGTAAATCAGTTTTATCTAAATTATAGACTATTAAAATATGATGTGCGTGAGTTTAAACTTATACTGTATAACCTTGTCTGTAAATACAAGTGAGGTCTCTTATTGAAATAAAATTACATAAACATAACTTATGAAAGGCGCTGTGACATAAACTTTTTATTATTATTTCCTATTCATTACCACTCTTTTCTTCAAAATGGATGGGGCATTTAACCAATATTCGCTTGCAATTCAATAATACTGCAATATTCTCGTTTATTTTGTTAAATGAAATGAAATTATTTCATTGAGACAATAATTTTATGGTCGATAATATACTAAGTGAAAGTCGAAATCCTGATGCCTTCGTCTAATTTGTATCCTCAATCCTTTATATGGACGGAGAACGAGTTCATTTATAAGATGGACCTGGTCTCTTGCATCTAAAGATCTCACTTTGAATCTTCTCAGTATAGTAGAAAGAATGGTTTTCTCTTCCATGAAAGCAAATTTTTGACCTAAACAAAACACAAATATTATATAATTGTGTCTACTCTAAGATAAGAATACTATTTGATTACTAGAAGAAATTTTACTCGTTAAATTACTTTAATAATTTTGTTTCCTCTTTTGTTTATGAAAAAATTTTGACCAAATAAAAAACAGACATTCTATATAATTATAACTGAGTAGCATAACTACTGTAATACAAAAATGGTACGCCTTACGAATTTTTAAGTCTGATTACTAATTGTGGTAAAGTTTTGACCTAAATAAAAATTATTATGATTTCTTATTTGTGAAAATTTATTATAAAATATCAAATGACCCCTTTCGTTAATATGTGTATTTTATTCCTGAAAAATTTTTGACCTAAGCAGAAGACACACATTTCGTAACAATATTTAGTATAACTAATTTTCATGGCAATTAAAATAATGCATTTTTATAGAGTCTTATTTCAATTGGTGGTAAACTTTTGACCTCAACAGAAAACAGATTTAACCTGTGTACCATTTGTTCCACATGTATTTTGGATTTTTTACCATTTTAAAGAAAAAATGTCAAATATTATTTTTGTTGCAATTTAAGAAAATTGTGAAATTTACGAAAATTTAACAAAAATACATCAAATGACCAATATTATTAATGGCTCCTCTTTAGGTAGAGAATTTGTATAAAACAAAAGAGGTATTATCAAAATCTGATTAGGTTATGTACTTTGGGTAAAATGTTTAATATCATACTTCATTGTACTGAATTAATTTTTTAATGTTATATTAATTCAGTGTATATTTCTTATTTAGGTCAATGTTTTAACCTACACAAAAAATTTTAACCTAAACATCACAAAACGGACGAAGGTATGGCAGACGTTATATCATCCATTATATATAAACATTATATAATTTGTAAAATATCAATTTTTCAAATTTATTTTGAATACGAAATAAAGTTGAAAAAGAAAACATATAAGATGAAGCGTTTTACCTAAACATTACTGATACATCTTTCAATGTTTAAATGATATCTTTAAAAAAAATGGGATAAAGATTTTCACATTTTATACTTACATGACATTGCATTACATTACATAACACATTGCTTATATAGCATTACATTGTACCATTCTGCTTGATTTCATTTTAATAATGTTTTGAATAAAATCCAATAAATGCTTAAGTTTTGCTATCACTCATCGCTGATCTTTATTTGTCATATTTTCTTAACTTTTTAACACCATGAATAGGTCTCCAGTCCAAATTATTGATGAATGATGCGATAAAAGAGTGATACTTCGTGTTCGTTTAAAAGAAAGTTCCTATTTAAAAAAAAAATAGGAGGCTTCACTCCTATTTACTTTGCTCATTAACCCCCGGGTTTGCTTCTCATTCATCATTGGAGACCCAGGGAAAGAACGATTTATGTAAATTTTTTTACAAAAATTACAATTGTATTGCCATCTGTTTCATTTTGATGATGACTAAATTTTGGCAAATCAATAACATAGCAAATCGATTCTTCCCGAGAGTTATTATATAGTGAAGACGAATCATGCTATGGAAAACATTTCCTGTCCGTTTCTCAAACTCTTTTTCTTTTATCCAAAATCAACTTTTATAGACAAAAACTTTCTCTTATCTTCTTAAAAGTTTTTATCTTAAAAATTGATAAGAAAAAAAAGATCATTTTATTTATAAAATATATAATGTTTATAATGTTATGTAAATACATTCTATTAATATCTTAATATCATGAAATGAAAGGATAGTAGATTTGAAAAATAATCAATTGTTCTTGGGGGGAAAAAAAACTTTAAACTTAGGAATTCCGAATGTGCGACACAATAAACAGTAATAATTTTATTTTTTCTGCTTGTTGATAATATATATCATATCACAACATATATTATATCGATATCGATCGATAATCTTAAATCAATAATGAACGTATCAGTTCGCATTGAAAATAGTTTTTTTATCTCTCTTCAGTTTTTTTACTTTTAAAAATTTCGATATAAATATTACGATTTACATCTGGCGACATTTAATCTCTCCCTTATTTTTTATTTATTATTTTTTTTTTTGTTTTGTTACTTTTGACATCAAGTCAAGCGGCAGCTTATAAAATGAAAATTGTGAGAGAGATGAAATTTTTTCTACAACAATGGATAAATACAATAGTTATTATTTAAAGAACAAACACAATTGCAATAACTTTCATACAAATAAGAGTTTCGAAAAAGCTTTCGTTAAGTTTATAATTAAAAATAGTCCTATCAGCATGGCAAATTTTACTCCTGTAGTTGATTTTAGTGGACAGTAGATCGACAAACATATTTTTTTTTCCCTTTTACTACAAGTTTTACAGTTCATTATTCTTAACTACGACTATTCGAATAATATATTTTTATTACATCAAACTCCTTCTACATTTTTTTTTATACACCTCCGTAATTTGAAATTTTTAAGTCCTATAGATTTTGAGCGGCAAAACAAAATGTAAAGGAAAGGAAGAAAAAAAAGTCAGGAAAAATTCGCAAGAAAAGCATTTAAATTTGTTATACCTTTTGAACAAATTAAATAAAAAAAAAATCTGTGTTGAGTTCGTGGACAAATTCACTCGTAGAAAAATTAACCCTTTCGTGGACCCTTTCAGCATTCCAAATTTTAACTCTGTAGTTCTATTTCTACGGCCTTTAGATCGGTATGTTTTCTATATGGTATGTTTTCTAGCAAATGTTTAGCACTTAGATATTATGGAACAAATTTATTGTTCTTATTTCCTCATTTTTCACACCATAGGTACTTTAAGTCTTTAAATCTTATAGTTTTAACACAGAAAAACAAAATATAAATTTAAGTAGAACACGGCGTCGGGGACCCTTACGATTAAAAATTATGATTAGTTAAAATGGTTTAATCGAATGATTTTCTATAGATTGCAGTCCCTATAATAATATTTTTTTCAAATGAAATGCTATAATCAGTCAAAAAAATTATTAATTTTTTAGTAGTTACTTTACTTATTTTTTAAAAAAATTACATTTTAATTTTAAGGTATTGATGCTCTTGTAATTTAAAGCGATATTTAGTGCTAAATTTTTATTTTTGCGCTGCTCTCATTGCCGTTGTAAGTATGGTGGTTACGTAAATTATATTATCAATTAAATATTCAAATTATGACTTAAAATAACCATAATAAAATAAAATCAACTTCAGTAGGAGGTAAATGCGTCGCCCATAAAGTATTACTTTTGAAAGTGTAGCTACTTATCCATATTTTTAAAACTGTGACGATATATAGTTATACGACTGTGAATGTTAGGCCCATTTCAGATATAAATTAATTTATTTTGATGTTGCTAAATTAAGTATCATTGCAAAGAAAAAATTTTTGAAAATGAAGGTTTTAATGTAAATCTTTTGCAAGAAATGATTTTAAAATTATCCTAATTTTCTAGCATAAAATATTGCCTGGGTCATATTGTACCATAAAAAGTTCCGGATCAAATAACGGTATAAAGTACCGGCACTTTGCGCGCAGGATCCATAAAATCCGTTTTACCGTAAAATATTATACCGTAATTTTTACAGTAATATTTATTTCATTAGAGTGATTCAGTGATTTTACGGTAATTATCCCTGTGAAAATTATGGTATATCAAATCTTTTCTTCCATACCATGTTCCGGTAAAAATGAATTGTACGATAAAAAGTAGCGGCACCGTCAGTGCCGGTGCCTTTCACCATCATTTGATCCGGAATTTTTTACGGACAGTGCACGTAAAATATAACAGGGTAAGAAAAAAATTTAAAGTTTTACAACAACAATTTTATTGCATGTGTACAGTGTCAAAACTGCGTAGAGACAGAAAAAAAAAAAAGATAATTTTATTCATTGATTTTTAAAAAATAATCTGTTGTGTTGATTCTCAATTCATCTAAGTATTTAAAATCAAAAAAATATATTATATTACACTTATTATAGATATTATACAAAATATTCTTTCACTCGAAAATAAATTACTAACCAATGCAGTTTCGTGGTCCAGCAGAAAATGGTACGTAAGCAAATGGGTGCCTCCCAGCAATATTTTCGGAAGAAAATCTCTCCGGATCGAACTTTTCTGGATTTGGAAAATATTCCGAATCTCTGTGCAATATATAAGCATTCACCAAACACGTTGAACCTTTCGGTATTATGAAACCGCCTAAATTTACAGGAAAATATAATCTTTAATTATTCTACAAGAACCAGCACATAAAAAAAAAACAGAACAAAAAAAAAGTAGATAAAAATCATGAACAAAAAAAAGTAGATAAAAATTTCCTACTTAATGTTAGATTAGATGACTTTAATAAAAAATTTAAAAATTCTATTCAAGAATCTGTAATTAAAAGAAAAGAAAAAAAGTTGATAAAGGCAGTGACAAAAATTAAAATTTTTAACTCGTTGCTTCGGTACTAAAATTTAGTACATTTCTTTTCTATTAAAATTTAGTATATTACCCACACCTTATGAATACATATAGTTTCTACTAGGTGAGTACATACGGTAGTCGAGGGAGCTAATCTGCCAGTCTTATGGCCTAGAGAACGGGGGTTCGAGTCCTTGCATTGACAAAATAATGCTTCTTCTATTTCTTCAACACATGAGGAGTTTCCAATGCCCAGCTCTTCTCAATCGGAGATCCTTTACTATTAAAATACGAATCTCTTATTCACGCATTGATGATAGCACCAAAAAGTTGCTTAACACAAGAAAGTCTAGTTTTTCTCTTTTCTTGGGATCGATGACATCACCAGATAAACTAATCAAGCCTCATTCCACAGTTTATTTGAAAAAAACATTCAAACATAGCCTAACAGAAATGTCCATTATCTAACGAAAAGTCTTACATAGCATAATTCCAATGCCCAGTTAAATTTCCTTTTTACAGTTTAATAACCCCTGATAAATGTAAATGATTACAAGATCCTATAGTTTTGCATTCACTGTTTTTTAACCACACCAATTGCAAACGATTTCAAAACTGTAACAGTAACAAATATTCCTAACCGTAAACATTAAGGTTAATTGAATGAACAGACTGCTGCCAGTTATTTTACCACAATTTTAGAATGAAAATTCTAACTGTGAAAGATTTTGCTTTGCTAATAAAATTTATCACATAGGCTCAGATACTAAAATTTAGTTCATTACTTGGCTAGTAAAATTTACTATATATGCTTATCTATAAAATTTCAGCACATTGAATAGCTATTAAAATATAATTCAATTTCACTTTTGGGAGGAACATCATGCAAATAGACAATAATAACCAATGACTTTTAAAAGCCAATAATATGCATAACAAAATTTACTATAAATAGACATGTTAAAAGAAAAGCACATTTAAATAACTTACTGCAATCTAGATCTTCTGTCATTTCTCGTCCATATGCGGGTACTGATGGATATAGCCTTAAAGATTCCTAAAATAAATTTTTAAGAAATTTGAGGCTCATGTAGTATATATTTGTTTTATTTAAATAATCAATTGTGAGCCGCGATGGCTCAGGGGATAGAGCGTTCGCCTTCCAATGAGGCGAACCGGGTTCGAATCCCAGTCGATACGAATTCCGCATCCGGCTTGCACTGACCACAGTGCTGACGTGAAATATCCTCAGTGGTAGACGGATCATGGGTTAGAGTCCCCTTGCCGTCAGGCTAACCGTGGGAGGTTCTCGTGGTCTTCCTCTCCATGTAACGCAAATGCGGGTTAGCTCCATCAAAAAGTCCTCCACGAAGGCAAATTTCTCCCAATACTCGATCCAGGAGTTCCCTTGTCTTCTGGATTGGGTTCAAAATTACAAGGCTACGGAGTTGAACATTAGTAGCCGTAAACCCATTAAGTTGGGTCGGCTGTTCAACGACGGTTATAAAATAAAATAAAATAATCAATTGTGAGCTGCGATGGCTCAGGGGATAGAGCGTTCGCCTTCCAATGAGGCGAACCGGGTTCGAATCCCAGTCGATACGAATTCCGCATCCGGCTTGCACTGACCACAGTGCTGACGTGAAATATCCTCAGTGGTAGACGGATTATGGGTTAGAGTCCCCTTGCCGTCAGGCTAACCGTGGGAGGTTCTCGTGGTCTTCCTCTCCATGTAACGCAAATGCGGGTTAGCTCCATCAAAAAGTCCTCCACGAAGGCAAATTTCTCCCAATACTCGATCCAGGAGTTCCCTTGTCTTCTGGATTGGGTTCAAAATTACAAGGCTACGGAGTTGAACATTAGTAGCCGTAAACCCATTAAGTTGGGTCGGCTGTACAACGACGGTTATAAAATAAAATAAAATAATCAATTGTTGCAAAACTCTATCTCTCTTTGTCAAGACATGAAAATAATACCATAAGAAGATTTAGAATTGTAACTGCAATATTCTCAAAATAAATCAAATAAATAAAAAAAACGAAATTTATTTTAAATACAGAAATAATGACGTAATGATCTATTAACAATTTGAAACGTATGTAATTTATAACAATTGCAAAAATTAACTAGCATACTTAAAAAGCGTTAATTTTATGTTTTTTTTCTAAAAAAGATAAAGGTGAGTTTCATGCTTTAATATGAAATCCAATGTTATACCTTGATAACGTGTTCCAAATATTTCATATTCTTCAGATCCTCGTCAGTGGGGTCCCTATCTTCTTCTCCAAAAATCAAATCTAATTCATTGTGGAGTTTTTCTTGAATCCAAGGGTGGAGTCCAATTAAATATAGCGCCCAGCTCATGCTCATAGACGTAGTGTCATGGCCCTAAAAGAAAATAAATTGTCCAAGGATATCATTAAATGATTCCTGTAAAGCATGATCTTTCTTTTTTGTTCGTGTGATTTCAACTTAATGCTTCGAAAGGTTTTATGGTTCTTAGCGAAAAACCAAATTTTAAAATTATAAAAATACTCTTTTCACGAATGGAATTGTGAAAAGGAACCTATCCTTCTTAATGAGAAAATGAAACTACATATTTTACTCAATGTTTATTTTTCTTTTCAAATTAAAATAAAATCTATTACCAGGTTTCATATAGGGGGCACTCTCTCACGTAACTTACGTAAAGCCACAGTTCGCTAATGTGAAAATCTACAGACATATATTTTGTAATGAATTACATTATAATATTAGATTCCATATATTTTGCATCTTGCATTGGTAAACAGTTGACAAAAAAAAATACTCGTTTTAATTTTTTAGCAGATTTTCACACACTTAACTGATGATCCAAATAGTTCAAGGAACACACTGCATTGTAACATTAGATTCCATATTTTTCGCAACTTGCATTGCAAAAAATCACTCGTTTTATTTTTTTATTTTTTTAGCAGATTTTCACACACTTAACTGATGATCCAAATAGTTCAAGGAACACACTGCATTGTAACATTAGATTCCATATTTTTCGCAACTTGCATTGCAAAAAATCACTCGTTTTATTTTTTTTATTTTTTAGCAGATTTTCACACACTTAACTGATGATCCAAATAGTTCAAGGAACACACTGCATTGTAACATTAGATTCCATATTTTTCGCAACTTGCATTGCAAAAAATCACTCGTTTTATTTTTTTATTTTTTTAGCAGATTTTCACACACTTAACTGATGATCCAAATAGTTCAAGGAACACACTGCATTGTAACATTAGATTCCATATTTTTCGCAACTTGCATTGCAAAAAATCACTCGTTTTATTTTTTTATTTTTTTAGCAGATTTTCACACACTTAACTGATGATCCAAATAGTTCAAGGAACACACTGCATTGTAACATTAGATTCCATATTTTTCGCAACTTGCATTGCAAAAAATCACTCGTTTTATTTTTTTATTTTTTTAGCAGATTTTCACACACTTCACTGATGATCCAAATAGTTCACGGAACACACTGCATTGTAACATTAGATTCCATACTTTTCGCAACTTGCATTGCAAAAAATCACTCGTTTTAATTGTTTATTTTTTTTAGCGGATTTTCACACACTTAACTGATGATCCAAATAATTCAAGGAACACACTTTAAATTTGCTTATTAATTAATGAAGCGGGCGTTTCAGGTTTTGAAATTGCGCACAAAAAATCACTTTTTTTGTGATGAACTCGAATTTTTGTCCATCTCAACAGGAAAAAAAGAAGACGTAGTCTAGGAAATTATATTTCAACACTTTAGGACAAAATGGCGATATTTTTTTTCCTTTCTAATTTTATAAATATATTTCTGAAAATGACTGAATTAATAATATTTTTTTTACACAAAAGTCAAATTTCATTTATCCAAAGATAAGGTACTACCAAAAATCGTTTATTTTTTATTATTTAAACAAAACAAAATTGAAAGCTTGAATAAAAATGAACTTGACAAGATTTAAAAATTGTTACATCGTGTGGAAAATACCTAATTTAAAATATTGAAATCCAAAATTTGCTTAAATTCATTAAATTGTTCCTTAGATAATTAAATTCTCATATTTACAAAAAAAAAGGAAAAAAAAAGAAGAAATTAAATATTTTTACAAAATCACCTCAAATGTAAAAGTATCTACTTCTTCTCTTATTTCATCTTCGGTAATTGAATTGTTGTCAATGTGCTCATCCAGCAAAAGATCCAACAGCGCTCTCTTTTTCCTCTTATACTGTATGTCATCGTCGGTACAGTTTATATTCAAAGGGCTATTCGAACTTTTCAAACGGATTTTGTTGTGCTTTTTTTCGGCAATCATCTGAAAAAGAGACTAAAAATGCATAAAAACAAAAAGTAAAGCAATTCCGTACACCAATCACTTTTATTTCCCCAGACAAGCTGGTACATATCGATCTGAAGCTGGATGGATTTCAAGCCGCCACCGAGGATGGAGCCCTGGTTCTGATGATGATAAATGATCACATAAGGTGAATTCAAAATCCTGTCATTACAGCAGAAATCGTCTATTTTAAGTGTCAGAACCCCGATGGCAGGAACCCTCCAACACGGCAGCGAGCTCTGCAGATCATTAAAACATCTGCAAATTATCTTCTGCAGATTATTTTTCTCTTAAGTTTACTTTTTAAAAAGCAAAAACTTAGATGTATGGTAATGGTTAAGATTCCTTTAAAATGATTAAGGTTATTTCAATCTTCAAACTTGTTTCTAATAAAAATTTAAAAACTGAATTGAGAGAACACAACGAAGAATAAATAAATTTTAGGATTTTTTTTTCTGTTACTTAATTGCAGGCTTAACTTCATAGGGATTCGTTTTATTTTTTTATTGCATCACTGTATAAAATTCTACTGAAATTTAAACATAAAATTTTCTGCATAATTTTCAAGGACCTTACATTTGAAAATTTTGCTACATGTTAGATTAAGCTAAATTTATACAATAAATAACCTCTGTCTGACTGCATTATGGTCACAGAGAAATTTGAATTTATAAAAATAGGACAGCAGATTCACTACAGGAGTTCTGCTGCCAGAAAAAATATGGTTAAGTTACAAAATGTAATGTCTGGTTACATTTTGAGTTACAATTTTAAAGGGTTCCATTAGTTTGACACAGATAAGCGCACCTCACTCAATATGGATCTTTTTAAAACTCTTGACAATTTCATAGAGTCAACTCCATTTATAAACGATATAACGGATATTGGAATCTTCCGTTTATAAAAATAAAATTTGGATAACCAAATCAGTTTGTTTAAAAATAAAACCCCCATTCAAACAAATACTTTTTGCTTTCTTTCACCACTTAATAACATACACTGGTGTAAGAAATTAAGAGAATTTGCAGACTTGGTCAATTATCTGGACCGATTCTACTGAACCCATTTTAATGAAATTTGATGTGTACATACATTGATACAATATAAAACAAATAACCATTCAACAATTGTAATACACACGCATGATCGTGCGAAAGTTGTTGCATGACTTGTTGGAGTCGGAAGGTATGAAGTAGCGGTTGCAGAATTAACAAAACAAATGGGTTAATAGGGGTATGGTCCCCTCTTACAGGCCTTGCAGCTTGATTTCATACTTGAAATAAGACAGTTTATCATTTCTTGTGGCAATCGGCCTGAATTGTCCAGGGGCAATTTCATACCTTCCGACTCCAACGAGTGTTATGGACGATCATGCGTGTGTATTACAATTGTTGAATGGTTATTTGTTTTATATTGTATCAATGTATGTACACATCAAATTTCATTAAAATCGGTCCAGTGGAATCGTTCCAGATAATTGACCAAGTCTGCAAATTCTCTTAATTTCTTACTCCAGTATAGCTAACCGGAACAAAACTGATTCATATTTGGCTGATTGAATAACTCGTTTTTTGTAAAATGACATCCGCTGTTTTGGCCGGGTTAGATACCAGGTTTTTTTAATTTAATGAATTTGTTGAAAATCAGATAATTAGTGAATCTGCATTATAGAGAAAACTCAAACGTTTAAAGTGACTATCTCTACAAGCTTGCAAAAAAATTGCCAAATGGAAACAAATTTTGAGAAGAATCTAATCTTTTTATTTACTTATGTACTTAGACGTCTTTCACATAAACTCCATCATTAAATTTTATAATCTTCATAATGAAAAAAAAAAAAAAAATATTGGTACAATACTATTTTTTGTAAGCAGCTTTCAATAAAGATCCTGGGAAAACATCCATTATAATCTTTGTAAAACAGAACTAATTTTTATAAATTTTTATACAAATCTTAAATTGCACGACAAGTTACCTCAAGCATTAGTAGGGGCAAACTGGGAAAAAAGTAGGATAAAATTACCAGAATATGGTAAAATGTTTTTGGGTCTATGGAACACCAAAAAGTTTCGTAATTTTTGTCAAAGTGCTTTGGTAATGATTTTTGCAAAATTGACTATAAAATATAGTTTTATATGAACTAAAATTCGGTGAAAGAGGTAAAATTTTTTAACTTTACCATGTTATCTTAGAGCATAGCATAAAAAACATTTATTCTATTCAATTTACTTTTGAGTTCGTATTTTTTACTAAATGTGTGGTAATAGGAACTATAATTTAGAAAACCGAACTTCTGGTAAAACGTTACCAAAAATTATCATATGAACGATTTAAATACCATATATTTTGATTTTATTAACCAAAGTTATGTTTTCTTAAATAAAAATGTCATTACCATTAAGTACTGTAATTTTACCAGAATTTTTTTTCTTCGTGCCCTGATTATTTCAATTTAAAATAGAAAAGTATGCCTCCTTAAATCAGTGATATAAATTCCAAAACTTTTTACTCACTTGATTAGTAAATTCATGTAAGATGTTTTTATTCTTAGCAAATTTTTTACCAAATGGTAAAATGGAAAACAAAGAATCAAACCAGAGCCATGGACTGTTCATTCTTTCGAATACTGCATCAGTTAACCTATAATTAGAATTATTTCATAGAGCATTTTTAAAACTCATGAAATAATAAAATTTAAGTTGTTTGCAAATTTAAAGATATATACAAGAAAGATGTCTCAAGTGTTACTCTACAAAACTTTTTTGTAATAAATACCTCAATTTAAGTTAATTTTTTGTTCCATTCCGACTTATCAGTCAATAACTGTCAATAGATCAAAATTAATTCGATAACAACAATCAAATAAACAAGGGGTTACTATAATACAATATACTTTTTGCATTAAGAACGTCACCAAATTCGGGGGAAAAAAATTTTGGCTTCAAAATTATTATGAAAAATTATTATACCGGGCTTGCTGTGAAACATTATACATTAATACTAAATCCGAGATAACAGCAAGTAATTAATCACTTAACCAACAGAAATTTTATCTCATATTAAAATTAAATTTATCAAAATCCCTACGTTTTAAAATTGTTTTTTGTTTAACAAATATGATGAAATATTTAATCCTTGTTAAGAAAACCCTAGATAGCTATTAGATCCAAAATATGAATTAAATAATAATATTTATAATAATATTTATAATATTGCTTTGTAAATATGGATAATACGAAGTGCTTTTGTAATGATTTTGGTAAAGGTAACAATGAAATATGGTTTAACATAATATACGATCCAATTTGTTAAAAGAAGTAAAATTTAGTAATTTTATCATAATACTTTAAAGCACGGAATAAAAACTATTTATTCGGCTAAATTTACTTTTAAATTTTACATTTTTTATTAAATGTGGGGTAATAAGAACTGCAACTTTAAAAGCCAGAATTTGCCGTAAACTTTTTCCACATGAATGGAAAAACTACCAAATGAATTGTTTAAATACTGTATATTTTGGTTTTATTAAAACAATTATGATTTTTTTTACCGGAATTGTCATTATTTTACAGTTTGGTAATTCTACCAGAACTTTTTTCTCCGTACAGGAAGTCGGAAGTATTTTTTTTTTTTTTTTAGTAACTTTGCTGCGTTTTTGAGAGCTAACATTTTAAGAAAAAAGCCTATCGAAGAATTTTAAAGCACAAAAAAATATTCTTCTCAATAAAAAGCATCAATGATAATGTTTCTGAATAACTACTTAAAATATGAGAACAACTACTTAAAAACTTCATACAAATCAGCTAGCAATCTCATGACCTCTTCATCTCGACTAATTTTTTTCATAAAATATTTATAGATCATAAAATATTTATAGATCATTTTCTTACCCATGAACAGCCTGCGAATAAGGATGACTTGGCTCTGTTTGACTGTGCAATTCCTTTCCCAATATTGACTCTAAATGAAATTTAGTTAAAAATGAAAGTGGCTAAAAATTAATAATAATGCTATTAAATCTTAGAAATTATAGAAATTAAACAATGAAATAGTTAAATCTGAGAGACTTAAAAAAATAAATAAATAAACAGTAAAACAATTGAATCTGAAAAGTTTAGGAAATTAAATAAAGAGAGAACGTAATCAGAGAAATATATGAAATTTTAACAGTGAGATAAAAAATGCAGTTTATAATAATTTATTAACTTAGTTCATAAAAAATTGCTTGTAACCCCTTTCCTGTGAATTCTTAACTCAGTTTGGACAGTGCAAATGTGCAAATTTTGGAATGCCCGATCTAAGTTCGGGCAAGAAAAAAATCTGTGCTTCAATTCCGAGAAGCCTGAACTCAGTGCGTCCAATGCATAATTTGTAATTTGCCAATTACCTAATAGATGGCGAAACTTGTTTTTAAATTTTCCCGAGAGAAGCTAAGCACTTTCGCGCCATTTGTCGGATTTTTGTAATTTTGCTGTTCTTCATAAATTTTACCGAAACCATTCTTTCAAAATTACTAACTGCGATACCCGCAGCTAACTGCGGTGTGATATGGCCATTTGAAGCAAAATAAAAATTTAAATTTTTTAAATTTTAATTTAAAAACTTGTCTATTTTTCATATTTTTAAATTAGAAAATTTATATTTTTAAATTAAAAAAGAAAACAAAAGGGGCAATATTAGCAAATTAACTTTTTAATAAAACAAATATTAGAAAATTGTGGTCCCACCGTACCACCCGGTATGTGAAAAAACATACCACTACATTTTTTTTTTTCCTGTAAAGTAAAAGTTATTAGAAATACAAAAGATATTAAAAAAGTAGTAAATTGGTCAACATAAAAAATGAATTGTAAATCACCGTAATCATTTATTACAACAAGCTGAACTTTTGTGACATTTCGAATTACATAAGTTTGTTGCTTCTACATTTACAGAAGCAGCAGACGCATCGAGAAGCAGCAGACAAATGTCGCCACGTGGCATATTCCCGCCGGAATTGCAGATGCGCCGCCTACCGGGCATTCTTGAATGAGCACATCGCGTTTTGGCCGGAACAACCTTGCCACTTCACGAAATGGCCGGACTTTTCCATGATATCTTTTAGCATAGCATAAAAAACATATATATATATATATATATATATATATATATATATATATATATATATATATATATATATATATATATATATATACACGGAGCGAGAGAGAGTAATGAATAGTTAGATATAGATAGGTAAAAATAAGTCTCAGAAACTAACACTTGTTTGCGAAAATACAAAACCTTTATTAGAATCCATTTCATCCTCAATGTTCAGACACATGATCGAAATCAAACGTAGGTAAGATGGTACTAAAATCATTAAAACCAGATGATTTGAGATTCAATGCTACTTATTGTGATGGCCTCACAATGTTTGTCAATGTCACTTATTGTAATCACAATTTAACACAGTTTTTTTTTTTTTCTTTAATCATCATTTCATAAACCTTACAAAGATTTAATTCGTATTCAATTTAATTCAAATAACGATTTTTACGTACCGCATATTACGTCCAAACTGCATAGGGTAATGAAAGGTACAATGTCTATAAAATTATCATGGGTATGTTTATCTAGAATATCAGCCAAGATTTTCGATTGTTTGTTGAAGATTGGTTGAAAGTCCTTTAAAATACTGAAGTGAAAAGCTGGTGTCAGCTGTTTTCTTCGGTGTCTCCATTTTTCTCCGTGGCTATAAAAAATGATTAAATTAGAGAATGATGAATAAATTTTCTCTGGTATAAGATTAAGTTTAAAAAAAATACACTAAAATAAAAATTTCCGCATGATTTTATGTGGGAAGTTTTGTGCATAGTATTTGAAGGGTACCAGAGTATTTAGCCAATCATTTTATTTCCTCAAACAAAAAATCAAATCAAGGAGAAATCTATATGATTTACTACAGAGGGAAAAGGTCTAAAATATAATAATTTCAAAACGTTGCTTGAAATTGTCTTTAAATCTGGTTTGAAGTTGAAACTGATAGCTAAATCATTCTGAATTATTTTTTCATGTTCATGAATATCTAATTCCACTGAACGTCTTCTTTGTTGCTATAACGAAAACGTGTTCTAACATGAAAATAGCAATTAATAACGTTGAAACAATAAGTACTTTGTACGAATGTGTTTATTAATTGAAAGGTATCCAAGGTTTGCTATCCATCACTTTTCTGTTTTTCAATAAATAAATAAAAAACTAAGTAAAAAGATATCTGTATAAACTATATTGCATTGAGAAAAAGGTCTAAAATATTATCATTCACCGATTTTAGAAGTGTTTAAAAATATAAAAAAAACTTGAATTTGGCTAAAAATTAATGGCATTTTAAATTATCAGCTAATGTTCTAAAATAATGTTCTATAATAATAAGCTAATGTTCATTCCTTTCTTGACGTTACAATAAAAAACAGCGGATAGCATGTAATTTACAAGATTTAACATTTTCAGCCGACGTTGAACCCTAACACCATTACCTTAAATCTTAACATTAACCAAAATTTCTCCAAATGGATTCCGCTCAAATCTAGCTGAAATTAATTATCAGTCAAATTTGCTATTGTAGTTCAAAACATTCTGATGAAAAAATTCTCATCAGCACGAAGTCCAGAAATTGATTGTTTCCAAAATACGAAGCCTAAACCATGAAAAGTAATTCTCAATTCTCTAATATCGTTTCGACATTCACATTAATCAATGTGCACAATGTGAAGGTTGTTAGATCTTATTTTGCACGTGAAAGCATTGAAAGGTAGTGGAACATCATGAGTAGCACATTATCATCTTTACTTTTTCACATTCACCTAAGCTAATGCTGCGAGTAAACCTTTTAAGAAGCACCTTTCACAAAAGTGACATTTGCCTATATTCTCTTTTTTTTTTAGACTCCGTATCTTTCGTAAGCTATACATTTTCAGACTTGGCGTCAATGAGAAATTTTGATCAGAATCTTTTGAATGGCAATATTTAAATTTTCAGCTGATTTGATAAAGAATTAATTTTAATAAAATTTGTGCGTGATGTTTAATTTAACCAGATCTCCGTTTAAGTCAAACCATAGTATCATGTTTGCAAGTTATAGAGAAATCAATTCCCACGATAATCCATTTTGACTTGACACTCTTAAGGATGCAGCGAATTCGAACCATTTTACCGACCAACAAGCTCTACAATTTCTTACACTGCAAGAATTACAGATTTAAAAAACCAACCTAGGCACGAACTTAAGTCATCCTACAACGATCAAAAATACGTGGCATATAGCCCCTTCTATATGGCTCATACTTAGCCATACGTCTGGGATCTAATTTTTTTATTTTTTATTTTGTTCTCATTTGCTTCAAGATGCATGTTTGTCTACTTGCAAATTGAGAACGATAATTCATAAAAAAAAAACTAGGTTTAAGATTGAGTCATAATATTGATACTTTATTAGTATAGAGCTTAGTTACTGCAACCATAGTAAGGTACTACAGTATTGTGTGACCAACTACAATATGGATTAATTTATATGGTAAAATTACAAAACTTGGCGAGGCAATAAGGTTGCAACAAATTGTATGACAAAATGGCTCAACGTGCTCAAAAATTTTTAACTGAGTAGAAAGTCGCAAAAATATCAATTTCAAAATCCAATGAAGATTTTAAAACTTATCTAAAATCTATTTATATTTGCATTTCAAATTTAATAGAGAAAGTTAGTAAAAGAAAAAAGTTACCTCGTTAACAAACCAAATCCAAGCCATGGATGCAAAAAATCATAGAACCATGCTTTCTTTATCTCTGTACTGTGATTCAAAATGCCCTGAATAACAGGGTATTTATAAATAATTTCGAATAACAATGAATTTTCAAAATAAATTTCTGAATGCTAAATTGCACAAAACATGAGAATGTTATTTTTAAAAAGAAGCGAGTAATGAAAGGTACGACTACCGAAGTTTAAAATAACGGTAATGAAGTAAAAAGGTAAATAAAGGTAATGGTACTGAAGTAAAAAGTACTCGCTTAGTGGCAAAAATAATGATATAGAATCAAGAAGTGCAAGTATTTATTAAGAAAAGTGACAATATTGAAATAAATAATACAAGTAGTTTTTGGAAAATGTATCACTGTTGAAGTAAAAAGTACAAGTAGTTATTGGGAAAAGTAACAAATAATTTAGTAAAAGTTAACAAATATAAAGTATAAATAGGGGTTGATTTCTATCAGTTTATGTAATACTTTGCAATTAGTACTTAAAAGCATCAGGTTCTTTAAATGAATAAATAATGAAATGAACGAGTTCAGTTAGTATCAATTACATTTTAAAAATATAAAATATTTATAGAAAAAAGCAAGGAATGTGAAGTATAAATAGAGGTGGATTTGTATCAGCATTTGTAATAATTGATAATTAGTAATTAAAAGTATCAAATAGTTCATAAAATGTATGAGTTCCATTAGTATCAATTACTTTTTCAAATTATTAAATTAATTATTCTCTAAAATTATTTTAAAAAATTAAATAAAACTAATATTTATATACTTAATACCAGATGGCAACACCATTACATACAGTTTGTAGTATCAATTTAAATGAGTGCAATATTTACTGTACCCTATATCATTTGGAACTAATCTGAAACAAGGTTCCATTTGAATTCATTCATTTTGGATTTGTCCCGAATCAACTGCATTTTGGTCTTCGATATCTGAAGCTACAACTGTAACAATCTTTTCGCCTCGCTCGTCCGAGAATATCTTACTAAATTTCTATCATTGCTTGGTTACGTTTTCGCCTTATATTAAAATGATATTCGCCTCACATTATTTAGTTCTTTCTGTCTAACTATACGTAAATTTTAAAATATATAGCTTGATATGTTTTATTTTTGTCTTATTTCTTCGATAATTTTAAACATCAAACAGAATTTATATACTATAT
Organism: Parasteatoda lunata; assembly: GCA_949128135.1. Classification (NCBI taxonomy): domain Eukaryota; kingdom Metazoa; phylum Arthropoda; class Arachnida; order Araneae; family Theridiidae; genus Parasteatoda; species Parasteatoda lunata. The sequence goes on from OX421971.1 coordinate 103,574,062, forward strand.
CTATGAAAAAAAAGTATACGTCGTTGTTGTTTCTAATACCACTTGCCAATATCAGCAAGCCCGCTTGATGAAACTAAGCGAATTTAAGGCAAAGGGAAGCGTTTCTTGTTTTTCGGTGACGCCTTCTATGACTAAGAATATGACTTCAGCCACACATACGTCACAGTCCAGGGCGGATCCTTTCATATATCCATTTATTCAGAGACAGATCGCAATTTTGACATGAACCAGAGAGCGATCTATCTCCAATTCAGAACCCCCAGAGGTATTGATTTGTAACGTTTACTTGAAGGACTTTGTAACCTCGACAGATTTAACATGCAGCATTACCTACACGGGGAGTTTTCGGCCGGTGGGGATTGTACTCACGACCCCTTGGACATTCGCCCAACATCCTACCAACCAAGCTCTCCCGGCCTTGGAAAAGTATATATTATATCTATGAAGTAATTTTGATTAATTCTTATTCACAACACGTTGTAAACGTCAAATTTTAATAATAAGCGGTCTCTAAACAGTTAATTTTTAAGAAATGTTCAGGGTTTAATTTTTAACACTTTATTATTTAGGGTATTCCTATTATACAATAAAGTATTTCCAACAAGAATGGTAATTTAATCAAATTTCATTTAAACTAATTGTATATTTTCTTCTGTTACTACGATAATAATAATAAAGTTGCGTTAATAATAATGAAAGCTACAGCTTAACTGATTTCAATTCTAAATGCAGGTTTTCAAATTTAAACGTATATTACACGTTAAATATCTTATCATTTTCTTTAAAAAATAATTGTAATTTTGTCATCATCATCATCATGGTTGGCCAGACAGCCCAATGTGAGCCAATGCCTTCCTCTGAAGATTTCTCCATGACGACTTCCGATTTATCTTTGATCTCCATTTCTTTTCATTAATTGCGAGAAAATCAGACTCTACAGAGTCAGCCCATCTCAACCGTGACCTTCCCCTCTTTCTTTTTCCAGTGGGTTTAAAAAGCAGTATCTTTTTTATTGTACTGTCTTCACTCATTCGAATCACATGGGCGATCCAATTCATTCTATTTATGTATTTAATAATATTAGGTTGTTTATAAATCTTGTACAGTTCAAAGTTAAATTTCCTTCTCCAGTTATTGTTTTCATTTACACCACCAAGTATACTCCGCAAAATCTTTCTCTCAAATATTGCGATACAAATTTTTGTCATAATCCAAGCTACAGAAGCGTATGTCAAGACTGGCCGGACAAGAGTTTTGTAGATTAAGAACTTTGTTTTTCTAGAAATAAACCTAGATTTAATAAATCTTCTCAGCCCATAGACAGCCCTATTCGCCAGATAGAGTCGACTTTTATTTCAGGAGTAATTCTGTTGTCAATGGCAATAATTGATCCTAAATACGTGAAACTCCTCACTGTTTCAAATCTATAAGAATTTATTTCAAGATAGGGGCCTGGGACTCTTGAGAATAACATATATTTCTTGAGAATAACATATATTTTGTTTTCTCTACATTTATGACTAAGCCCATTTGCCTTGCAGCCACCCCAAGGGCAAGAAATGCCTCTTTCAGGGCAGGAAGGTAACGAGCAATTATATTAACATCATCAGTAATTTTTTATTCTATTTAAATCAACTTTCGCTTTATTTTAGTGCAGAAATTGTTTTTATGTCTACAATTTACGCGAATTAAAATTCTAGATAAGTTAATATATTCAAAGTAAACTTTTAACTCCAATAAAAGGAATAAAAATTGTTATTCTTAAAGGTCCCATAGCAAATAGGTCCCATAGATTTTAATCGACATAATGTAAATAAAAGGCAACAAAATTTTCTGATAATTTTTTTTATCTCGGATCTGATACCGAAACATTTCTTAAATGCCGAAAAATATTTAAGTGTTATATGACAAATTAGTTTAAATGCTACTCACCTCCACTGAATCTGCTTTAAACACGGTAATAAATGGATAGTAAAATTGCCACGCGTGAGTTATACCTGCTTTAGGAAACAAAATGTTGTAACCATGCATTCCAAGGAAATCATCTATTTAATGAAATATAAATTACTATCTTAAACAATTTGTAAATAATGCACAATTTTAGAAATAAGTGATAAATAATATTAGTACACTCTAAAATATCACGTTAAAAAGAACCGGCCCTCAGGGTACCAGTACTTTTTACCGTGCAATCTATTTTTACCTGAACATGCTACGGAACAAAAAAGGATATACCGTCACTTTTACAGTAATAATTATAGTAAATCCACTTATTCACTCTGATTAAATAAATAATACTGTAAAAATTACGGAATAATATTTAACGGTGAAAATTGATTTTACGGATGATGTACCCTATGTGCCGGAGCTTTATACCGTAATTTAATTCGGAATTTTTTACATCGTAGTTGAATTAGTGGCGCTAGTATTGTAGACTAAGGGGCATTTATAGCAGCTAGAGTAAGCAACATATCGTCGCTTTGAAACTAAACCGTGGTAACTGAAAAAAGCAGGTTTTTCAGGAGAGCGATTTGTAACTTTCCGCGCTAATGCTAATCGCGCCAATGCGATAACGATTTATCTGCTCTCTAAATTAACTTTATGGTACTATGAGGATAACAGGTTGTTTCTCTAAAAGGGTGACTTTTTTTAAACAAAATGACCCAAATATCTCATTTTTTGAGTCACTACGGTTTAGTTTCAAAGCGACGATATGTGCACTGTTAGAATTTTGATTCTGAAAATAGACTTTTATTCCGGCAGTAGTCTGTTCATCTAAATAACCATGAAGTTTAAGATTAGGTTATTTTTTTTACCTTTATGGTTTTAAAACCATTTAGAACTGGTAAGATTAAAAAACTGTGAATACAAAACTATACGGTTTTGTAATTATTTGCAACTAGCATATTTTCTGAACAATAAAAAACATTATAGCTCTGCGTGTGCTGCGCCATTTATGCGTGAATGTTAGTTTCAAAATCTAACAATCCAGGATCACCGATTGAAGAGTGCAAGATGCAAGTAGTTCTTCGTGAATTTATGGAAGGGTAGAAGCATTGTGGTGTCAACGCTGGGTTTCGAACCCCTGGTCAGCCAGTTATGCAAATCACCAATAAGCCCTCTCAACTACAGTAAGTACACAACTTCAAGGAACAAAATAACTTCACTTGGTGGGCCTAGTTGGCATGAATAGAATTCTGGTTGTTCATCCGTATTAGGTTAAAACAATCCATAAATGTTTTTTCTCGCACTTCATTGTTTCAATATCAACCTTTTTACGATTATTTTATAGTTTTGTTTGAATATGATAAAATATTAATTAAATAAAATTGTTATTTAATCATTTTTACCAAGAACAGTGTGTCGTTCATTGAAAAAAATGGCGGAAATCTGTAATTTTAAAGCATGTATTAAAAAATATTAAAAATAAAATTATTGCATTTATTTATATTACTCATTTTACAAGTAAAGCAGCTCTGTTAAAAACTGTTGTACTTGTTTTCTTTACATAAATTTGCAAAGAGATCGTTATTTGAAATCAATTTACAAAAATATACTTCAATTTTGTGATGAACGACCCATAAAAAATATTTAAACGCAGTAAATGGATTTTTAGTTATAGTATACATTATTAATCGCACAATATACGCAATTAAACTTATAATATACACAATTAATCTTATAGTATACATAATTGATCTTATAGTATAAGATGGTAGGTTATACTATAAGGTAGGTTACTTTGTATACGTCGCACTAGGACTTATTGGCGACGATCTAGGAAACATCCTTGAGGATGATCCGAAGACATGCCATCTCAATTTTGATCCTCTGTAGAGGGGATGGCTCCCATGCTTTGGTAGTCCGACGACCTGCGCGCTTATAGCACTTTACGGTATAACAGTTTAACGAGGACCGATAGCACGCACCCTCGGTCCCTACACAGGCTGATCAAAGTGGTCTCCCACCCGCTTACTGTTGCAGCTAGTGATGCCTGACTTCCACTAGGAACCGTGTCATAACGATCAATCCACTGCTGGACTATAGTATAACATAATTAATCTCATAGTATTCATAATTAATCTCATAGTATACATAATTAATATTATAGTATACATAGTTAATCTTATAGTATAAATAATTAATCTTTAGATAAAACTTGAATTTGCTTTTTCTTTCCCAAGTTTTTCCACAAAAACAATAATTTAACAAGAACTAAATAATAATGTATTTATAGAGTTTCATTAGATTATAAATTCAAGGAAAGTAAGGTGTTCGTTAAAAAGTTTGAACAAGTTTATTTTTTAGATCTCTAATAACAGAGAGTAAATTTGTTATTTGTATTTTAATAATATTCACTAATAAATTAATTGACTATATATTTAGTTTTCAAAAACATAATAGAAGGGGGGGGGAATTTTCATTATTTAATTATTATTGAATAGTAAGGAAGCATTATATATATTTGTAACGAAAAGAAACTTTAATTAATATTTGCATGTACAGTTCGCAAAATAAAAATGGACCACCCTGAATAACTTTTGATCTAATGATCGGATCTTCACGTTCTAGAACCTATTCTTAATTATTCAAGAAAGTGACGTCAAATATTCTAGTTAATTAATATAGACGATATTTAAAGTTAAGAAATTAGATTCAAAAACGTATTTTCTTTGAATAAACATTTTTCGATGGATCTGGATTTTTGACTCCCAAAATATTGGGGGTAGTCGCAATTTCGAAAATATGGTCCCCATAGTTTGTAAGGAGAGCGGTCCAAAGTTTGAACCCCTTAAGGTTAATTTTATTTTCTGCGTATATTGCCATATCTCGAGAATATCATTTAAGGGAATTCATATCTTTTTAAGCTAATTGAAAAAATTTTGCACGCAATTATAAAATTAGTTTATCCAAAGATAATTCAATGCAAAATATCACTTTTAGTAAATATTTATTATTTTTTGTAATTTTTTTAATAATAGTCGAAAAATTTTTGATTTGTAAGGTATACAATTTTTTACACCATTGTAAAGAATATTTTTAAAGGGCAAAATACTAAGTTTTAATAAAATCGGCCAAATAGTTCTTATGAAATCGAATTTTAAAAAAGCAGTATTTTAAAAATTTGATTTCTCATGAACTATTCGACCAATTTCGCTCAAAATTTGCATATTGCCATGTAAAATTGCATCCGTCTTTTAAAATGATTTAAAAAAATTTTATACCTATTAATTCAAAAAAAATTTTACCCTATCATTATATTAAATAATAAGAAATAGTTACTAAAAAAGGGATATTTTTCATGGAATTATCTTTGGATAAACGAATTTTATACTTATGTGCAAAAAATTTTCAATTCGCTTAAAATGTTCTCGAGATATTCCGAAATACGCAAAAAAAATAAAACTAACATTTAAGGGTCCGAATTTTGCATCGCTCTTCTAAACAATCTATGGGAACCATATTTTTCAGATTGCGGCTACCTCCTATATTTTAGTGTCAGAAATCCGAATGATTTGGAAAAAAAAGGTCGCTTAAAAAGAAAGCATATAAACGTAGTTGTACTTACAAACATGAATTGGCAGGGGCAGTCTTCGCAGCATTAACCTTATCCTTGGATTCAAATGCCCAAGAACATTGTAAGATCTCAGTTTTAGACCGGGAAGTCTATTTACAGCGTTTACGGAATGGCGTTTTAGAAATTTTTTCACTAATACTGACACTAGAAACACTAGAAATATGACTTGCAGCGCATGCTGTAAAAACACCGCGGTTATAAGCGTCATCGCGTCAAAAAATAGCTATATTTCATATGTTTCGTCAATTATATATCATATACATTTCTATTTTTAATATAATTTTGACACACAGTTTACTAATAATTTACTAATAAACATAAATTTACTGCAGAATAAGTACTAACTGTTGAATCATCGCATCCGACCATTGAATTAATATTTAGTTTGATTAGAACTCCGTCTGAAGTGAACTCCGCTTATCTTTTAGGTCAGCGATAAAAGAGATATTATATGCGAGTAATTCAAATAACACTCAAAGAAATGTTGCTCAACTTATAAACTAAAATTAGAGTATTTTTAGCTTATAAGTTCCGCAAGTATATAGTACAAAGAATTTTTCTAAATACAAATAATATAAAAGTTCGAAATATTTAAATATTTACTTATAATCCTATCAGATATTTCTATCATTTTATAATCAAAATTCGTCTACCAAAATTTTATGAAATTTAAACATTGAAATTGTGGAATTAAATTAGATTTTTCCCTCATTTTAAAAATTGTTGATTTTGTGCAACATTTAGGAATTATATCAAGACGAAGAACAGGCAGTAGCAATAACTTTTCTTAGGGGTGGAGAATTTTTTTTTTCTAAATATTTTATTCGGGGCCCTAGTGACTCAGTGAATAGAGCGGGAACCCAGAATCAAATCCCAGGGAAGGCTTTGGGATACGAATTTCGCATCCAGGAAACACCGATCACAACAATTAAATAAGTAGCCAAGTTTCAACAAATGGTTTAGTTTAAAAGGAACGAGAACTTTTTTGGTGATTAGATTTCAAAATCTTTTTTGGTGAAACATTATTTTTTTTTAAAAAAAAATTGAGGATGTATCTTTTTTGCCAAGTGTCCGTTATATTTTCAACTTCATATGCAATCGTTACTTAGTTGATGGAACTAAGACATTAGCTAGTTTATTTATTTTAGCAAAAGTAATTTTTAAACCGTTTTTTTTTTTTTTTTTCTGGTATGATCATTTAGCTCATTTTTATGACATCTCCAATACATCCGGATAGAAATGTTACAGTTTTCAACGAAATTTAACTATTTTACGAAACTAATCCTTATTTTTTATGAATGCAATGTTTTCAAGTCTCCTTTCAAAGAAAATTGAACCGGTCATTGGTGCATTTTGCGTTTATTTCTCATTAAACTCTTTAATTCTAGTAAAAGTATTAAATTCCTTAATACCATATTAGGAAGCATTAAAAACTAATGCCGACATTGATTACGTAAGGAATCTTAAAAGGGCAAAAGATTTTTCCCGAATCTAAAGAAAAGAAAGAGAAGCAAAACATAGAGACCACTGGATTTTTAAAAATTTTATATAATCACTTCACTTTATCAAACAATTCTCGCTCTTCCCGATTTATTTGTTTTTTTATTTATTTATTTATTTATTATGATCATTATTTAGTTTTGTTTATTTATTTATTTCTTAGTTTTTGTTTATTTTTATTTTATTATTTATTTCTTTTCAATTTTATTGTATTTTATAATGATCGTTCAGCAGCCAACCCAATTTTGGGCTTACAACTACTAATGCTCATTGTTCAACTACCTAGCCTCGTAATTTTGAACCCAATCCAGAAGACAAAGAAACGTCTGGCTCAAGTATTGGAAGAAATTCTCCTTCGTGGTGGATTTTTTGGTGGAACTAACCCGCATTTGCGGTTCTTGGCAAGGAAAACCACGGAAACTTCTAACGGTTAGCCCGACGGCAAGGGGACTCTAGCCAAAGCCGTCTCGAAGGGAGGAGTTATTTGTTCAGGAGGACACGGCCCTCGTTTCGTGACGTCCCGCATCACAATCCATCTACCTTTCTTCATTTTCCATATAGATTTAAGTACTTTTAATGTTGTTCTAAAGAGATTAAATTTCAACCTCTGCTAGAAAGGGAATGTTCATTTTAACGGAAATATAATTGTTGAATTTCCTTAGTAATAGTTTTAAAATAACATTTACTTAATTATAGAGTCCCGATTATCCGAGTTAATGTGGACCACGACTAACTCGGATAACTGAAAAATTCGGTTAAAACGAAGAGGAAAGGGAAGAAAGGAAAGAAAAAGAGTAGGTTTAAATATAATATATTTAACAAATAGAAAATTTATACGAGTACACCACATACTATTCATATTATAATTAAAAAGCTTACTTAAAAACACTTAAAGAGCATTCTCTACGAGAACTAAAGTGTTTTTCTTAAAAAGGTAATAATTTTTGTTTTACATTACTTTGGCGCTTTTCTGCAGTCAATGTTTCAAAAATTTGTCGCCTCTTCTTTTGTTCTATAATATAGTTCTATAATATTTAAAAGCAAAATATTATTATTATTTTATTAAGTTTCCATTCGAATGCAAGTTCACTTCCTCGGTCCCTGTTGCAGATGTCAATGAGTGTCAGTTGTGTTACCCATCTGTTGCACATTAATTGTTTAATACATACGTGCACATTAAAGTTATAGTAGCTAGAATTGTTTAATATGCAATTAAATATTTCTAAAAATCTACTTCTTATTTTAATTTATAATTCAATACTTTTGTTTTGTACATAGTATTAAAAATAAAATTTTGATAAAGATGAGACCCGCCATTTGACTGGTATATTTAATTGCGGTCCCCGGCCTCATGCAAGTTGGAAACCCTTGTTCTATATATTCAACAGCACTTTATATAGCTTTTAGTCCATCTATACGAGAGACTTTTATATGTTGATTTTCATCGTCACGGTTGTCTTCATCATCTCGGAAAATCCATTTTCTTTATTGACGATATTAACTATCATTTAATATCGTCAATAAGGAAATCTCATGTTGATCGTCGGTAATCTCATGTTGATACAATGAAAAAGATAAGGGAGTGATAATGATCGATTTCGTTTTCTTGAGTGCTTGGAAGATAAAATTCAGAATTGTTTCCGGTGGTAGTTTTAAAAATAAAAAAATCGTTAAAATATTTGATAGCTCGGTTAAAGCGGAGACTCGGATAATCGGGATTCTACTGTATTTCCTGAATTTCTCTGTACTTTTTCACAAAAAAAGAACTTTTTTTTCTATCAACATATTTATAATTCAAAATGTAGATTGTAAGCAGAGTAAGAAAAATTAAATCTTAATACATTTAAATATTTCAACTATAAAAAATCAGAATTTTAAGCAAAACAGAAAACTAAATTTCTTTTTGAATATAGAACATCAGTTAACATCAAAATTTGACTTGAAACAAATTACAAGTTATTTTTTTAAGTTTTTATTCTGCCTAAATTACTCGGCATTAGAAGTTTTCAGCTATTTTTTATCTGCAGAATTAGAGTATACAGACTATAGTTCAATATTAAATGTACTAGAATCTAACTTATTCTAAATAAACATAATATAAATTTTATTCACATACTTTTTTGCAACTTTAATTACCAAACATCATTAAACTTAGTGCAAAGAAAATTATCATTCATAAGAAAAGTTGCAAAGATCTGCGAGCTTACTAATTTATTTAATAAATGCTAATTGTGTTCAGTTCAAATATTTCAATTTTTTTAAAAAAAATATGTATATATTAAATATCATTGATGGTAAATATTGATTATTGGTGGTAAATAGTGAAAGATGAAGTTTTTACACTTTACTTTTATAAAACCTCAAGAAAAAAAATTTTGATTTTGCTGAAATGTTGCTTATCAATATTTTATTGCAAATTATATTTTTAGTAGTTAAGTACTTAATACATTTTTATGATTCAACTATGATCAATATGTTGTTATTCACTTATATGAAGTTTTGAGCCAATAAAGGAAACTAATAATGGAAAAATCCAATCATGGAAATTGCACTCGTAAAATAAAACACATTTTAAATAAGTTTCAGAAGAAATTGCTTAGCAACAAAATTTTCAAACATCTAAAACTAGAAATCCTTATCCTCATGATCTAAGATAATACCAATTAACAAAGCTACCATTGTTTTAATATGCAACATTTATCTTTTTTAAATCAATTTTAAAAAATATAAAGAATATATAAAGAAGAATATATGAATGGAACTTATTTAAAGCAAGGATGTACAAGGGCATGAAATAAAGTGACTTTTGACGATTTTATATATGATTTATGCCGACTGGACTGCGTAGGGGTCATGGAACTAGTCTTGCATCGAAAAGGTTCTGGGTTCGAATTCCAGACAAGGCATGGATGTTCTTTAATTCTGTCACCTAATATGTTGTCCCTGAAAGACTATCCATTAAATCTGCTCTGGAAAAAGCCTGAAGTGACGAAATGTTAATATAGGTGAGCATTGGAAATAAAAAAAAGATATATATGATTTATAACACGCTAGAATCAACATTGCATGTAACTAAGACAGAGCCAACTGAAACAATGATCGCGTGGCGCTATCAGTACTGAGGCCCCCTCTTCAACAGTCAACGCCCCTTTTCGAGGTGGCCCTACTCTAACCCTTGATCCGTCTACCACTGAGGATATTTTTACGTCAGCATTGTGGTTTGTGCTAGAGTGCCTGTATTGAAAATTAAATTAATCTAGGCATTCTAGTTTGTGCAAGCCGAGCGTGGAATTCATATCGACCAGCCATCGATGGGATTCAAACTCGGTTAACCTCATAAAAAGACGAACGCTATATCCCCTGAGCCACCACGGCTCAATATTATTTTTACATGATATTTGGAAACCAAGGCTCAATATTATTTTTGTATGATATTTGGCCACCAAGGCTCAATATTATTTTTGGATGATATTTGTCCACCACGCTCAATATTATTTTTATATGATATTTGTCCACCACGACTCAATATTATTTTTATATGATATTTGGCCACCAAAACTCAATATTATTTTTATATGACATTTGGCTACCAAGGCTCAATATTATTTTATATGATATTTGGCCACCAAGGCTCAATATTATTTTTATAAGATATTTGGCCACCACGGCTCAATATTATTTTTATATGAAATTTGGCCACCACGGCTCAATATTATTTTTATATGATATTTGGCCACCAAGGCTCAATATTATTTTTATACGATATTTACATATGATTGTATGATATTTTTATATGTCTCTCTATATTATATATTTATTTAAATTTTGTCAACTATTAACAACACTAACTGTTACAAATTGTTCTGTGGAAAGGGCACTAAACAATGTTGAACATATAAAAAAGCAGTGTCCGTCATGATTTTGAACAGTTAATCAAAACAAAAGGCACTGAAGATAAAGCAAAAGAAACTAAAGCATGAGAAAAAAAACGCAGCAAAAAAATCATCACAACACAAAACTAAGTCTACATTAATTAAATATTATGAACTAATTATTACTAATGAACTAATATATTAAATATTATGAATTAATTAATTATTTAAAAAAAAAAAAAAGTTAATATACAAAAATTAGATTGAAGCTTGTGAAGAGATACTTTTATCATTTCATACTTTTAATTACTTTCATTTCATACCCTAAAATGAGCTTAAAAAATTCCAATTATTACACTTATTGTTTTGTGATAGGATTATCCTTTTTCTTTTTTTGTTGCAGAACGTCTTTTTTAATAACAAATTCACAGGTTCCAGTTTAAAATTTAAAGCATTTGGATAACCACAAGGAAAAAGTTTTCCTCTATAGTTTTAAAGTTTTTTAAATTAAATTGACAAAATTTTTTAAAAAAAATTTAGATCTGTGTTACCATAAAAAATTTTTATTTGTCTAGTCCAGGGATGGGCAAACTACGGCCCGCGGGCCAACTGTGGCCCGCCGGAAGATTTTATCCGGCCCGAGGATAGAATTTTAACTTGCCGATCGGTGGCGAATATAAACAATATACATCCATTATTTTATCTACTTTGTTTAAAGCTATTTTTGTTCTTTCATTTTTAACTAAGTACTGATGACCTTTTTACTTTCTCTATTTTTGTTCTACAAAGCATAAATTGATAGTAATAGCACAGACAGCTTCAATTGGTAAAATGTTGAAAGCAGAAGTTCTTTATAGAATAGCCGCAGATTAGCTCCAACGAACGTTTGTCTTTCTCGAGGATCAGACATATGGAATATAACATAGGTGAATTGCACTTCACATGTGGCAGACAGCGCATTTTAAGCTCCAACGAGCGGATTTTTCTGCCGGTGCAAGTTCTAACATTATTTATTGAGTATGGAAAGATTGCACAGTATTGCTGTTTCTAAACTTGCCAAAGTTTGAGTTTTGCAAATCATTGCCAAAAGCTAGTTTCCAAAATTTAATATCTCTTGCCCAGAAAATCAGTGCTATGTGAACAAGTGCTATCAACTATGAACCTTTAAAAAAAAATCATTTCAGAAGTTGACTAACAGACAAGCAATTAGCCTCGTTCCTTAAAATAAGCACATTTCACTTCGAACCTATAAGGAACTTATAAAAATGATATCGCAATTTCATTCATCTCATTAAATATTTAAATTAAAACATGTATATCGTTTTTTTATTATTTTTATTTTAGAAGTTTTTACTCGGCCCACCAAACTGTTTTTTTTTTCTAGATCAAGCCCTCGACCAAAAAAGTTTGCCCATCCCTGGTCTAGTCCTAATGAAAACAGATATGATGCTGCCATCTGTTGAGCAAATATAATTACAATACAGTTCCCACAAACGATTCCAATAGAGTTTAAACACAATATTTTATTATATTGAAGGAATTAAACTTCAACTGTAGAGAAATTAAAGTCATTCTCTACTTGTTGTTATAATTTATAGTGTGTCATTCTGGCTCAGAGGATCTTATGAAGCCGTAAATATACAATTGAACTAACGTAAATAATTTAAGTCATACTCTTTCCTAAGAAATATAATTTATTTTATTACTCTTTGGAAATTTTTTTTATCTAATCCTTAATTTGTAGAGAATTAAATTAGCAAATGACATGTAACAATTTCAATTTTTTTTATTTAATGTCACAGTTATTTTAAAGTTGCAGTTATTTTAAGAGTTACAGATATTTAAAAAAAAATATTTTTAAGATTTAAATTCCGAGCATTCGCTAGAGGGCGCTGGTTTCCCTAAAAGTTGAAAATTACATTCAAAGCAAATAATAACTTGGAAAATTTTCTTTTTCTTCAATTTTTTTCGTTCGAAAAAAAACAGGAAAAAAATTACATACTCCGTTTGACAAAAGCCATCAGATTAGAACTTTATATATTGTGGTTTAGAGTGATATTTATGTTTTGTTGTGATTGTTTTTGTTTCTATTATTTTGACACCTGATATGGTTGAATCCATTGTAAAAAGCTTTTTGAAACGGCCTTGGCCTGTAATATGCTGCTGTGTTCTGTAGAAGAAGTATTGAAGGAATGTTATGTACGTTTAGGAAAATAGAAAATCTATTTAAAAAGAATTCCGCAACTAAATATTACAATTTTCACATACAATATCTTTCTAACTATTACTTCATTAAAAATTATACAATAAAAATATTATAGCTAATTTGGTTGTTATACTTGTTTTTCAAGCGTTTATTTTATTGAATTTAGAAATTCTTAAAAATGTTTTTGCAAGCATTTTTAGATAGATATTTTTAAAACGAAATATTAGTTTTCAATAAAAAAAAAGGAAGGAAAATTACTATGATACTATATTTCCCCTTAAATAAAAATTTAAAAGCACCCACTTTTGATTGATTATCTTGGGCAAACTCGCTTCCCAATCCTATCCCTATTGGTTAAAATTCCTTATAATTTCCTATTTGCAAACAGTTTGAAATTTTTCTTCTGCATCTCCGTGTCTTCTTCCATCATTCTATATTTCGACATTGAAGTAGGATTATGATAATTGAATCAAAAATATAGTATGTTAGTTTTTGTAGATTTTTTTTTGTTTTCAAAGTCATAGTAAAGATAGTTTCGTAAAGTATACATTGTCTTTATTTTCATAACAAGTATCTTTGAATCAAAAAGCTTCATTCACATAAATTATCTGAATTATAAATCGAATAAGATTAATCAAACAAATAAATTTAAATTTTCGAATAAATAAATTCGAATCTACAAATTTGAATCATAGAATCGTATCAACTGATTTCAATCGGAGAACAATTGTTAATTGGAATTAACAAATCACCAATTAGGAATCAACTTCTAATATAGTTTTCAGTAAAGCAGTTTTTAATAGTCTTATAATTTTTTCCTTCTATATATTATTTTAATTGCATTTGTTTCATTTCGACATCATCCACCGAACATTTTTTTTCCTCCAATCTGAATCACAACTTGGATCAGATTAATCAAATTAAAAGATCTGAATTTTTTTGAATTTAGATTCGATTAGAATCGTGAATCAGTTTAGAATCTTGAATTTAGATTCGAGACAACAATTCCGAATCACTGAACCGAATATTGGAATTATTAATTAAAACCATTGAAACGAATCAACTTGTTTGAAACAAAGAAACTGATTAAATCAAATCGACTTAACTGTGACAAATAGGCTCTGATTGAATCAAATCAGCTTATTCTAATCACATTCAAAAATCTAACTGGAATTAGCAATCAATAATTGACTCAATTTCTAGGACAGTTTTAGTAAAATAGTTTTTATTAAGTAGTTTTGGTCTTCAAAATATAATTTTCTTAATAGTTTTATTTTTATTTCGTCATTACCCATCAGATATTTTTCACATTTTCTTTTTTAATCTGAGGATGTTATCGAAAATCTGCTTTTATTTCCAAAACCACTTTTTTCCTATTAATTCCTCTTTCCATCTCGTCCAATGTCGTTGTTTTCAAACGACTAAATCTGAATAATTAAGTAAATAGTTCTGAATTTTTCAAATGAAAGGAATCAAATCAAGAAATCACCGAATCGAATCAAGTGAATTAAATTTATAAATCTCTATTTTTGAAAAAAAAAAAATATTTTAATCAGCAAATTGGAACCATTGAATCAATTTTGTCATTGTAAACGGAATTTATGAGAAAAAATTAGATTGGGAAATGAGAACCGACTTTCGAGAATTACCTCAGTTAGATAGATAGAAAATGTGCAAAGGAAAAAAAAAAATATCTGGCGGGTAATGTCGAAATAAATAAATAAATAAAACTAAAGGATATTTTAAAAATAAAAATTATGAAACTACAAGACTATTAAGAACTGTTTCGCACGAGACTATGTTAGATGCAGTGTTATTGATTGCTGATTCCAATGTGCATTTTTATTAAAATTAGTATTATATAAATATCGAATTAGAATTATTCTATCACTTGATTTGGTTCAAATGAGTTAATTCGGTTCAATGGTTTGAATTAGTAATTAAAAATTCGAATCACAGAATCAAATCAATGGATTTGAATTTCAAATTCAAATCAATTCAACTGATTTGAAGTTCGCATTCGAATAATAGAATCAAATTAACTGATTCATATTCAAATCATAGAATCAAATCAACTGATTTGAATTTCAATTTTGAATAACATAATAAAATTAACTGATTCAAATTCAAATAATAGAATCAAATCAACTGATTTCAATTTCAATTTCGAATAATTGTATTAAATTATCCGATTTGAATTTCAAATTCGAATCATAGAATCAAATCAACTGATTTGAATTTCAAATTCGAATCATAGAATCAAATCAACTTATTTTAATTTTAAATTCGAATCATTGAATCAAATCAACTGATTTTAATTTAAAATTCGAATCATTGAATCAAATCAACTGATTTGAATTTCAAATTCGAATCATTGAATAAAATCAACTGAGGTAAGCTGAATCAACTAATTAAATTAATTTAAATGAGTGTCGAAATGCTCAATGGGATCAATAATCAAAAACAAACTCTGATTCCAGTATAGTTTTCAGTAAAGTAACGTTTCCAATAATCTCATAATTTTTATCCTATAAATGCTCTATTCTTACGCATTCCTTTTTTTATTTCAACATTATCCATCGGGCATTTTTTTATTCCCTTTAACACTTTCTTTTTTCACCCAAGTGAGGTAGTCATCGAAAGTCAAAGGAAGGATTTCCTAAAACCACTTTCTTCCTACAAGCCTCGTTTCCCATCTCTTCTTCTTGTCATCGTTTTTCCACTTGCCTCTCTTTCAAGTTCTTATTTGTTTCCTAAATAAACCTCATCGCTTCTTGTCTGTCATTTTGTTCTTTCGAAGATTCTTTTTTTTTTTTTTTTTTTTTTTTTTTTCTGTTTATTCTTTTATCTAAGAGATCTAACCGTAAGTGTTTTTCCCGAGAGCAACAAACAGCAGATTATTATGGATCCGACCTTCCTGTTCCATTAATTTAAGTTGCTTTTTATTCGAGTAAATTACATTTGTAACGCTTTCAAATTAATTATACAATTTTTGAAGTTCAATACACTCATCAAATCTGATCTAATCTAATTAATCAGAAAAAAAGTGTGTAAAATTTAAAGATATAAGTGCTTTATTTTGTTTATTTATTATTTTTTTTTAATTGCTTATTTTATTTATTTATTAATTTATTTTGAGAAAAATTGCATCCACTGTCTCCGAAAATCTTTAGAAAGGACTATTTTAATATTTCGCACCAGGGCGATCCGCTCTCCGAAAAGTTTACTACGATTGCCTTAAAACTTCTGGAAAATTTATTAGTCATGAATTGTTAAATAAAAAAACATAAAAAAGAAACTTTTTTTAAAGAAAAAAATTTATTATTTGATACTCATTATATTATGTTTTTAAACAATAGTTTTCATTCGATTGACTCCGGAAAAATAACTTAGACATAAACTATTGAATTTTGTAACTATTTAATAAATTACAAATTTTTTTTTTTTTTTTTTTTTTTTTTTTTTTTTTTTAATATTACAAAACCCACGTAACCCTTTTAATCATAATTTTTAAATAACGATATTAATGCTATTGGCTTAAATCTGTAAAAAAATTTCAAATATAAATTATTAAATGAAAAAAAATTTAAAAAATATATTTGAAACAAACTACAAATATATATGTAACCTTAAATAACTATTATTATGAAAATCTTTTATGAGTGTTTTGATTAAAATAATTTTAAAAATAGTTTAAGTGGTGAAAAATTTTATTCAAATCATTTTTATAACTAGTAAATGAGGAAAATTTTTAAAAAAATGATATTTATGAAAGGGATAAGTAATAAAAATTGTCGGTATAAGTTTTTACAAAAGAATTCTGATTGTTAACATTCCTTTCCTACAAAGAAATACGACGGCAGATGCATTATATATTATTTACCGTTAAAGTGTGAAAACCGTTATTTCACTGGTATTTCATGAAATTACTAGACAAGTAAGTTAAAGTATATAAAATTATTGACTTCTACAAATTAACTAGGTATTCTATAGAATAACCATTACTTGATCGTTAAAGTATGAAGTACGGCACTCGAAAGTTTTTTGAATCGGTTCTAGCTGCTTTTAGCCAGTTTTGAACCGCTTACAGCTGCTTTGCAATAACGTGTGCGTACGCTTCATTCCATTGCTTTTAGGCTTAGTTATTAATATGAGCAATATTAAATTATATCATCTGCTTTTTATAATTATTTATCAATTCATCAACCGCAATAAGGATAAAATGTATTTTTCGTGAAATTTGAGCTATTTATAATCATTTAATTTATAAAATAACTGTTTATTTTTCACAGAATAACTAGTTATTTCATAGAATAACTAGGTAAAGTACGAAGATCTTCATTTAATATGTACTTTGGCTTGTCTGGTTTTTTCATGAAATACCTAGTTATTCTATGAAATAACTGAATTATACACTTTAACGATAAGATATATAATCCTTACCTAGGTGTATATATATATTTCACTCTGTAACATTAGAAATCTGAAGAGTGAATTTTTCAAATTTGACTATTTCTTAAAATCTGAAGAATTTTTTGATATTGTCATATTATCTTTTAATAGACATTAGTTTTCAGGGGTATATTATATTTAATAAATTATAATGATTAACGGTAATATTATAAACAATGGTAATATTGTAAGAAAAATATTAAACATATGACTACCTATTAACGTAGGATACGAACGGAAACGATTAAATATTAAAGAATATTTATCTGTATTAATTATAATTTTTTAGGAAAAACACTCCAAAAATTTAAAAAAGAAATCACCTTTTTTTCCTGTACGTTTGTAGTATTGCATTTGCATTATTTTTGCATTCTTTTGTATTTGTATTCGGATGTTTGTTTTTGCATTTTATTTGTATTTTATTTGTTTCTGCTTAAAAAGTGCACAAATACCTTAAAATTTTCTATCAAAAGGCAGACGTGCAAAAAAATATTAGTACTCCAATATTAAAATTTTGCTAGTCTCCTTATAACTTACTACGCCAGTCCAAGAATATTTGAAAGTATTTTTATTTTTTATTTTATCGATAAGTTTATTAATTTATTTGCTTATTTATTTTTGTTGTAAGCAATTTAATTTTTGGAGGAAGTTTTTAATTTTTTTTTTTTATGTTTAAAATGAACAGTCTTTGCAAAAAATATATTAAGGTAATGCTTAGGCTTTAATATAGCAATGCAAATACCAAACTTATTTAGATATTTGCTTATATAATCTAAATAAATTTTGCTTTTCATTTTAACTTTAAAAAACAATTCTTAAGTTTCCAATTTTCATAATAAATAGAATTTTAATTTATTTCAATCAGGATTTAAAAAGAATAATAATAATAATTCCTAAAATTTTTTTTAATTTTTTCAACCGCAAAAATAGTAGTACCCCATAAAAATCTTGCTCTAAAGAATTTGAGGAATTTTAAAAAATAGCTTGTTTATACTCGGTTTAAAATCACAGAAAAATTTAAGATAGAATTTATATCTATAACTATGGAATATATCAAAATTCAAATAGATCAAGTGTGATATATTACTCTGGAAAAACCAATGCCAATTTTTTTTTTTTTTTATGCTTCAGAAAATAGTTTATCTTGTAATATTTAACGTTTTAACATCTATATGTGTATTGAATTAAATAGACCACCCCTAAATGTGATTCAGAACAATCGGAAAAATATCGATCTCCGGTCTGACCTGTTTGTTCGGAATTGTAACCATTTAGTTCTCAATTTACATCTATGCATCTTCCTCGTATGTCGTTTTCCCCACTAAACTCGTAAATCGTGGATTATAACGCATGCGCAGTTCCGGCTGACTCATAACTCATAGCATCCATGCATACCTAAAAACACGCATACATATCATCTGCGCACTGCCAAATTTCATTCTTTATTTTTCTTTTATTATTTTATGATTCTCTTTTTTTCCCGCTCATAATAGTACTAAAGAACCATTTCATGTTAGGGAGAAAAGAAAAAAAAAAATGAAAAATGATGACAAAGCTGTTCAAGTAGGGTTTTATTTATTTATTTATTTATTTTTTTCATCTTTTTTACAGTAGTTATCCAATAACTTTAAGTTCAAAAACCTTAAATTCACACAACCTTTAACAGTAAAGGGTCATTTTTTTTAGAAGTATCTGTGTATTTGGGACAAAAAGATTTCTTTTAATAAAATCATGGCATCTGATAGATACAAAATTTTTTAAGGTACGCATTGTATGTCAGCGTTTAAGTTTTGTTTTTTGATAGTCATATTTTAGAGCTATTAGACTTCCTTTGTTCTGTGGATTGTGATTCATTATTTGCAACAATAACTTATGTGTTGTTCTATTTTGCAAGAAAATGTTTCAAAAAAGAAGGCTTCAAGCAATTTTAATGGACAAGAATAAATTATTTCTTAGGCTATAAAAATGAATTCTGAATAAATGTTGCCCAGCATTTTCCTCTAGGGCTTTATGCCGCTGAAGAAATTAAGCTAAAAGGACTATTGAGCAACATTAACACCTGACTCTAAATTCAGATACCTAATTTAAAAGCGGAAACCTACCATCGTCCTAAAAAGAAAACATCTGAATAAATCGCTAACTGAATTTTAATCAATGGGCATGATTAGTTGACAATTATAAACAGAAAAAAAACCCACAGTAACCAGAAGCGGATACCCTTTGAATAAATTATCAAGTGAATCATAATAAATAATATGATTAGTTGACAATCATAAACAGCAGAAGCCGACAACAATCTCAAACGGAAACCCTTTGATTAAATCATCAACTGGATTTTAAGCAATAGGCATAATTAGTTAACAATTACAAACAAAAACCTACGATAACCAGATGCGGAAACCTTTTGAATGAATCATCAAGTGAATCATAATAAATAACATGATTAGTTGACAGTTATTAAACAGCAGAAACCTTCAGCAATCTAAAGTGGTATTTCTTTGAATAAATCATCAACTGAATTATAATCAATAAACATGATTAGTTGACAATTATAAACGACAAAAACATACAACAACCTGAAGTGGAATCTCTTTAAATAAATTATCAAGTGAATCATTATCATTTGGCAAAGTCAGTTAGCAATTATGAGCAACAAAAATCTACGATATATCTAAAAAGAAAACACTCTGAATAAATTATAAAAGGAATTATAATCAGTAAGCAGAATTAGTTAACAATTCTGAGCAGAAAAACAACTGGTCAAAGTAATACTCGGAATTTCTTGCAGTTTTCTTGTTTTTTCGGGGTAGCATGAAATACAATAGGTATTTGCTATTAATTAAATTTTCTATTCACTCACGCATAGACCCAGAAACGTATTTATTCTGAATAAACTTACTTATTTTTGGATAGATTCTTATTCTTTGATTTCAAAATATAAGGAAAACCCTCGATTAAAAAAATATAAACGAAGTGTAAAATTCTGGTAAATCTATTGTATTGTATGATAATGGCATCTCTGGTAGAAAGAAACCATAATTATGGTTAATAAGAACAAATTATACTGCACACTTAAACCATTCGTTTGGAATTTTTTTTTTTTTTTTTTTATGCTAACCGCTTACCGATAATTGTAATTTTTAAAATTATAGTTCATATTACCTCACATTTATTAAAAAATACAAAACTGAAAAATAAACTTAACCGAATAAATAGGTTTTATGCCATGCTCTAAGGTATCATGATAAAATTACCAAAATTTACCACATCTAGCAAGTTTTATCACAAATTATATAACGATATTTCGATAGTCTGGAAAATGTCTTAATGTCATCTAAATTCGTTCTTGCTTCTTAATCCACCTTTGAGTACTACATATACTTTCACTCCTTCCTTTTTTTTAAAAAAAAAATTAAATGTTTTCAGTGAATATTAGCGAATGAAATTAATTTACAAAATATTTCTCTCATGCCCCCGAAAAGCCTGCCAAGTGCCACTTTGTGACACTTGTGCCACAGATTTGCCACCTATGTTCTGTATCATCGCTTTACTAAAAACTTACTAATCAAAGGCATTCGATTGTTCAGTTAAAAATTGATTAATTAACTATTATAGTTTTTGCCTTCATGTGAAAACACTATCAATGACAATACAGAGTTCTTCCTTTACATGGCACATACATAATTGTCTCTCAAACAATTTGCACATGCTATGTAAAGGGTTGGCTTTTATCACACGATGAAAATAAATAAAATCAAAGTTTAAAAAAGTTTTGTCTAGAAGGCTAAAACTTCTATCACCAAATCCTTACGCATGTTTCTCGGAAGTGAGGCATCCTCGTTTTTCTATTTAGCTCTAGAAAAAAATAAAATTTCCACCTTTTCATCCCGTTGAAGGATTTTACTAATAGGTATTAAAAAAATTATATTGATATTAAAAACATATTTTAAAAATAAAATTTAAATAAAAAAAAAAAAAATTTTTTTTAAATTCTTAGAGTTTATATTGGTAATAATTGGGTTAATAAAAGGGTAATAATTGAGTTAATTGGTTCATAAGGTAATTGGGATAATAATCTGATACAGTAAAACCTCTCGGAAGCGACCTCTATCTGTTCCACAGTAAAATGGTCGTTAATGGCTTGACTTCAAAATGTTATCAAAGGAACATGATTTTTCGGAGGCAATTTTAATTTTTCTCAGTTTCATTTTTTTTTTGGTGCGGAAATGCCTATTGTGTTTGCGTCATGAAAACCGAAACGATGAACAAACTTTACCGTCAATAAAAAGGACCTTTTAATCGAACTATTTTAAATAAATAAGCAATTAAGTTTTTTGTTTAAATATGAATTATATTTTATGACATAAAAATTGGCTTAAAAAATGAGAAAAGGTTTGTTTGTTTGAGATGCTCAGTTTTTTCTAAAATAATTTTTTTTTCTAATTTATTAACCTTCAACTCAAAAAACAAATCATTGATAACATCGTCTTTCGTGCACTCTGACTGCAACATGAGGTTGCCTTTCTCTTTCAGATATTGTCAAAAAGAGCTTGTCTAAATTATTTTGAATAGATTTGAATCTACTTATTTGTACTGTTAATATTTTTAGTTTTGCTATTTTTTCGTGCTTCCTTATTTGACCTTCTCCGCATTTCGTGGAAAAAATCACCCGATCACTGAAGGAGGTTTTGATGGCCAATACTAAGTCAATCACTAAGTCAATGAAAAAAACTAAGTCAATGAAATACTTAGTCAATGAAATACTAAGTCAATGAAACACTTTCAAAACTAAGTCGACGAAAAAAACTCCGTGCCTGTCAAAAGTGGTGGCAGATAGAGGTGGGCGCTATACAGAGGTGATCTTTACTGGAGATTTCACTATACATTTTAGAAATTGCATAGAGTAAAGTTACAATTGCAGATTTTTTAAAAAAAAAAAAAAAAAAAAAAAATGAAAATGAATAAATAAATAAGACAACGAATATTTTTCTTAAATAAAGAGACCTTGAGCAAACAATCTTTTTAAAAGAAAAGAAAAGTATAAGAAAAGGATCTAAAACGGTTCTTGAAATTTGTTGTTGTTTTTCTGCTTTACAGGAGCAAATCCGGACTGAGATAAAAGCTGGAAGTCCATAAACCTACCAGAAGAAAAAGGAGTTAAGAAAAAATAGAAAGAGATTTGCGAAATCTGGCGTCTTGAGCACCTGGATGGTAATCCGTCCATATCTTCAGTTCTTCCATCATCCATCCATCCCCCATCAGAAGCAAGCTATCTAAAAAGAGCTTATATTGACAGCCAACTCCAAAAGAAACAGTTAAACTCTTGAAGTATCAAATCCGATGTTTTCGTTGCATAGCATAAGCTTTTATTTATTTATTTATTTTTTTTATAAATACGATGAGAATATAAACTGTAATAAGTTCGTTTTTGTTTTAGATAAAATTACATCGTAAAAATTTCGATATTTTTCAGTGCGTGTTTATTTATTGTTAAAAGACTTTAGAAGCAATCTTAACCTACAATATAAAAAATTGTAAATCAAATTACGGTAAAAAGTACCGGCATTCAGGTTCCCAGTACTTTTTACCGTAAAATGCAACAAAAAATTTGTATAACGTAATTATTACAATAATAACTACCGTAAAATCACTGTAATTAAATCAATATTACGGGGAAAATTACGGAATAATATTTTACGGTAATAATGGATCTTTCGGAAAAATAGATTATGCGAATGATGCACCCAAAATGTTGCTATACTGTCATTCAATCCAAAATTTTTTACAGTGCTCCAACTAATTACAAATAGCAAATTCTGTAATAAATACACCAAATATATAAAAACAATGCTTTGTATGTCTTTGTAATTCTTTGTATGTAACATACTCCTATATTTTATCCTGTTGTTAATAACAAAGTAGCCAAATTCTAGTGTTGAATTTTGTTTACTTCATTAGACATAAAAGTAAAATAAATAAATAAAAGAAGATGCCAATATAAAAATAGTTTTTGAAAATTTTACGAAATCTACAAAGCAAATCTACAAAGTATGCAAACTACAAAGCTTAAAATTGGAGACCAATATTTTTGACGCATATAGAAAAAACTGTAATTATAAAGCTTCCAGACTATGCATTAAAAATCATTTCTTTAGATTATAACATCGCAAATAGCTCATTGTGCAGCTCTACGGTGACGTAAATGAACTACAACAACTTTATATTATAGAATGAATAATCTGGCTTACAGTGAAGACTGTTATTTTTTGACTAGCAAAATATGTATTTTAAAAACATACTTGCAAATTATGCATTAAGAAATCATTATTTTAGACATCCTTAAAGAAACATACCTAACAAAGAATTATTGTTGTTTTACTTTTCTTTCTGATGTAGTTGGAGGAACTATATTTTACTCGGTTTTACTTTTATGTCCAGTGTACATTTTTTAAATAAGTATTATGAATAGTATAATTTATTTTCTTACGCATTTCAGAATAAGAAAAAGAATGGTATACTTTTGGGAACTGTGACTGGAGAACTAAGAAGAGGATTTATAAGGAGGGAGAAGCTTTAAAACTTGAACTCCTGACAAATGAAAAATATCTTTTTCGTATGTAATTTTTTACCTTCCATCAAATGAAACCAATCAGTAGAACTTAGTTCAAAAATTATAAAAGTTTTTACGTAAAAAAATATATTTTGTTTTACTTATATTTATTTACCTTTCCGACATAGTGGACAATAGGTGGTGCATTATTTCTTAAGTATTTATTACGCTAAATCAGATAAAATATTTAAAAGAATTAGTCTATTGAACTAATACTTTTAAATTTATAAGGGTGTTCTTATATCTTCAGAGATATAAGTTACAAATTATAATTTACATGCACAATGCCTTTATTGCTTCTAAACTATAAGTACTATGAACTTAATTTTGATTTTATTAGATCAAGCATAAAAAATTAAAAAAAAAAAAAAAACAATGTCTCTGTAAAGTATTGTATCCGAAAACTGTGTTTAGCATAAACATAATAATCATTTAGCATTTTTATATCGATTATATACTTTCATTTCTTATAAAAATCTAGTTTATAACTGCTGCAGTTTCATTTTGGTTTCTATATCCCTCACAAAAGAAGCTTAAGTATTTTTTAGAAACAAAACAATGTTTTTTTTAAAATTTTAATATTATTTGGGACAAGTTTTTTTTTATCTCTAACAGCCTTACCTGTCTAGTTGTGTGGATAGTTGTAAGTCAAAAATTGTACTTTGTATTCATGAAACATTCATCTTTTTTTAATAACTTCTAAACCGTAAGTTTGATCAAATTGTTTTTGATCTCATTTATAAATAAGTACGAAACTGTACTTTTTATACCTAAAAACTTAATGGTTTTAAGAATACTAAATTAATAAAACTGTTAGTATCACAGAAGTGGCTTCACGTTCAAAATCTTACCAATTTTGAACAAAAATTAAATTTAAAAAAAACTATTAACATTTCTCGTAAAAAAGTGAAAAATAAAGATATATATATATATATATATATATATATATATATATATATATATATATATATATATATATATATATATATATATATATATATATATATATATATATATATACACACATCAATACTTTCGTTAACAATTTCATTCAAACGATGTTTTTTTACCAGAAGGATAAAATTACTGCAGCAACAGTTGCTTTATCAAAGAAAAGAATTCGAATAAAATGTGAAAGAAAGAACCATTTTTCCTTACAAATGCCGGAGGAAAGAATTGAGGGTTGATTTTTTTTCTCTGATGAAAAGATTTTTAACGCTGAACGAAAGAAAACGAATCTTAGATATTTTGTTCTCCGCGAAATAGTAAAAATATCTATTTATAGTCAAAAAGGATGTTGAATTCGATATTTGAATAAATGTTAAAAAGTTTTAAAAATTTTTTTAAACGCTCTAACTTTTTTCTAAACTGTTTATTTAGTTGAAGATAGTTTGTTAGATTAAAATATTTAAGCAAATGTAGCTACAAAACTCACATATTATAAAATTAAAGAAAAATTTTAAAAAATTATAAAATTTAAAAAATTATAAAGTTTAAAAAAAATTACTCATAATAAAATTCCACAAGAATTTTAAGTGAAGATAATTAAGTAACAAAGTACAAATCTAAACTTTAAGGATTGTGCAACAATTTTCGATAAAGGGCAGCAAAAAAAAAAAAAAAAAATTATTTACTTTTAAGAGCCGCAATGAATTTTGTTTCTACATTAATTAAAAATAATTTAATTCTTTAATTTATAAGAGAAATATCGATTTGCCTTAAAATTTAGATGAAAAAAAAAGTATATAATATTTTGGTGTGAAAAAAAGTATTTAAATGTAAATAAAAGTAGTTTGAATGCTTTGACTTTTAAATAAAAATTAAATTGAAGCAGTTTTGCTTTAACATTAATTTTCCTCTGAAAATTAATTTCTTTATTTAGTTACTTGCAGCTCTAATTTTCGAATAAATTTTTTGGACTTCATTTATGGTTTCGCTTTTTAAAAAAATCAAATATTGAAAAATTAATTCTTTTAGCGCATTTAACCACCAGTATTTCAATTTTTTAGAATATTTCACAAACTGTTGAAATTAGCTTGTGCAGCTTTAATTTAAACATAATAAAATTTAACTTTAGATTTCAAGAACAGCATTTGGACCCGTAGGAGACTGTGCACTCATTTAGACAAGTAAAAAAAAAAAAATTATAAATAAAACAAACTTTTGTATGCATTGCATTTTCTTCAACTATAATAGTTTATATAAACTCCCCTACTCCATCATTAAATAAACGAGCGAGACAAGGGCTGGTCAAAACAATGACAAGGCTCGTTGACTATGATTAATAAAATGTCGGGCGACACAAAATGTATTTTTTTCTTTTTGTTTCACTTTATTTCTATTTTTACAGTAACTTAAGAATTCAATCAAGGGGAAAGCGTTAAATTGCTAGTTAAAAGGAATTCACGAAATTGAATAAAATGTAAAAGGCAAGTAAAATAGAAAAATATAAATAAAAAAATATAAATAAAAAAATATAAATAGAAAAAAAGGAACATTTTAAAGCCTTTCTTTTAAAAAATTTAACAACCAATGTTCATCCCTTAAAGTAACAGTATTTTTTTATTCTTGAATTATTCGTAAAATCAAATTTTAATACTCTAAAATTAAAATTAATACTGAATTAAGTTTTTAAATAAAAAAATCAATTATGTTTAATTTTACTACTCAAATTTGCAAGCTTTCAAATATTGCAATTAATGCAACTAAAAATCGGAAATTAAAATTCGTAAAGAAATTAATAATAAGAAAAAAACAAAATATACATACGGTTGTACTAACAAGATATTAACCAATTTGTTAGTGATTCGATATTTTCAAGCTACCGATTCGAAAAAAAGTTTGAATTTTAAGGTATAAAAAGTTTTACATCATTTTGGAATATGTAACTTTAAATGAAAAAATACAAAATTTTAACAAAATCAGTTGAATAGTTCTCTAGAAATCAAATTTTAAATACGCAACGTTTTAAGATTGTTATAATTCAGAAACTATCCGTTTTCAATTATATTTGTACTTCACCATTCAAAATTACAATCTTCAAAACAATGTAAAAACTAGTATACTTTCAAAATCATTTTGACTATTAAATAAATTAATAAAACATAATAAATATTTTTTAAAAATTATTCCTTAGATGGTATTATCTTTGGATAAGCAAATTTTAAAATTGAGTACAAACATTTTCTATTCTTTTAAAATATTATCAAGATGTAGCTATATAGAAATGAATAGCATTAAGAGTATAAAAGTGAAAAAAACATTAAAGATATAAAAGGGAAATTAACATTAAGGATTTAAAAGTAAAATTAACATTAAGAGTATAAAAGTGGAATTAACATTAAGGGTATAAAAGCAAAATTGACAACAATGGTATCAAAGCGCAATTAACATTAAGGGTATAAAAGCGAAATTAACAATAAGGGTATAAAAACGGAATTAACATTAAGAGTATTAAAGCGAAATTAACATTAAGGGTATAAAAGCGAAATTAACAATAAGGGTATAAAAACGAAATTAACATTAAGAGTATTAAAGCGAAATTAACATTAAAGGTATAAAAGCGAAATTAAAATTATGTATATAAAAGTCAAATTAACATTAAGGGTATGAAATTAATGTTAAGGGCGTAAAGTGAAATTAACATTAAAAGTATAAGAGGGAAATTAACATTAAGGGTATGAAATTAATGTTAAGGGCGTAAAGTGAAATTAACATTAAAAGTATAAGAGGGAAATTAACATTATGGGTTTAAAAGTAAAATTAACATTAAGGGTATAAAAGCAAAATTGACAACAAGGGTATAAAAGTGAAATTAGTATTAAGGGTATAAAAGTTAAATTAACATTCCAGACTTTTAAATAATTAACTTTTCTGGGCTACTGCTACTCCCACATTTTGGGGGTCAAAAATCCAAATTCGTTGAAATAAAGGTATTATGCTCATTCAAAGAAGTAGTACGTTCTGCGTCTGATTTCGTTACTTAAAATTTCGTCTGCACAATTTAATTAGCATGTTTAAGATTAAACCATTAAGATTGAAATCCAATCATTTAATCAAAAATTATTAAGGGACTTCTCCTTTATTTACGCCCACTGTACACAAATATTAAAAATATAAATAAATGAAAATAAAAATTAATGCTAATAGATATTATTTTAAGTTTTAAAATCTATCTCTTCTTTCTTAAAGCGGAATACTTAAAAAAAATTGGAAGTAAGTTCGAAATGTCCCTCAATAAAACAAAAATAAACCCTCTACTCCAAAATCGTTCTTTCAGACATATCGGAACAATCTCCCAATCTCAAATGATGCTGAATAAGTCTCTAAATCATGCTTTAGCGAGTTTTACTGATACAGCAACTTTCCAGTATTTTGCAAAGAGCTGCACAACACACTAACCATTCTCTTTTTCGTTCGATTTTTTTTTTTTCTTTTCTTTTGGAATATATTTCACTTTCTCTCAGAGACTTGCTCTTAGGATTTTAATGCCCCGCGATTCAATTGAAAAATGGAAATGACAAAGTATGTGTCAGACGTTAAAATCGATTTTTATTTTCGAAATGCATATACTACTAACCTTCCCTTGGCAGAGACTCGTTCTCTATTGATTGGTTCCGAAAAATTTCGATCGGGATTGAAAATTTAGGCTCCGTTTTTAAAATTGCAAAGATATCCTGTTTCGTTCCCTGCAGATCTCAATAAACGAGAAGTGTGCGAATAATGTGATAACATCTATTTTGGAAGTTAGTTTCAACGAAGTGCTAGTTGCGGTATTTTATTGTGGTATTTATTTCCGAGAAATGCATAAAAAGTAATATGATATTTCCCATTTCAAAGAATATTTGTTTTTTTATTTTTTTTTTGTATCGTAAACCACGACTAATTACCGGGATCCCGCTAAACAAGATTTTTCTATTATCTTTTCCGGTAGAAAAAATCATCAAAAGTATTTTATAATTTCCACTAAGCCTATTAAGTTAATAATGAAGCAAAATTTGTGAGATAAATATTCTATAATTTACATACGAATATACTATGCAAAATGTGCATTACAAAGCTTTCAATATTTTATAAAGAAATATTAGAATGTGTAACTTAACATATTAATGTATCATTTCATAATTCTTAAGGTTAATAATCACATGATTTTTTGAGAAAAGTGCATGAAAGTGAAACATTTTATTGCGTAAATGAATTTTAAATATTGAAGTGATTTCCAAAACTTGAATACATCAAAAATTTGAATTTTTACTAATTGGAAAATATTAATTTGCTGATTTTTTCATGGTTCAGTTCAAACACATATAAAAATTCATAAAATAGCAATCATTTGTGTTCGACTGTTCAACTGCTTTTATTTACACTTTACCTAAGAGAATTCTACTTCATTTTCCTACACAAAATAGCAGATAACAGAAATTTTTTTTCATCTGGAAAAATTAATTTAAAAATATAAATATAAATTGTATTTTGTTCAATAAGAATGAAACGGAATTCTGGACACTTATCTTCTTTATAAATAAAACTTCGGCTTGAATATCAAAAGATATAATCTAATCAATTTTTCTCATATATAAAAGTAAATAATATTATAAAATCAGTAACATTGGTAAATCTGCATATGATGTCATTATAGTATTTTTGTCATTAATATAATGCATACAACCATTTGTAAGTATACAAAGAAGTCTGTGATCTGTGAAACATTTTATTTAACTATTTCTTTCATCTCGTAACAAATAGGATATAAAAATTCTTTCATCTTGTAATCTTTATTATTTTTTTTATTTGCATATTTATACTAACTGCGTTTATTAATTGTATAAGTTTTACTGTTTTTATGCTGTCAATTGTAACAAAACTTTTATTCAATCAATAAATATTTTATTTCCTTTTTTTTTAATTAATGTTTAATTACATTAAGAGATGGTGATTCAATCTTGATGAATTTGACATTAAAATAAACTCTTTGAGAAGATAAGAATATTTTGAAATAATTAGAATCAGCATAATTTACGTACTATTCCATAAAACATATGTCCCCATTTTGTTTTATTCATGTATTACTTATACAAATAAATGTTACCGTGAATGACCAAAATCAAGAGAATGTCGACTTTCACCGGTGAATGTCAACAATCACTCAGTCGCTTTGGTAAATATCCGAAATATTTCTTATATCCGATTTGATATTAATTTATTCGTTGACATTATTATATATATTCGATATTTTAATATTTGCTAAGAATAGATTAGGAGAAACATCAGTGTTCGGAGTACCGGTTAAATGTATACTGGGTAGTGGCACTTGACCCTAATAATAATGTAGGGCATACCCGGCAAATGTATACCGGACAGTGGTACTTAACTAGTTAACCGGTGCAAGTCAATGAACCACCAATTTCGGTCAATCACAGAAACATATACAGTTCACGACGAATACTTAACTATAAAACTTTAGGTATATACATGCAATTTGTAATTGTAAGTATTTGTACCTTAAAAAATTTTAAGTACTTGTTCCTAAATGAACAAATCTAATAAATAAATAGCTTTTGCCATGAATTTTGTTACACTCATAAATAAATAAAATATATTAATATATAATTCATGCGGAATATTTGAAATTTAATTCAACTCAAAAAGGAAACTTTTTATCTGAAAAATGGGTGGTAAAAAAATAATTTTTAAAACCAGCAAAGAATAACAAAATAAATAAAATCAAAATGATCGATATTCCTGGTTCTTAAAGACAAGTTTTCAAAGTAATCTAATAAAATCCTAAGTTGTAAGTTACTTTTCTTTAAAAAAGAACTTATTAGTGATATTTTTTATAGAAAATTAAAGAACGTAATAAACTATTTTGCTATTTATGTGATTCTAAGAGAAATAAAAAACCATCAGCAATAACGTCTAGAGCAAATAACCATCCAAAATAAATATATTAATGTCTTATTCGTGTGTTGTTCAAAAATAATTTCTAACAAAAAATTATAAAATTCCGACTTACTTTTGCATATAAATTTGTAACCTCTTCAGTTTTGTAAAGTTTAAATGAGATGTATAATAATTTATCTTCTCCATAATCATAAGAAATTTTAAGCAAAAGCTTAATGGAAACGGTTCTGCTTTTAAACTTTATAAAATGCACTGTTAGAATTTTCATTCTAAAATTTCGGTTAAATAACCGGCAGCAGTCTGTCCATTCAATTAACATTAAAGTTAAAGATAAAAAACATTTTTTACCTTTATGGGTTTGAAACCGTTTACAACTAGTATGATTAAAAAATCAAGTTTACAAAACTACTCTTACCCATTTACAACTAGCATGGTTTCAAAACCGTAAAAAAATTAACTGGACATTAGAGCTAGGTTGTGGTTGAGTTGCGTTTTATCGAATGAACCATAGAAGGTTAAATTAGTTTATTTGCTTGTTTCACCTATTGTAAGAGAGGGAAAATACTACTTTTTGTGTTAAGAAGCTTTATAGTTTTGCCATTTATGTGGGAATGAAAGTATCGAATTCACTGAAAACTCTTCTTATGTTGAAAGGAATGATAGAAATGCTGTGATGTCAAATCTGCGATTCCAGCCCCTTTTCTGTCGGTCATGAAAATAACAATTGGTAATAAATATGGTAAATAACAATTAAATAAACTGTTATTTAACCATTTTTTCCGAGAAATTTCTAACAGTGTATTATTGCCATTTGTTTCTTTATTGATTAGAGAAAGATAAATTCTTTTCTATTGCTGAATAACAAATAAATAAAGATTCAGTTTTTTTAATCGCTTCAAAACGGTAAATAAGGATATAAATAGTAACTTTACCATACCAATATTAAAAGAAATATTTCTTTTTTATTTATTTATGTGAAAAAGTAACTATTTCTATCTTTAAAGATTCGGATTCAATTCTCAATTTTTTCAAAGTTGTAAATAACGATAGATATACTTACTTTTCCAAATCAAAAATGTCTCTTTCTTCTTTTATTGATTTGAAAAAACTACTACTATTTGTATCTTCATTAAAATTGAAAAAAATAAATTTTTTTCTATTGATTTCGAAAATGTTTCATTTTTATGTTTATTGATTTGGAATGAATGCTATAATTTTAATTTACATATAATTAAGGATACAAAAAGACTATTTGTATCTATATTGAAATTGAAAAAATAATTTTTTTTATTGATGCAAAAAAATTTTTATTTTTATGTTTATTGATTTGAAATACATACTATATCTTTTCCCGTAGATTTAGAAAAAGTAATATTTTTCTCTTTATTGATTTGGAAAATATATAATTTCTTTTTTTATTGATTTGAAAAAGCTACTATTTCTAACTATATTGATTTGAAAAAGTTTGATTCTTTCCATTTCTGACTGAAAAAAAAAATTGGCAAATACACAAGAAAAATAATTAAATATATATTATCTCCCTTTGATACTGGCAAAAATATTAATATTAATTTTTAAAAAATTCAAAAACTTTTAATTAATTTTTTTATATGTAATATAATATTAAGAATAATTATTATGACTTACAAATGTTTTTAGAATAGTAATATTTCAAAAAACATTTGCAACGTAATAAAACAAAACCACCGAAGCGAATATATCAACAATTGTTGCTATCTTCAAAACTTGTTAAGCAGGTGACATGTTTTTGAAACACATGGTTACAGTGTACTGAAACGTTACTATTTAAGTTTTTAAAGAAATAAAAAAAAAAAATGCTAAATTTTTAGAACCGTTTTCCGTTGTGAATAAATTGAGCTCAATCAATTCGTTGCGCTAGCTGCCTTTATGATACACAAAATAACATCTGCCACTCTCATAAAAAACAAAAACTTTAATTCATTCTCAAACAAAGACGGCGCAAGTACTAGTTCGATGAGTTTTTGTTCTTCACTATTTTTAAGGTGACCCCCACGCATCAGCACAATCCATAATTTTTTTTAAAAAAAAACAAAATTTGATGTTTAGCAGACATCACGTTTATTTTTCCATAGTTTGTTCTCAAAATCGTGACTTTAACCGCATCATGCAGTCGCTACAAGTAACAACTCGCCAAAAGATTATAATTCGTTCTATCACAATTTTCATATTTTGCGATTACACAATGTGGTTTAAAGCAGGTTAGGCTGGTATAACTGACTGAAGCGGAATTGTTTTTGTTGGTTAACTTAATACTTATGAAATTAAGGAAATAATTTAAAAATTCCAGCTTGATCGTTTTTTGATTTTTGCTTTATTTTTCATACTAGTTGAATACCCGTTCTTTGCACAAGGTGAAAAAATGAACACCAATGAATCAGTACTGGATATCGTTACAAAATCGAACACAAAACTATAAAGACAAATACTGGCTCTAATAAAGCTAAAGTCTTCTAATGTCTTTTTTTTTTTTTTTTTTGTTATTTGTTTCTCTTCTTGATTGCTTTACGGCATTAGATTACGCAAAACACGTATTTGGTAGTTCACCCCATCAAAATAAAGATTAACTGTATTCTGTATCATCTGGCATAATACTGTTGCTTGAGGCAACTTATACTTAAAATTTAGCATAAAAATGTACAGTTTTTGGTGCTTCTGTAATCGGTCTGTCATCTTGCCCCACCTTTCTTTATTTATTACTATTTTGAATAAATTTTTCACGAGATAATGAGAGAGAGGAGGGGGTTATTCTTAGAGTAAAAATCATGATACGATTTTTAACAGAGCGCCAACATGAAAGACTGCTCATTTAATTTTCTTCTTTAATTTTTTACTGTCTGAGGTGAAATTTCCCCTAAAAGACTCACTCTGGTTAACTGCGGTCTATAATACAGGCAAGTAAGCAAAGGAACGTAATTTCATGATAAAAATAATTTTTCATAGCTTATTTCAAACTTACAGAGTATATATTGTTTGTTTGTTTTTTCTTTATAAATTCTTCTTAATAATTCAAAGCAAATTCTAAATTTGGGAACATTTAATAAACTAATTAAACTTTAACGGATTGTTCACCCACAAAAACCACTAATATCTAGAAATCAAATATGTATGTATATTGAGTCTTTCTCAGCAGAATTGAAAATAAAAAAATTTCATGTAGATTATATTGGGATAGAAGATAACGAAACATTTTAACTAAAAAACTAATCAATATTTAGCAATAGTTTTGGTGGAAAATTCTTTCAAAATCGTTTTAATAGAGTTTAATTATTTAATCATAAGACCCTATTAAATCCTTCATAATAGGATTTATCTCGTTCTAAAATTGTCTACAAATAGTCTTGGGAAATATTATTTATTACGAAACATTCTAACTAGAAAATTAATCATTATTTAGGTGGAAAATGGTTCGAAAATCATTTTCAGTAGAGTTTAATCTTTAATCTTAAAAGTCTATTAAATCATTCATAATAGAGTTTATCTCGCTCTTAAAGTTGTATACAAATAGTCTCGAGAAAAATTTATTATTTATTTCAAAATATTCGAACTAAAAATTAAATTGATATTTGACAATTATTTTGGTGGAAAATGCTTCGAAAATTACTTTTGGTGGAGTTTAATCTTTAATATTAAAACACCTTTAAATCGTTCTTAATAGGGTTTATCTTGATATTAAAAATGTATACAAACAGTTTTGGATCAAGTTTAAGCTATCGAAACATTTTAACTAGAAAATAATCGATATTAAGCAATTACAGTTTTGAAAAAAAAAATATTTGAAAATTGTTTTTGCAGGATTAGACCATGTTTAAAAAGGTTTTAAACCGTTTCTAATAGGGTCTAATATACTTAGCTTTTTTATTTATTAATATTTATTTATTTTATTCATTTACTTTAATTATTTATTTATTTCAGTTATTCATTTCACTTATTTACTTTAATTATTTCAGTTATTCATTTCACTTATTTACTTTAATTATTTCAGTTATTCATTTCACTTATTTACTTTAATTATTTATTTAAAGTCAAGCCATTTGGTTTACGATATGATGAATAGTATTCTTTCTGGTCCTCTTAAAAAAATTGAGTTTGACTTAATTTGTGACTTATAGATAACTTATCGTAAAACTAGTATAGAGTGACTTAGAGTAAAAATTATAACTTTTCAAAGAAGAAATATAAAATTTCTGTACAACTGGAAACATAAGTACTACGAGGAACGTAAGTAATTCTACTAGACGTATTTATTCAGTTATTTATTTTATTTATTTGAGTTCATTTTATTTTGTTTTATTTGTTTATTTGGTTTACATCATTTCATTCATCAAGTCATTTGGTTTACGATATGATGAATAGTATTCAATATGACCCTCTTATAAAAATTAAATTTGACTTAATGTGTGACTATCGTAGCTAACTTATCGTAAAACTAGTACGGTGTGACTTGGTAAAACTTATAGCTTTTCACAAAAGAAATATAAAATTTCGGTACTACTGGAAACAAAAGTACTACTGGAAACGTAAGTAATACTACTGGACATATTACTGGAAACATAAAAATATATTTTCACACCAACTTCTGAAAATAGGATCACAATTTTATATATATATATAGTTTTAAAAAAAAAAAAAACTTCTTAAATTCGGGAGCTTTAACATCCTGTCTATCTTCGCAATAAAAACACTTCCTTTATCCAAATGAATCGTTTTTATTTCAATAATTCCATCTCGAATAAAAATGATAAAATGAAAACAGGCACTGAGACAGAAAAAAAAAATAAAACTTCCATCAACGCTTTTTATACTTCAAGAATATTCGTGGGAAAATGAAACGCCAGCAAGGAGTGGCAAAAAAAAAGAAGAGGATAAATAAATAAATAACAAAATATCGTCCTTTGGTCATTTCACTTCATTCAAGAACACCAAGATCGGAAGAATGGGGCATTTTATACGTTCGGTTGCTCTTCTATCCCCCACCTTGTCTACCCGGGTGAAAAGACTCCCCCCATATACTCCGTAAATAGCTTGGCCATCTCTCACTCAAACCCCAGGAAATATATGTTTATGGTTTTATTTCGGATTTCGCCAAACTTCGCCAGAGGAAGAAAGCTTCCTTCTTTCTTTTTCGTTGGTGATGTGTTCTTTCACAAAAGTATTGTAAAGACGCAATATATATGTGCTTCAAGGATGGTTGTGGATACGGAGCAGCTGATTCTTTACCTTTTTTTTTATTTTATTTGTTCGATTCATTCTTTTTCGGAAAACAATTTTGCCAAGCACATGTTGCGCTTGAGGATTTTCTTAGCCAAGCAAGGCGTGTTCTTTTATAATATTTATTAGTATATTTATAATAACACGTTACGGCCGTGTAATATATCAATTATTCGGCGACTTTTTGAAAATCAGCGAGAAACTGTTAAAGTTTGTTTTTATAGGGCACTAGCTTGCGTGATTTTTTGGAGGATGTCTTAAACGTACCCGCCATGTTATTTTAAGATTAGTAATAAATGAACTACTTCCTGTATGTTTCGTTGCTAATTTTCGTGTAAACATGATGTTTTTCAAATTTCCGGTTACGAAATATAGTAAATAATTAGATGTTGATGATTAACCTTTTATTTCCTTCCTAGTACCATTGAATATAAAATTTAAAGCAGACTTATATATTTTTTAGTATTATAACTCTTAAAAATAACCTCTATTTTTAAGAATCTATTGTAACTCTTAATAAAATAACCTCTATTTTTAAGAATCTATTATGACTGACTCTTAATAAAATAACCTCTATTTTTAAGAATCTATTATAACTCTTAATAAAATAACCTCTATTTTTAAGAATCTATTATAACTCTTAATAAAATAACCTCTATTTTTAAGAATCTATTATAACTCTTAATAAAATAACTTCATTTTTAGGAATCTATTGTAATTAATAAACAAAATCTATTATAATTAACAAAATAGTATTAAAAAATTATAAAAAACAGCAACTTTTCTATGGTTTTCACGGAAATATAAGAAAATTAAATATTGAGTTCAATTTATAAGAAAAGAGATTATATATTCTCAGTTAATTTAAGATATTGTGTTCATTTTACATAAATTTTATCTTAACATGTGTTGCAATAGTTTGTTATAAAATTTTTAACTGGTGGTCTTTAGATAATAACAGTACTAATATCAAATAAAACAAAACTATTTTATTTTATTTCATCTCTGCATTCCTCATATCGTTTAAAAAAAATGAGCTTTATTTATTTATATTTTTCTAATATTTTCTCCTCTTTGTTAATTTGGTAGACAGTAAAACTCGATATGATGTCAGATGTACTTTTGCTGCAACTAACTAGAGTGCAAAGTTTAAAAAATCTGTTTTTCTACACATTTATTGCCATTGTAGATAGATACAGATTAAAAAATTCGAATGAAGTTACAGCACTTAGTGAGCAACATCCGTAAAATGCATTTTAGTGTTAATTATCACCAAAGTTTTGCAATAATATTTACTTAATTAAAGTGATTTTGTGGTAATTATTACTGAAAAAATTACGGTGTATCAGATTTTTCCGTAACATATTCCTCTAAAAATGGGTTTAATGGTAAAAAGAACCGGCATCCTGAGTGCCGGTACTTTTTACAGGAATTTAATCCGGAATTTTTCACTGTGTAGAGTAGATAGAAATTAAAGATTGAAGTTTTTTAGTAGAATTAGAATATTAGAATAGTAATCATATTTTTAGTCAAATTAATAGTATTAATTGAGTTACATTACAAAAAAGATAATCTCGCAACAATTAACACTTTCCAGGATTTTGGTGGATATTTTAATTGAATCTAAGTTGGAATCGGAGACAACCTCTCCAGAAAGTTCAAATTCGGAGTTGGATTCGAACATTTCAACACAAGACTCCCTAATTCTCTCGCACAAACTTAGAAAGACATATAGCGACACAAGTAATATAGATGAATATTTTTATTATTTTTTTATTTATTTATTACCCTTGCTGTTGTCTTTACGTTATTAGAATAAGCATAACACTTTTCTAGAAGACCATCTCATGAAAATAAAGATTAACTATAATCATCAGTATCATTTGGCATAATGCTGTTGCTCGAGGCCATCTCATGATAGCCACAATCAAGCAATTTTCTCCGAGACTCATCCCTTTTAATGAACCGTGAAAATCAATTCATATCAAAAACTTCGCCAATTACCCTATTACCAGTAGTATTAATTACCAAAATCAATTGAGCATTATTGGCGTCAATAATATATGGTAATTCATTTATGGTTCTCCTTAACAAATAAATATATTTTCCCTATTAATTTTGCTTTTTAGTACTTAGTTCATTTTTCTTCCTTTCACTTACCATCGATTTTAAATTATTTAGTTCTATGGAAACATATTTTGAAATCACAACTATGAACAAAATAAGCATGTAGTTTCAGATAACTTAAGAAATACTATTTTAGTGACGTAGCACCGATCCACAAACCATTCACGTTGATAAATAATGTGGTAAAAAGTAATTAAACATTAAAGAACATGCAATAAAATCTTTAAAACAAAATCGTCTGCAGTTTTATTTATAATAATAGTTGAAACTCTAAACTAATGGGGAAAAAAATCATTTTTCAAACATCTCTACCGAAGGGACGAATTAAAGTTTTTAAGCGAGGATCGGAGGACTAAAATTGCTCTTTGTAGTCTCTTTTCAAATTTTAGAACCCCAAAATTGACAATTCTGGAGTTATAAAAATTTTGAAATAGCGTTCCACGACAAGAACCGACAAAAATACTGAATAAACTCAAAAGAAAATTTGAAAAAAAAAAAAAATATATATATATATATATATATATAGCATGACTTGGAAGAAGTTGGGACAATCGGATCTAATTTGTTACAAATTTAAAAATAGAAGAATTTTAAAACAATAAATGGGATTTAGCAATTGTGCTTATTTTATTAGAAATATTTTATACCATTTATGAAAACTATTATATTCCTGACACTTTATATCATGACTAGTGCTGGGGAATATCTAAATTTTAATTTTGTAATATATGTTCTTTAAATACCGATTTTTCAAATAAACATCCAATGAGAGTATTACCAATTGGTCGAGAGTATTACCAATAAGGATAGTTATCGTTATTGGTAATACTCTCGACGATTGTGTTTGATAATTGCCATAATTACCATTAAAAGTACCTAAAAGTGGAAGTTTCCATGATTATTTCAAACTAGCCTTTCGTTGA
The DNA here is from genome assembly GCA_949128135.1 of Parasteatoda lunata. Lineage (NCBI taxonomy): Eukaryota > Metazoa > Arthropoda > Arachnida > Araneae > Theridiidae > Parasteatoda > Parasteatoda lunata. Next base: position 103,613,480 of record OX421971.1, read on the forward strand.
AATAAATTTAAAAGAAAAAATTTTTGATTCAATTTTTTCAGGTGCGTACATAATTTTGAACTTATTTCATTTACCTATTTTTTAGTTGTTTATTTATTGTTGCTTTCATTTATAGTTGATAGCATTGTTAATTTGATTGTGTAAACACTTTATAAGTAAACTTTGAGTGTGGTGAATAGATTTCCACATTTTCACTTTCAACAATTATATAGATAAAATGTGTTAGAAATAGGTGCATAAATGGTACACAAATGCTTTCTTGTTTGTCACGCACACACACCTTAAATTGTAGTTATTTACGAAATATTTTTTTCCCTCAAAATAAATGAAAAAGGAATACATTTACAAATCAAAGAAATCTTGTTTGATTTCAATGAATGTTAGCTATCTTGAATTTTTTTTTTTTTTTATTGCAATTTTTATTTAAAGTCTAATTCTACTCTGGAGCGTCTCTCAAAATAGAATTTGTAAAAATGTTATAATAAAAAATTGTTACAATAATTTCATTTTTAATTTTTTTTCTCGAAAATATTGAAAGTGCACGAAAAAACAAATTTTGTTTCATTATAATGTATCTTAGCTATTTTGATTGTAGTTTTAGTTGTAGTTTTGAATTTTGTGCAATTCAACTCTAAGACTGTTTTCACAAAATAGAGTTTAACGGAACTGTTATGATTAAAATTTTTTACAAAATCTTATTTTATTTTAATTATTTTCTATTATTTTGTTATTTTGATTTATTTATTTTGGAAACAACATTGAATATTATGCACCAGGAGAAAAATGTTTAGTTGAAAAATCTGATGGCCATCTTAATTTATTGTAGAAAATTTTGAATTTTTTTAAAAATTCTTTTAAACACATTTTAGTAATAAAGCAGAATGAAAAATAAACCTTATGATCTTAACTGAGTGGCCAAAATAATATTTAAACTATTTATAATGAGGTAAAATATTTTCTTTTTAATATTTTATTAAGCTTTTAGCAACCATGCAATATTCTATTGCTCAAGTAACGGTTATGTAAAGTTGAATGACACACTGAAGATTTCTTATCCCGTCATCCTATATTGTTTATAAAATTATTCTACCGGTTTCGTGAATTTCTGAAACACTTCCAAACTTAAAGAAAAAAGAATTTAAATAAATCATACCAGTACTGATTTTAAACAAGTTTTTCTATATTTTATGATTAAAGCCAATAAAAAACAGTTTCTTTATTTAGTTTTATATGTTTTTTATTTAAATTTTATTTATCGAACTTTAAACTAGTTTTACAAATTAACAGAGCGGTAATACAGAAATTTAAAATTAAGCTCATCCACAACAGAGATGCCAGAGATAAGAGATCTTGGAATATAGGCTCCATAATTTTGCGACCAACATTACTTTAAATTATCACGTTAGAGAACAAAAATATGAAACATGCAATTAAAAAACTTTGTATCTATTAAGCATCATCCTCATCATAGTTGGCCAGACAGCCCAATGTGAGCCAATGCCTTCCTCTGAAGATTTCTCCACGACGACTTCCGATTTATCTTCGATGTCCAATTTTTTTCATTAACTGCTAGAAAATCAGACTCCACTGAGTCAGCCCATCTCAACCGCGGCCTTTCCCGCTTTCTTTCTCCAGTGGGTCTAAAAAGCAGTATCTTTTTTATTGTGTTGTCGTCACTCATTCGAATCACGTGAGCGATCCAATTCATTCTATTTATTGTTATGTATTTAATAGTATCAGGTTGTTTATTAATTTTGTACAGTTCAAAGTTAAATCTCCTTCTCCAGTTATTGTTTAAATAATCTATAATCTAATAAGCCCAAACGTAAAAAATTTTAAATTATATATTTGGGCTCAGAAAATCAAATGTAAACATAAGAAACAAGAAAAATTTAAGCAATAATTGAAGCATTTTCATTTTGAAAGAGAAAAAATTATAAATTGCTAATTTAAAAATCCCAGTTCTTTAAATTGTATTTATACAAAGTAGAAGCGATATTAAAATTTCAATCTATTCCTTGTGTTTAATTTTAAGTTTTTAGTAAAAATCAAATACAAAACAAGACAAAATTGAACGATAAAATTTTACAAGTTGAACATGGCAGTTGTTAACTCAGAATTGGATCGGTTGTTCAACGCCGTTTATAAAATAAAATATAAATAAATAAAATATTATTACTTTGGATAAACAGATATGATCGTTCTCAAAATCATTATTTTTTTCTCTTTTACAATTGTAAAAGATTTTGCAAAAACATTTATGATTATAAATAAGTATAAGAAAAATTTATAATGTTTTTAGTTACAAGAATAAAAAATTATTAAATATGTTCCATGAATCTTTAGTAAAAAAGAAAGTCTCAAGTATTGATCGATGGCAGGTCGTTTCATTCTTAGAAACCTCTCCTCAAGTGCAGTTTAAATCAGGCTTCACCTGTACACATCTACTTCGTGAGGTGAAATCATTTTGCCAGCGATTAGTGAGGGTAGAATAGAGAGATTCTTTCTACCTATTTAAAATCAAAATAGTTTAATTTTTAACAAAAGTTGCATTAAGAAAGAAATTATTAATTAGTATAAATAGATACATATTATTAATTTTTGAATTTTTGAAGGTTTTTAAAATATTAATATAATTATAGTTTTTTTATGTTTTTATTTTAGTTTTAAGGCATTGAATTCAAATATGTGGGCATTTTGTAGCAATTAACAATATAATCAACAATATCTTATTGTTTGTGAACTTTTAGCAGTGTTTTGTTGAAGGTTGGTGTTCGTTAATTTCAGACTGTATTGCCTAAATTTAAACGACCGGGATAAAAATAAAATTCTTTATATTAAGTTTCATTATCAAATGAAAAAGAAAAGAAAATTTAGGAATTTTAGTATAAATCTATATTTATTTTCTATTAATCCATATTGCAAGCGAGAATGCTATGCTGGAAACTTTGCATGCCGTGTTATTTAATATCTCAATGAACAAAAATATGCAGAAAATAATATTTTTTAAAACTAACATTAAAATGTCATTATTTATAATATAAAATATAGTAAATATAAAAAATATATATATAATAAATACATAATAACTAAAATATAAAATAATAAAGTAAAGTAAAGCATTTCCACCACAGCCCGTTGGAAGTTATTGGTCAAGGAGGTTATGGTTCTACAATTCGTAACCTACTGCATGCTTGTGTCAATGTGATCGTCACTGCGCACAGGCCACCTTTACCTCCCTGACAAGCTGATACCCGTCGATCAGAAGCTGATGAAGCTGAATGCCGCCACTAAAGATCGAACCAAAGTTCCTTACAATGGGTGTTAAGTCCCTTGACCACTGGGGCATCATGGCCCATAAAATATATTATAAAATATATAAATTATAATATTAAAAAATTATGATTTATTTTTAAAAGAAAAACGAAACGTGACATTATGTTGAGCTGCAATATATTTGTTAATTTATGGTATTAAATTAATTTATTAATTTAATACCATACCATAGAATAATTTGTTACCATAGAATAATTTGTTAATTTATTAATTAATGGTATTAAACCGGATGAATGAATGTTACATGACCGGATGAGCCAGATACATAAGCCAGATGAATAAATGAACTTTACAGCATAAATGAAATTTTGAATGCGAAAAATTGGATGAGAAAATGATGTAAATTTGCTTAGAAAAATTAACATCAATTTAATATTTATATTTGTACTTCGATTATAATTAACAATATATGCATGTTTCTATACATTTTAAAGTTTCCAGATTTATTCTGAAAATTTAACGTTGTTAAGAGATACGTGGTTATCTTTTTTTTTTTTTTTTTTTTTTTCCAAATCGTAATCCGAGTTTTATATACAAGGTATTTTGAAATCAACACCCTAATTAAATATTCTGGATAACCTTGTAAGAAATAATAGGAGATGCGAACATTGGGGATCGAAATTGAGATTTAAAAAAAAAAAAAAACTTCGTCACACCATGATGAATTAGTATTTAGGAAAGTAGGATGAAAAACTTAAAAAATTTAATTGCTGAATGAAACTTGAGAAAGTGTTTGTACCAATCACCTTCTCTCTGTCTCAAACAGGATTTGTTGTGGCGTATGTCCTTAAAGCATATGTGTTTTTAATTTTATATTTAGCAAAAATTTCAAAATTTTTATTTTTTAAAGATGGGGATTACAAACTGTTACTACTTTTACCCTTTATAAAGAGTATGATAGCAGGCAATACTTTAATTTGAACAAAAAAATATGTAAAAAAAATGTTATTTTTTAGAAGGAATTTTTATTTTAAATCCCTATTACCTCTTTTATATTTAATTTATGCATAAAACGGTTATTGATATGTTGTTAAGTAAAGAAAAAAGAAAACACATTATTATTTCCAGAAGTAATTATTTCTGTACTTCAAAAAAAGTGAAAAAACCAATATATATATATATATATATATATATATATATATATATATATATATATATATATATATATATATATATATATATATATATATATATATATATATATATATATATATATATATATATATATATATATATATATATGGAGAGAGAGAGAGATGTTTTATAAATGTATTTAAGGAAAAATCATGTTTCTGCACAATTGTGGAGTACGACAGCAACAGAAGAGCATAGTAAATTCATCCAATACGTAAAAGATGCGTCCAGAACACAGAATGGATGTTTCTCCTCTTCCTCCAAAAGAAATCACGTGACTCACCCAAAACAACACCTCGTAAATCGAGTCTGGTGTACACAAAGGGAGTTTCGAAAGGGGAAGTTAGTTTTAAAAGAGGAAAATTTGACATTTTGGCACAATTACCTCTCTTAAAATTACGAATCGGTTTTTTTTTTTTTTTTTTTTTTTTCGTATTAGATTAAGAAAAATAAATCCAATCTCCAATCTAAAAAATAAATAAATAATCATTTTATAGTAATCTTGGCATGCATAAATTAATAAGAAATTAAACGAAATAAAATAGACAAACCAAAACCACACATTAGCTTTTCATCGAATAGAAAAAACTGTCCTAAAATTTATTAACAAATTACTGAGACAATTGCACCCGAATATCAAATTTTACCAATAAACTTATTAAAAACAGCTACATTCAATATGGACGATGGTGCTTAGTGGTTTACCTAGTGCAAAACTTGATAACAAAAGTTATTATCTGGATATATTTTATGGTATTAAAGGCTTGTTTTTCGCCTAAAGCCGTCGGTTTGAAATAAATTTTAAACTACTTTCAAATCCACGTGCAGAAAATGTTGTGTATTTTCTGCATTGTTGTACAGTGCTAAGTTTTTCTATCTCCTTTATGCCCTATGTATGTGTACTAAGTTCACATACATTTCGATCCAGAATTCAGGTTTTTAGAGATTTAACAACAAAAATATAAAAAATTAATCACTAACTTATATAAAATAAAAATTTTATATAATATTTTAATGTTTCCTTGAATATTAAAATTTTAATTAATATGAGTAAAAAATACTCATATTAATTTAAATTTTAATATTCAAGGAAACATTAAAATATTATATAAAATTTTTATTTTTATTTACATTTAAAGAATTTGAAAAAAATTCAAAACTTTTAGTTTATCGTAACATTATTCCCCAACTCATCTCCTCAAATCATACTGCAACATAACCTTAAACAATTAATTTATTTTCTATATCATTACGGCATCTAATTGAATAGATATTACTATATAATCAAAAAACCTTAACTAAATCTAAAAATTTTTTATTTCATATTAAATTATTGGAAGAAAATTTTGCTTTTTAATTGTTATGATTATAAAAATTTTCACCTAAGCAAATTGATGCAATTAATTGAAAAGTATCATTTTTTATATTTAAAAACAAGAGAACTTAAAAAAAATTGGCAAATAAAATACATTTATTTATTTTTTTAAATTAAAGTTGATAAATTTTTAAGAATATATTTTAGAGTAAAATTTAAGAATTTTATTAATTTTTTTTAAATGCAAACAAATTAGAACAGCTGAAACCGATTGGACGTAAAATAAAATTGCATGCGTTTAAAGACAGGAAAAACTATAGCACAAAAGAACAAATCAAAATTTAACATTTTATTTTTTACATTCATATTTCCCCGAACTTTAATCGATTTGAAAATTTTCAATCAAGAGGAAAGAAATTGAAATTGAATGGAAGCTGAAATGATGCAAAGAGAAAAATTCCAATTTTCTACATCCCTCTTTTAAAAATGGCGAATGATTCGTAATGATTTTGCTCGAACGAAAAGACGACCGCAAAACGACCTTGCACAAGTGAAATTATACGAATGTAGTAGCAAGCGGCCTCAAAAAAAAATCGATAGAGATTCGTCGTTGTTTGAATTTCGCTAAAAGCGCAGGCGAGCGATGTGTCAGATGCGGTGGATGCCAATCTGCATACGTAAGCGGATGACGTCACCGCTCGGTCGTCTAGCTCATGCGCTTGTGGAGAGAAAGAACAGCGGAATCGGTTTTTGCTATTCGTTCATTTCGTCGATTGCCGAGGTCCTCGCGCGTGCGCATATTGTGATTTGTTCATTCTTTCTCTTAAGGTTATTCTGATAATGCGTTTTCCGAAACAGTTTTCGAAAAATGTAAAGAAATTAAATTTTTCTGCGTGGCGGAGTAAGCAGAAAAATTACAGAGCCCTAAAATTAATGATTTAGCTGGAGAAACAACTTTTGTTCGCTTTCTCTAATTTGTATGCAGAAAAATGTTCAAGAATAGAAAATTAAAATTATTTAACAACGACGCATTAATTAAAACAATTTTAAAAGCATTATCTTTTTATCGCAATTTTTTTCCACCTCTAGTTTTATTGATTAATTTTGTGCTAAACCATGTTACAGGAATTATTTTTCATAAGGGATAGAACAAACAAAACTTTAAAGCAAAAATAACTAATGAATGAGTTTATTAAAACTTGATGACGGAAACTAATTATAGCTTATTAAATTTAACCTCTTCAAACACGTTGAAATTTTCTAATTTTAAATTCGCACTTTATTTTGCTAAAAACAGTAATATTTTACTATTTACAAAGTTTTAATAGTATAGTAAATTTTAATTTGGAAAGGAAGGTTAGTAAGTGTCTATTAATGTAAACTAAAAACCAAAAACATATAAATTATTTCAATTTTTTTTTCTTTAAGTAGAAAAAAATATAAATCAACTTTACTAAAAGAACTTGATATAAGTTATCCAATTTCCATTATTTTTATATATCTAGTAAAAAATTGTTTTAATAATAATACAAATTATTTATACTAACAATTAAATATAATGTAATGAAAATGTGATTTTCTTCCGACACTATGTTGAATATCTTAGTAGTATTAAAGAATTCGAAAACTTACTAAGGAACTACTTCTATCTAAAATTGTAAAGTTTTCATGAACTATATCTAAACAATCAATTGGAGTTATTTTAAACAGCCTAGAAATTGTTTATAATGTGATTGATTAATTTATGAATAATAATTTCATTTCTTTTTAAACTTTATGTCTTATTGTTTCCTTTTAAATAAAGCAATAATATTCATTTTAGAATTGCTTTGTTAAAACAATAATAATATTAATTACAATTGTGTTTCACCACAATGCTGAAAGTGATTCTGATCTGATAACACATTTGTAGGTGTTAGAGCAAAATAATGGATTGTTTAAATATTGCGTAAACACATATGGGTTACCATTGAATTAAAAAAATATTTAAATATTATTGTTTAGGGAGGAGTATGAGCAATATTTTCACATGAGGCATAAAAACTTTGTAAATTGAAAGAATTATTAAATCGGAAAAATTTTTATTTTGAAAAATAATAAACCTGGCGTAAGCACGCTATTACGCTTTTTATAATTTGCTTATCCTGGCTGAAGAAAAGGAAAGGAGTCTAAAATCACAAAAAATATTTTTACGCAGCAGTTTCTTTGTTTATTTTTTCATTCCAAATACAATCGGAAAATACATTCAACCTCCCATGAAAATAAAGAATAAGTTTTAACTGAAAAAAAAAATTCATACCTTTGTATTTTTAGATAGTTTCAATGTACTATATTTCGAATTACGATTTCTTAAGTAAGGACAAAAATAATCATAGTTTAACCTTTTAAAATGGCTGTTTAATCTTAAAAGAGATCAATATTTCTGAAATGTGTAGTTTCATTAAAGAATTTATGCGTTTTTTTTTTTTTTTTTTTTTTTTTTTTTTTTTTTTTCTAAACAAAACTACTAATTTTTAAAACTAATCTTCCTTATTTTTTCGTAATGTGATCTATATCTTTTAATACTTAATTTCTGGCACAATAATTTGAAAGTAATTTTATTTGAATTACACCCAGAGAAAAATTACTTCAATGTTACACAAATAAATTGGTACCTTACACCAAAATGCGATGCAAATTTCCTTCTACCATAATAAATTGTTAAATGTACCGCTCTTTCTGTGAAGTTGGAATCCTTTGCGTAGTAAAGTTAAGAAGTATATAGTATAACTGAGCACCGTAAAGTTTCAACAGTATTTATTACATAAAACGAGTTTTTTTTTTTTTTTTTTTTTCTTAAATATGTGAAATTAAAAATATAGATTTTAATTTTTTTTTATTAAAAAATATATGGAATTTTTCTGTTTTAACATTAAAGGAAATCAGTCTTAAAACTCTATTAGTCGAAAATCATTAAGCAAATACGTTATCTAATAAAACTTCGGCCTATCTTAAACTGTTAAAAAGTAGCTATGCTGTGATACTCTTTATTGAAGTCCTGAAACTTCTATAAACAAGCTATCCCGCCAACTCTGAGCACGTGTGATGTTTCTTGGCATCTCGCCAACATATCTCGCGGAGAACTACTGGATTGAAACAATTTATCCCGCGCCTCCCGTAGTCTAGATACAAGGTAGCGAGTTCTGTATACTTCTCCATTCAGTGAGGGATGGTTTTATTCTCTTTGTAACAATGTCGTCGATGGTTCGATTGTGACGTTTATGAATCTCAAGGAAAATTCATGAATTTGGCTCTCTTTTTGGCTCACCCAGAGGAGAAAAATTAGATTGATGATCATTACCGAATGCAGGGTGAACTTGAGAGATAAATCATTTAAGCAAGATGAGGATCTAATCGGAATGGAAATTCCTCCCCAGGAAATTCGGCGTTCACTCCCTAGGTGGCGTTTGTCTAATATGCATATCGATTTGCCTGCGGTGCATCGAACTCTAGAGGAGAAGCCTTCTTTTAGGAGAAAGGGATTTCGGAATTGTTCTTGAACTTGAGAGAAAATGTAGAACGTTTAAAAGAAAAGTGAAAGCTGTTTGAAAGCGATCAAGTTGCTTTGCGTTTTTAAACAAAAAGATTTTCGGTGCTTCGAGCAATTTTGTTTTTTTTGTTAAGTTGCATTGTGAATTAAGCTTAATGAAAGGGAATGCATCCATGCATTCAGCAAAGTGAGGAATTAATTGAGACTTTTTAAAAAGTTCGTTCGCAATTAAAATAAAGAGTGAAATCATTATTTCTGTTATAATAAGAAAAGTTTGAAAAAGAAATAATTATTTTAAACGTAATTTGTTATTTTCGTTTGAAAATTTTTGTACAGAATTTTAAGCATGATTAATAAGTCATTAGGTAATAACTATAAATTTAATTATAACTTTCGTACACTTGCTTTTTTTTATGCATGTAAATAGTTATAAAATAATTTTTGGAATTTAAGGTAACTAAAAAAGTAGAGAAATAGAATTTTTTCTTATATTTTAACTCTTATACTGCATAAAAATATTAATATTAAAAGTGTACACAAATAAACATTTAGTAATTTTTATTTATTTTTAGAGTCATATTGATAATTTATTAATATGAAATTTTTAATGTATTTAAAAAATATAAAAATTCTTAAACTAAACGAGTAAATTAAGTCGAATAATTTTTAAATCATATTAAGTACAATTCTATTATTTAAAGACTCTTTGAAGAATATCGATAGTTTCCTTATTTTTGTGCAAACTTTTCAGATTATATTAAAAGTTTGAGAATAATGAGAGTTAAAAAATTTTCTCACCATAATTGAATATTTTTTCATTTTTATGATGTTAGTCAAAATAAGTACTTTTCACTACAAGATACTTAAAACAAAAACTGTATTTTTATTAAATTTTATATTTTTGAAGATGCTTAAACATTTTTTCATAAAATGACTATTGGACAGATTTTCCAAGAAAGCAACTAAACAGGAATACTGGCCTTGTGAAAACTACCTGTCTTCTCCGAAAGCGACCATTCTGTCATTTCATTAAAGAGCTTAGTAGGAACAGATACTAAAAAAATATTTTCTTGAAAAGAGGTGAAGGTTTTGATTCGAAAACATATTATGATCATTTGCAAGCATAGAATTTAACTTTTTACTCTCAGCTCATTAAAAAAGCTGGTTTAAATGGAAAAATTCATTTCGCAGAAAGCTTTCTGTTGATGCAATATTTTCTAAAATCTATGGTCCCAAACCTAAAGTCTCAAAACTTTGCTTAAAAGCTCTTACTTATTTGAACTTTTTACAATGCTTTAAAATTTAAAAAATGTAGGAGAAAGTAAGAAAATTTTATTATTCCAGATAGTAAAAATTTAGCTCGGGCAAAATTATTTTTTAAACTATCATCCGCTCAAATTTAAAACATTTATTCTCTTTAATCGAACGATTACTAATAAAAAAAGGCAATTGTGAATGGGAAGTAAAACTTAGAGAACAATGATTTTAACATATCCATGCATTCTAAGTTTTTTATTTATTAATTTATTTATTTAGTTATTTGTTTATTTTAACTTTAGAAATACGGATGGGATCATGCTGGTCCCTCTTCTTTTTCTTTTTATATTTATTTATTTATTTATTTTTTGCTGATTTATCATGAAAAAAAATAGCTGACTGAAAGTGTTGAGCATTTCTGACTTTTTTATAATTTTATTCAATTTAAGTGCTTAAACTAATCATTCAAGTGTTAACCTATTAGGAACTCATATCTAGAATCTTATATCTAGAATTTTAAATGTAGAATGACGGGAGGGACCAGAGTGTTCCCTCGAACAATTTGGTTGGCATCCCATTATCCCAAATAGATTTGGGTATAAAATACCCTTTGGTAAGTATAAGTTACCCCACTTTTCTTAAAAAAACAGGAGTATTTCAACATATCTATATTTATCGAGAAAAGGAAACTCAATTATCCAAGAAACTAACATATAATTAAAAGTTAGTATTCAGTTTAATCAAAGATTATTGCTAACCAAATCGAAAAAAAAAAATACCATAGAATTTTGATAATCAAGATTCGGATGCTTTTTTTACTAAATCAATAGGCCCCTTTCAGACTGACTAGGTATACAGTTTTTCCACCTTTAATGGCAAGACTTATTCTTAAAATATTTTAATTTTTTTTAAACTTAGAGATAAATATAAGTAATTTAAAACAGTATCTTTCATCGAATATTTCGACAACAAATTAACACATGAAAATAAATAATTAGTTCAGATATTCTGACCAAATTTTACAACTTGCCAAAAGTAAGCAAATGTAAGAATTTTTTTAAAAAGAAACAATTAGAAACTTTTAACAGCAATAATAATCGCATCGTCTGCTTTTTGATCTAAAAGTTCACGGTACATACTTACATAATACAATTATAAATTTTTCCTTAATTCCCAAGTATATTTCATGTGAAGATTAATTCAGGTTCAAATTAAAATCTCGTAATATTTAAGAAGAAGTCGGCTGTATTTCGTATTTAGAAGAAGTCCTATTAAGTCTAAATTAAAAGGATTAATTTTTAGTCCTTTAGGATTATACTGAAAAGACTTTCAAAAAAAAAAAAAAATTTTTTTTGTCTGTTAGTTTGTTGAAATTCTTTTCTCTTTTAAAATGCTTTACATTTGATTTCTTTTTCGAATTTGGAAAAGCTCAGATTTTTTAAAATATCGAATTTAGGAAAAGTTCTCAAAACTTGACTTTTTAAAAGAAAAAAAAACAATAACAAAAAATGCAACAACAAAAACTTCTAAAAAGAAAAAAGAAATGAAAGAGGAAAATGCGTAGAAATGTATTTCAAAATAAGAAGAACAAAAAAAAAGTGGATTACGTAAAGCAAATGTTATTAAAACATATGTTATAAAAATGCTATTAAATTATGCGAAAATTTTTTAAGTTGAGATACGAAAATCATCCAAATGACCAAACGACTAATCTGAATGAAGGAATACGAAATTCAAGTTTTGTCGTACAAACATTCAACATATTTTTTTAAAAGAATTATTTTGAAATTCTTTGTGCCTTATTGAAGAATCATTTTAAAAAAGTAATAGAATATGAGTATATATACATAAATTATAACTGTCATTCATGTATAGAATTTATTTTCTTAACCAAAAAAACAATAGATTACCTAAAAGGAAATTTTTAAGAGATATTTTATGATTTATCTTTTTTTAAGAAATTGAAAAGTTTAATTAATTCATATTTCAATAAACGAAAGAACAAAAAAATCATGCAAGTGATCTGTGTGCAACGCATATATTCAAATAAATGTATTTATAAAACATTTTTTAAACTACGGATGAATTTATTCCTGCTGGAAAAACTTTAAAATCGAAAGATTTTTAGTTTTCACCATTTAAAATAAAACTATCGTCTACAGAGTAAATTAAAAATATTTATTACTTTAAATTTTGTCAAATGTCAACTTTGTTACATGACTTCTTTATTTTTTTCTATAAGATGTACAAAGCTAGTGATAAAAGTTATTCTGATAAATCTAATACTTTTGATATAAAATCTTTAATATTCATGATTTCAGAAGTCGAGAAAAATAACAATACGTATATCATCTTAATAAGGTATACAAACAATTTAAAATTGAGGATAAATAGTTTTAAAAGCCGCTATATAAAAAAGAAGAAGAAGAAGAAAAAGAAACAAGAATGATTTTGAAATCCAAATAAGTAATTTAATCTAAAAATTAAAGTGGCATTGCTTGAAGCAAGGCTATGTTTTGAAACAAATTGTGCATCGATAAAATACCATTCTAAATCTTATTGATGATTGTTCAATTTGGCAGTTTAAACACTAAAAATTAAAAATATGGTATTTATGTATTTTTTTAACGAAAAAATATATATATATATATTGCTCTTTAAAAATTTCAAACCTGACATAAATTACTGAGGTTATTTAAATAAAGTTTTTTAATTATTCAATATTTCCAAAAATTGTCACTATTAAGTTGTCTATTAGTGGAGAGAAAAGACATTTATGAAATATTATTCTAAATCTATATTACTAATGGGATATTTCATTGGATGACAGTTCAGTTCCCCTCTAGGTTTTAAAATAAAATGCGAAAAAATGTGCAAATATTGTTTTGATATATAAGTGTATTGTTTTTTCGAAACTTCGAGCATTAAGTATATAATAAGCAGTTTATAAAATTTTATTTTATACACATCGTTGAACATCCTACCCATTTTCGGGTATACGACTAGCAACATTCGACTTTATGGCCTTGTAATTGCAATCCAACCCAGAAAACAAGGGAACTCTTGAATAAGAAGTTTTGAAAAAAAGACGTTTCTCACATTTTCATTACGCTGAGAGGAAACCCGAAAAAACCTTCCTCGGTTGGCTTGCTGGCAAGGGGATTCTAACCAATGATCCAATCTACCACTGTGTCGTGAGAACAGCTTATTGGTCAGCCCCCCGCCGGGATTTGAACCTGAGTCACCTCATTGGAAGGCGAGCGTTCTATTCCGTAAGACAACACAGCTCATGGTTATATGATTGAAATGTAAATCAGTTTTTAAACAATTCAATATTGGTGATATATTGGACGTAAAAATATCCTCAACGGTAGACGAATCATGGGTTAGAGTCCCCTTGTCGTCAAACTAAACATGGGAGGTTTCATGATTTGTCTCACTATGTAACGCAAATGCGAGTTAGTTCCATCAGAAAGTCCTGCACAAGGGCAAATTTCTCCCACTAGTTGAACCAGAAGTTCCCTTGTCTACTGGATTGGGGTCAAAACTACAGCAATACGGAGTTGCACATCAGTAGCTGTAAACCCAAATTTTTGTCGACTGTTCAACAGCGGTTATAAAATAGTGTCATTAATAAATCATCCAGCACTAGAAGCATATTTAGAAGCTTGTACTGCTCAGTTATTCTAAGAATAATGCATAATTAAAAATTTAATACAAATTCTTTTATTGCAAATTTTTCACAAGTTTAAATTTACATTAAATTCTATTTAAAAAATGCATTCCTATATAATTATTAATTGATTATTTTAATAAATAGTCCTTTAATTGTACATTTATGTATTTTTCTGTATTTCCTTTAATTTAAAAGATGAGATAACGTGTTTCTTTCGAGGGAATTCCTTTTTTTTCAAAAACTAAATAAAGTAATTAAGCAGTTTTATATTCTTAACTCTTCGACCATAACTGAACATAATTTGAACCTTAAAGAGTACAACTCAAGAATACAACCAGTTTACTTTTTCACACAGAAAATCGGCTTCCCCTATGTTATTTATAGGAGAAACTGTGCTTATATTTTAATTCTCCAAATGTCTTTCATTAGTAAAACGTGTGCATTTGTACGGCAAGTTGCATAAATACAATATAAATTTTGTTACAACCCCTTAGTACTTTCTTGCATAAAAAATTCGTCACTTCCCCATATTATACAGATCAATTTTTAATGGAGAAAATGTGCTTCAGATTTATTCATCAAAAATTTTTACATTTATAAAATGTACAATCTCATCGTTTCTTTAAATAATATGCAGTGTATCTGCTCTTGTGATGCAGTTTAAGACATCCGAAAATTCTATGTGCACGAAAAAACAAGTAAAATTATTTTAGAAATATTCTTGACTAAAGCATCAAAACAAAATTTATCACACTGAGTTAAAATAGAAAGAAAAAAAGAAAGAAAGAAAAATCTTTGGAATTACTCCATTTCTCTCCGAAAGTTTCCTTCTAAATCGTCAAGTCTCACTTAACGTATCCCACGATCCTTCCGCGGTTACGGCGATAAATGCCGGGGCGCAGCGGGAAAGGGCGTCAAAGACGAGTGAACTATCTCCGCCCCGGGCAGGGAACTAGTTGTCACAGGTCAATTAAGGTGGTGACGGAAGTGTTAGTAGAGAGAAGATGAGGGGAAAGGGGACAAAGGGTGGAATGGATACCCTTTTCTCTTGGAGCAGTAATTAAGGATATTCTAGGACTAAAACATCGTTTTGTTGAAAGGGGGCTGTCGCCCAACAATAAGCTTTCGTAACGTCTCACAGCTTGATATCTCTCCGGTCGGGACTATTAAATAAATTAGAAAGAAAATGCCCTCATTTCGGAAACATTTTTTCTTGGGAAAGACTTTTCTTTAGAATCACTAAAGAAAGGCTTTCATTTCTTTAATATTCATTTTTAAGTGCCATTTGCATTTGAGTAAGACTTAAGAATGCGTATTACTGGGTTAATATGTTTCCTGACTTAGTATGCAGACAACAATTTATAAGAAATTGATTTTGAGTAGTCATTTATATTTATGCATTCATTCGTAACTTCACATTGTAATTTCTATAAACAAAATATATTTATGCATACAACGGGATTTTACATTTTACTCTTTGCAAGCAAACATATTAGGATTTAATGGCCAATATGGATATTTTATTTATATGTCGCACTTTGTTAGATAGAAGAGCAAAATTTTTTCAGACTCATTGTAAAAATGTATTTTGTTTATCACCGTAGATAAACAAAGTACTCTTGTTTATAAAATAAATTTACTTAATTTTAAAACGTTGTAAATGTTGAAGAAATAAAAAAGAAATATTACATAATTGAAACCATGCATTTTAATTGCAATGTAAAAATGGTAAACTACGACAGTTTCAATGTATTGTAGTTTTTAGCATGGTGGTAATGGGCCTGGTGGGAACGGCTGCAACTGAGGCTCATGCATTAAGCAATATATGTGTGTATGTATGTATATATATATATATATATATATATATATATATATATATATATATATATATATATATATATATATATATATAACGTCGTTGCCGAGTGGAAGGATTAAAACAGGTCTCGGGCAGGGAAGGAGGGTACAAAATTTATTTATTAATTATTAGTCAGAGCAGTCATGAGAGTGAGTACGAGACGTTGCGCTCCTCGGTTATATGTTAGGAAAAATCTTGCAAAGTAAATCCGTAAAATGTTTCAATTTAGGGAAAGAGGGAAATCTTAGAAATTACTATTGGCTAATTAAATAGATCATGCGATTCCCACGAAGCTTAAAGGGAGAAATGTCTTTATTTAAATTTATGCATAGTTGGGCCAAAAATAGATTTAGAAACAGGATGTGGCTTTTTAAAAGTATGATAAAGTGTTTAGATTTGAAATTAATTAGTGATAAATTAGGAGTTGTTTTATAACGAAGAAACTAACATAAAAAGATTAATAGAAGCTTTTTATGTTACATATATATATATATTCAAAGCCATAGAAATTAGCGCTTACCCAGAAAGAGTTGTCAGAATAAAAAGAAACTGCGTACGCTAGTACAACGTTGAAATAAGTAAGTAATTAAAAAATCAAAGTAAAATTATCATTAGTTGCCAGAAAAATACAAATGAGTAGAGGTTTTATTACCCTCCTCGGGGTCCTCCCCTAGCGTGAATGCAGGATGCAATACGGTCAATCCTTGAGGCATACAAGCTACTTCGCCATCTCGTCCGAACGCTGCTGTAAAAACACCAATAAATAGACTAAACTCGGAGGCTGTCCAACTTGCTGCCCCAAGTGGTCTTAGATATGTTCGTTCGGTGACAAGTCGAGGATCAAACAGGCCAGGAAAGGGTGGTAATGTGTTTGAGTTATTCATGTGACACTCTGGCTACGCGTGATCGAGCATTACCTTGTTGAAAATTTGCTCCTGACAGCCCTGCCATAAGAGACAACACATATAGCTAAAGGATGTTACGAACGTACCACCAAGATTCCACGGTGCCATGCATCAATATTAGGAGTGAGTTTGTGTTGTACCTAATGGTACTCCATACCCCCACACCAGCTGTAGAAATGGTATGCTGCTGTACAGCGTAAGCAGGATTGAATTTTTCACTACGACGTCCACACTCGTACACGATTGTCATCTCTGCTCGCATTAGATTTGGATTCCTCACTGAAGACAAACTGATTCCATTCAGTCGCATTCACTTAAATCCCATCAAGAGCGACAAGAACCCAAACGGAAGCCACGTTGGACGAGTGTCAATCCTGCCTACGTTTTACAGCAGCATGGCACTTCTGCAGCTAGTATGATAGTATGAGATGCCAACACATACATGATCACCCATAATATTGCTCCATGGAGTCATGGCGGGAGAGCGGTTCATTCGTAACATCTTACATCTATATGTGTTCCACACATGGTAGGGCAATCAGGAACCAACAAGACACTGCTCGACCATATACAGCAACGTTGGCACGTGAATGCCTCTGTTACATTATCACCCTTTCCAGGCTTGTTCGATCTCCAGCTTTGTCACCGAACGAGCATCTTTTGGGAAAGCAAGTTGGTCGACCCCCAAGTTAAGTTTATTTAGCGATATTTTTACAGTATCTACGGGACGAGATGCTGTTTGACATCATAAGGGACTCGACATTAATGCCCTAACGTATTGCATCCTGCATTCGCGCTAGAGGTGGTCCAAGAGGGTACTAAAATCTCAATTCGTTTACATTATTTCCTGCTATATCAGATCTGATAATTTTACTTTGATTTTTAATTACGTTTTATAACAACGTTATACTTGTGTATGTAAAATTTCGTTTTATTCTGATAACTTTTTCTAGGTGCATTAGTTTTAATGGCGATGAGTGTATATATGTTGTGCTATTCCGGGTTGGGTATCGAAAATGGAGTAAATTTTAAAAAAAAGTTAATTTGAATTCTGAATGACAAAAATAATTACATTATATAAAAAAACAACACTTGTCTTTAAAAGGAAAAAATGGCCGAATTAATAAAGCTGGCGTACAGTGGTACAATGCGGTTACCACAACAACCCATTAAATTTTACAGAGAAATTTTAAACCAAAAACCACAGAGATCACCATGAAGGCTGAGAAGTGGAGACACACCTTTTATGTAGCTGATGGAAAAAAGGTCACCTTGTCAAATCTAAAAAAAAGCTCACCAAGAAAAAGGAGTTACTTTTGATGATGAATAACGTTCGTTTATTTTGTTTTGTTGGCGACATCAGGAAATAATCATAGGCGATGCATCAGAGGGAGAGTGTGGCAGCCCGGAGTGATCAGACTGACCCCAAAAAAACACGCCGGAATGGATGAGATAGCGGATTGTGGCCAGAGACATCAGAGCGGGGTTATTGGTATTGAAACGTCTTTAACTTAGGGCAGCAACTGGTCATCATAGTTGTAGAGAAGATAAATCTTGGCTCAGAAAATCATTTAGCACGTATGGCGGCAGAATATATTGCCATGAGAGAAAATCATCTTATCCAAAAAATCATGTACCAAGTATGGCGGCAGAAGACCACGCCATCTCGAAATTCCGACCTCGGGGGAGAGGAGGGAGAAAAATGAAATCCCCGTTAGGCGGAGAGACGTAAAATGTTTGATGACTAGAACTCGAATGCTCTCGATCTCTCTTAGCGCGCGAAATTTATACTCACTGTAAAAAGTCGAAGTTAAATTACTTAAAAATTTGCAAGTTAAAGTTGAATTTCCTACAATTACTGAGTTGAGGAGTTACACTTAACGTTTACAAAAGGGTTCTCAATTGAAAGTGAAGAAACAAGATGCAGATTACTTTGCACTGGCGTGGAGATGAAAGGGGCCGACAAGCAGGTGCTCAAGAATTCTAGCAAAAGGGAGGGGTCAAAAGAATGGAAAAGGAATTTTATGGGGAGAGTGTCACAATTGCCTAAAGCAATAAGGGGAGAGAGGAAACGGATGAAGAGCTAAGGATTTGTATCAGAAATTAACAAAAAATTAAGATTATGTAGCTGAATGTCATAATCCTAATGTTATGTATGTTAAAAACATGAAATTTAATTGAAAATTGTGACTCAATGTCACATATGTATATAGTCAAACATTTTAAAACGCAGTTTTATTGAAATTTCAGAAAAATTTCTTTAACATGAGCAAATTTTTGAAACGTCATGCTGAACGGACTCCGTTCGAAACGAATAGAAAAATCATTATCACTTAAACAATGAGATATATATTTAATATGAAGCAAAAAATAAAACGCCTTGTAATTTAACTTGTCGTCATCAGGTTTATCAAATGCAAATGCTCAAATGCAACGCAAGCTTTACGCAAACACATATACTTGAAGGAATACAATACAACTCATAATAAAATTACCAGAAATACTATTATGAGGAGCAAGAGATAAAAAGATTTAATTACAATAACAAAATATGTGAATATATCACAATAAAATATAAGCAATCTTTAAAATGTATACGATTGCTTTCATCAAAAAATATTTTAATGTATTAAAAAGAACATGTGATGTTTTGAGCTAAAGATTCATTTAATGGAGCTTTTTTCGTATAGTTTACCAATTTTTCACATGATATGCAATGTTAAAAATATGGCATATTAAGTCACTTTGGCATATTAAGTCACATAATAATAATAGTAGAGCCTTGGCGGTTCAAGGGATAGAGCGCTCGCCATCCAATGAGATGAGACGGATTCGAATCCCAGCGATGGCTAGTTGATACGAATTCTGCCCCCAGCTGACACAGACCACAGTTCTGACGCAAAATATTCTCAGGGATAGATGGATAATGGTTTAGGGTTATTCAAGAGTGGGTCTGCTGTTCAACGACGGTTATAAAATAAATAATGATGGTAATAATACTATAATTTACGAGAATTTTCTAAATATTTAATGGCTAATTTTATTATATCCCTTCTAAGGAACATGTGATGATAGTTTATTAATTTAAACTTTCTACGCTGCTTGATTATTTTATTAAATAACGTTTTTTACGTGATTTAGATTAATTAAATCGGTTTTTAATTTAAAAAAATGTCTCAGATAAGTTTATAAATTGCATAATACTTGAACGCTTATTATATTATAATTTTTATAGAGAATAGGTAGAGTTTTCCCGGCTTTAATTTTTAAAAACAACGGTTTTCATATTTGCGAGAAAGTGCAACTCAGATTCACAATAACATAAAAAATCATTTTCCTTAAAAAAATTTTTTTCCACGTATCATTATGCAGCAGGGCATTAATACTTTTGATTTGCATTCTTTATAATAGTTTCCATCTGCTTTTGATAACAATTTTAAATTTTACTCATCATAGATGATAATTAAAGTAAAATGCATTTGCTGTGATTAAAAGAGGATTTATAAATTATATATTCAAATTTAATTTGGTAGGTCTAAATTAATATTAAATATCCCAAAAGGAACATAATCCATCTTTATCTTAAGCAGTGATGCTCAATTAATTAAATATAGGTGGCATTTTCTGTATCACAACCTTTCTATTAAAATAATAACAGGAAAAGCAAGCTCTTCAGAGACATGAAAAATTTCTTTTGAATGAATCCAATTTCTCTCCAAGCGAAATATTTTTATTTTCATACCAGCAAACATTTCATAATCCCCCCTTCGTGGGGCGCCACGACAATTTCCCTCAAGCACACTTGTTGTGCAATGATCGTTTATAGGGGAAGGGGTCCTATTCTGTCTAATTGACCCTCCTTAGGAGGGTATTTGCATCAAACAGACCGCTAATTGGACCCCTTGCAGGAAAGAGGAACTCAGTGAGCTTTGTTTCGAGCCGTTCTTAACGCATAGTTACACAAGTACGAAAACCTCTCTCCTTTGGGTAAATGTTGAAGCTATTTGAGAGCGTAAATCGGGGAATTCAAATTTCAACAACTCTGTCAAGCACAAAATGTCTTGAATAAACATTTTCTTTCTCTTTTATGCAATTTCTGTTTCTCTTTACATTTAAAAACAGGAAAAGGGTTTATAAATATATCTTAACACATTAGTAAGCATCAATATTTTTTTTAATTGTTTGAGTATACCGTTTTACGAAATGTTTGCTATTTAAATTATTTATAAATTAAATCATTAAAAACACAATTGCGAATAAGGATAAAAATAGGCGACAAATAACTCGTATTTTGCTTCCTTCTCCCATCGCATAAAAGAATTGAATAATTCATTGATAGGACGGCAAAGTGGCGTATAAGTGGAAAAGTTCATTTAAAAGGGAAACAAAATTGCCCGAAGCAAATGGGAGAGTAAATTTATTTTCATATAAAAAATGAACGTAAGCTTAAGAAAGCAATTTTATTCTTTAATATCTAAGAGTATTTTTAAAATACAATTTACTCCTTCATGAAACATTTTATTTTTCTAGTATTGTAATTCTTTTATAAAAATAATCATTCTAAAAATATCACTTGTAATTGAATTTTTAAATATTTAATACAATAAAAATATTTTTAAATAAAATCGGACTATGAAATATCAAATTTTGTAATCTTTTCAACATGTAATCCATGCATTTTTATAACTACTGTTATATTTAATTATTACATGTTTCAAAATTATTTTCCTTACTATGATTATAATTTAACTATCTACTAAGGTAAAGTGTTGCTACATCGAATGAATTTAGACAAAAGAATTTATAAATTTGCATTTGTTGTAAATTTTGCAGGAGTTCTTAAAAACTTTTTTTATAAATAGCAATTAAATTAACGACACACAAATACACTGATATTAACAGCTGCAAGTTGTATTTAATTTTAGAAAACTGTTTTATATTCAGTTTGCAACAATTTGATATAGTGACACCTTGTATTATTTCTATCTTTATATTAATTTAATGAGATGTAAATTAGATTTGTCGCAAAAAAAGTTTTAAATAAAACATAGGCATATTTCATCTTTTAATTATTTATTTATTTGTGTTGAGTAAAGTATATAAATGATGGTTACTACCTTGTGGAAGGTAAATGAGAGATTCAGAAATACAAATAATTCAAATTAACTTAAAAATCGTGTTTTTTTTTTGTTTTTTTTCCTTCTTTAAATTGGAATATTGAATACATAACTTTAAGTAAAATTTCTAACGAAAATGTCTTTCAGGTAAAAAAAGAGTATTTTTTTCTGTAATATATTATTTTATGAATGCGTTAACGCAAGCTTTAGATATGTTTCCAACGATCCCTTTACTTTTTACTCAATTTTTAAAAGGATAGTAAAATGTTTTTGATGAAAAAAGATAAAATAATATCAGTGTTATGCGAGTTTATTGAAAAACCCACTGTTGAATCATATGCTCGCAACATAGGAAAATCGTCTAAGATCGGAACACGTGGTGTCTGTTTCCCCAACACGTACGATGTTTGAACAAAACATATTAAGTCAAAGAATATTGTAAAAGCAAATCTAATAAATATGAATAGAGCCTCGCAAAACAAAAAATGCACTTCTTTTGTCTAAACTGCTTAGATAAGTTTAAAAGAAATTCGTCGCGCATTATGATCTATTACTCAATTCGGAAAAAAAAATTCTGGTAAATTACCGTACTGTATGGTAATGCCATTTTTGGTAAAATAATAATTATGGTTAATGAAACCAATATATACGGTATTGGTATTTAAGCATTCATTTAGTAATATTTTTGTTCATACAGTAATAGTTTACCGGTAATTCTGATTTTCAAAATTATAGTTCTTATTACCATACTTTCAGTAAAAAATTCAAAACTGAAAAGTAAATTTCACTGAATAAATGGCTTTTATGCCATGCTCTAATTTATCATGATAAAATTACCAAATTTTATCACACAGGGACCGTGGAACCGAGTAAACAGAACCGAGTCACAGTGAACCGAACATTAAATAAAAAAATGAAAATAACAGTGAAACAGAATAGAAAAAATGCTGTGAAATGAAAAAGGAATAATTTACAGGAAAACAATTTATATTTTGGAATTTTATTTTAATTTTAAAAAAAAAAAAACAATTCGAACTATGAAGTTAAAATTGCATATATATATATATATATATATATATATATATATATATATATATATATATATATATATATATATATATATATATATATATATATATATATATATATATATCCTTGTTTATTTCACGGCAGTTTTTCTATTCTGTTCACTAAGTATGGCCATAACTACCAAAATATGGTGAGATTTATCGTGCTTCTGGCTCTATGATAACACCAAAAAACGCGGTAATTTAATTGTCAAGCACTCTGGTAAAAATTACCGCGTTTTTTGGTGTTTTCATAGAGCCAGAAGCACAATAAATCTCACCATATTTCGGTAGTTATGACCATACTTTTTTTCTCAGTGTATAAAAGTATTTAGACTACTGCTGTTCGAAGTAAATTGCTCTAAAAATAAAATTTGTAAGGGTTTGAGAATTTCTTTTATAGTTATCTGTATCGATATCCATTGCATTGTAACATTATAAGATTTTTTTTTAACGACTACATATTCGTTACGAAGAAAAATCTATCCATTAGTGAAAAAAAATTTTTTTCAATCAATTTTATCATCCTCCCGAAAAATAGTTATGAATTTTTCCACAGTGAAAGAACGAAGGCAATTTTGTGCAAATCGAACAACCAATTCTTTTTTTTTTTTTTAATACCTTCTTTCTCTTTTTTGGATTTTAAAATATAAGCAAAAAATCGCATTAAAACACCGCATAAAGATTTTAAATCTCTCATGTAAAAAGCAGCTTTTACAGCTTGCCTTGATGAATAGATGGAACCAGCTGGCATTTTTAAAGGACGAAACTTGGTTCAGTTCAGTCCCTTCACAAATGGGCCGATGTTGGCCCCCGTCCCCCTTAAAACCCCCATCAACTTTTTCTGAAGGTTCTTTCAAAGAGGGCAAAGTAGTATTGAAAAGGGACAGGCCCGGTGCACTCTCGCTATTGTTTAGTTTACCTCCTAAAGGGCGACCCGAGGGGACTCCTACAAACTAAACTGGGATCGAACATTTGCTTAGTTTGGCCTAGCAATTTGCCTAGTAAACTTTCATATATATTTGATTCTGCGTGTTGTGTGTTCAACAAGCCTATGGACTTTACATAAAACTACTAGAAACGGACTGTACTTGACAAAGGTAATCAATATTGATAATTATTCTAATCTCATAATATTCCTTATGTAACAAAAAAATTAATTAATACGAGATATAGAAACATTGTATGAATTGTTATTCTACTGTTAGAATCCTAATCCTAGCTTAATTCTAACTGTGCTTAGATCATTTGTTATTTCATAATATTCATAAGAAAAATTGACTTATTATAAAAAACGCAATGTTACGTTTTCATTGCTTTATATTAATGTTAAAATTTTTTCTAAATAAAAAAAAATCTATTTTTATGATTTTAAATGACAGATACCGTGCATGTAAACAAATATGCCACCTGACATGCGATTTTTGCTCTATACTATTTTAGTTATATTTTGTTTACTATTTCATCCGGCTTTTTACCTTTTATGATTTTTATCATTATAAGTGTTCATTACTTCCTAAATTACAAAGTTATTTTAACGAGTTAAATAAAAATCAACAAAATGCTATATAATACAAAAGCCTTAATTAAAAAATTTAATGTAACTTGCTTAATTTTAAGAAAACTCTTCGATTTTTATCAAGTTTTACTATTAATATTTTTATCCTCTATCTATTCAGTTTTAGCTAAAGTATTATGCTAATTTTTTCTTGATTTAAATTATTAAAACGTTATTTTAAATAGATATTTTTTTTACTTGCTTTAATTAATTTTGTACCAGTTTTGTATTTATTTTTTTTTTTAATTTATTTTTAATTTTAGCGGGAAAGAAAGAACTAAAATTTTAAAAATGGTTCTACCTTTCATTGATAGTTCTTTCGCTGATATAAACTTTCAATATAATTTAGAGTTCATATTAATTTCTGACAATGAAATTTTTTTCTGAAAAATCATAATTTTTACGCTTTTTTAATAACAGTACTAAAATCAAGTTTTTTTTTTCTTCCTTTTTTTAAAAATATATTTTATAAGAACCAAATATAGATGAAGTTCAATATGAAAAAAAACTATTTATCAGTTCTTAAATAGAAAATTCCTTTTTTAATTGTATTCTCCTTGTAAAAAATTTACAATTTATCCTAGATTAAATTATATCGTAATTTATTTTTCTTTTAAAATTTTTTATGTTTTTTTTCCACTAAACATCGAAGAAATATTTGTCATAATTGAAGAAAATCAAAAAGGGTACATCGAAATCTCGTTATAATATTTTCATCAGAATGCCGTAGTGCCTTATTAACTGTCTACTAATATGTATTATCATAACCAATTCATAAATAATCTAATTCTAAATTCCTAATCTTTGAAATGACGATGTATTATTTTAATTCTTCCAGCTCCAAAGAAATGTTAGGACTTAATACTGTATAAAATCAATTAATCACTATACTACAATTGCCATGGAACATAACTGTAACTGCTCAGTGAAGCTGATTAAGAACCTATGCTAATGCTTTCGAAAAAGATGCTATTTTTGTCTATACAAATTGTAAGCCAGTATATGTACACAGATCTAATTTCTAGAGTTCTGTCAATTTATTCATTTAAATTTTTTTTTAATTAAATAGTTAGTTTTCGACAAAAGCATATCTTTAAAATCACTATTATTCGAACAAGAACTTACTCAAAAGGCTAGTTTGTATATGATTGATTTATTATTGTTTGGTAACAATGTGTATCGATACAAATAGAAATTTTCAAAGTTTTGATAATGGTCTTTAAAAATATACTGTTTCGTCATTCGAATTTTTTTAGTTTGTTTACAAGACAGGAAATCCTGTCTCTAATGAGATAACACAAATAATAACATCTTAATAATAAGTTTGTAAAGTTATCGAGGAAAAAAATTGGGACTTTCTTGTTAATCACAATACTAAAAAAATATACGAAAACTTTTTTTTTACATAAAATAAAAATAGCAACTTTAGCGAACTTATATTACTTTTAGTAAATTTAAAAGAACAATTTATAAATACTGTAGAGGATGTTCGTAAAGTTAAATGGTGCAGTAGTCCAAATCGGCTTAATTGTATTCTCTTAATTTGCATGATACTACCCATTCAAAATAAAAATTGCATTAAATAATAAGCGTAGTGTAGAAAGAAAAAGAAACAGGAAAACATCATCGAAATAAATAATTCGGGCTGATTAAAATTTACGTTCACATAAATCAGAAAATTCACAGACGGGTAGCCAATTGTGAAACAGTAATTTTCTTCTTGGAAAATAGATCACGGGTAAAATAAATAGTCGAATTATAAGACATTGATTTTACTTTTTAAGTTGTAGAAAATCAGCATTAAAAATGTTAAGTGAAGGGTGCACGTCTTTTTATGAATTTTAAGGTGATTTTGGGTAAAATAACTTACATTTAGTTTAACATATACGTGTGTGAATCATTTCAAATCACAATATATCTGTAAAATGATATAATTTGTCACATCTGAGCTATTTATTTATTAATTTGTTTTGTTAACAAGATCCAAAGGAGCATACAAAGGTCCAATACCTGTGAGCCTACCTTAAGTTAGCCTTAATAAATGAGAAAAAATTCTTTTTTACTTGATTTTATATCGGTACTTAATAGATAAATATTATAGTGCCAATTCTTAGATTCTATTTTTTTTAATTAAATTATAATTGACAAATTTTTTTCATAAAAATTTTTCTTGCAAATGTTTGATTATATAAATATATAATTAATAGTTAATTGAGCTTAATACTGTTTATAAAAAAAAGATCCAAACGAGCTTTTCAAAAATTCGAGTATTTATTTTTTTCTTCTTCAGTTTAATTCCATTCCATTCAAGATATACCATAATATACCATTAAGAAGTTGAACTCAACTTTTAATTATTATGTTGTTGTTTTTTTTACTTGTTTTCTATACTAAGCCGCAATCAAATAAGCAATTTTTAGCTTGGCTGGTCCAGATAACTAATTCGTTTGATTGATAAATTCATTTGATTGATATACTTTTGAATACTTATTATATTGGAGATTGATGAATTTTTACGATTAGTGTCCCATCAAAATATTATGAGGGCAAAATTTTTCGATAATAGATTGACACGTTTGACAAAATATTGCCAAATTAAGAGCCAAATATACATAGGTAGGCGCTTTACAAAACTTGTTCGCATGTTACTTTTTGCATGTTAACATTGTGTATAAAGAGTTTAGCTAAAACATTTTACATTTTATTGAATCCGTTTTAGATTGTATAGAAACATAAAAAATAAAAAAACATTGTTTGCCGTTGACAACCACCTTATATGAAGATGTAGCCGAATGAACTGATATGCTCTGCGTGTCTGATTATCACAAGTTTACATATCTAACCATAACTTAAAAATTACTCAGGGCATTTGAGTGTTTTTAAAATACATAACATGATATACTTAGTAACTTTATTCTATTACTTAGTAACTTCAATTTATACATCAATTATTTTAAAATATAATATTAGAAGTAAAGAATTGGTAAAATACACTAATGTGCCATACAAATGATCGACTTTATCACGTTTTTAATCCAGGGTGTAAGAGTGTTTTACAAGTGTTGGCTAACCTACTTTTCTACTAAACTGTTCGTAATTTACCGACTTAAATTATGCTATTAAGTATTACATTGAGTTAACATATTAATGTTCACAGAATAATACATTGAAACAATGGACGGGAAAGAAAAGAGTGAAAGTATTTAAAGTGAAGGAAAATATTTTAAGGGACGAATTGGTAAAATAGATGAAAATGCTACACAAATGATCGACTATATCACATTTTTAATCCTAGTTATTCGAGTGTTTTCAAAATATCAGCTATCATACTTTTCCACTTAACTGCTTGTATTTTACTGACTTAAATCATGTTATTAAATATTAAATTGAGTTAATATATCAATATTCACAGATTAATATGTTGAAACAATGGACGAGAAAGAAAAGAGTGAAAATAAAAGAGTTCTATACAGGAACAAAGTACGTGCCAACAAACTAAACAAAAACAAAACATTACATTCACGGCGAAAAACTAACAAGCTGTCACCACAACGTTTAAATAAGAGTTATCTCTAAGAAGAGTTATCAGCAGACAGGAAACATAAAAGGAAGAAGATAACTGCTTTTGTTTCATGCACTGGAGCTAAGATAATGATTGACAGTGATGGTGGGATGCGGTACTCCCTGTTCAAGTGGGATGGGGAAGAGACAAGAAACGGTGACAAACCTCAGGATGGGGAGGAGGTGAGATTTACTTGAGAGGGAGTCCACTGATTGTGAATCAAATCACGTAGAAACAGGTAGAAACATTTAGCGACGGGGTGTCCCTATCATTTACCTGGGGGAAGACCTCACGCCTGCTCCTGTCCTGCTACCACGCACTTTCACTTTACTTCCGCCTATATGATATGGGGAAATGGAATTTGAGGGAGGAATTTATGAATGATTTCTTTCTCTTTAAATTATTCAATACTTCTTTTATCGTTAATAAAATTTTAGAATTTTTGTCATTTGCAGTATAATACGCTATTAATAGCACCATACGCTGAAATACCCTATTGGCAATAAGTTAGTTAAGATTCTATATTTTATACAACTTGCAAAGTAATGCCATAGACCTTTTAAGAAGTTTTAAAATATCCAATTAATAATTAAACATCGATTCTTAACATACAGCATGCATTAATATCGTTAAATGATAATACACACAGTATTGCTTTTCATTTTAAAAATATATTAAGATCACAAAATTTTTTCATGGATAAATATTAGGGTACAAGTAAAAATATGAGTTTATTAAATTTGCATTTTAAAGTTAATTTCAGCAAGTTATTTAATATATTTTTTTAAATAGATAATTCGATAAAATATCTTTCAGATAAATTGTTTTCGTTTTTTTTTTTTTTTTTTTTTTTTTTTTTTAAAAAAATTATCACTTTTTTGCAGAAATTTTTATGCACATTTATGAATTCAAAGGTTCCGGAAAACATTCATTAAATCCCTCCATAATTTTAAATTGATCTTCTATCTAAAAGAAAAAATATCCATAAAATTTTAGTTAAGTGAAAATTTTCTGGTTTAATTTATGCGTAACTCAGTCGCAACATTTCAAAAAGTCTCTTACTCAATAAAAGCCAAGATCGAGATAAAACATTAAGCAAACAGCTATGTAGTTAAATAATAAGTTAATGAAATACTTTATTTTATTAACTTAATTTACTTCATTAACATCTTTTTCGTTGTTAAACTATTTTAGTAACTTTGCTAACGACTTTTTTAGTATTTTCAGCATAATATCGTTGATTTTTGATGCACAATGGCACAGTGGTTAAAGGCACGGCTTGCCATTGAGCATCATACATCCTCGATGGCGAGTCAAGACTTCCAAGCTAGGTGGGCTTCACTGGTGGTAAACTACCACCAAGGAAGCCCACCCATTTCTAAACCAAATCTATGGTATCATACCAACTTGTCAGGAAAGTAAAGACGTCATTGTGTGAATGCTGTGCATCGTGTCACTCATGACGCCGGTCACGAAAGGGACAAAAAATAACAAAATAATAATCGAAAAGATATAATAATTGTAATAAGGCCCTCGAAACACAACCATCCAAAAGCATAGTAAACATTCATAATTTCCAGACAATATATTAGACTCACTATTATGATGAAATTCTTCAAAGCATAGTTATTGTACAAAATGTCTTAATTAAATATGTTTTTTTTTCTTCAAACCTATGATTTGAATAGGTTAGTATGTGGGCATATAATTTCGCAATTACAGAACCTTTGCCTCATTCTACGTTTAATTTTTGCAAAATTAGGTAGAAGTATTTAAAAATAATTTCACATCCTTGACGAACCGGATGCTGAGACGAACCGAATGCGTAACAGTTAAGCTACGGATTTAATTTAGCCCTATCCAGACATTTGAACATTTACAAATACAAATTTTTATATTTTAAAATGCTGGTAAATGGTTGATATAAATGTATGCTCAGATCGGAAGAAAAAAAATTAACCAACGAGAAACAAAGTTGACAAGCATTTACTGAATTAAATAGAAGTTATCAAACCGATCGTTTAGTCATCTCAAACTATACAAGGACTGTTAAAAGTACCGACTTTTGGTTAAAATCACCAAATTTACTACCAAACAGCATAGTAATAAAAACCATATTGCATTGTTAATTTTAATAAAAAGTCAATCACAAAATACTTCATGATGTATGGAACTTTTTAATTGAAAATAAATCAAAATAAATCAAAATAAATGTAAAGCCTTTATTCATAACTTTTATTGGAAGCTTCCCATAAAAATATACATTTTTATACTAATCTGCTTCATATTTTCTATTTTGATAGTTTAATTTTATTTTTGGGTGATTTTTAAATCCCTCCCCCCTCCTCAAACACAAAAAAAAATATACTTTCAATTGCTTACGAAATTGTTTTTTTCAGTATATATAATTGAAACTGTGAATGCACATTATCCGACCTTTACTAAAACAAGGTAAATTTGTACTTCTGGGGGTCTTCCGTATGGAACATCTGCTCCCACCGTTGAGTTTCATATGAGCTAAAGTTACCCCTCAAAGATTTCTACAATCCAAGCGGAACAAAAACAGGCTACTCTCTGTCACGTTTGCCTTGTAACAACATCGCACTGAGCAATACATTTTCAGAATTAAAATTCTGTGTGTGAGAGAGGAAGAAAACAGATTTTTCACTATCTGCAGACGATCATTGAAATAATGAGAAAAAAATAACAGATGATTTTTTTTTATAAGCGTTGCTATTGCTCTAGATTTGAAATATGTATTAGCTTTGAAGAATGAAAGCGTCGTACCAGATGGACTCGTCTATTGTAAATAGACATGAAAAATGTAGCTGATTTAATTTACTTTTTTTTTTGTCGGATAGAGGGAAAGCATAATTTTGTTTTGTAAAAAGTAACAAAATAATGATATAGTTGAGTACACTTGAATTTGCCTACTAGGCGTAATAATTCCTTTAATTCTAGCAAGTTATACTGATTTAGTTCACTAAAATAAAATAAATAAATCATTTAGTTAATAAATATTTTCAATTACTTTTCATGTCAATTTAATTCACATTATTATTAGATAAAAGACTGAATGTTTATTGTTTTAGAAAAGACTGCATGTTTCAAAATTTTTCTCAAAAATCTCTTTATTGTTTGAAAGTTCCGATCTGTTTGTAATATTAGTAAACAATATTTTATTTAAGCATTTTTACGACTGATATGCTATTTTATTTATACGTGAATAGCCTATTGGTAATAGCCTATTGGTGAAGTAACTCACAAATATTACTTACTATTGTTGCCTTTTTAAGAAGCATTCAATTTAACTACATTGCATCTTGGGTATATATATAACATATTTCATATGAGTGCATTTGTAACACACGCATATATATACATATTAAATACAAATTCTATTTTCATCAATTAAAAGTTTTACAACCTTTTACTAAATTAGTTACTTAATTAAATTTTTAATTAAATATGAAAAAGATTAATTTTTAATAAATATTAATGAAATATTAAATAAATAATCAATAATAACAATAATGTACTTATTGAAAGATAATATTATTATTGTATTGTTGAATCATATTACCATACGATTAGTAATTGTGATACTTTAATTTATACTGCACGCCCAAAGATATATTCCTTGTAGTACATTCTTGACACAAAGATGACATAAATACATATAGAGATAATTATATAAGAATTATTTATCGTTTATTTCTAAACTCATACATTTCAAATTAAGTTAATAATTTTAAGAAACTTAAATATTTTAAAAGAATTACCATAGTGAAGAATGTAAGTTGAATTTTACTGCTGCGAGACACTATCAATTATTTTTATTTGATAAAAATATGGTATACATTAAATAAAAATCTCACAATATAGTCAATTTGTTATACCGACATATTGTTAATAAATATATTAATTTTAAGATAATTTTATTTTTTTAAAGAGATTATATACATAGAGAACATTAATCAAATTTTATAGAAATTAATTTATTTACCAATACTTTATTTAGTTAAATAAGAGTATTGATTTATTTTAAAATATTACTTAAAAAGATTCTTTTGCCTTGCTTTAGTGATATAAGGAATTTTCAAGTTCCATGAGGAATTTTTAAACCAACAAACGTGATTGCTCAATCCCAGTGTTTCCCAAACTTATGACTTTTGTGTACCCTTTCTGAAATTTTCGTAACGACGTGTACTACTAATAAAAAAATGAATGTATTTTTTTTATTTTATTATATATACTAATATTCCCAATAGTACCGGGTATTAATATTTTTTCTTTCTTTCATACTCTAATTTTGAAAAATTGCCCATGTAATTGTGTTTCAGTAATAAATAAATAAAACATTTTCTGGAAGAAAAATATACCCTAGTATCAAAGAAAAACTATTATATCATGTGTTAAGAAAATAGGAACATGTTTTACTACATAATAAATTTCAGATAAATGAAAGTACGGTAAATCATTACCAATATTATGCAGGCAGTATAACCAAGACAGTATATATCTTTATTGTGATAAATGGCATTGAAACGAAATTCTGTTAATTACATATATAGTTAACTTAAATTAGTTCGGCATCAATTTTAAGGTTTCACGAGGCATAAGTGCCCTAAACCATTGTTTTTAAAAGTCCACGAAATTTCTGTCTGTGAACAAAATTGTAAATTTCAGTCAACATTTATGAAAAACATTTTATGAATCAATTCAAATATTTTACTTGAAATCAAATCTTTATTTTGAAAGAGCTAAGCATTTTTACCCGGAGATAAAATGACAATTTATGTTTGTAAATTTATGTATAAAGGATATTTTAGGTGTAAGGAAATTAAGAGGCTTTAAATCGTATTATGTCTTTCACTTTATTGGACAGAAGGCTCTAATTACCATTCAGTTATAAAAACTATAATGTCGATATTTATAATAACACACTCTCTGAAATAAAACTGACGATTCAGCAATCCTTGAGCAGTATTTCGTTAATTTTGAGAATTACTTCGTAACAAAATCACGTGATTTCAAACGAATCGTGAGCTCTCAAATGTATAACGAAAATTTTTCCTCACAAAGAGGCATAAACCTCTTCGTAGTGCATCGTGGAAGATTGTTAACTAGAAAAAAGACTACATAAGCGAAAATAAACTGACGAATTTCGCTGACCGGTTTGTATGGTGTTCAAAACGTTAGTCTTGTACCTGGATGATCCGGTGTTCGAATTCCTCTTGGGGCATGGGTGTAATTTATCTATCTGTCCTTGTAGTGTCGTTCTGTCTATATAGTACCCGCGTTAAAGAACTAATAAAATAGAATAGTAAGAAACATTAGGCACCTACAAGTTTATTTTTGGAGGAAAAAAAAATAGTATGATGAAATATTTCTTTAATTTTGACGAAATTCGTTTCCCGTAGGAGTGGCGATAGTTATTTCGTCCTTTTGACACAATTTTTGCTCGGGGCATATACCAGGAAACGGTTTCATCAAAAGTGAAGAAGCTTCGTGATAATTGAGTATCCATTTTTTACAGAGCATAATTGAAATATAGAAAAGGGGACATTTGGATTTCTTCACAAGAAAGGCTAATACTGTACTTTTAGTTATACTATACTTTACTTTTAGTTCGAGTATCCATTTTTTATAGGGCATAGTTGAAAAAAAAATGGGACATTTGGATTGCTTCAAAAGGAAGGCTAATACTATATTTTTAGTTACACTATACTTAAGTTTTTAAAAAAATATTTACTGCATTTTAACACAAAAAATGTTTACTATATTTTAGTTTCAGTAGTTATATTTCAATTTTGGTAGTAGTTTTATAATTTTGATTTTAGTGGCATTATAATTTTGTTATAGTAATATTATAATTTGGGTTGTAATATTATAATTTTTTTAAAAGTATATTTTTGGTTAAAATATGATAATTTTGCTTTTGATAATAATATAATTTTCGTGACAATAATAATTTTGGTTTTAATAACACAATTTTGATTGTCTGTAACAGTATAGTTTTGGTCCAAACGTTACTTACAGTTTGTTATGATTTTAGAATTTACAAAATAACAAATGCGCAAGTTAGATTAATGGGAAACTTCTCTTAATTGTTCCCTTACAAAGAGTTTCATGACTCACACTCCTTATCTCGAGTTGACTTCATCTAACATTGTTTAACCTTTTCAACCAGGTGACCCAAAGAAAATCTCTTTCAGACCCAGAACAGTTCATCAACGTAGCCTTCATTCTATTAAGAATCCAACTGTCTCGTCCGTCCGTCTGTTCCTCTACCTTTTCCCCCTACCACACTGTTTTCCCGCACAGCTGTCACGCGAGACAATTTTTTTTTATTATTCCTTTTTCCTTTGGTGAACGTACGAAACTCATTGGAAAGTCAAAGGGGAAATAAAAAAAGGTAAAGAAAACGGTATTATCTCTTCCAGGTGTTGCACGTCCTCTTGTGTTTGGGGAGTGTTAAACTGGAAAGAGCCGAAGAGCCCCCCTGCGCGAGCACCCTCTGTTTAAGATAAATCACGAACATGAAACCAAAGCGAGTGGAACAATGGAGTTTCGGTTTTTGGTCGCTCTTTTTTTCTTTTTTTTAATAGCCCATTTTGTCACATTGATTAGTTCCAGCAATATATACCTTTCCGTGTTTGATGCTGCTTTTCAAAGGGGAAAGTTTCATAGGTACGTAAAATTTCCAAGAAAATGTGTTAAATTAATTAAATAATTTTTGGGAAGAATAGTTATTATTTAAAAGTTAATGAAAAATGAGAATAAAATTGTTTCATAGCATAAATTCTATTGAAAATAAGAAAAAAAAGACGACTCATAAGTTGAAAAACATTGAAATGTAGGGCAGTGTCGGGTACCCCCGCCCACTGTCAATTTCATATGTATGGAATATTTTTTCAAGTCAATGGGCCATCGGACATTAATTGTTATATTGAAAAAAGATTATTTTCAAAGTTTCAAGTATTTATGCAGCTGGTAACATGGTAAACAATAGTTTTGAAAATATGTTGAATACAGTAGTCAAATTTTTTAAATTTCTAATTTTTTAAGTTAAACTATTCTTTTTTTTGTTTATTCTTTTTGCATTATTTAATTAGATGATAAAACAATGGAAACATACAAAAATATTGATTATTATTCAATATTATACAGGAATATAAGCAATACTCCTAAAGTGGGCGGGTCTACCCGACTCTCCCCTGCAAGTGTCAACAGTAGTTTGTCTTCAGTATTAAAGTACTAAAATAATTTACTTGTAGTTTTAATTTAATTGAAGTGGGATTAAACAACTTTTACCTTAGTTATAATTTTAAATATCTAATCGATTATGGGCTAATATTTGCATAATATCTTAATATTGGAATTACTGAAATGATAAATTCCCCCCCCCCCTCCCTAAAAAAATTAGAATATACTCCGAATATTTTATCAGAATGTTATTTCGTTTTTTATTCTTATTCTATATTACTTAACTTTCCATTTTTTATAAGAAGGAAAAAGAGTTAGCGCGATATGTAAGGTCAATTATCTTCAAAATGATTTTTCGAAAATTAACATGCCATTAAACGGGGTTCTACTTGAACTTTTCAAATGCTTGTCTGGATAGTGTGAGATATTTTTTAAACAAAATGTTACAATCAAGTTTCTAAAAGTTTTTATAATTTTTTGGTAACTTTTATAGATATTTAGCTTTATTTATAACACGCATTTATTCCTTTCGAAAAAAAAAAATGATTTTACAGAGAAAATACTTATTTTAGCTAATATTTAAAGCTCGTAACGCTTTTTAATCTTTAAATTAGTTCATAGTTTACTATCAACTATTTTTATATCAGAAATATAGAATTAGCATAAACTCCTTATTTTGAACATAATATACAATAAATACACTTTTTATGGCTTTTATTGACTGAAGTTTCATCAAAATTTTTCCACGTTGCAAGATGCTGAGCATCATTAAATTATCAAGATAAATGCAATTATATTTATAGCTATTAATTTCTTATATATCGTATAGCTTGTTTGTTTTCTATTCAAATGAAAGCATCATTATATTCATCAATTCACTAAGACAATTTAAACACATTTCCATTTAAAATGTTTAAAGCAAGCCGTCTTATTTCAATTTATAATTGCGTATTTCTCCACTATTATGAAAAACTTTTCCCTTTTGGAATCTGCATTGAAATAATTACATTGAATTTTAATAAATAATCTTGCGTAGTTAGGAACTTAAATTTTTACAAATGAATTTATTACGTCTCTTTACCAAGTCCCATAAATTAAAACGGTTAATAGGTGCCTACTTAATATTTTCTTGAATATAATAAGATGGAAGTAATAATTATTCTTCATTATTAAAGCGAGATTTGTGTTCTTTAGAATAAACTAGCTTAATGTATTATTAAATCAAGAAATTCCGCTCTTGTTTGCGAACGATGATATACGCATGTTTCGGGTTCTACTTAATTATTATACAATTTAAGGGCGGAGCTATTTGACCTTCACGATAATCCTACATTAGTTAGTCAGTGAACTGACCGTGAATTTATCACGTGATCAAAATTATCCACTTACGTCACTTGCTACGTCACGGTTTCTACCCTCATTATAGTTTAAGAAATTAAGTTATTTTAAATACTATTAGATTAAAATGTTATGTAAACGTCATTTTCATATAAAAGTCAAAATTTAATTCTCAGATACCAAATGAGGAACATTATAAACGTAATTTTTCCAATGGGAAAAGTTTCGTCTTAAACTATGTAATAAAATTTCATTTAAATTTATATTGTATTCTTTTCATATAAAATAGATTGTTTTTCTACAAACATTCTATTTTTAATCTCATTCGTAATATTAAAAACATGTACATGTATTGTAGTATTTTTTTGCTACAAATGATGGAAAGATAAATAAAAAAATAATTTGAGGAACTATTAAAGTATATAAATAAAAATTTGCTCTACATAATGCATTTTAGTTTACATTGTAACAAATTTTATGATATATTTTGTTAAACATTGTAACAACTTATCACAAATTTAGAGGATATTTGAATGCATTTATCGAAGAAATTTTAAAATTAAAACAAAAATATATCCCATTTTTTTTATCGGGAGCAATGAGAATAATATGCTTAAAATATAAATTCTTATTGTAAGAACCACAAATAAGCAAAAATAATGGGATAATATGAAAATAATGGATTCAGCAATATTGTAAACAGTTAAAATTGCTCATTATTATGAATTTGAAGAACTGAACGCTTAGCATGCTTTCTAGAAAGTATAAAATTTTTCAATTTATTACTCGCAAATTACAATTTTATAAAATGTCACCGGTTTCAAAAAATAACTCTAGTTAAAGAGATTTTTATTTTATTTACGTAAAATATTTAATTGATATTTATTTATAAAACGAAAATTGAAGTAGTTTTCATGATGCTTATTAAATTAAAGCATTACCGGGCATTTTCAGATTTTTTTATTTATTTTTATTTTTTTTCAAAATATTTCCCTCTGTAGAATTTTAGAAGCTTGAAGCATGTTTAAAGTAATACCTTATGGATAAATATAATTTAATTTTTTTAAAAATTTTCTTATGTTATTTATTGAATGACAGAAATTTATCTTTAGAAAATGTTAAAAAAAAAAATTATTTAGTTTAGAAGCTGTTAAAAGTGGTAAATGATAATTGATGAAAAATTATATGAATACAGTGGAATATAAGACCTACCAAAATTATCTAAAATAAAAGAAAATATACGGTTTATTTAGAATTAAATTAAAATTTTTAATTATGCGCCATCCTTAATGTATATTACCGTTTTATTTTGTTACATTAAGCATGTTATTACGTTTGTATTTTGTATAGTCTGATATTTTCCGGTTATAGGGTAATTAAACTTTTCATTCATTCAACGAAGATTGTTTAATACTTTTAATAATCTGGATGTGATTAGTCAGAACTGTAAATTAATAATTTTAATGTGAATAATCTTTTCTTATCTGGATTAAAAGTATTTAGGTACATCAATTAGATAGAAGGAGTAAAAATAGCTGCTATAGTTAGCATTGAACTAGTTTTTTTCTTCTTCTTTTTTTTAACATTTACTACTGACTTGACAGTTATAGCTCATCATATTCAGATTGTTAAAAAATATTATAGAATCTTTGATGCAAATATTTTTTTATTGTAACATATACTGTTGAAAATAATAGGAATATATTTTAAGAAAAATTCCAATGTAGACTTTGTTTCATATCGGAATATGCTCGGATATGATTAGTCGGAACAATAAATTAATAATTTGAATGTGAATAATCTCTTATTATCTGGATTAAATGTATTTAAGTACATCAATTAGCTGGTATAGTTTGCATTGAGCTAGCCCCCCCCCTTTTTTTTTAAACATTTACTACTGAGTTGACAGTTATAGCTCATCATATTCAGATTATTAAAAAATATTAAAGAATCTTTTATGCAAATATTTTTTATTGTAATATACACTGTTGAAAATAAGGAATATATTTTTTTAAGAAAAATTTCGATGTAGACTTTGTATTAAAATCGGAATATAGATGCGGATAATAGCATTTCAGCGTTAAGAAATTCCAACATTGTCTTAGTAATAGTCTACCAATTCATTATAAACTCCTATTAGTTAGATGCAATTAACAATTAATTATTTCAGAGAATTTGATAAACAATATTAAATTGGCTCATAATTGTCTAAGACAAGTCTATGCTTACAAACCCCAGGATTATTTGGACAGAAATAAGATATTGTCCAAATCTCAAACCGCAGTCTAATATCGTTTACTTTCTTCAGTAGCTGCTATTTCATCTCCCTAATGGATCATTCTCTCTAGCAAGCTAATAAGATGGGGGGAAAAAGGGGGTAGGTAAAAAAGACGACTCACAAGAAGACCTTCTTTACCCCCCACGATCTATCACCCAGAAATGTCTCCTCTTGAAGAAAGAAGTGAAAGAAAAGATTTTTCACTTTCGCTCTCAACAGTTTGTTGAGGAAGAGAGAAAGAATAGATACTCAGGTGAGAAAAGATGAGTGACCCGAGGGGCATCAGGCGGGGGCGGAGGGGAGAAAATTGTGAGAGGGCCCCTGGGCTTTGCCATTTTTCGTTTTTCACACGATTCCATTTTTTTTCTCCATCCCCATCCAAAAGCGAATTGTGGGTTCTCTTTTACTTTTTTATTCGAGGAGAATCGTTGAAAAGGAAACCTTATTTAGCTCCTCTCTGTCACTGGGATGCTGAGAGGGTGTTGCGATCTATCCTGTCCGATATTTTATCCCTTCGCGGGATTTTTCTGAATCTTTCCCCGTCTTGAAGTGTTTTTAACTTTTGCTTGTATGCCTTTTTATTTTCCCCTTTTCCGACTCGAGGATGATGTAGGAGTAAACGGAGGAGAATAAGAGGATGAAAGAGAATGATCCCCGATCCGTACTAACAGCATCTTTAGTAGGACGCAGAAAAACATGTGTTTTTCTTTTTTTTTTTTGTCATTGTCATACAGCTTTAAGATGTTGTTGCTTTCAAATTCTTCCTTTTATTTTATTTACTCTAGCATTTTTAATGAGGAAATAGAGACCTTTTTTAAAGAAACAAATATCATTAAAGGGATATCCTGGTACTGATAAATTTAACAAGAATTTTACAAATAAAAGTTATTGCATTGATATATATTCGAAGACTTTTTTTTATATTATTGGAACATTAAATATTTGTCGAGTAGATGGATCTTAAAATATTTGTCAAATATTCAAAGGAACGCCTGGTATTAATAAATTAAACGAGTTATCTATGTATAAAATTTATTGGATTTGTATATACATATATTGCATTTATACATACATATATTTATGTATTTTTTTATATTTTTGAACATAAAATATTTGTCAAATAAATGGAAATTATTTATGATATTAAAACTTAAAAAAAGACAAATATTCGATATTTTTAGACGTTTACAGAAATTATTTATCACTATATATTTATTATTTTTAAAATTTTTAAAACAAGTTCAAATCACATTTATTTTATAAATATAAAATACACGTTATTTAATAGTATAAACCTTACATTCAAGAAGAAGTACACAAACATGCCACTTGGAAAAGTTTGAAAACGTAAAATTTTTATTTCAATACTATACAACATGATAAAGGAATTTGGTAGTCTAATACTACTAAAATATACATAATTTTATTAATGTGGTATCACAGGTTATAATTATGTTATTAAATGTGGTATTAATTAGAAATAATTATGTTATTTAAGGTGGTATTAATTATAGGTAATTTTGTTATTTATTGTATTTGTAATCACAAGTCGGTAACGAAATTTAATAATAACGAATCGCTTTATAAGAAAAGTCGCTTTATAAGAAAATTAAAAGCATTTAAAAGTTTTACAATAATGAGAAAAGTAGTTCATTTTATTATTACATTCATATATTAGATTTTTTTTTATGAATTTTTATTATAATACGCTAATTTTTATTTTATTCTTGTGATCATTTTTTTTTTATTTAAGAAAATAGTTCTTGATATTAAGAAAATAGTTCTTGATAGAATAGGAAATTTGCGCAAACATGCTATAATGTAATCTTCAAAACGCAAGAAAATAATAAAAAGAAATTTAAGTAATGAACATTTTTTTTTTAAATTGTGAGTTACTTATAGACTGGTATTTCACGTTGCTTTTTTAAGTTATTAAAATTGTTGATATTTGTAATAGTACGTGTTGCAAAATGTTATTTGCAATAATGTATGTTTATGACAAATAACAAATGTTTTTTTATATCGAAATTGTTTTAAAATTTTACAATTTAAATTGGAAAATTGCATTGATTATGGGTAAAGGAAAGAGTAATCTAAATTCATAACAAATTAAAATTTCTGCGAAAACATTCATTGCAATAATCGTTTAATCATAATGATGAATGGAACTGTATTCATTATCTTCCGTAAAATTAATTTTGAATTCCTGACCAAAATTATTTTTTGATAAAACTTATACCTGTATTGATACCTGTATACATGTACTATACTTGTACCTATTTTGATAAGTTTTCAAAACAATTAAAGTTTAAGCCTTACTTTTCTGAGAAATGTTAACACAACAAGATATTCAAC
Organism: Parasteatoda lunata; assembly: GCA_949128135.1. Classification (NCBI taxonomy): domain Eukaryota; kingdom Metazoa; phylum Arthropoda; class Arachnida; order Araneae; family Theridiidae; genus Parasteatoda; species Parasteatoda lunata. The sequence continues at coordinate 103,654,974 of OX421971.1, forward strand.
CCTGTTTTGAAACAAAAATGTAATATGTCATAAAATAACAACGCATCAAATGCAAAACATATAGCACTGGAATGGAATGAATTTTACGATGATAACTGTAACTAAAAAATTTTTGTAGATTTTTTCTCGTTAAAAAAATGTATATTATTCGACAAGTTTACAAATTAACTTAAAGCTTGGACTTTATTTTGCATTATAATGCTAACAAAATTTGAAAAATATTTCAAAATTTAAATATAAACGTAAACAACACAAAGTATAATAAGATACAGAATAATAACACACAAAGTACAAAATACTATAAAGCTTTGAGGCGAACTTTAGGAAAGAGAATCACGAAGAAGACCCAAATGATCCTTACGTCATTTATCGATCTTCTACTTCTGTGCAGTATGGCTCACTATTTAATGCAATCTGACCGTACAAATGGGAAATTCCCGCTCCTGACGCAATTTCGACTCACTCTCCTTTGAGGGGAGAGAGAATGTAATAAAATAAAGATATTTTTATATCAATACTGACTGAAGCAAAAAAGTTACCATGTAAAAATAAGAGAAGTGATATCTAAGTAAAATTAAGATATCAAAATTATTAAAATTAAATGTTTAGTTCAATGCTTTGATTAATCTTTTAAATCTAAAAAAATACAAACTATATTCTTATCCCAACCTCAAAACTAACCTTAACCTTTAAGTGTTAAATAAAATATTAAACTTTATGTAATAATCGTAAAACAAAACATAAATTTATTTTTTCGACAGACTGCGTTTTTTATTTTATAAATAAAGATAAGATAAGATAGTCTTAAAAAACTTTAATCATTCCCTCAAATATAAATAAATAATATTAAATCTCCTTCCTTAATTGTTGAAACAATTGTTAGTGCATATAAAAAATTTAATCATGATAATTGCAATGATGTTGAATGAAACTCGTTGAACTTACATAAATGAATTTTAATCGCATGAAACAGAACATTTCAAAATAATAAGTTTTCATTCATATTTCGAATATCTCATATTTTCTTTGTAGTTTTATGGATGTATTTAAGTACTTAAACTTAAATATAATACTTATAAAAAATTATCCACAATACTTATGAGTATTTAATTATTTTAAAATATTGACTTCAAAATCCAAATAGTGTCGATTCTTAAGCATCCTTTATATTTATAAAATAATGTAATAAATTGAAGCAAAATGTCGTTCCATTCGAATTCATGAGTGAGAACTGACTCTTCTCGCTTTTTGCTTGAAATATTTAATGTTCTTTCAATTCAGTTAAATTCTTTTAAAATTTTTGTCCTCTTTAATGAATTTATTCTAAATAGCACTATTTGTAAGTCAAAAGATTGATTACAACCTACTATTAAGACGAAATTATGTTTACCCAACGATCTATATGCGGAAAAATTTATTCAAGAACAGAAAAGGAATAAACTGGTTACTTTTTTTGACGAGCTATCGGTGTGCAAATCTACTTAGATCTCCATTTTATAAGCAGCATCCGTTTTGAGCTGCTAATGAAATGAAATAAAAAATGAATAAATAATTAAAGAAAAACATCACGGAGGCACTGAACAACAGCTGTAACTAACGCTCATCAGCACGACCCTTCTTTGCTTCTTAACAACCATTTGACCTTGTTCTCTCCAGGTTTACCTCCCTCCCTCTGTATTTTTTCTGACTCTTTCGCTCTCTCCAGTTTTTTTTTTCCCTTTTCCCCAGATCAGACGGATGGATGGAGAAATTGCCTCCCGTTCGAATCACGTGACTTATTTACATAGTAGAAAAGAGAGGGGAAAAAAGTGCTTCTATCGTTCTTTCCTTCCAACAAAGTTATACACAGAAACGCCGGTGATGTTGGGGAGAAGGGAATACACATTTGGCTAGATATTGCCTCTGGGAAACTTATTTTGAGATTGACCGACTGGCGATTTTTCTGCATCACTTTGGCGACTAGTTTCGAAGTTTAAGAAGTTTCTTCTCTCACGAAATAGGAACAAATGCTTCGCATTTTCAGTATACAAAAAAGTTTTAATTTATATATTTTTAATTCATCATCTAGAATTTATAAAACTAGATCTCTTAATTTGAAAGGTTTGTTAATAAATAAATAGATAAGAATTTAAATAATTAAAATCGAAGAAAACTTATTTTGCTTTCTGTTAGTAATCAAAAATTAGAATCTGTTATTGAATAGTAAATCAAATAACTATTCACTGAGACTTGAGTAAATTAAGCGTAAAATAGCAAGTTCATAGATTATATTTTAGTTTTATACCAGTAATAGTTACCACGCCTTTAATGGTGAATATTAATTATAATTAATAACTTGGTATTGCAATTTAATTTACACTCTTTTTTCCTACTTATAAAACGAATAATACGCAATAAAATATAAAATGAAATTCATAAGAAAAATGTGATCTTACTTTTATAGGTACATAAGTTAAAAATTTAATCGTAAATTTCGTAAGCACCTCTCATAAAATTCCATAGTTTCACTAGTAAAATGTTTTATAAGAGCTTATGTAGTTTTTTCCCCCTTCGTAGTTACTTAATATAATTTTTTGCTAATGTATAAAATTACGTTAATTTATACTCCGTTTATTTAAGTTAACTGATTATATTTTATTCCTATTCCATGTATGCTTAACAACTAAAAAAATTTCAGATTCGATTTTTCTTCAAAAAAAATTAAACATTAAAAAAGTCTGTTGCTACTATTTAAACGAAAAAGAAATCTCCAACAGGAATTATATTCAAAATCGAAATACATTATCCATTCAATAAGTATCTGTCTTCTACGCATTAATCTATTATCTTTTCCTAATCAATTTACAGAACTTCTTTACATAGTTCTACTCAAATCATAACATATTATCTCTTTTAAATTAAGTATTATACACATTGCCATAATTTATTTATACATTTAAGAAAATTCTAAATAATGAACTTTGAAACTTGATATGAGTTTATTTCAATTTATATAAAATATACGGATAGTGATTTGTATCAAACATGGTATATGGATACGATTTTTTATATTTTTTAAAAACAAACATATTTTTTAAAAAAGTATGTTATTTCACCGATTTCTTTATCGATGTTTTTGGCATTTCGTTTAAATTCAATTAAAATGTTCCAACACTTATGCACTTTTTCTCAACTGAACAATGTCAACATTTTACTCATCATAAATTGGAAATAAGTATAAGTTATATCCTTTTCTATCATAAAAACCTTGTTTAAAATTCCAAAAAAAAAAAAAAAAAAAAAAAAAATTAAATTAATTAAATAATAAATAAATGAATAAATAAATAAAAATAAAAAATACGAAAAAGAAACGAAAAAAAAATAAAAATAAATAAATCACGAGTCTGGAAAAAGAAAAAGAATCTTTCTGTATCTGCCATTTTTTCTGAATATGGAATGACAATAGCTTTTCCAACAAAAATGAAGAAAATAATAAAGAAGTAACACGTTTGAAAGAAACTTTTTCAAGAAAAGTCCCCTACAACAGAGCTACCTGACCGTAATGTTATACCTTTTCACTTCAGATGAATACAGATTATGCTTTGGAATGTGTCAAGCGAAAGGAGACCTGATCAATGAGTCTGACACACCTTTCTATCTTCGAGGAATGGAAATGGAAATTTGTACAATGCACTTCTCTTCTTTGACTTTGCAGGTGTAAATTTCTGTGTACTTTTTCAATTAATCTTCCTTTTTAGTTAGAAGGACTTGATTTATAAGTGAAGTTGCGCTCTATATTTATCTTCAATTTGCAAAGAATGAATGATCAAGAACTGTGCTCACTTATGATGGTGGTCACAAAATGTAGTTCATTTCTTTGTTTGTTTTGCTTGCCACCAGAGAAGGAATATTTCCCTGTTTTGCTTAGGTATATATCTGATTTATGATCAGTTGATATTTTGAGTACTGCTCAGTTATGTTGGTGCTCACAAAGTGTAGTTCATTCCATTGTTTGTTTTGCTTGCCAACAGAGAAGGAATATTATACTGTTTGAAGGAATATATTACTGTTTTGTTAGGATATTTCACTGATTTATGATTAGCTGATATTTTAAGCACTGCTCAGTTATGTTGGTGGCCACAAAATGTAGTTCATTCGATTGTTTGCTTTGCTTGCCAACAGAGAAGGAATATTACAGTGTTTGAAGGAATATATTACTGTTTTGTTTGGATATTTAACTGATTTATGATCATCTGATATTTTATGATATTTTAAGTACTGCTCTGTTTTGTTGGTGGTCACAAAGTGTAGTTCATTCCATTATTTTGCTTGCCAACAGAGAAGGAATAGTTCACACTTTGAAGCAGTGGCGCAGATAATACCCCCGCTACGCGCGAGGTTCGGGGAGGGCGCATTATCTAGATATAATGATACAGGTATATGATACTCCATGATACGGATGTGCAAATTGCAGTTCGCCACCTCTTGAAGAAATGCTAAAGGTCGCACCGGAATATAAAAATAATAAAGTAATATAATTTATTTTGGAAAATAAAAAAAAATCAGGAATTTTTAATTGCGCATTTAGAGCCGTGGTGGCTCAGGGGATAGAGCCATCGCCTTTCAATGAGGTGAACCGGGTTCGAATCCCTGTGATGGCTGGTCGATACAACTGGCTCACACTGACCACAGTGCTGACGTAAAATATCCTCAGTTGTCGACGGATCATGGGTTAGATTGTCCTTGTCGTCAGGCTAACCACGGGAGTTCCATCAAAAAGTCCTCCACGAAGGCTAATGTTCTCTAAATACTTGATCCAGGAGTTCCCTTGTCTATTGGATTAGGTTCAAAATTACAAGGCTAAGGAGTTAGTACATTAGTAGTCGTTAGGATCATTAGTAGTCGTAAGCCCAAAGTTGGGTCAGCTGTTATATACATATATATATATGAAGAAGAAAAAAATGCGCAACTAAGTTTTAGACCCGCCAAATTTAAATCAATGTAGTTTTTTGATCGCTTTTTTCGGAGGTCATCATTTCCATTGTTTTGAAAATTCTTAAGTAAGACAAAATTAGGATGCTTGAATATCGAACTTTAGCAATCACTTTTGAAGCTCTTAATTTGTGTCCATTTCATACTCAATCTAAGTGAGTCGATCATGCTTTAGAAGGCTATATTGTCGGATTTCCATGTATATCTTAAAATCTCAATCTTTTTAACACGATATTATAACGACTCGAGAATTTCGAAAGATTAATAACTTTAGACGTGCTTTATTTATTTCAATTTTATCGTAAATATAAGCTGTTATCCTCGAATCGAATATCTCCAGTGGACGCTTTATCGATTATTACGATTTCATCGATTACGTAAGAGCCTTTTTTTAAAAATATATATCTCATTCGTTCAACAGTTATTGCCACACTTTTCCACGAGGTTTCAAAATTCCTGATAATTTTAATCCAGAGCTATAACGACTTGCGACTTTTGAATCAGTCATTTCAATTATCACCTTTGGCGTGCTTTATTAGTATCGATTTTTGTCGTCTGTCCATTTCATTTTTCGAAATTTTTTTATCTTAATATTTATAATACAATATATTACAAAACGTGAAATTTGAAAGTAGCTTGTTGAATTGTTTTTGAACTTTGTTTCTAATTTTTTGTTATTTAAAAAACGATTTTAAGATTTAATATTCATAAATTTTTTTATAATTCATTAAATATAAATATCCTTAAGTTAAAAATACTCTAAACTGAATCCCAAATGAATGCTAAATCATATTTTGAACTATAATGCGTTTGTTTTATTTTAAATCGTTTTAGACAATATACAATTTCTTTAATTAAGATATTTAATTTGCATTTATGTTGCTCAATAAAATATATATTTTTTTACTTGAACTAAAAGAAATTTCCGATAATTTATTTTAAAATGCACTTTTATGTTATGTGCAAATAAAAGGAATTAATTAACAAAAAATTAAAGTATAAAAAAAAAAGAATTATAAATAGTAAAAAGAATTAAATTTCCTGTAAATATTTTACTAGTTGACTGATAAAAAAAATTGTGTCTGCAACAGTAATGTTTACAAAAAAAAAAAAAAAAAAATTCTTTTTTAAAATTTAATTTAAATTTATTGCAGCGAAAATTCAGTATACTCTTTTCCTTAAGTGCTTGCTTATTTGAAACTCCTTAAAGAAAAATTCAGTATTAAAAAGATGGCGATGATTTCAAAATACGAATTTCTATTTAAATTTTAAAGCCAGAAACTAATTTGGATCAACAATACAAATTTCTCTATCTTCCATTTTTTAAATCACAAATATGATGTGACATTGAAATTCACAGCATATTTATTCATGATTTTTATTTCGATGATACAAAATACAATTTTATTTCGCCTAAATCTCTTTTTTCATTATCAATTCCTTGTTCAAAATATGGATGTTATATTTTTTTGGCTAATGCTTGCCGAGCATATTTTCTTCAACAATTAAGTTTTCCAAAAGCTTATTTTATTCAGCTTTTGTGAAATTCACATAGCTTAGTTTAAAGTCTTACGCCTACCGGATAAATAAATAATATTCTATTTTATCATCTAAAACTAAACAGTTTTTAGTGGAAATAAACGCCTCATTTCATCAAGATCAAAGCAATCCTTGAATTTGCAAAAGTCACTACTAGTTTCTATCTATAAATCCTCCGGCTAACTAGAAGCCGACTAAGCGAGGAAAATTGGTCGATAGAACAGTTTTAACTGGCGACCAAAATTGATAAACTGCAATTTATGGCCTCACATAGCGGCGAAATCTGGCGATGACAGCCTTTTTCAGTTCTGGCAACCCTTACGGAGAGCGAATAACAGCTCTCTAAAAATGCTCGCTGCGGCCTCCGATCTAAGGTAAGTTATATAAGTGCTTTTTTTTGTTTTGGTTCGACATTAATGAGACAATCGAAAGTCCCATCCCTAATTCGTGAACCGCATCACCTCGATCTAAAAACTGGAATGTAAATAAAAAAAATTTGTTGACGAAAAATGTCGGATTACAAACATTTTGCTTTGTTCTGTGAGTCACCACTCACACGCTGTTGGCTGGGAAAATGTGGAGGGGGGAGTTATTTCAGCGGATCTCAAAAAGTTCGTCTGCTCAAGTAGAGACAAAAAAAAGAAAAAGAGTTTCTCAACTTTACTCCTCTATCCATCTTGAGGGTTAAATCTCGGAGATAACAGTGTTCCGGTGACCAACAAGGTGGGATTTTTTTTTCATTGTTTTTCTCTTCAAAGAGAGATATTGTTGGAGAAGTGGCGACATTAATTTCCGATTCATGAACAGCCACAGGGATTGCCGCTGGAGTCGCTCTTCATGCTCCCAGCGGTGTTCGAAAGCATCCATGGAGGAAATTTTTGTTCTCGCTGTGTGAATGTTAGGTTGTAAAAATGGTCTGCTCTCTCTTTTCTTTTCTTTCTTGGTTCTTGAGTGCTTTTTTATTCGTTGTTATTCGTGCGAGTTTTCTTTTCTCTTCGATTGTTTAGATTGGCGCGTTTTCCCATGAATCGCGGGAAAGTTTTCGCTCCTGTTTAAAAGAAAAACAAATGGATTACTATTGGGTGAATGAATTGTGCTTATTGTTCTCAACGGGATATCGTAATTTCACGGTATGTTATGCATAAATAATGATGTTTTGTATTATAAGTGACATTTTCATAATAATAATTTAATTTAATAATAATATTAATATAATAATATAAATACACAGTAAATATTGTTTTTATTTATGTTTTCAAATATTATAGAAAACTTTTTAAAAAAATTAGTTTATAAATATTGCATGCTGCATATTTTGTTTTATTATTTACATTGTTAAAAAAGTTTTTTTCTTCCAATTAATTTTATTAAAATATATTTTGAATGTGAATAGCATTGTTTTGGTGACATTTGATACTGCGTTTCTATGAATTATCGGTGTAATAAATAATTCGGGTTGATTGATATAAAAGGATACATTTGGCAGAAAATGTTAGTTTATAAACTTTGTAAAAGTTTTATTTTTATTATTTCATAAGAATATTACGTTCGTAAAATTATAATTGTATAAAATTGTCTTTTGTGTTTGTTTTGTTGTCATTCCGTTTGTCAATATTTACACAGTGTTATGAATACTTTTGGACATTCAAATTTTTTATAATAATTTTACAAATAGTAAAAAACGTAATTCCTACCACATAATGCTTAAATGTTGTGGCAAATATCAACTAATATTTTAAAAATGTATTTGTCATGCACATCGAATAAAATGGTATTTTTCCAAATTCTTAAATTTTCGAAAAGTTTTGAATATTTTATTTAATTAAATGCTTTAAGCTACCATAATTTATTCTAAATTTAATAGCTCAGAGTGTTTTGTTTCATTTTGATTTCTTCTGTATTTTATTAAAACTAAATAATGTCTAATGTTTGTAGAATCTGTTTGCATTACCACCCCAATGTTTTTAGAAAACTTATTTCATTCATCTCTTTTTTTAAAAATTTTTTTTTTTAAATATTTTGCAAAGTAAACTTCATGATAGTCATCAACTTCATCAGATAGTGTAATTTCTCTCTATATATCTTGTTTAAGTTTGATCAAACATAAACAATTCACTTATACCACTTCTATAATTTTACAAATCTGAGGTGTTATTTTTAAAATCAATAGATGAGTAACTGTTAGTATAGTGTAAAAATTTTTGAAATAAAAAATAAATTTTGTAATATTATTAGATTATAGTCTTGTATTAAACATTCTACTCTAAAATGTATCTTTGTCTTCTGGTATGTGCATTTATTTATTATCTTTTAAATGACTGTTAATTTAAAACATACAAGCATGCTTATGCAATAGATATAGGAGCCATTATGTAGAAATTAGGCAAATGTCAGCATTTGTGTTGCTATTTTAAAGACTACTCAATACATATTGTCTTAATTTTTTTCAATTGTTTTATTTTAATTTCATAGCTATTCCTTTTATCAATATTATTTATTTTTTATAATTAAAAAATAATTAAATTTAGCATAACAATGTAACAATTATTAATAAATATAATTATTATATAGCTATAAATTTTAAAAATAATAAACTGCAACCAGATATTAGGCTGTTGCATTTAATTTTCAATAAATTATTTCTCACTAAAGTTTACTTTTAACAAGAGGAATTTTTTTTATTTTTAAATATGATATGATGATAAACATTTGTTGACAGTACATATTATTTCTTAATGTAACTTGGTATAATTAAGTATTGGAAAGCCTATGGTTGTCACTCTAAATTGAGTATAGAAGTTCATTTAAATACAATTGCATGTGTTTGCAATAGATTTTAAAATATTTTGGCAAATCAGTTTACAAAATACACTAGTTACATTCAAATTTTTAAATACATTTCTTAGCATTAAATCTGAATTAATTCCTTTTCACTAGGTTATTTATTTAAAATGGTTTATATAAGTAAAAAATATTATGTCACTTATATGCTTTAGAAGATACATGTGTGATAATTACATTTATGCTGCCATAAATTAAGTGCATAATCATTTACTGTTATACAAAAGTTAAAAACTTTATTAAACTTATGTATCTGCTAATTCTTTTAAAATATCAAAAAATCGTGGTTTGCATATTAATAAATTATTATTTTTTTTAAATTTAAAGATTGTTTTTTTAAAAATAATCCACGTGGATAACCTATGTGGTTACCCTAAGTTGTCTGTGTTAACCTGGTAAAATCTATGGATTTCATATTGAATATGAAGGATTATATATGGATTTGACCAGACTTGATATTTTAGCCACTTTCTGTGATGATTTCTTCTATAATAACTAAGCCACATGTCATAAGCTAATCATAAATTGAATCATAATTATTAAAATTATTGTTGGCTTTGAATTAAAGCAGAGATTTATTTTCATCTTTTTCAAATCTGTTATTAAATTTCTAGATTCTTTGTTTCATACCATGTCAACAATTTCTGAACACTGTAAAAATAATTTTTGAATTGTTTTGTGAATGGTTGTCAGTCTAAGTTTTTTTTTTTTTTTTAAAAATATCCAAAAATTTTTTTTTAAAAGTATGTTGAAATGCATAAAATTGTGCAAGTCAATGCTCACTGGAAGTTTTTGTCCACTACCTTTTTTTTTAATTTTTCCTTTTGGAAAAATTTCTAATCAATTTGATGTGTCCTGATTGTTAACAATAAAAATTTTTTTCCTAAATCAGTAGAGGAATCTAATTTAAATAAAAATATCTATTTGTTTAACTTTTTACTTTTCATCTTTTAAACAGTCAGCATCTTCACAGAAACCAAGAAGTTTTGAATGGAATAAAGCATGTTAGTGTAATTTCATGGTTACAAATTTCTCTACCCTTGTAGTTTCTAACAATATAATACATATGAAGATGAGACTGCAAAACCTTTCAATACTTTGAGAAATTTTTTTAATTATTTTTTTTATTATCATTAAGGAGACAACAGTCTTAATATATGAAAATGAAATTTTGTGTTAATAGGTCGGTTTCAAATTATCACATACATACAAACAGTTTTTTTATTGTTTATTATTTTTTCTTTTTAAATTATCAAAAACAGGGCTATTCGCTAACCATTTATTTACTAATATCTGCAATAGATACTGTAATAATATTTAATGACTTAAGCATTTTTAATCTATAACATTTTGACGTCTGTTCAGAAAAAGCCCTGAAAGTCACATTGTTTTAAGGTAAAAAGTCCATTTGCTGTAGCTCTTGTATAAAAGAATAAATTCATACTGTTTTGAAATGGTAGAATACTACTTCAAACTTTAGACTAGCTCTTAACACCATGAATAATTCAGTAACAATTAATAAAACATACCTAAATTCTTCGCTCCTCCCAAACTCCCCGTTTACTGTTAAAGAAAATTGCAAATTTTAATCTAGGAAATTTAAATTAAAATTTTTTATCCATATTTTATTTATGAATGTATATTCTATTTATTTGATTCTGATAATGATAATTATTTTTATTTAGATTATGATGATTTTTTGTTTATTTTTAGATTGGAAATCCTAATTTATGAAAGAGCATTGGATTATATTTTTGGTTTAGTAAAAGTATGCTGCTTATTTACATTTTATTTTTATGCAATTTCTTAAGTAAAGTTATAGTTAAAGGTAGACAAAATTTAAGCCTCTTAATTTTGATTTATTAAAGACCTACATTTGATTGACTTTAAGATAACCTGAACTTTTATGTCCTGCACCTATGTTTATAGCTATTTTTATTAAAATTTTATCCAACTCTATAGAGTACTTGTTTCTGAAATACTGATTTCATTGATGCCTAGAGTTTAACTTTTGTCTACTTATTGTAATATTAGCTAAAAATTGTAACTTTTTTGTCAGGTAAAAATGAATTGTTTTCCTTTATGAATTTCTACTGTTTTTATTGACAAAAGTAAAAAAAAAAAAATATTAATTTTATGATAATTTTATTGCAGAAAATTATTAAAAGTTATTTTTATTATATAATATACCTATACCTTAATTTTAGTCTACTTTTAATTGTATTATTCATTCAAAATTTAAATATTTTCAGATTTGTTTAATTGTTAATTTATCACAATGAATTGTAAAAGGCTCTCTCTTTTCCGACTCATTATGAAATTCTTTCATATTATGTATGAAAAAATTTCAGACATTAATTTGTGTCCTGAGAAAAAAATGTTGCAATCTCATGCTAATGAGGCATTTACAATTAATGTGAAAGTTACAAACTAGCTATAAACTAAATAAGAGATATGGTGTATCCACTTTTTTATCATTAAGCCCTCAGTCAAGTCCCAACTCAGTTTGAGGTTGGATCTAGTAGTTACTTTTCTGCATTAAAAAAAAAAACAAACAAACAAAAAAATAAATTTTTTTTTTTTATGTTGTAATTTCATGGTGGAATTGAGATTAGCTGAGAAATATTAATACATATTGCCTGGTTACGGAAATAATTCATGTCATATCTGATACAAATATTGATTTCTTGTTGAATATTTAGTGAGGCTGATTGGTTTCGCTCACAAAAAAAGTTCAGATAAAATATAGTAATTTAGTAAAAAAAAAAAAAAAAAAAAAAAAAAAAAAAAAAAAAAACAAAATTGCCATTGAAATAAATTATCTTTGCAGGGTTAGCAAAAGTCATGATTTTCTTTTTAATTTTTTTCTTCAACTTTGATTAATTTTGTAAAATTTTTTTCACATGTTCCTATCAAACTTTATTGCAAATAAAATATTTTGAATTTCTATACTTGTTAAAATCATAATGAAAATAATTTATTGCAAATAAAATCATAGTTATGTTTGTTGAAGCTCAACACCCTCATTAATTTTTAAAGACAGAGACTCAAATTGTCAATTGGTATGAATATTAAATGAAAAAATAAAATGTTTTAGTTTTAAAAGATATTTTTCTAAATTTTTCTTGGCCGATCAAGTCTCTCTTCATTATAAATTACATATTTGTAAAGTTTTCTTGTATTCAAATAAACATAAAACTTTATACCCACATTTAGTGTCCTTTTATTATTTATTAGCCTATTTTTAACATAAAAAAATAATTTAATACAGTCCTCTCACTATTTTTTGAGGTAAAACATTTAATATCAATGAAATCATATTAAAAAAAAAATCACATTTTTAAGTGTATATTTCTAAATTATTTTCGAGATAAATCAATAATTTCAGAAAAAAATTAGGTAAGAAGGGAAAAAGTAGTTTTTTTTTTTTTTCAAAAAAAAAAAAAATAAAAAAAAAAAGAGAAGGGAAAAATCAGAGATTTAAAATTGTGTTAACCTCTTTTTTTTTTTTTCGGATTTACATGCTGAACATTGTGAACATTCTAATCCAAATAAATCGAAAATGTTCTCTGCTTTTGAGAAATTTTTCACAGTTTACATTCTTTGCATTTAAAAAATAAATTAACAAATAAATTGCTAACTTTTTATATATAATAAGAAATCTGCAATTGCTAGATTTACTAGGATTTTTTTAATTTTTGAAATACCCAATTGGTAGAGATTTTTTTCTATTATATTATCTATTATATTAACCCTCATAGCATTAGACCCAGTTTTTTTCAAACTTTAAGCTGATGTAGAAAAGATAAAATAAAAAATCCTGCCTCAAAAAACTAGAATCAGAATGAAAAGAAAATTTCATAGCAGAAAAAAAAAAAAAAAACATAATTTCATCCAAAGTTAAAAAGCTAGGTGAGTTAAATATTTAATTCATAGGATAGCAAGAGTTTCATTGTAAATAATGTAATAAATATTTGCTATATTATTTTCTGTATTATTATTATTATTATTTTTTTTTAGCTTTCATTTCATGGTTATTATTTTCTATTAAATTTAATTTTAATTTTTTTATAGCTCTTAATCTTAAAAAGTTAAAGAAAATGGAAAACTTTGAAGAACATCAGCATATTAAAGGACGCCATATTTGTTTGAAGCAAAGAAATTTTAAGGTATGTATGTTTTAATTCATTTAAGTTAACAACACTCTTAATAACTTGATAAGTGATAATATGCCATTATATTATTTTTATTATGTAAAACTATTGAACTGAAATATAACCATTCACTCATATTACTTTAATTTTGGTATGTAAACATTTCTGATTAATTGAACAAAAAACATAAAATTCAATTGACATTGACACTTTTATGAATAAAAGTGTATTTTTTTGTATGATTACAGATCAATATTTACAAATTAGTTACAGATTTATGTAATGTACATTATGTAATCCATTATGATTTTTCTTTTCATAATATTTTGTTATTTAAACACTGCTTTTATTGTAAATGTTCCTGACATTTTTTTAATATTGAATGATTAATACAATTGAATTGCAAATTATCTAATTCATGCTGTTGAATTTTCTGTATTGATTCAAGGCTATTGCAGATTTTGTATGCCACTTTGTTTTTTATAATTCTTTCATTTCTTGAAAGGGATATTTTTGTTAGAATACCCTAATAGTTTCTTTTTTTTTTTTTAAAAATTCCAACATTGTTCAGAATTATCTATTTTATATATAAAAATATATTCCATACATTTTTAGTATCTATATTAGTATTGGTTCTGAAATTAAAAATCACTTTTAGATTCCTCTGCATAAAAAAAATAAAAATAAAAAAAAAGAGAAAATTTTTTGTTAAAGTTGCATAGTGCCCCATCAGTAAAAATTAACTTTATCTCTATCAATTAAAAAAGATATTTGCATAATATACATACATAACATATACATAACATATGTATGTGTATAATCTTCTTCAATCACAGAGAAAATAAATCTTTGAAGAATGATCTTTTTATCTTATAAAATGAATTTCTAAGCTTCTCATCTGTGGAATTGAGATGCTTAGGTTTCCTTTAATAAACCCTTTGATTAATCCATTCTTGATGATAAAAAAAATTAAAAGAAACCCGGAATTCTGTCAAGTTTGTATTTTCTTACAAGTTGAAAATCTTTAATTTCTTTTTTTTCCCTTCCCCTGCCACTCAGAAAGCATATTAAATTAATTCTCTCTTGATTCATTTCATGAAGGCATATAGAAGAAATATTTTTAGGAAATTTTATACTATGCATTTTTAAAAAATAAGTGTAAATTGAAATTAAGAAGCTTTAATTTTTGACAATTATTAGAAATTGCAAATGATGTTTTTTTATCAAACAAAATGTTTAAATTAGGTATAAATTTAAACACTTATAATTTAATTTATCACATATCATATATCAATAAGTTAAGTATTAGTTGCTTTTTGAAATGATTGTTTAAACAGTTGTTAACACTTAAGTGTTTCATGTTTTAAAAATAATTTGAGTTCAATGCATAATATCATATAAGTCAGTGCTATTTTAAGTGCCATTATTTATAATAATATTATTAATAAATAATATTTTCAATAAATCAGTGCTATTTTAAGCTATGTTTAAAACTATTTTCAAGGAAATATTAAAGGGTAAGAAGAACAGTTTGATTTTAAGTTTAAAGACTCAATTAAAGATAATATTAAATTTTTTAACTCCATTGCAGTGAAAATTTTTTTATTGAATTAAAAAATGTTATACAAATTAAAGAAACTTTTTTATACGTTGTTCTACAATTGTAGCATTTATTTATTATAATTTATTTAAGTTTAAAACTTTTAATTCTCAAATTGTCTTTTTTTCAAGAATTGAAAGTTTTGTGCATGTTTAGCAATTAAATTCATAAATAGTTTATATACAAATTTAAAGATTTCCTGAGCAGATTATTTAGGGCTATAAAAATACTGGTGTTTTGTAAATGATGTAATTATTTAAACTAAGTACCTTGAAAAGTTGCCACAATTTCATTCTTTAAAATACACATTTAAAATAATTTCTCAAATACATTTTTTAAAAAAAATTTGTTTTCCTTTTGACATTGAAAGCCGAATACAAGTGGTTTACTAATTTTTTGCTGTTTTTTTTTATTCTGTTGGGTAATATCTTCTTTCATTTCAATATTTTTTCACATTTAAAATTTTTAAGACATTTTAGGTTGCATATTCCACTTATTGAGAAGTTTAGAGATAGTTAAGGTTTCTTACGATAAATGTGATAATAAATTATGTTTTCATTACTTGTTAACTAAAAGTTTAAAATCTCGAAAATCAATTCAAACTGTTGGTAGTATCATGAGTACATTTGCCGCATTATATATATATAGTAACGTTTTATATATGTAACCTTTTTACAGTAAATAAGCTTATTAAAAACCTATTAGCTTTAGATTAATAAAAAATTTGAATGGGCATTAGCAAAATAAATTTTATTAAACAACTATTACGTTTAAAATAACTAAAAAGCTTAAATTTTGTGTTTAACTGCACAATAATAGATATAACAAATTGAAGCAATGTCAAAATTTAGAAGTAAAAAAGTATTAAGAATATTAGCATTCTAATTAGCTCGGTGTGGGGCATTTTTATGTTGTAATAAAGATATATATATATTTTATTTTATTTTTGGGTAATGTAAAACACTTGTGACTATTGAAATAAATAATATATATATTTTTAAATTAACCACTATTATCTACAAAATTAAACAAAAGAATTCAAACCATTATTGTTTATTATATTGGATTTCTGATAAAACATTTTTAGTGATTTTGTAAATAATTATTTTAAATTAGTATTTATAAATTATTTTACAATAAGCTACCCAGGCTATACTTAATTACTCGGAACTAAATGGGAAATCATTTTTAAAGAATAAAATAAACTTATCAATGAAATTTTTTATTGTATTTTATTAAAACAGATTACTTTTTTCCAGTTATAAAGGGTGCTATAAGTGAAATTTTCATCATGAATAAATCAGAAAATTTCTGTATTTTGTTATTTATTTGAATAATTGACCACACTGTTATTCAAACTCTGACGCGAACTGTAACTGTGTTTTTGCTATATTTTCCACTTATTGAATGTAAATAAATTTCAATTTTAAATGTAGATTGTTGCTTTTTTGTAAGTTATTGTAGATGAGTTATTGAAATAAAAATATGCATTCAAAACCTGTGCTGAAAACTAGAAAATTTTTATGCATACTATGTTAAAGAATATATTAATAAAAGTAATATTTTATATAATTTTTTACTTTGGGAACTATTTTACCTAAAAATTAGTTATTTACTTCATTAATTGTGTTAACAAAAAAGTTAAGTGGAAGAATATAATTAGGGACATTCAACAGTAATTGGTCAAAAATCAGTTGTAGAATATGTTAATCTCTGCTTAGAATACATATTGAAGCTTACAAATTATGAAAGACAAACAATCGTTTATAATAATGTTCTATAATTAAATTTTATTCATTTTTGAAAATTGAGAGATTCTGAAGTGTCGCAGGAAATATTCTGAAATTTAATTGCTAAAAGTCAAATATTTTAATGGATCTGTTTTTGAATTAGGTTTCCAAAGGCCTCTTTTACTGCTATTATAAAAAAGTTGATTTAAATCCACTGGCTTAGAATAAAAATTATTAGTTTTGCAATGTTAAAATAAATGTAATACTTAATTTAATAAGTTATGTATTATTTTACATTAGTAAAATGACATTAGTAAAATGAGTAATGCCAATACTAGATTTATAAATAAATTATAAATTAAAATAACTCCGTCTTTAAATGCATTATTTTTTATTCTGTATATATATATATTTTCATTTATAAACTGCTTTGGCTTGGTGCTACAGAGTATTTGAAAAGTGTGAGCACTGACAATTCATGAAATTATTGTAAAATAACTAATTTAAAAGATTTTTTTATAAGTTAAAAGTACTGTTAAATGAAGGAAGACAATTTTTTTAATTCATGTTATAATTATACAAAATGTCAACTTTTTTCTTGGAAGATCCAAATTCACTTGCAAAAGTTTTTAAAAAACACATTTGTGCATTCTTTCGCTCAAAAGAATTAGGCGTTTATTCTTCTATCGCTGATCACATTGTATACAGGGAACTTACTTAAAAATTGTTTTTTCACTAATGAAACAAGGTTCTAATAAAACAGTATAATATCCTATTCAAATAATGAAATTTCGATTATGTAAAAATGTTTTTGATGACTAACTTAAGTCAAAGAAAACTTTGGCTACAATCTATCCCTTATTTTTCTTTATGGGGAATTTTTCAGAATAAAGTCTCCGAATTTAATTTTTAAATAATTAAAGATCTGAAAATTAATTGTAAGTTATTAACAGAATTAAATATAAGACATGATGAGTCCCTAAGAAGTTTGATATTTTGAATAATTATCATTAATGTTAAATCAGTTAAAAAAATTCTATTTTCTTTGAGAAATTTTCATAACAATTAGCAAAATATAATTGTTTTAAAGTTAGTTGTTTTTATATAAAATTACACTCTACCATCAAGTACGGGAACTTTTAGGGTATTGCATCATTTAATAGCTTAGTAGAATCATGATTAGATGTGTTTATATATGTGACTTGATTATGTAAAAGTTATTCATGACCCCTCCAGATTGGTAACCAAACAAATATGAGTTGTTTTTTTTAATAAATTAATTAAAATAGTATTTGTAAATTTTAGGATTTGTTAAGTTTTATATAAAGTGTTTGATATTTCATTATTTAAATTTACATAATTTGTTAGCTGTGTTGTGGGATTTATAAATGGCAAAAATGTGAGTCATGATGTGCCTTAAAAAAGTAACTATTTAATACAGAATTCTGAAAATGGATTTAAAACTGTCATCTTTTATAATTTATAATGACTTTTATTACTGTCTTTGGTTCCCCTGTTGCAATTCAATACAGCAGAACCTCGATCCTTCGTTTCTCAATGGACCGAACAATATATTACTGTTATATATTGTTTGATCATTATATATTGTTCAATATATAACTGCAATATATAACACTGTTTTGCAGTATCATTGCGAACAACAGATACTGGAAAACAACGAATGCAAGTCAACACAAAATATCAAATAATGGCTTGAAAATACATGAAAAGTGATAAAGAAGTTATATGTTTTAAAATTAGGTAATAAATTTACAATAAGCATAAAAAACTTTAAAACTAATGTGCTTATGGCAAAAATATTTACAATGCAAATGAACGATGAATAAATTTTTCACTTATTTAAATACTGGTTTGAATTTTTTTTTTTCTTTCTCTGCGCAAACATAAAATTTTTGACATTTGTAACAAAATTCTGTTCATTATTTGTAAATTTCTGTGTATACAGAAAGTTCCTCATAGTTTCAAAAGCCTCGCCACCAAATGTTGGTAATAGCCATTATTACTGGTTGTGGTTTGTTTTGTCGCCTTTCTCAGTATCACTTTGCACTTTTTAGCTTTTGCAACCATTTTTTGAACTGACAACACTACAAGTTTGAATGTGTTGTTTGAGGCATTTGTTTAAGGCATTGTTTTTTTTCAGACATGATATTTGAAGCATTTTCCCCTGAACTAAAACAAATCCTTGTTTTCTTCTTCCTCATGAGCATCAGGAGTTACTGTTTTTCTTCTAAAAATGAAATAATTACAATTTGTTTTTAAACCTTGGTAGATTTTTCTGAACGATAAACACAAGAATCTGCTAGTTTCATAAACAATATAATAGGGTAATATCAACATAAAAAGAATAGTATTTGCGATGGGAACATTTAAACAAGATAATACATACAGAAATAATGGATCTAGGTTCAATTGTATAATAAGTGGTCATTATACCTATTTCAATTTATGATACTGTTTGTAATTATATTCATTGTTTTTGTACAAATTATCTTCCTTTCGATCTATATAGGTTTCTAATTTTTAAAATAGCAATATTTGTATTTTATAAGTGCCCTTTGTTATAGTGGCATTGTTAAGAATTCATTTCAAAAGAGGTTTAAATATTAAAAAATAGAAATATAGTATGTAATTTACAGTTGAATCTTATTTTCAAGAACTTATTCAATTGAACATGCACATAATATTATGAGAATATTGTAGTTATAAATTTACTAGAACACTTTTATTATTAATTGTATTACTAAAATAGTTCTAATTCCATGAAATTACAATGTACTAAGGAATGAGGGAAAATTTATGGAATTTTTTACAGGTGAGATTGCATAGTAATGTTTTGATATAAACGTGGAAAAATTCTGCAACAAACCTGAATAATAACAGATTTTTAAATTATTGATAATAATAAGTAGTCACTGCAATTCTATCATTCGAAAAGTTTCTTTTAAAAATTTTACTAAAGTATAAATTAATTTTATGTTCAAAAAAAGTTTCTTGCTTTAAATTGTTCTGGATGTCTGGTTTAATATTAGCAAAAGAACTTTTTTTCTGATGGAAAATTATTTTGTTTAAAAATTATTATGTTTTAGAATTTTGTAAAGCAAGTAAAATTCATATACTGTGTAAGAATCAACTTTTAGATTTACTCCCATTAGAAAAATAAAAGAATTAAGTTGGTTTTTTATTTTACTAATAAAATTGATTTTAGTTATTATTTTTAAAAATGCTTTTTATATCAAAATTCTTGCTACATGCATTGTACCCATTTGCTACTCACAACAGAACTCAGAGACTCATGAAATTTTTCTCTTTAATTCTTTTTTTATTTTAGTTTTAACCTTTCTTAATTTTTATTTTAATCAAATTGTGATATCTTATTTTTTAAAACTATTTAACTTTACTATTTTTTTGCTTTTAATTGTTTTTGCTATATTTTAATACTGTTAATTATTTTTAGGTTCGCATTTCATGAGTATGAATGAAAAAAACAGGCATGTGTCTGTCCCACAACCTCTACCCCCCAGCTATGGTCCACCAGTTCCTCCAGTTGGCCCAGGACCAGGTGGGGCACCTGCTGTGGGACAGCAACCTTGGATGCCTAATCCTGTCCATCCATCACCTTATCACATGCCTCATCAAGGTTTTCCTGCAAATTATAAAAATAATGCTCCTGTTCGAGCTCCTGGGTATCCACCACCAATGCATCATGCTGGATTTATACAACGTTATCCTGCATATGATGCACAGTGCCAAAGCTTCCCATTCGGAAAAATTCACGAAGGTCCGGTTCGTCCACCCACTCCATCTGCATACCCTATTGTGAGACACTATAATTCTCAGCATCCTTACAGTGAACCCCCTAAGGATTCGATGCCAAAAAATTCACTGGATGGGTTCCCTCAAAGTAAGAGTCCTGGTCAGAATGTGTCAGTGAAAGAACAAAATCATGTAAAAACTCATGAGAAGAATGGAAGGGATGACGTGTTGTCCTCTCCATCCGATGGTAAGAGTGATTCTGAAACTAATCATACGACAACAGAATCGTGTCCTGATGATACCAGGTCTCCAACAAGTTGTGATAAACAGGAACATTTTTATGCAGACAAAAGTGAAAGTTCTATTAAGTCAGTCAGTGATTCTAACTCTCACATGGAAAAGTGTAAAACTAATAATAACAGTGACACTAATGATAGCCAAACATTTCCTTCCATAAATAGCAATAATCAAGCCAAAAAAGATGTATCACATGCACCATATGAAATGAGACTTCACGGTGTGCCGTACCAACACAATGACAATATGTATGGGATGATTCCTGATGGTGAACGGCGAATGCACAATAACTTGCACCACAATCCAAATATGAGTATGAATTCACATCATATGAGTGATCCAATTCATTTTGGCTATCGCAGCCATCCGAGAGGTAGTTTAAATGATGTAGATAAATACTCTGATATGGATTTCTCAGAAAAGAGCAATACTTCTGAAAATGTCTTCCAAGTTCCTTCCATATCTTCAACTACTCCCCCTAAGATCTTCCCACCCATCCCACCATCACCTATCTCTGAATCTTGGGAAGATGCAAAGTATTATCAGCCCCAAGAAGATGCAGATATCGAAAAAGTCCCAAGAAAAAAGAGAAAACGATGTGGCGAGTGTCCAGGCTGCTTGCAGAAGCAAAATTGCGGGAGGTGTGGACCTTGCCGGAGTGTAAGGAGTCATCAGATTTGTAAAATGCGTAAATGTGAGTCCTTGAAGACCAAAAAAGAAAAGGTAAGCTTATTTGTTAAATTTCTTGATATGTTTATTACCCTATTGTAAACCATGTGGAATTATTTTTCCACCTAGAACTAGAGATTCTTTTTCAATCACAAACCACTTTGGTTTTATTTAAGCTAAAAACTTCCATGTTCAAATTTTTTTTTATGTTAACTTTTAAATGCTCAAAATTTTTAATCAAAATTCACTAGACTTGATTGCTACTCTACAAATTTTGCCCCTGGATTAGCTATTATGATCATTTCTCAGATTGTAACTATCTCCTTTCCTCACCATATATTGAGAGGAAAAATCCTATTCTAACAGAAAAAAAAAAAAAAAAGTTAATTTTGAAAAAGTGCCTAATTTCATAATTTAAATTATCTTCTGTGCCTTCTATATTTAGTTCTATGTTTGAACAGTTAAGATTTCTAGTTATTGTAAGTACACTAACTTGCAATCCTGCTAAAAAGACCTAATCTGATAATTAGACTTACTAAGAGTGATATGTTTTTTAGTTTTATTTTTATGAAGAAAAAATGAAGTTAGAAAAACCTATCTTTCTATTTTAGTTTTATAAATATAATACATGTTTTTCCTTTCTAAGAACTACAATTTTAGGAGCTGTGAATTCAAAAAATATTTTGAGAAAGGGATAATAGTAATGGTGTCGATAAGAAGAAAATAAATTTTTCTGTAATCCTGTTTATTTTATTTTTTTTATTGATTTTATATAACATCATTTTTTAAAATCATTATTTTTTTTAACAAGCTGGTAAATAAAAAATTACTTTTAGTATAATTATCATTGCATATTACAAATTAAAACATTACTTGTATAACTAATACTATTGAAAAAGTTCAGAACTCTTAATAGATTGTTAAACATTCGATTGCTTCATAAATCTGTAAATAATATATTAATAAAAAATAAACAAATACAACTCGATGGGTAGTTTAAAAAAAAAAATTCTAACATAAAATTCTACAATATCCGTGTCAAATGCTCTTGTTACACTGCCGCTATTGATAGTTGTCGTTTTTGTCATTTTCTGTGAAGTCAAACATAAACTCACTATAATGTATGAAAAAAACTTATCTTTAATTACCGATCTTTTTTTTACTAACTTGAGTAATTAAAATGAAAATCTGAGGCACCTGAAACCTGAGCTTACTTAGGATCACGTGACATGATCCTTTGTTAGGATTTCGGGCGTATTGGAACTGCCTCTTCCGGATTTCGAGTATCGGTGTTGCGTCCGACAGTGGTGTTCACAGGGGGAGGGGTATGACTCAAACGGCATTTAGTTAAAGGGGCATTTAATCGAAGACAAAGTACTCTAAAACTTTTAAACTGACACCATTATTATTAGTATTATGATTAAACTTTTTTTAATAGATAAAGTTTCCTTATATTTTTAAATTTTTAGTATGTTCATTATATCTAATAAAGTTTGCGAAAATCTCCCGCAATTCTGTCTAAAACTATAGTTTTAAACACGTTTTGGCAATATTAACGATAGAAGATTCTCATGATAAGTGTACTTTTTAAACATTTCATAGAAATATCCGAGCAGTTAACTCAGATTAAAAAAATTCTGTTATATTATATAAATATGCTTGCTTTAACAATTGACGTGCTTGGAAGTTTTAATGTCTCACATTTATGATGCAAAAGATAAAACTCTGGCGTATTAATACTGTAAACAGGATTTGTTTTGGGTACGTGCACTGCTTTAATCAATTGCATATTTGCAATAACATTTGATTACAATGAAAAATCATTTCTTCATATACATTTGTATTTTTAAATTTGAATATAAAATTTTTTAATGGCATTTTAATTAATGTCTTTAAAAAAATCTCCAAGTCAAAGAATAGAGTATTATGTTGAAATGTCTCTAGCCTTAAAATTTTGTCGGTTTCGGGGTACTCGGTAAAATTTAGATTTATTACCCGGCCGGGTATTATAACTTTTATGAAAAATTAATGTAAAAATCATATGATTTTCTGATGATTAATATTTTAAAAGATATAGTTCTAAGGAAATTTACTGTGCTTTATATAAACTAAAACGTATGTTTCTATTTTTGATTTTTACCAACGAAATTTTAAATAAAAGTTTCTAAAAGAAATTTTGGTTGACTTTTCCGATGTAGAATGATCAGTTTAATTTTCCGTAGGATTAATTAATGTAGTTTTTGTTAAACGTAAGATATTTGAAATATCTTCAACAAAATTGCGATTTATTAAATCGAAAATGTTTTAATTATCAGGTTTAATTTTTAATCAACCGGTAACTATTAACGCAATTTAAACTTAAATGAGCGTTAGACGGTACTAGATACCCGGAAAATTGGCCGGGTACGGGTAGTTAAAATTCCTTTACTGGGTAATTGCGTCGGTATTCAGTACAAAAAGTTTACAGGACATTTTTGATTATCTTTTTCTATCAACAAGGATTTCATGTGAACATTGCTATTTTGATTTAAAAATGACTAATATTAAGTGTACTTTTTAGAAAACTGAAAAGGGTTTTCAGATTGTAACATTATTCCATCCTTTAACGCGATATTTCCTCAAAAAGATACTCGGATAAAAAAAAAAATAAAAAAAGTCGTTTTCAAATGGAAAGGAGTATAAATTTAAATGCATTTTCCTATTGGACGTACACGACGAAAAATGACAGCCACTGAGATTGGATTTGTCATGATTTATTATTTTCTTCTACAATTTCTTCCGATATACAATTTTTTTTTTATCATCCTCTTTTGCTACGAAAATAAATAAGTAAATAATGCGCATATATTTTTATGATAAAAAAAAGGGACGAAAAGAAGCATAAAAATAGGGTCAACGCCACAAAAAAAAAAAAAAAAATGAAAAAAAATCTGCACCAATAAAAATTTCTTACGCTGCTTTCAGCATTTTTAGGGAACCGATCGATTTTTACATCCAGGTCCTTCATTCCCCGCTCACAGAACTGAAAGCAAATACATTAAGAATGCAGCAAGCTTTGCCATTCTCTCTATTTCTCCCCTTTTCCCCGTTTTCTCCCAGAAAATTCAGTTTTCCCCGTTCATTCCGAGATGCTTGGCATGCGAAACCTGCGGTGTAGACAGATTAAGGGGGCGTCCACTAATGAAAATTAACAGATTAGCCACGGGGCATGACAATTTGCGTGAGAGCTTTCAAAATTTTACTTATTTTATTTCAGAAGTGCGTTTGATTTATCGTTGGGATGGTCCCTTTTATTGATACTGTCCAAGAAAAACTTTTTTTTTTTGTTCATCTTTTTACTCTTTAACTTGGATTCAAGAGTTTTTTTTCTCTTAGAGAATTCCTAAGTGTATTTCTTTCCCAGGCTTTTAACTTTTTCTATGTTTATGAAAAGTTTCCAACTTCTAGTAGAAAATATGAAACGAGTTCCATTATATGTAATACGATAATAAGATTCTTTTTTAGAGGCAATGAATGATTTCAAAAGCTTCAGTTAGACGCTGTATTCTAATATTAATTGAATTGTGATATGTTGAAGTTACTTTTTTCTCTCACTATTTTAGACATGATTCTCAGTTTTTATCTATCATCTTTATTTATCCTTTTTCAATATCTTTGACTTGAAAACTTATCATATCAGTCTAACTTATCATATTTTATTTCAACAATACTAACCTAGCCTCTTCAGTCGCACCATTAGATTAGAAATTTAATGCCTTAGTTCCGTCTTTCATCTTTTAAAATATGATAACCACGGGGGAAGGAAATTTCTAAATATTAATGTAAAGTGACCTCTCTAATTGGATATGAGATGACTGACACATCGAAAGTATTCATTAGTGTATCCTGTCGTCTGTTTTGGGCTCAATAGTATAATAATCGAATGCGGCTAGACAACGCTAAATTCGCCACATTGCTTCAATGTATCTTGTTAAACTAAATTTGTCATTGATATATAAGGGAGGAGTGTAAAAAGAAATTAACCAGTTAAATTACAAAACGTTGTTACGTTACTAGTATGGAATTCACATTTTTCGTTAAGGTTGAATTGCGATCTTGAGTGATTTTAATAATATAACTGCTTGTTTTTTATTAGATGTATACACCATACTATTATGATCGTAATATCGCTGAAAGTATGTAAAGATTTCTGGATTTTGCAAAATTCAGGGCAATTTTTTTCTCTACGGTCTTTGCATTATTTAATTTACGCAATTGCCTACGTGGAGTGTGTTATTCAGTGAAATATGGCATTTAAAAATAATAGAAAACATTGATATTAAGCTGTTTAAATATTCAACATGTATAATTAATAAGGAAGTGGTGATAATCCAACGATAAATTAAATAACAATATCGAATTCATGTTCGCTAATCCACAAAAAATATTCTGGAAAAAAAAGTGCCTTGTAAAAATAATTGAACCTAATTGATGCTATTTTGGAATGCAAAAATATATTACTGGATGATGCGGTGGAGAAAATTATTTAAACAAAAACTATCTAAAAAATTGACCGATTTGTGCAAAATCCATAGTTTATGATGTCATTGAGGGGGATGATCTCACTACGATGCTTATGTTCAACCTCTTTTTGACAGTCGAGGGGAAGAAGAGGTGAAATAACATGTCCTGTGAGGCAGCTTAGTGTTCAGTCGATAACTTTATTTTGTCATTTACTTGACAACGAGACGATAGATTTCATTGCTATGTGCATTTTTTTTAAAACATTTTATTTTGTATTTTTATCGTATATTATTGCTCTGATGTTATATCCGAGGCAGCCGTAAGGCGTTTATCAAGTCAAATCAAATGCTAAAAATAATGAATAGGTATAATTAAATCCCTAAGCTGTATAGAGTAATCAATTAATCAAGCTTAGAAACTTAAAAACTCTTTATAAAAATTTCATTTGCTTTGGAAACATTTGGAGTATTTGCTGTAAAATATCTCTTTATGTTGCGATGTTTATATATATATTTTTAATTATTATTATTTTTTTTTAATTTTAAACTTGTTTTTCTACTAAAAATTACAAAATTATTGAAAGCTTTGATCTAAGCACGCTCTTTGTGTTTGAATTTGGATGACATATTTTATTTGATTAGTTCTGCTATAACCTGCTCTGCTTTGTTACCATACATATCATATTTTATGTTTTTGATGTTAAGCATCTTGAAAGGATAGGTTTACTTCAATTACTTTTATAGATTTAACGTTAAGGTTAAATACACTGATTATTTTTGCTTTGTTTTGCTGATAAAATTTTTTTATAATTGAAAAATTAATTGAAATTTAACGACAATAGAAAGACAGTTTTTTCATTGTTGTATTCGAAAGAATTTTAAACCCTTAGCATAAAACTGTATTTATCCATTTATTTATTCAATTTTTTCTTATTTATCTTTAATAAAAATTCTCGTTTAAATTAGTTTTTATAAACAGAAGATTTTGATCGTCTGTTTAAAATGGAATTTCTCTGAACAGTCCCCCATTCTTCATTGATTTCCTGAAAGTTAGGATATTTTTAACTACATGTATCGATTTTTGTTTAAAGACGAGCTTAAAATGCCAGTTCATGATTTGAGTTGAGGCTGAGAGTTAGTACTTCTACCCGTCAATTGCACTGCAGCGGAGGAAATTAAAAATGCTTTCTTAATCATACATTTGAAATCCCAGTTAATTGAATTCGCTCTTTGCAAACTTTTGTCCCATTCTTTTATCACGGTAATATAATTGTATTACGATTCTAATTTTAAAAATTAACTTGTCTTAGTACTTTGATTTAGCCGTAGTTTTTGAATTTCTTTTTAATATTTTATTTTTCACAAATTTCTGGAAGTTCGTGTTTGTAAGGTATTTTATGGTGACATCATGATCAGTAATTTTCGATTTTTCTTTTTAATTTTATTTTTTAAATGTCTTAGTTAACTGCTTCAGAGTATATAATGTTGCTGGACTGACTGTAGAGGCAATTTATTGTATGTCCTTCAGATATAATGATTGCTATATAAGTTCTTCGACGTTGGCATGCTGAAATCACTTGGTGTCAAACACTATTCTTTTAATATTTTCATCTAAGGGTGAGGGAGTCTTCTTCAGGTACAGATTTCGCATTACGCAAGTATAATATACCATAACGTATACTATACGATAACGAATACTATACGATAACGAATTCTCTGAATTTTTCGTAAACTTTTTTTTCTCCATTTGACACAGCTCATACGGTGTTATAACACCGTATGATTTTCTTATCTTCAATATGTAATATTGTTTAAAGTAATAATCGATTCGATCTTGATCGGTTTGATTATTACTTTAATCGATCGTAATCGATTTCGTATCTTGAGCCTTTAAACATTTATTGTAATTCAATTTTTAAGTGGTCCTATTGGGAAAAAATAATATTTTTTATAAATATTTAAAAAAAATTTTTTCCCCTGAGTTTGACTGATTTTATAAATAACTAATTATTTAATCAATTAAATGTATCGAAAAATATCTTATTAACTGTCTTTCCTTGAATGCGTTAGGACTTTTTAAAAATTAAAGTAAGCTTTCAAAATTTGTACCAACTAATGCTGTGCAGAAAATTGATATCCAAAAACTCTTGGTAATTTTTTTTTTTGGGGGGGGGGAATAAACATATGAAATAAATAAGCTGTTTCAAAGAATTTTCGTTGATCGAACCATTTATTACTCGAATATTATTTTAATGTGTTATTTTAATGATATTAATGTATTATTTTAATTTCTTTTTCTAGCATTAAATTATGTTTTTAATAATGAAATGTAAACGATATTCTTAGGTATTGAAACAATTTTCGTAAGTTTAAATAAAATTTTGAAAGGTAATTTTTTTCAGATTTTAAACTAACGCGGCTTACAGTCACTTAGCACTTTGAGTTGGAAAAGTTGTTTTTCTAACTCAACATTCAGTTGAATTGCATTTATTGACGAAAAATATTGTTTTGCAGTTAAGTTAATGCAATAATTTTCGCAACACATTGTGTCTCATTATTTAAAAAGTTTTGATAGCTATTAAATCGAATAATAAATAAATATCCAGTGATAAAAATAACTTTCGGTTCCTCCAGTTTTAAAATTGTTTGCAAAAATCCTCTAAATTCAACTGTCTTCTGGGAGATAGCATATAATGCTCATGTTTATAGTTGTTAGATGTAAACATGGTAGTATATGGAATTAAATCATTAGAAATTGTTTCCCCTTTGCATAATCTGCAAAATCCTCTAAAAATTGTTCTAATGCTAAATGTTTTATAACCCTCATTATTTTACTTAAATATAAAGAAAAAATTTCCTTTTTCGATTAAAGGAATTTAAGCGAATTAAAAATATATTGATTTTATCATATTCATTAAAAAGATACTTTCATACTTGAAATTGATTTCTATTTCTGTAACTTATTTTAATTCACACACAGTGATGTATTTCAATTCTTTGTAAGTTTAAGCACATCAAAGATAGATAAAGTCAGTTTCGATGAGTCCAATGAGTTTAATTTCAGACTTACTCTGCTCCAACACTTTCTCCGGAAAAGTTGTTGTGAATTTGACATTATAAATTGTTGATTTTTTAAAGGTGCTGCCATCTGGTGTAACTAATAAATAATAGTTAACATCAGTTATATTTTATTTATCAAATAATTCTGCATCATAAAATGTTAATTTGATTGATTCCTTCAATTGGAAAAAATAATAATAAATAAATAAAATAAAATTTTTTGACTTTTTCGTTATGCATAAATTTTTACTTACAGTTTTTCTTATTACACGTATACGATCTAGCGTATTTTAATGCTTAATTCTTTTTTTTTTTTTTCGTATTTTTTTCCATCACAGTTGAAGTATACATAACAATTCATTCGTTTCGACCCAAAATTTACTATCTTTATATTTTGTGACCCCCTTTTAAAAATCTCATCTCGATCGGCCTTCTTGATGCCTAACCCATTGAATTTTTCCAAGCTGAAAATATGAATTATAAATTACGAAATAATAGTTTTAATTGTAATTAATTATTATTTTTAAGAATTAGTAATATTTTATTATAGATGCGATTATTAAAGCAAACGCTTTGTTAGAAAGTTAAAATAAATTATTATAGATTAATGAAGAAAATGCGAATTATTACATGTATGTCTTTATCAACGAAAAGAAATTGAAATAAAGTGTTTAAAGTAACATTGAAATTTATTATTTATTTTAAACGTAAAAAACATAAACAGTAAAAATTATTGTTTTGAAAATTGCATTTGTGTCGTTAAGTCTTCGAGACTAAGTTTTATTTGTATTCTAACGTTATGGAATAATAGATTTTTAAATGCAACTTGATATGTTGTTTTTTAATTTCTATAGATAATTGGTTCTTTTGCAAACATTTTTTTGCTTCGTTGCTCAAACTTTCTTAGAAGAGTTTTCAGCCATTCAGTTTGTATTTCTTGGTAGGAAATTAATAAGTAAAATAATTTGGCCCGTAATTGACGAGCGTGTTTGCAAAACAATTCGAATTTTCTTAAATAACAATAGTAAATACATATTTTTTTCTTCTTCTTCTGAGAACATTAAATATTTCAAATCTGGAATCTATGCATACAGATTATGTTAAGAAGTCTAGTTCACTAAGTTCATAATAAAACTAGTTTCAGTATCATAATAATACGAGGAAAAGCAAAAAGAAGCGAAATGCAGCAACTGATATTATTTCTTTAACTATTTTAATTTTTACAGAATTATTTCGTAGTGATTAGATTATTTGTTTTTGCTTTAGAAGTCTATTTAAAACTTTCGCTTGCCTCCAGAGAGAAGAAAAGGGAACGCTATGTGTACTCCGCGAAAATGTCTTCGTTGCAACTTATTAACATAGCGGAAATTATCGATTTACAGTTTTAATTCTCTGACCCCGATCTTTTTTTAAACGCCTGTTTATTTTTAAAAATCATTACAATCAATTGTAAGTATTTAAGCGAATAAATAGTTTTTTTTTAAAACTAAAAGTGAATTATTCAAAAAATTTTATTACCTTTAGGTAAGAAAACATGAGGCAAAAGTAATTTATCTATCTCTTGGAAATTATTTTTAAACTCAGGGTAGCGAAATTTTGAGATTAATTTTAGCATATGCAATTTTTTAGTGTTTAGTTTAATTTAAAAAATTGCTTAGTTTCAAAAATTATAATTAATGATTTGCATTTACGATAATTTTAGTTTAAAAAAGGCAACACATACATTCCATGTTATTATTTAAGTATACGACTATCAGAATTTTTTAATGATATGATGTAAAATTTGTTTGCATTGTATTTGTTATGTGTATTGTTTTATGCCAAAATGAAATATTTTTTTCCGAACCTTTAATTACCATTTCCTTACGGCGGATATAAATTTAGCTTCCTCGGATATGTTTGGGGGATGGACATATATATTAAATTTGGTTAAATCCGCAGTTTAGATTTTATACGTTATTACGAGAGAATTAGTTATCCTAATGGCAACTATTTGTGCTTTAGGTTGTTTTACGACTCGGCGACAGGAGATAAAAATTGACGATCACTTCGGTGAGAAGGATGTAACGAGCAGAAAATTTGCTATGTGTTTTAGGTGCTTGTTGTCATTCTTGCACAACTCGTGAAATTTTTCTCTATCCCCTGGCGCAAAATAGGCAAGTGAGGAATTCAATTTGGTTTCGTTCAATGGATGGTGCATCCACTTGTAGTATGATTTGATCGTAGAAAATGAATTTTCTAGATTATTTACTTATTTTACAAATATTCATTGAAGATATCTTAGAATTATAGAGTATACAAAATTTGATATCCACGCCTTAATTAATTAAAAAAAAAAGACACCTGAGCAAATAGTTTATTAATAAATTTTACGTTTACTCCTCCACCAATTTCTTTCTAACTTTTTCCAACTTATTGTAATACATTTAAATAAAGCTTTCATTATAATTAATTATAGGAATGCATTTAGCTATAGTTCTATTGTATAAGTAATCAAAAGCTTTATTATAATATGTTAGAAAACAATAAACAAATAATTCCTAGGGGGAAAAAAATTTGGAAAGAAAAAAGTAAGTCTTGGACGTTTCCCGCTTTGCGTATTAATTTCGCCCTAATGTTATTAATTCATATCGTTATTTCTTAGAAACAAAAAGTACTTTTTATTATTTTAATTTTTTTTTTATAAATCCCCTGCCTTAAATCATGGCAGTATTATTCAAATTATTTAAACATTCTTTACTTGAATGATAGAATCTGAAAATCTAATATGGAATAAATGTTTATTTTTTATATTTTTTTATGTGAAGATACCTAAAAAATATTGAAAATTAGAAAATAAAGTTATAGAATCTATAACAGTAGTTTTAACCAGGGGTCTGTCCAGACATTTTGTGAAAGGTCCGTTTTTGTAAAATTGTGAAAAAATTACTCGTAATTTGTGAATATAAAATAAACGTTAAGTTACATTCTTTCAACCAGGGTTCGATTTTGTGAATTTGTGCAAATAGGGTCCGTTATTGCAAAAAAACTTTTTCAATGAGTTTTTAAATTGTTAAGACATACAAGATTATGCTCAACACTGTAAAATCATAATTAAAAAAATTAAATTTAAAAAAATAAACATCAATTGCAGCTACTAAATTAGCGATGCAAAATACAAATATTTGGTATTTAGCCTATACTGCTGAACGCAGAATATTCATTTCGGACGAATAAAGGAAGAAACGTCTGCCGAAAAAAATTTAATTCGTTTACACCTGTCTTACCCCCCCCCCTTCCTGGGAAGAGTTTATTCCATTAACAAAACAATAATGAAGATAAACAAATTTGTAAAGGGTCCGATTAGAAGATAAATTATTTTGTGAAGGTTCCGTTTTTAAGTTAAAATATTTTGTGAAGGGTCCGTTTTTATGAAAAGATATTTTGTGAAGGGTCCGTTTACGGACCCAAATTTTTTATAAACAGACCAACCAGTCTAACAGACAAGTTTTTCTAAACAGGCCAGTTTTAACCAACATTTCGTTATACATTTTTGATCAAATAGTAAGCTCTGCGAATTTATTACATCATTATTTTTCAGTAAAGTAATTCGTATATTTTAATTTTTGTACCTTGGTCTTTTATTTTTCTGATAAGAAACGTGACTGAAGATAGTCATAAATTCTATGGAGAAGCCAATAGCAATCGTCATTCTGCGTTTCACACTGACCTTGATTGTAAACATTCTCACGTGAGGGATAAACTATAAAGTAGAATTTTTTTTTTATAGGTAGGTTTTGCAAGTCTTAAGTATATAAATAAAAATCCTCATAACTCATCTTTGGTATTATGGTTGAATTAAAAGGGAGATAATTACCCCTTTTCAACTCCTTAATCCTCACAGTCCCTTTTTAGGAACGATACTAAAGAACCTCATAGCCCATTTTAAGATAATGTTTTTCATTAGATCTTATATAAATTTTAATTTTCATATTTTTTAAGATTTGTATAGATAGAGTTTCCAATTTTCGCAATTTTTTCCTCTTTTTAAAATAAAAAATTGTTTAAGCCGCGTTTTTTTTTTTTTTTTTTTTTTTTTTTTTTTTTTTTTTTTTAATTAATATCACATACAGCTGATTTCATGACATTTAATATCACAATTATCTTTTTATTCCCTCCCATCCCAAATATTCATTTTCAACTTTAGAGATAAAGAGAAGTAAAAATAAGAGTAAATAAATAGCATATCTCTATAAATGCATGCATGTATTTTTAATGATTTCTCACTGGAATACATTTGACCTTTTATAGCAGAGATACTCATTGAATTGAATTAATTGGTAAGCCGTTTGTGTGAAATGTTCTTTTTGATCTAGTCAGCAACAAAATTTTTTGACCTTATTTATTTTTTCCCAAAGTTATTGAATATCTTTAAACGTACTCCTGACCTCTCTAACAAAGCATTTGTGTAGAATATCTTATATTTTGAGCTATCGGAAGTAAAAAAGTTTTTAACTATTTACATAAAAAATACGATTTCTCTTAAAATAAGTAATTTGGAAAAATACACCCCTGCGTTGAATATTTTTGTTCCTTTTTTATATATTTTATTATTTCCAAATGGTATTACATTTCTTTAAACGTACTTCTGACCTCTCTAACAAAGCATTCGTGTAGAATATCTTATATTTTGAGTTATCGGAAGAAAAGCAGTTTTAAACTATTTATATAAAAATTACAATTTCTCTAAAAATATGTACATTTTTAAAACTATCCCTGCGTTGAGTAGTTTCAGCTCACCCAGCGTGTGAATCTGGGCGGTTTAGAATGAAGGCTATGATATGTCGGGTAATTGTAGAAAGGTTATTTTAGATCAAAATATTAGGTTGCCCCATATGAAAGAAACCATTCGTAACGAACTTTTTATTAATACAAAATTTCATAATTTGTACGCAAGTTACAAGGCAAATCTTTAATTTAGACTTAGAGTTAATAAATTTCTTTAACAGCCGCACGACGTATAAAAAATTTGAGGAAACTTCTTCACTTTAATTCTTTAAAAAAAAAATTTCTATGAATTGTGACTTTAAAAAAATGAGAATTTAGGTTATTATGAAGAAAAATAAAATTAATTATTTTATAATAATGATAATAGAAAAATAAATAATTTTTTAAAATAAAATTTAAAATTAACTTATAAAAACGGTAACAAAAGACATTTAAAAGTAGCATCATAAACGAAAAGTAACATTTTTAGAATGTACTCAAAATAACAGTTTTAGTTACTCAATTGTTTAAGGGTAATCCTTAATTTATTTATTCCTTTTTGTATTGTACACCTAAAATACAAGTATAAAGAATCTCATTTACATGTTGACAAATAAACATATTTTTTATTGATGAAAGTGCGTGTATAGTAATTTATGTTTACGTTACGAAATGTCACCAATTGACACTTCTCAAAGATGGCATTGGAAAGAGAATTATCTTTCCTATGTCATTTTTAAAGAATAATGAGACAGTCTGTGACATATTGTTATAAAATGACATAATGCGTGCTTGAATTTTAGTTTTTTTATTTTTTAAAGAAAACATATATATTTTTCGTGCGTTTATTTGCGCTAGTTAAAAAATTTCCTATTTCCCCCCCAATCACCGTACCTCTCCCTTAAAAGAAGTGGTACTAAATAACCAACTAAATAAATTAATGAAATAAAAATACCAGTAAAGTTAAATGAATATTTCCCGGAAAACATTCGCAATTAACAACACACATTTTGAGTTATTGTTTCTCAAAACGGGAAATATGATTGGTCAGCCAACCATCTCCAAGCATCATTCGTATCTGAAATCAATATTGGGTTCAACAGGTGTTGAAAATCGGAACCGCCGATGAAATTTGCTTTCCTCAACTAAATGAGAGGTCGACCCCCTTCTAGCTCTGTGATTAGAGAACGAGCCGTTTCTAGGCTGCCGCGAGAGCGCATGCCACCATTTTCCCTCCATAACCTGCAATGAAAAATCTCTCTTTTCCCAGTACAACACGCATCACACATACACCTCCTCCAACACCCAAATTATTGATTGCTTTTGTGGAATAAAGTCTTGGAGTGCCCCCTCCTGTTTCGATTGGTGTCTTCATCAATTGATAAACACATATTAACTCATATCTTGGCCTTAAGTGCTTCATCTTAATAAGCTATACACCTTTAGCATACAACACCGTTAGGAAGAAGCTCAAAAAAAGCAGGAAAAAAATAATAAATATTATTTATTTTTGGACGGGAATCTTTGTCAAGTTTGAGCGGTTTTCGGAGTGGCGAACGACAAAAAATTAGTCTCGTGTTTCGTCGTAGCTTGGTTATCGAAATCGTTCGTTTATTGTTGTTTGTGAATGATCGGATACTACGTGAAAGTTTTTGGTGTGGTTTCTGGTCAGTTTTTCTGGAGTGAATGTGTAGTAATAGTGAGTATATATTGGATTAGAACTTCCTCTTTCTGTTGTGTGTGTGTGGTTTTTATAAACATTCTTACTGCGTCTGCGCACATGTCCCAGAATTTCATGGTAGGGGGTGGGGTTCGGCTATTGATGTATTTTTCTTTCCTATTTATTATTTTATTTTATGTTAAGAAGTAAATTTATTTGTGTTATTCATTTGAGTTAAAGTATAAAAAATTTTTGTTATAGGATTTGCAAACTTCCTTGTTTATAATAAGCATTGTGTTATAGTAATTCATTAGTTTAATTTGAAAAAGAAAAACAATTTCTTTCCGATTAGAATTTGAGATTTATCGAGCTTTTTAGACACACTTATTGAGATTTTGAGTATTATTTAAACTTATTTCTTTTGCAAATAGTTGTTGCATAGCCTTAATTATTTTGCTGTTGAATTTAATTGTTATTCCAAAATCGCTAGTGGAATGAGATGTTGCTATTTAATTTTTTTAAGTACTAACATAAAAAAATAGTTAACTTTGCATTCATTACATTTAAAATTCAATGTTCTAAATTATAATTAGGCTAGTGCCACAATATAAAGTGCAGTGGACAAACTTGTCTTTATATATAGATGAATAAGGAAAAAAATTTTCTTAAAGCATTTATTTTACAGTATACATTATTTGAAGAGCTTGAATTTCAGTTTATTTTAAAACATATTAGTCTATATATATATATATATATATATATATACTATAAATGTATACAATAATTAAATATCAAAATTTTATGCATTAAATATGAGGTGCAATAATTTGTTTAATGAACGGATTTATATTTTATCTTTAATGGCGTGTTATGTCTTCAGTTTTGTTAGAAATTTAATAACCTCAAAATTTGAAGGTATTTTTAAAAATTATTAATTAGTTTGGAGATTTAATAAATTTCAAAATTGTACTTAATGTTTAACATCTCGTACTGGTAATTTAATAACTTCCAAATATGTTTGGTATTTTCAAGAACTTGTAGCTGGTAGTTTAGTAAATATATCAAAGTTGATTGCATTTTCAAAAAATAGAACAGGTAATTTAAGTTTTCAGAATTATAAAAATTAAAAACTTTATTTAAATATATTGAAATTTATTAATATGTAATTATAGGTATTATATATATATATATATATATATATATATATATATATATATATATATATATATATATATATATATATATATAATATAATTAACTATGGTATTTAAAAATTTTAAGTAAATCTGCTAAAAGTTTTTTGTGATTTTATTAACAGGCTGCTGAAGAAGCTTTGAAATCTGGTAGAAGGGGCAGAGGAGATAAGGACAGAGAATTATTAAAAGAAAGCAGTGAAAACTTAAGAAACTCAACTGGAGATATTAGTGGGAAAATTAATGGTGGTCCTCAGACCTATCTTAGTCAATCTGATAGTCAATCCCCTTCTAATACAACTATGCATTTAGGAAACCAGGGAGTAAGTCTTAATTTAAAATTTTTTTCTAATATTTAAATATTTTTTAAATTGTTAATTTAATTTATGATAACTAGTTTGACTCATATTTTTTATATTTTACTTAGGTTAACATAATATCATAAATAAATTTTGAAGAGAATAATTATTTTCATTATGTGAAAGGTTTAACATAATTTTAATTTTATTATCCTTTTTACTATCTGAATATGTTTAACTTAAATTTATTTCAAATTAATGTGTCGTTTATTTAAAATTTGGTATAGGCAAAATCAATAAAAACAAACAGTTGTTCTAAAAAAAAAAAAAAAAAGTATAAACATCTGAAATCGTTAATTTTATGATATGGCATTTTTGATGCATATCATGTAAGAAATATTTTGATTAATGATATATATATATAGACATAATTTTAATTTTAGTGAATAGGTAAATTACAATTGTGAATGACGAAGTATTAATACAAAATATAAGAAAGTATAATACAAAATATGTTTGAAAAAATGCAATAGAAATTAGTAAATTTAATCTTAATTTTACCTATTATTTGTAATGTTTACATATAAATGCAAACTAGGAATCTGAAAACAATAACTTCTGTAATATACATAAAAATTTAACACACATAAGCTGAGAATAAAAAAGCATATTTAAATAAACTTTTTACTTTATTTTTATTAATGTTAACTGATTTAACAAAATCAGTTAACATTAATATACATAAAAATTTAACATACATAAGCTGAGCATAAAAAAGCATATTTAAATAAACTTTTTACTTATAAAATTTTTTTCTTGATTTTAATATAAAAAGCAGTGCAAAAAATGAAGTTGAATTTAAACTTGTATTAAACTCATTGTAGTTATTATTTTAACATATGTAGTAAAATGAAGCAAACATGTGCTTTTGTTTATGTCCGTTCGACCAGTCATGGTGAAGTGATGTTATCCGCAGATCTCACTGAATCTGTAATCTCTTCATACTTCCTTTAACCCTCAGATATTTTGTGATTTGGCAACTTGCCACTACACAATATTATGATCTTCATTCATGCGTTATTTTTGATTTTAAATACTATTAGCTTCAATTTTCGCTCTCAGCTTACATTTTTTTCCTAATTTAATTTTATGTTATATATTTTATTTAACTCTTTTAAATTAATCTATATTTAAAAAAAATTCTAATTTTCTCTTATAGCTGTTTTTTTTATCAATATCTTTTTTTTAAGCTTTTGAAAAAATGTATGTATTTTGTTTGATTTTATAAATTCATTAATTATGCCTAAACATATATTTTTTATTAAGATAGTACAACAAAACAAATGAAATGTATATTTTATTATTACTTTTTAAAAATTTAACTTTAAAAAAGAAAGTTTAAAAAGAATTCATATTTTTGTGTAGAGAAAACTTTTCTTAATTTAAAACAAATACTCGTCTTTGCTTTTAGTAAAATTTTTTGTGTTATATTAATTTACTGTTTAATGCAATTACACCTACTGAAAATATTATTAGAAACAAGTAAATGAAATTAAATTTTCTGTTTTGATTACAATAATTTTACAAAATATTAATGCAAATTTATAAATGAAAAAAATATTTTGTAACAGACTCTCAAGAATTGATTTACATTTACATTTAATTTTAAGAAAATGTTAATATAATGCAAAAATAAGTCATATTTCCCAAAATATTATGGAATTGGTTGGAAATGACCTTACTTTTAATAGGGAGAACAAATAAAGAAAAAAAAAATTTACAAAAAGTTGTAAAAATTTTTTTTTCCAAATTTTTTTAACAGTATCTTAAAAACCTCTTAATTTTTAATAATTTAGCAGTATTTGGTTTTGCATTAAGTCACTGGATATATTAAATATTATATAATAAATGGAGTGGCAATGATTAAAACCAGTGATTTAAGTCTCCTTTTTAATCACTTACTTTTTTAAAGCAGTGTCTTAAATAACTAAAGATAAAAAGTAATGTTTAAGTATAATTTGTTTCTGTTTTAAAGAAAGAGATTTTCCACAGTGGAATCTTTCCAAATAAAAGAATTTAATAGCTTTTTAACAAATTATGTAATATTTTTAAATGTATTTACTATAACAAGGCCGTAGTTTAAAGCTTCATTGTTACTTAAGCCATGATTTAAAGATATTTATCAGCATTCTTTTTCTATTTAATATGTTAAATTTCTTTTTGTGAGATTTATATAATCTATGCATGAACCTTCTTTCTACAAAAATAAATATGGAGAAATCAAATTATTTAGCAACATATAGAAATAAAGAATGATAGTAATCAGGCTTGTGTTTAAGTAATTTTCATCGGAAATATTCAAAAACATAATGATTAGAAGTGGTTTCAAGAAATCCAGATATGATAGGAGTCATCCAGATGGTTTTCAAAATGATTTTCAGTCTGCCCTCTCTATTTTAAACAGATTTTTCTTCAAATAATTGATCTAATAAAAAAATCACGAAAATCACAACTGCATATCGCACAATAAATTGATATTTTTCATTATCATTAAAAAAAATTGTTGAAAAAGAAATAAAAAATACATGTAAAGGAAAATACGCAGTAAAGAAAAATTCAAAACATTTTTTTAGAAAAATCCTCAAAAAAAAAAAAAAATTTAAAGTAGAAAAATAATCTTATCTTTTGCACATATTTGTTAAGTTTTTAAACTTGGTAATTTATGTTCTGAAAGACACATAGGAAATCGAAATTTGAAGTATTGAAACTAGAATACTTTATACTGAACTATGAGTTTTGTAATGCTGATTTTTTTACTTTTTTAATTATATTCAGGCAAATCAATTTCATCGTTTTTCAACATCTTGTATTAAAAATTTAGATATTTTTTTTATTTATATCATTTTTGCTAGTCGTTCTGTTTTAAAACTATTGCAAAGCGTGTTAATAGACATTATTCTATTTTTTCTTGTATGGTAAGATAGATAACTGGTAACATATAGAACTGTGATTCTCAACATTAAAAGGTATATTTCAGAACTAAGAACAATATTTTTCTGTTTATATAATATATTTTTATTAAATTTTGTTTTTATCAGCATTTTTATTATGGCAGCATTTTTCAATGAGCATTTCTAATTCTTTTTGGTCACTTTTCTTTTTTACTATTCACTTATTATTCATTCATGGTCACTTTTTTCGAAAAATAGGGGAATGTGAAAAAGTTAAATTGAGATCATTAAAGTGTTAATTCTTTAGTTAAAAAATTGAGAATGATCTTTGTTTTGGTTTCTATCTGGCGTTTTCTTTTTTAAACAACTTATGTTTTTATAGACATTTTTATTATAACATGGTAGTTAAAAGAGTTTCTATTTGACTTTAATCTTCACTCTTTCTTGAAAATACTATAATTGGAAAACTGAAATGTTAAGCTTAAAAATTTCCTTTCAAATATCAAGATCAATTTTTATTTTTCCTGTTTTGCTTTTGTATATAATCTTTGTTTTTTATTAGGTGTTTTTGTGATAGCGTTGCATTTTTAATAACGTTTCTCATTGATATTATCCTTTTTAATGTTTTATGGATAATTTTTTTGTCAGAAAATATTATTTTTAGCTTTAAAGTGGTGTTTTAAGATTTAAGAGAATATTTTTTTCTATTTCTACTTTTCAACTTAACAACTTTAGTTTTTTTAGTCTTAAATATTTTTTATTATTTTAATATCTAATTATCTTTATTATCTTAAACATTTCTATTAAAGCTCTCTTTCCCTTTACCCTGTACCTATAATACAGCTAAGTTTTAATTATTTTTTTTAAAAAAAATGTCACTATTCAGCTGTTGAATATTCGGCCGATTTTTTAAAATTTTTATTATTATTATTTTTTTTTGTGTGCCAAATATTCAAAATTCTTATTCTCTATTCGTTACATCCCTAATTCTTGATCACATTTGTTTTTAATTTCACTGCACAAATATCAAAATTTTTTTATTATTATGTAATTGAAATTGAGAACAAAGTTTTACAACCACCCAGTATAAATTAGACTTAAGTTTACTTAATGACATTATACTTAGTTATCTTAAAAGGGACATATAAAGTTAAGTAAGATTTTTTATATTTCATAATTGTGATTCATATTTTTTCATTTTAAATATATATTTGATATTCAAATAAAATAATTCGGGTTTTATATTGTAAGAATATTAAAATCTTATTATTCTATCTGTTTGTAGGCCCGCAATTACATGGATCAATACCAGCCTCAAGGTGGTAATAATTATCAACCTCCAGGCATGTTAAATAACTATAATTCAAACGCATCTTATGGATCCTATACACCACAAGTGCCACTGCAGGGTCATCCACAACAGCCTATGTTTGAAAACAGAGTTGCTGGTAGTATCGATGGCTTAATGGAAATTGATGGTACAAGTACAACCCACCGTATGACCAATAACCGTTTAAAAAATTTGATTCATAATCGACAAAATCAAAGAGATCAAGGCCAGTTGATTCCTATATCTAATCCTGTACATGATTCATCTTTCAATTCTCCTGTTCCTCTGTCTCCTGTGAATCAACAGCCTTCCTTTACATCACCATACCTACCTCCTCTTAATCATCAGGAACCATTGCAAAACTCCTTGCCATACACAGGAACTTCAGATAGTTCATCATCTCTAATGCATTTGCAGCAGTTGTCACCAAATTCTATTGAACCATCTAAACCTGCTATACCAAATAATCAGAATGTTCCTTGGCCCGAAACTCCCTCCAGGAACACTTCTAAAACACCTGAAAGCACCTCACCTTTAGTACAGAAGTCCCCTGTAAAACCATCACAAAATGGAGTTGCAGATGTGTCTTCTGAGGTTGCTGCCAATGATGGAAATGCTGTAGTAAATGACATTAAAGTTAAAAAACCAGATGATGACACTCCCAGTAATAATTGTGCCTTAGATACTAGCAGTGAAAAAGTGGATAGGCAGAACAGCTCTGATAATATCAATATAGAAACTGATAAAACATCTAACACTGGACCTGTTCAAGAAAATAAAGTCCCTGCAAATTGTGATAATCCTGCTGAAAGGGGCATGTTACCTCCTCCACAGTCTCCTACCAGTATTCCAAGGTATCCTGTACCCAATTCTAGTTTTGTGCCTCCTCCATATGCATACAGGCACCTTGCACCACATCAGACATTAGCATCCAATGTTCCTTTACCACAAGGATGCATGCCACCACCGTCTATACCTCCTGCGCCAAGTATTGTGCCACATTCTTCCATCAATGGTGGTATGCCACACAGTGGCATGTCTATGATTCCTAATCCTGTGTCAAATGAAACGAACTGTGATGAGTCCAATCAGCCTCATTTTTTATGGAATACGACCACATCTATGAATACATATACAAATATTACCAGTACATATAATTCTAAACTATCTTTTTCTAATGCAACTTGTTTGCCTACTTTCGCTTTAACTAGTGGGAGCAATAGCGCTCAAACATATGCCAGTTCTAACTCTTACTACAATAGTCAGCAACTACAGCAATCACATTTAAATTATTCTGATAATATCACTATGCTTCCAAAAGGGGGAGGCACTTCCAAGTCATACATAGATAGTGGTCGTATCCAGGACTCGTTCACCCAATTGGACACCCCTCACAATTATGGACATCAAGACCTCCCCCATCTACCAAACTCTATACCTCCTTTTTTAAATAACTATTCCAACTATGCAGTAAAAAGTCATCCTGGCAGTAATTGCTCAACTCCTGTGGCATCTGGGTTTGAAAATCAAGAATTAGATTC
Organism: Parasteatoda lunata; assembly: GCA_949128135.1. Lineage (NCBI taxonomy): Eukaryota > Metazoa > Arthropoda > Arachnida > Araneae > Theridiidae > Parasteatoda > Parasteatoda lunata. Next base: position 103,697,831 of record OX421971.1, read on the forward strand.
TATTGATCGATTGGAAAAGTTAAGAACTAATGCAAAAATCGAGCCACCCCAGTGTGATTGCTTAAAGAACAAAGATGGTAAGCAGCTTGACACAAAAGTGAATATTGTTGTAAATAAATTAAAATTTTAAGTTATTATTTCTCAGAGTATTTTTCTTTTATAAATGAAGAGCTTAGTGGTTGAAGGCTCTAAGTGACATTTTTGTTGAAATTTAATTTTAATTTAATATGTAATTTATAAATTTAATTTCTCAAGTCTTTCAATTTTGAAGATCTTAGTGAAGGAAGGTACTAAGTATTGTGTTTTTAGAATAGAAGTTAGTCTCACACACATACAAATGCATTTCAAAGTAACTCAATTTTATTCTATGTTTTGAGTATTTCTTATTCATTTTAATTTTTAGATTTACATTTTAAAACCAATCTTTGATGGTGTTTAGATAAATTTAAATAAGTTTGCTCAAGTCTCGTTTAACTTGTACTATATGTAATGATATAATGTTTATGTACAGTCTGCAAAATAAAAAACAGACAATTTTTTCATCTAAATGGGTGAATGATTGAAAAGGGTTACTCCATTATTTTATTTAATAATGGTTGATAATATTTTGAATTTTAAGTTACACAATTTTTGACTTAATTTTAAAGAGCATACATTTAACATAATGAAATACAAAATTGTTTCCTGAATTAGTAGAATGGTTCCTGAGAAATCGAATTTTAAAGAAAGAATATTTTTAAACCATTCGACCTATGTCACTCAAAATTTATATTTTGATATGTAAAATTACATCTTTTAAAATTATATAAAAAATTTTATACCTTGCAATTTAATTTTTTTTTTACTGTTATTAAATAAAATAATAAAAAACAATAAATACTTACTAATTGTTAAATTTCTTCGGGTAAACATATTTTATAGTTGTGTGCAAGAATTTTTCGATTCCCTTAAAAAGTTCTTGTTATAGGGAAATATGCAAAACATATAATTAACATTAAGGGGTCCAAACTTTGACCACTCTCCTTACCAAATTATGGGGATCATATTTTGCAGATTGCGACTACCCCCTAGATTTATGGAGTTAGAAATTCGAATCCATCAAAAAAATGGCATGTTTATTATGAAAATGCATGTTTTTGTGCCTGATTTCGTAACTTAAAATATCGTCTGTAAATATCGTATATATATAATAATTAATTAGCAATTGAGATCACCCCCTCACACCTTTAAGATTGAGTCCTGAAATGTGAAAATCTGTTTTTTATTTTGAGCACTGTACACAAATATGTTTGTTTTCGTATACTAGATTTTTGATTAAATGACTATTGACCACTCATTGGTTTGCTTATAGCAATATGTACCATGATTTACTGAAGAGTGCTGAAAGATTAAATTTGTCTAATGTTAAAATTTTACTGTTTGTTGGGTTATGTTTAGTCAATGTTGTTTTACACGGTTTCTTTTGTTTCTACTTTGCTAAATTTTCTTTGCATCTTCTATAAAAAGTATGAAAATGTTTATAAAGGTTTAGAATTTTACTAATGATGATATTGAATACACTCATGTGTACTTCTTACAATATTTCTAGGTCAGCATTGTTGTTATTTTCAATTATGCTATTAATCATGTGCTTAATATCAAACTGTATCTTCTCTTCACTTTTTTCTGCTTACTCTTTACTTGAAAACGTTTTTTTTTTGGTGTTTTAAATTTTATTTTAGTATTATGATAAATGTGAGATTAATTTTGCCTGTTTAGTTTCATATTTTAATGATATAACTCGAAATAATTTTTGCAAGTTTACGGTTTACAAAATTTATTTGTTGTCTTGCAATGAATGTGCTTTGATTTAATAGAATATTTCTCTAATGTTATTATATATATATTTTAATCGTATAGGCAGAAGTTTGTCATTCTAAGCAAAAAATATGTTCTGATGCTATAAATATAAATTATTATTGAAATAATTATTCATTTTAGTCTGCCAATCTAACACCTTGAATTAATTTAATGAAGTTTTATTTAATGTTGCTTTTTGAACTACTTGGTTTTAAGTAAATATTCTTCATAGAATTCAATATGTTTAAGTCTGTATTTAAAAAAATTATGTAACACTTAAAATTTTATCAATATATTAACAAGGTTTTCTGAAGTTCTTCACCCAAGGAAAGTAAAAAAACCATTTTAACTTCCTTACCCAAGAAGCAAAGTTATAATTTTAAACTGTCTATGCCATCTTGCTGTGAAGAATTATCTAGGCTTTAGAGCAGGGATGGGTAAACTTTTTTGGTCGAGGGCAAAAAATCGAGAAAGAAAATGTTTGGTGGGCCACGTAAGAACTTCAAAATTTAAGAGAAACAAAAAAGGCGATATACGAATTTTAATTTAAATATTCAGTGAAATAAATGAAATGAATCTTAATTCTAAGGTTCACAGTTGAAAACTCTTATTCAGATATATAAGATTAAGTCAACATAGTACTGATTTTCTGGGCATGAAATATTAAATTTTGGAAACTAGCTTTTGTAACTGATTTGTAAAATTCAAACTTTGGCATATTTAGAAACAACTGCTTCAGATGAATGTTAGATTGTCCGCTCGTTGGAGCTTAAAATGCGCAGTCTGCTACATGTGAAGTACAATTCACCTATATTAGATTCCATAAGTCTGCACCTCGAGAAAGACAAACGCTAGTTGGAGCCAATATACGGCTATTTTATAAAGAACTTCTGCTTTCAACATTTTACCAATTGAAGCTGTCTGTGCTATTACTATCAATTTATGCTTAGTAGAAAAAAAATAGAGAAAGTAAAAAGGTCATCAGTACTTCGCTAAAAAAGAAAGAACAAAAATTGCTTTTACAAAGTCGACAAGAAAATGGATGTATATTGTTTATATTTGCCACGGATCGGCAAGTTAAAATTCTATCCGCGGGCCAGATGAAACCTTCCAGCGGGCCGTAGTTTGCCCGTCCCTGCTTTAGAGCATACAAATAACTAAAATATTTTAAGTTATTCAACTTTCTTCCAAATTGCCAATTTGGTGACATTCTTTGACCTACATGAAAATTATAAAAATCAATGTCTTCCTCCCTTTTTTGCAAATTTTTATGAGCCCAGTTAATGCAGCATTGAGTTAAGTTTCAATATATAAAAAAATTATACCATAAACATTTCTTTTTTCTTCTTTACAAAACTATGGCTTTTCCCCATATTTACGTTTCAAAATGAACAGAGAGCGCTGTCTAAAGAAAGGCTAAACTTGACCTAATGGTCATGAGTAGGACTGGGCTATAAATCGATGCATCGCGAAATATCGATTTAATGCATATATCGGCAAGCCGATATAATGACTTTCGTTTTAGGCGATGCATCAGATATCTGATTTAAGCTTCCGGGAGTGACTTTCATTTTAGGCGATGCATCAGAAATCTGATTTAGGCTGCCGAGAGTGACTCTCGTTTTAGCCGATGCATCAGAAATCTGATTTAAGCCGTCATGTGAGACAACGCTTGCGGTTTAACAATATAGCGATTTAATATGTGAGAATGCTTGCCTACGCTAACTCTGTCACCGGGGTGGCAAAGACTATTTTGATTTCGTCTAACTGGGGAGCTGTTGATAGCGTCTTGCTACGAAGATGATGTTAGTTTCATGATGTTGAATAACGAAAAGCGAATTGAATCAGAACTCCTGTTTCGTGCGAGGATCGTCGTTGAAATAAAACGCTAAAAGTTTCTTTATGCGCCAATTTTGTCTTTGGAACTTTACTTTTCTTGACGATTATTTTCAGGTGGACTTAAGTTATTTTGTGATCGCTGTGCACTTTACTACTTAGCGATCGTTTCATTGTGCTTTGTTTCGTCACTTTTTCTTCTTTTTTTTGTCTGTCGGGATTTAACGATTCTTGTAAATTATTTTTAGTAGACCTACTGTAATTGGCGATCGTTGCACTATCGCTATTATCTTGAATTTTCGTTCTTCGTTGTGAACACAGTCTTAATGAAAAGAAAACATGAATAAAAAAAAGTTTCTTCATTGTTTTTTTATTATTGTTTCTCATTTTAAGCGATACAATTTAATAGGGGTATTTTGTATTTAACTTTGTTAATAATTCTTCAGACGTTTTTAATTTAAAAAAAAATTGGCTATTAGATAAAACAAATATTTTTTTTAATTGAATAAAACGTTAAGCAATGTTTTGGCGCTTTTTAATAATTTAACAATAGTTCTTAAAAGTATTTTTTATTTTTTTAAATTTTTCTTAAAATTCTTCCAAGACCTGTTTGTTTCAAAATTTTTTAGACAGTCTGTATCATTTTTGAACAAATAAAACCAAAATTGATTTCATTTTCAAAAAATTTATTTTTACATTCATTAAGTATAGAATTAGACCATTAGTTATTACAACTTTGTTATTTTAAATAAATAAATTAAAAAAAGGTCTAACAATAGTTCAAAAGCACATATTTTTTTCAGAAAATAATTTAAAAAATGTTTTACTAAAGAGAACATCTATTTATTTAATTTTTTCACTTTCGTTTTTTTTTCCCTTTTAGTTTTTAATCTATGCATGTAAAATATTTTGTTAGTTTTATTATTATTTTTAAACCAATAAATCTTAAGCCATTTTAATTTAAAAAAAAAAACTAAAATAAAGCTGGGGTTTGTTTTTACTAAGACATATAGATTTGTAATCAATTTATTCCTTTTATTTATTTTTGATTAATTTAAAGATTTTCGATCGATAATTTTTTAGCATATGCTTATTCGCGATACATCGCTATATCGCAATGTCTAACAGACGATGCATCACGATATAAAATTTCCTATATTGCTCAGTCCTAGTCATGAGTAACTGTTGCAAACTCACATCAGTTATGATAATAGCTTATTATTCCCAAAAAAAGGCATCAATTCATGCAACTAAAGAGCATTCAAAAAGCTGCCTTAATTAATATTTAGCTCAAATATTTGCAGTTAAATAAATGTTATAATAAATGTAAATTATTAATAATATCCAATAAGAACTTTTTCAAATTATGTCAAAACATGTGTCACAAATATTAATTAATTTTCTGATGAATAATTTAAAATTTTCTCATTGTGTGTCAGTAGAAATATAAACCACGTAATAATTTTTATTGCTACATGACAACCAGTTATATATTATCTAATAACCATTTTCATTTCAGTATTACCATCTGAAAAACTTCCATATTATACACACTTAGGAAGTGGTTCTTCTGTTTCTGCTATTAGAGAACTTATTGAATGCAGGTATAATTTTTATACTCATTCTGTTTTTTGAAGTGAAAAATTTTATTAAAACATTTTTATTAAAATTTAAAACAACAATAAAATTCAAATATACATATTACGGCCAAAGCCCGAAGTCGACCAATTCGTGATCTGGCCGACCAGATCGCGAATTGGCCAAGAACGCTGTAAATTAGCTGGCCAATGTCCGAAATTTTTCTTGATTTCGGGAATTGGCATGGGAAGATCAGCCCAAGTTGGAAGAAAAAATCATTATACCGGGCAGGGGCACTTGACCTTAAAAAAAACATCCGTGTAGGATATACCGGGCAGTGGCACTGAACCTTAAAAGAACATCAGTGTAGACTATACCAGTGAATGTATACCGGGCAGTGGCACTTGACCTTATAAAACATCAGTGTAGGATATACCAGGCAATGACACTTAACTAGACCTTGTATGACTAGAACTTTGGTGTATGTATGACTAGACAATTAAATAGACAATTTAATAATGATTATTAAATTAATGATTATTTAATAGACAATTTTAAAACTTCTATTTTTTATATTTTTAAATTAGAAGATTTATAAGAATTATTTATATAATTATAGAAGGCCGCCAAAGTAAAATATTCACTGATCGTTTAAATTATTTTGGAATTTGGCCAGCTATCGTCGGCCACTTCGCGATCTGGCCGGCCAATTCCCGAAATCAAGAAAATTTCGAACTTTGGCCAAGAACGCTGTATATTGGCTGGCCAATGTCCGATATTTTCCTGATTTCATTTGAGACAAAGTACAAAATTAAATTTTTTAAATTTTAATTTAAAAACTTGTCTATTTTTTTATATTTTTAAATTAGAAGATTTATGTTTTTAAATTAAAAAAGAAAGCAAATGGGGCAATATTAGCAAATTAACTTTTTAATGAAACAAATATTGAAAAATTGAGCTCCCACCGTACCACCCGGTATGTGGTTCCCTGTACGATACCTGACGATAGATTACATTTATTCGATATTTTAATACTTACTGACGGTAGATTAGAAGATAAATACCGGGCAGTTGCACTGAACCTTAAAAAAACATCAGTGGCATATACCGAGAAAATGTATACCGGGCAGTGGCACTGAACCTTAAAAAAACATCAGTGTAGGGTATACAGGGCAGAGGCACTGAACCTTAAAAAAACATCAGTGTAGGGTATACTGGGCAGAGGCACTGAACCTTAAAAAAACATCAGTGTAGGGTATACCGGGCAATGGCGCTTGACCTTAAAAAAACATCAGTGTAGGATATACGGGGCAAACGTATACCGGGAAGTGGCACTTAACTAGACCTAGTATAACTAGAAATAAACTTGTCTATTTTTTATATTTTTAAATTAGAAGATTTATATTTTTAAATTGAAAAAGAAAACAAAAGCGGCAATATTATCAAATAAACTTTTTTAATAAAACAATTAAATAGACAATTTAATAATGATTATTAAATTAATGATTATTTCATAGACAATATAAAAACTTCTATTTTTTATATTTTTAAATTAGAAGATTTATAAGAATTATTGGCTGGAACATCATGGCCACTTCGCAATCTGGCCGCCCAATTCCCGAAATCAAGAAGACTTCGGGCTTTAGCCGTGACATATATATATATATATATATATATATATATATATGTTAACTAAATAGGATGGACCTCCTTTATTTTTATATCAATCTAAAATTGCATCAATGAGATAAAAATGACTAGATTTGTTTTTTAAAAAAACCCATAAATATTGCTTTTTTATTTTACCTAGGCTATTTCAAATTTTTTTTAACTGTTTGTGTTTATAAAAATACACAATTATTCAAAAAATTTTATGCATGCTTTTTTACATTGAGCTTTCTGCAATCTCCATGTAGAATGACATTATTGTGGAGAAAAAATAAATTTTTTTAGGGTTAAATATTTGTTTTAACAGCTTATAAGCATTCAACATTACAATCTTAAAAATAAGTAATGATTAATATTATTGTTTAATAGGTATTTATAGATTATGTTGAAATCAAAATTGTTGTTTTTAGATCTGGAGAAAAAGGAAATGCAATCCGAATAGAAAAATTGTTGTACTCTGGAAAAGAAGGCAAAACATCTCAAGGATGTCCCCTGGCCAAATGGGTGATAAGACGCTCTAGTCCTGAAGAAAAATATCTAACAGTCATTCGGCATAGGCCAGGACATACTTGTCGTACAGCTTATATTATCGTGGCTATGGTGGCCTGGGAAGGTGTGTCACAACATTTAGCTGATATGCTATACAAAACAGTTGTTTACAAGACTGTGAATTTTGGAATACCAACACAGAGGAAATGTGGAACAAATGAGATGTATGACTTTTTAATTTTAATGCTTATTTTTAGCTCATTTAATATATAATTATTACTAATACTGCATTTTTTAGCAACAGTTATTGATTTAAATGTTTTCTTCTATATTTATTGATCATCACATATCATTTTGACTTAAAAGATTTTTGTTAAAATATATATTTTAAAAGATCTGTAAATGGTAAAATAAAATAATCTATTTTATTCAGAAATAATCATTTCTTATTTATTTTAAAAGAAAATACTGACTACAAACCTTAACTACTAGAGTGGAAAAGCTGAAAGATAAGGAGCTGTTGATTTTTTCTGACAAACTTAAACGAGTATGTTAAAAAACAATCGTGAACACTGATGCAACCGCTTGCACCCGCTTTATATGCTTGATAACATAATCCTATTTAACAGTCACATACTACTCTTTAGACATAATTGAATTGGAAAGATCTGTAATCAGTTTTTATCTTGCAAAAATTTTATTAATTTGTTTCTTTTAAATCTAACAAGAAAGATACACAAGTTCATAAACCAGTTGTAATTTTTGGTATAAAGGCAGATTTTAGCATAAATAGTTTTTAGCATAATAGTTTTTAATTATATTTATTTAATATGCAATTTGCTGGTACTTTCCTTGAAATTTTCATTTTTTCCAAATTTAATAACATTTTAACAGGGTTGATTGCATTTAATGCAAACTAATATCATAATGATTTTAAAAGAGTGAGATATTTTTTTCTTCTTCTTATAAATAGAAACAATTAAATATTCTTTGAATTCAATTTATTTCCAATCAAGTAAGTTTCTTCAAACTAATTTATTTTTATGCTAAAATTTTTTTTTGTTGTTGACTGATTAAAGTCTGTTATTCAATTCAACTTCTAAAATATTTTGAAACCAATAACTAAATATACCTTTAACCTAAATTATGTACTGCTTTTAAATCAAATGCATTATTTAAAGACATATGTTAAATTTTCAGGAGAACTTGTGCATGTCAAGGCCTAGATCCAGAAAGCTGTGGTGCCTCTTTTTCATTTGGTTGTTCTTGGAGTATGTATTATAATGGTTGCAAGTTTGCTAGAAGTAAAAATGCTCGAAAGTTCAAACTTACTGAGAAAGATGAGGTAATTTGCAAATTTTGTTTCTTCATGTTGAGGACAATTTATATTGTCTAGGTATTAAAAACCAGTATGTGTTTACTTTGTTAAATATTATTTAAAAAGCTTATTTTGATTATCACTTAATGAGCAATCAATTCGTTTTATTTTTTTCTTAATCATAATTGATCTATGTAGTTAATGTATTGTTTTTTTAATATCAGATCTATGATCCTAAGGCTTCTAAATAAAGTGCTATTGTCTTTATTTTTATGTCAGTGTTTGTTAACCTATTTGGTGATAAGGAGACAAAACTCTCGTTACATGAACATATACTCTTCCCGCTCCATGCATTAGCTTTGTTGCAAAATTTAAGTTTTATTTATTTCTGACTCAACATATACTATGATAACCTTATAATAATTTTAATAAAACTTGAAAACTATTACTAAGTTTTCAAATTTCTGGCAAAAATCGTTGTAATTAGACAAATTTGGGACTTTTTTTTAAATCTTGTATTTGAACATGATCCTTAAAAATAGTCTTCACTGTCACTGCAGAAAATCTTTGTAAGCAAATCATTTTCAACACTTGTCAAAAGATAATAATTTGTAATTGTATTACAAATAGTTGATAATGACCATTCTATTGAATGTTCCCTTAGCAGATTCTTTGACGTGAAATATAGTTTAATTCTACACTCTGTTAAAATTTCTATCTTATAACATTAAAAACAACAGGGTTCTTTCCCTCCATTTATCCATTTAAAATTCCAGAATGCAAAGTAGGTGGTGTTCTTAAAGATGTTTATATTGTTGAACATATATCACCATTTTTTCTCCATTAAAAGTGCATCAGATCCAAAGAGAAAAACCTAGGTGGGAATATTATAAGCAAGATTATTTTACCAAAGATTTTATTATATTTACAAGATTTTTATTATATTTACCGAAACAAAACAATGATATGCTTTTAAACCATTGCATAAAGGGACAGGGTGCATAGCATTTTTAAAAAAAGCTTAAAGATGCTTATTTTCGATTTTCGTTTTTTAAAAGCCTTTAAAGGTGCTTTTGTCCATGGGTGTTTTTTAAAAGGGCTTAATTTTCCCTTTTCCGAAATGTGATATTTTTCTTTACTATGTTGATTTTCGCCACAAATTAGGCAAAAAGACATTGTCCTATTTAACGTTTTCCCAATTAATTCAACCCCTATCTATTTCGGCGTAATGCCGTTCTGTAGTGCATGAAAACACCATTTGTTTTAGACGTTTGATGAAATACTTGTGGGTCCGCACTTGTGTATACTTAGTTGGATTCAGTGGTAAGGATTTTTGACTCTCATGTGCAACCCTACTGCATTTTGCAAGAGATTCTCAATTTCAGACTTTATTTTCCGCCCTCTGTAATAGAATCTAAAAATCTCTCGAATTTTCGCTGATTACTGGGACCAACTAAACATTGTAAATTTTTTTCTCTATTAGCGATAGAAAATTTCATTTTTTTTGTTAATTTCATCGTTTGTGACGCCCCATTGTCTTCGTCCTGATAAAACCATCAATTGTCAAAAACTTGCCAACCCTGTCTAATTATGATATTTTTCAGAGTGCTAAAAATATTTTTTTAGTGCTTGAAAAGTGCTTAAAAGGTGCTTTTTTTGTTGAAAATTTGGCTGCGCAGCTCAAGGGAGGCTTTAAATAATTTAGTTGTAAATTTGGTGGAAAAAAATACTTATAATGCATTAAATAAGCTAAAAATATGCATAAGTTAAATGTACATAAAAAAATATGTGTATGTATGTCATTTACTGAAGTTTGAAAGAAGGCTACATTATGGAAATAGTAATGATAAACTTATTGATATGTTAATTTTTTTATTAAATCAGTTTTTTTTCCCTAATTTATATTGACTTGAAAATGATCTAAATATATAATGTCAGAAAATACCAAAAGGTTTTTCGATTCTTAGTTGTCGAGTCAAAGAGTATGGGTGGAAAACGTGTTTTCTATGTTTACTTAACCACTACTGATCACTACCGAAGCTCCAGTTTTAAGGAAATGTTGTAAAAATAAAAGTATTTATTTTTTGGTACTACTTTTTTGTTGTTTTATTTGCATAGTTTTGAGATTCGATAATACAAAAACGCTAAAAAATGCTAGTGGCGGCAAAATTATTTATGATAAATTTTATTTTTTCTCTTTAAGTACTGAATGTTATTTGAATTTTTGTAACACAATCGATTTTGGATCTTATCTTGCACTATTAAACAGTATACTGACTCATATGATTAAACTGTAATTGTGAAAATTACAGTAAAGTCAGGGGTCTATCTAGGTTTTTCTGAGAGTTACTTATTTTGTGAAAATTTAGACATATTTTGTGAAAAATTAAAAATTATATTACAAAATCAACACAAAAATATGGATTTATCGTTTCTTAAGGGATACAAAAATAAAATTTTAAGAAAAAGTATTTTGTGAAACTACCGTTTTTTCTAAAGTTGAATTTGTGAAACTACTGTTTTTCCTAAAGTTGAATTTGTGAAGGTACCGTGAAACGGTAGTAAATTCGGCCTGGACAGACCCCTGAAAGTATGTTCAATATGTTAATTATATTTTGCTTTATAATTAAAATGTGTTACGAATGCTGTCTGAAAATAAAAACAAGCAAGTTTTGTTCTTCCAATTTCTAAAGAATTTTTTTTAATATTTTTTTTTTACACAAAACAATTTTAGTATAACAATATAACTAATGTTTTTAAAATTCTCACTGTAACCAAATATGCCAATAGTCTTTAATAGCAAATCTTTGACCTTAAATAAACAGATGCATGTATATTTATATATCAGAGATTCAACATGATTCCAAATAAATGGAAGATTAAAGAATCTATTTAAATCATTATTTTGAACACAAGTGGTTTAAACTTGCACAGTAATCATTTGGTGGTTAATATAATTTTTTCATTAATGTCATTTTTGCACCTAAACTTTATGAAAGCAAATTATAAAAAAGGATGTTACAGCCAGTGTTTTGTTAAAAGCTTTCATTTTTTATAAGGTATATTATTTTATAAGGTATTTCTCTTATTAAAAGTATTCAAATTATATGTAGTATATAATATATACTCTGGTTATCATAATAATAACATAAATGTTTGGAATGAAATAGATGATTTTTAATAAAAATTTTGCTTTCTATGTAATTTTTGTAGGAAAAAGAACTAGAAGATAAACTTCAAAATTTAGCAACTGATGTTTCGCAACTATATAGAAGAATGGCGCCTGAATCTTTTGAAAATCAGGTAAATATTTAAATTAATAATTTTACTATAGTTTATTAGTAAATTTTAATGTATTCTGTTATGTAAATTAACAGAAATGCTGATTAAAATTACCATACTGATTATACTTTTACTAATAATGCTGATTAATGTAATGAGATAGAATGAACACAAATGTGATGAGACATAAATAAAAAAAATGGGGAATCAGAGTTTTAAAGGATCCTTAACTTAGTACAAAAGGTTGCGTTAGGGTGAGTCGCTTTTTTATACGAAGTCAAGACTTTTTACATTGATAAAATTACTGAATTCTCGAATTATATGAGATATCGATACATTACCATGAAAAATCAGAAATATATAATTTCTGAATAGTAAAATAGATAATTTCTTATTTACCCTCTTACTCTTGTTTGTCTGTGATTGTTTTTGGTACTTTTTGTTAGATCAAATTAATGTGTAAGATTATATCTGTTTGTACATGCGATTCTTTAACATTATTTTAAAGTAAGTCAATATGATCTAGATCGTTAAAGATCTTTTTTGTAAAAGGTATAATTTATACTCCTAAATACTATGTTAAATTTATGCCTGTTTTAATATTACTCTAAGTATATATATATAAACACAGTATGTTTATTTCTTTGAAAATATAAAATTGCCGTTACCTTTTCTTACTCTCTCAAATATTATGTTAAAATATAAGTAACTGAATGAACCAGGTAAAACAGATGTTTGCATTAGAGAATCAATATCAGAGAATATTTTTCAAATGCTTGGGAGAAAAGCTCATTTCTTTTCTTTCCATAAAATTGCCTCTTTTTTTCTATTGGTGAATGTAAAATAAATATGTTTTGTTTCTAGACTGAATTTGAAGATCAGGCTTCTGACTGTCGGTTAGGTATCAAAAAGGGCCGTCCTTTCTCAGGAGTAACAGCATGTATAGACTACTGTGCACACTCTCATAAAGATTTACAAAATATGAATAACGGATGCACTGTGGTTAGTAAAATATTCTCAAAAGCATGCACCCAGGACCTCTTTCCCAACTCTAACTAGAGTTGACTTTCCCTAACCCAGCACCTCAATACTCTTCCTTTTTTATTGCAGCATGTGCATGTGCAAAAGCTATTTACTATCTTCTTCTCTTAGATTTTCTTCTTTGCTCTTAACTTTCTTTTGGGAATTGCTGCTGTTTAAGTTTTGCATAGGGTGTCTGGTTATTCCAGCATTGTGCTTTAAAGGTGTTTTAGGCTTAAAGAATTTCTGAACACTGCTGATTCACTAAATTTATTTGCTTTTGTAAGCCATGTACCTTTTGTTTTTAAGTTTACTTTTTGGAAAATGTGTAAAAGGTAATTAAAATACGTGGTTTGTATATAATATTTATAAATGTACAATGTTATAAAATCTTTGGTAAATAGTGTTATATTTAAGGATAAAGATATTAGTTACAAATTGTTCACACATAACTCAAATTTTTAAAAAAATTAATTTGGCAAACTGTTAAACGATTTCAATTATAGAGCAAACTTTTAGACCAGTTTTAGCAATTTAATTATTCAATGAAGTTGATTATCCAATTTAAGTGAAACATTTTATAATTTACCATTGTCTGTTATTATTTTTATGTGTATTAAGAGTTTCATTTATTTCAACAAAATATTATTTTCTTATGCTACATTCCCTTGTGTACTGTCATATTCTCCCACAAGTATTTAAAAAGAAAAAAAGTTTTTCTAAACATTAAGCATCGAATCAGGAGCTAAGTGGTAAAAATATTAAGTGTAATTTTGAAAGCATTTAATGTTCTGCATTTTAAGATTATGCTATGAAAAAAAAATTTTTTTTTCCATAGCAGCAAATTAAAATTATAGAAAATAATTTTATTTTATTACTATGGGAAAAAGTATTTGTTAATAGCCTTCCACTAAGCTTTTTCAAAATTTATTTTTTAATTTTACATTTATACTGTTTAAGCATTTTCTTGAATAATAAAGTACAGATAATTTGAATAATTTTTATAGATAACAAGAGCTTTTAATACATGAATTATGTGATTCTTATATTTTAAATCATCTTTCAACTTGTTATATGAAAATTTTAATTGTTACTAAATAGTAAAATGTAGTGACCTTTTTTGAAAAGTGTTCTTTGATCTACTTAGTAAATTATTGCTTCCTGTGCTTACAAAGATTTAAATTGAAAATTTTGAATCTTTAACATGGTGCGCAGCGTTTTTAAAAAGTACTTAAAGGTGCTTTTTTCGATTTTTGTTTTTTAAAAGCCCTTAAAGGTGCTTTTTTCATTCTGTGTTTTTAAAAAATGCTTAATTTTCATTTTTCGAAAATGAGATTTTTTTTACTTTGTCGATTTTTGTAATGTATTATGCAAAAAGCATGATTTTCACATTGTTCTATATTGAACGTTTTCACAATTCATTCAACCACAATCCATTTCGGCGTACCGTCAGTTCGAAGCGTATGAAAGCACCAATAATTTTACATATTTGATGTAAAACTTGCGAGTCCGCATGTGTGTCTACTGAGCTGGGTTCGGTGAGATTCTTGCACTCTCAAGTGCAACTCTGCTGCATTTTGCAAGATATTCTCCATTTCAGTCTTCATTTTCCACCCTCTGAAATCGAACCGAAAAATCTATTTCTTTATGGTGGCTAATATAATCAAGTTCATTGTCAGAAACTAGTTATTTTATCGTGATCATGCAAGGAGTGAAAATTATTTTGCATTTTGTTAATGAATATCGTGATTAAAAAATACTTTAAAAGGTGCTTATTTTTTGTTAAAAGATTTGACTACGCACCCTGCTTAAGTAATAACATCATTTCATATTAAAATAATACATCTAGGTTTAATAGTTCTAGAAATTGAGGTTTCACTGTATTTTAAATTAGAATTTATATTTTCTTCTACCTTCTTATAATGAATAAAGTTTATTGATTTTATTCAGTATGGTAGTAATTGAATAATCTTGATTAAAGTATTCTGATAATCTTGAATAAAGTAGTTCTATTATATTATAAAACAATCGAGATAAATCATTAAGAAAAACTTGTTAAATATCTCATGTTACCTGTTGAAAGCAATCAATTTATGATGAAAAATTCTGAATGAAAGAGAGTTAAAGAACCAAACGAAAAGTTCTAGGTAAATAATTTTAAATGTAGTTTTATTTCTTATAGTAACATATATCTAAATGCTTAATTTCAACTAAAAATAAAATGTTCAAATTGTTATCAATGTTCTAGTGTTATGTAAGATGATTAGATGTAGCTTTGTTTTTTTTCTTCATGTTTTTATTATTAGATAAAAGCTGTATTTGAATGTTTTTATATTCAATTTAATAGTGAACTTCAATTATATTATATAATAGTCTTTTTTTCTTCTTATTCAGTCGTTGTGGGTGTGAAATATCATAACGTATTGTTCTAAGTTGCTGTTTCAAATATGTTCATAATTACATTAAAAACGCATGACTTAACATTTTCTGAAGTCTAAAATATAGAAAAGGGTTGTTAATAATAACTATTTAAATAAATAGTACCTACACTTAGAACGATATATGAATGATGCTAAACGACATAAATACAACGCAAATAACATCACAAAAACAGACAAACCGTTTAAGTTCTATAATCAAAGACCTCCTTTAGTGTTGAAATGAGAGGAGGACCTGGAGAAAAAATTACAAACAAGTAACAACAAAAAAAGAGTTTTTCTTTGTTTTGTTGTTATGAATGTTATTTAAATGTATTGATTTGTGATTTAATACTTATTAGCAAACATTTAATGTAAAATTTTATTTTGGAATGATTTATTTCCATTATAAATTTTAGAAATTAAAGACACTAAAGTTTTTAATACATAGCCAATTAAAATTATGTGAAATATAGTGAATTTATTTTTCTAATTCTAATATTTAGCATATTTAATTCTTGTAGAGATAATAGTAAACATGTGCTTGTAATTTCTTTTCAGTTGGTAACGCTAACAAAGCATAGGGGCTGGGAAAAGCCAGAAGATGAACAACTACATGTCCTTCCTCTTTATGTGATAGATAGCACAGATGAATTTGGTAGCAAAGAAGGACAAGACAAAAAGGCATGTTTTATTCACTCTTTTAACGCCTATGTTTTTAAAAGAAATAATTTTAACTTTCATATAAAAATTTAATAAAATTTATTTTCTTTTTCCAGATTGCTTCTGGTGCCCTTGAAGTCCTTCAAAAATTTCCGGTCGACTTCAGAATTCGAACAACCCCCTTAAAACCTTGCAAAACAAGAGGTAGGAAACCAAAAGATGGCTACTCGCCCAGGAAACAGGCAATTCAAACTGCATTTCGACAACTAATAGCAAGTGGAAAGCTTCGTCGAATCGATCCTCCCTGCGATCGCCAGAAAGCATTGATGCCTTCTCACCATTTAACCTCATCTATGAATTTTGATGGTTTTGTTCAGCCAGATAGTGCCACAAGCAAAAACAACTTCATTAAAAACCTTTCTGATATCAATAATAGAATGATTGCTTTTGAACATGTACCAAAAGAGGAAACTGCATGTAAGTTTTATGCTGGAAAGCACATTTCACATACTAACACTTGTGGTGATCCTTTTTATAGTAATTATAGTGTATATAATCAGGCCCAGCCTTCTAACCCAATGAATACTCTAAAGTGTAGTTTTGATAATAACCACAACATTCCAATATCCAATACATATGCTACCCCAGTTTCTTCTAATGTCTCATCAGCTTCCAATAACATCTCTGGGGTATCTGTGCATGGTAACATAATCAGCCCACCCCATTCAACTGTTTGCTCTAAGTTACCATCAGACACATATGTTACGTCATCAGTAAATGCTTCAAATTGCAATCAAAGTATCAATACTTACTCATCTAATAACAATTGCTCTTCTGTAAATCATTCTTTAACACATGGTACTCCATATCCGCCTTATTACCCATCAAATGTTCCTCAAACCTATATTCCTCACAGTCATGATCCATATCATTCTTACCATTCAAATTCACAACCGTGTGATCCAAATCACAATCCTTATTTTCAGAACAAGTTCTTACCCTGGTATCATGGTCAGCAAGTTGGTGGATATGTAGGTCACAATGTACCTTTAAAAATTCCAGGAAATTATAATGCTTCAAGCTCTTACAATACTATGAGACTTCCTCATTCCAATAATTATCATAACATGCCTTATTCTGGAAAATGTGGAACTTTTAATTATGATTATTGTGAGTATTCTAAACCAGAAATATATAATGTACCTGAAAAATCTACAGCTCCAGAAAACCAAAGTAATTATAATAACTTTGAAGCTCATCAGAGTCAACATTTTTCACCATTAAACGTTAATAACTCTTCAACATTGACCCCATTCTCACCTGATGGTGTCTATGCCCTAAGGGACATGGACTCTAAATCTGTTAATTGTTTTACTGAATGCAAGCCTTCAATAAATTTGAATGCTGTCAAAAAAGAATGTTCTGAGGGAATGCAACTAACCAATAAACCTGTAGATAATCAATGCCAAAGATTAAACCAACCATATGATAACTACAATTTTAATGCAAAAAATTATAATTATCATCTGCAACAGGTTAATTTTACACCAGGGTTTAACAACCTTTCAGATGTTAATTGCAATTATCCTTCAGAATCCAACAATAATGGAATGAATGCTATGAAAGAAGGGTATGAGAAAGATGTGAAAGACAACTTCATGTCACCTATGTGTGATGGAAAAGATTCGAAATTGAATAGGCCCTATTCGGATACTTCAGAAATACCTCATTGTTTTCCTAATTCACAACAAAATAATTCTTATCAAAGCACTCAGGAAACTAATCATTTAGGAGTTCTAACCTCAAAATACAGCACAACAAACATTGACGATGCAGACAATTTGGTGGATTCGACCACCCTGACCATCGAGGGTGACGAGGTTTACGAAGGTCATTCTGATAACGAGGGAAGCTTTAAAGATGCTGAAGTGGGTGGTGTTGCAATTGCTTTAACGCATGGATCTGTATTATTTGAATGTGCCAAACACGAACTTCATGCCACAACTGCCGTTAAGAAACCCAATCGTAAACACCCCACTCGTATCAGTTTGGTTTTCTACCAGCATAAGCAATTAAATGCGGGAAGCCACGGTGAAGCTGAATGGGACGAAAAAATGAAAGAAAAGAGGACAGGTGGTGTTAAGAACTTAAATGTTTCATTCGATATGCCACAGAATAAGAAGCATTGCTTACAAAGTGAGGATGAAATAATGAAAGACAACGCGCCTATTGGGCTGCCATGCACAAATCCCACAACTAGCTGGGTAACTGTGTTCTCTTTACCCCCACTGACTGTTGGTGCTCCCTACAGGAATTGAAAATAAAAAGTTATTTAAAAATTATTTATAAATGTTTTGTGTGATTAAGTGAAACAGTTTTATACCATGAATTATGAAATGTTTTAATATTGTATTTGTGAAATTTGATAAACTTGTTAACATAAATGTTTTGCAATTAGAAAGCATGTCATAAAAACTTGATTTGGAGTGTATTTGTAATACTTTCCTAACCTTAAAGTTCCGTCTTTTATTAAACACTTTTAATCAGTGTTCCCGAAAGCTTAAATCTCACCTCAACTGTTTGGGTAATAAAGAGGGACCTGGTATGTAACGCTGAAAATATTATCACCGCCATGAAATTGGTCTCAAATTTGTGCTGCCATAGCCTTTATGTTCGAGAATTGGCTGTTGCACGAATGCTGTTTTTTTTATATATAAATAATTATACCTTATAAGTGGTTTATATTGTAAACACAGCTTCCAGGACCATATAAGGTTCTTTAGAGATCTTTTTCACTTTTCTAGTCAGACTTAATTACGTGGTTTGATTTTGTTACTTTCAAGACATAAAATTGCTTAAATTTGGCACAGCATAGATGATTCTGACACCTGTGCTATAATTTACAAAAGTTTAAATGAATGTTTTAATTAAGTTAAATTTACGAAATGCACTTGAATAAATAAAAATACACTCCATTCAAATTTTTGTGTTTTTTTTTAAGTTAGTAAAAAAAGAAATCACTCAATATTTTTCATTTTCTAAGTTCAATAACTTTTTATATTGTTACTTTTAATAATCTGTGTAATAGAAATCTGATGCAATAAGCTAGCTTCCATAAACAGAAACAAAAGGTGATAAATGCTTGCACATACACTCTTATGGAACCATGTACACAATTATGAACTATCTATGCAAGAATTTATGTATTTTACTGGCAAAAGTCTTTGATAGACAAACGTAGAAATGAATTCTACTCCCAAATACTGTAAAACTCCAGTGCCTAAAGTAAAGAAAAAAATGAAAAAAACTTTTTATATTGTATATTTGAAACTGGACTGACATTTTATATTTTTTAAACTAGGTATTGTACAGTTAAAAATCTAAAAATAAAAATCCAGCCTATTTTTATTAAAGAAAAATAGTAGGAGGTTGTATTTTACTCTGAAGGATCGTTGTAAATGTGTTTTCCTGCCTATAAACCTTACATGCAGCTGATAACTCAGTATTACCTCCATTTGCGATAGTTTACAATAGAAATAACCTTCTATGCAGTTTTACTTTAAAATAACATTTTGAAATACATTTATATATATATATAAAATTCACTAGCTTTGAAATGCTATGGCTTGCAAAGCAAGTTTGTATTTTATTACTGAAATTTGCTGTTGTTAACTAGCCATTTTAAATGGTTGGTTAACACTTAAAAATGCATCTAATTTAACCAGGCAATAAAAAAAAACTTGTCATTAGTAATAAAAAGATGTGGCCTTGTTAAAAAAATTATTTTTTATAATTTTTAATGCACTTTTTGTTAACCTATTTTATGTATTTTTTCAAAATTTTATGAAAATAAGATAGTAATACAAATAATTAATCTTGTGCTATCCTATTGTAATCAAATAAAAAAATTTTATTTATTTATTTAATATCATCCAATGCAACTTAAAAAAAACTTAACTGTAATTTTTTTTTACCCTTTGTATATATATTTTATTATATATATATATATATATATATATATATATATATATATATATATATATATATATATAGTTCGATTTGGATTGAATTTAGTTTCTCTTAATAAGTAGTTGAGAGTTTTTGAATTATTAATTTGTGAAAATTAATTTTATCATATTACCCATTTAAAACTTTTTAGTTGTTTATATAACTTTTTCAAAAGCATAAGAGTCAAAATAAAATAGAATTTAAAAAAAAATTATAATAATCTAAACTTAGTGCTTTTATTGCGTGATCATTTATGTTGCATATTCATTTAAAATAGAAATGCATTTTTTACAAAAGATTATTTTAAGATAATTTTTTTGTTTCTTTTTTAAGGAAATAGCAAAATATCTTCTAATTAAGATCGAGAGCTATTTTCATCCTCTTACATTTTGGAATCTCCATTTTATTTACTTATAGGCCTTGGATGATTAGTATTGGCTCATAAATAAACAAGTATTATTTGTGAGTGTGATAATTTATTTCTTTTATGTAAAAAAATGGAATCTTTTATAGATCTTTTTTACTTTATTTGAATAAGGGTTATTCATTTACATCATATATTATTTTTAATGAAAGAATATATTCTTTCAAGCACAATTTTATGAACAAATTAAAATCAACTTCACTTTATCTGTTTGCATTGTACTATACATATTTCATTTATTTTACTAATTAAATAACAATTGGCACTTGCTTTTCAAAACAATGAAATATTAGAAAAACTACCTCTTTTGATGCCATTTATTTTTATTCAACTACATACAAGTCATTATTTTTACTGCACTGCCATTTACCTAATATCAACAATAATTTTATGAATATACCATTCTCATAACTCCATTGACATATATTTAATGGTTTCATTTGTTTTTAATATAAAAAAACATTTTATTTCACTTGTACATTTCAACCATTTGACTTTTAACTATTTTTGTAAAAGACATTGTAAATACTACGCCATAATGTCAGGTGAGACATTGTAAACAGAATCCCAGCGAAAATCCTCAGCATCATGAGCTAAAGATTTATTTAAAGTCATCTAGATGAAATACTCGACAATGCAGTTATCGTGAATGAATCATGTAGCTGTTTACATTTTAAACATTTGTATGTGATGTAGTGCGTCTTAAGTAGTGTCACTTGTATTGTAACATGTTTGTCAGTTTTTACTATTCTATGTAGCTGCAAATTATATGTATTAAATTATTTTTGAGCTTCAACAGTAGTTATGTTTTTTTTTTTGTCATCAACTAAACACTTGTAATATGTGTTTGAATTATTTCACTGCCATAATTAAAATATTTTTACTTAGACTTATGTACTTAATTCAATTAATTTAATCAAGTCAATTTATTTAAAAAAGATTTATTGAAGAGAAATTTTTGACTTAAAACTTGAGCAGATCTTAAGTAATAATTTAGTTTTGAGAAAATCAGCATTAGAATAGTTTATTGGTTTAGTTTTCTGGTGAAAATAATAACATGAATAAATATCAAGAGTTACACATCATTAAAAAAGCAGGGAAATATCTAATTCATGTCATTACAGGGTTTATGATGTAAAAATTAAGATAAGGTTTACACTTCGGTTTTTTTATTCTTAATATTATCGTTATTACAGGCTTTATTAACTTATTTGCATACCTGCCAAGTTTCCTGTTTTTTAACAAAGACAGGGTATCCGCACACCTGGAGAGTCCTGAAAAAATCATGGAAAGTCTTAAATTTCAGTATTGAACAAAATTTGTCATGATTTTAACCATTTTTTAAAAAAAAATCATGGATTTAGGTTGCTGAAAAATCTAATTTTTAAACTGGAATTTACCCCTCCCCTCATTTCATTGTGTCCTGAATATCTGAATTTGTAACAAAATTCCCACTCAGTCATATTTTATTAAAATATAAAATGTTTTTATCATGCGTTTAAAAGTTATGGTGCTCTTTCAAAAAAATTAAGAGAAAAAATATCATTTCTAGAGCGAATTTTTTTCTTCTAGACTTCCTGTGATTTCAGAATTTTTATTATTATTATTTTATCAATTTAAAATTCTAGCTGAAGCAAGCCAGTCATTGGCGAATTTTTTTATATTACGAAATGAGAACAGAAAAATCAGGAGTATTTCTTTCCTTTTCGATGAACAAGAAAAGTACCTTAAGAATATAATTCTGCAGAAAATAAGAAAAAAAATATGCTTTTGTATTTTTTTCAGCTATTTTATTGCTTTAACTCTTTCTTTACTCTGTTTTTAAAATCTATAAATGTGAAGATGCAGAGTATAACAGTTTTGGTTATACCTATCATTTCAATTAATGTTATAATGCTTTTTTAAATTTTTTCTTGTTTTTGTCGCAGAAAATAGTAACTTCGTTAAGTCATGGATTTGAAAATCTAAAATGTAGCAGATACCCTGAAAAGACCTGTATTTTATGACTATCTCCTGTTTACCTGTATATTTTCAAATTTGTTGAAATTTAAAAAAAAAAAAAAAATATCCACTGATAGTAAATATAATTCTCTTATTCCTCAACCAATGGTGCTAATGCCAGTACTGAAGTATTTTGAATGTTAATTGTTTAAGTCAGATGGCTCCGGAGATCGAGCGTTCGCCTTCCAATGAGGTAAACCCACATTCGAATCCCAAGGATGACTGGTCGATATGCATTCCACATCTGGCTTGCGCCAACCACAGTGCTGCTGTGAAATATCCTCAGTGGTAGACATATCACGGGTTTGAGTCCCCCTGTTGTCAGGCTAACTGTGGGAAGTTTTTGTGGTTTTCCTCTCCATGTAACTCAAATGAAAGTTCCATCAAAAAGTCCTCCACAAAGGCAAATTTATCCCAAAACTTTATCCAGGACTTCCCTTGTCTTCTGGATTGGGTTCAAAATTACAAGGCTACGAAGTTGAACATTAGTAGTCTTAAACCCAAAATTGGGTCGGTTAATTATTTTATTTCTCCAGTGTTGGCAGGTATGTTTGGTACTAATGCCTTAGCATGTAAAATCATTTCATAAGTTTACAAGGTTTTTGTGTTTCTCTATAATGATTGGTTTTGATGTGCAGCACTTTATATTATAACAGAATTAGAACAATTAATAATCTTATTAAAGTTAGACTGCTCTATAACAAATTAGATTCCACAGAATAAGTAATCAGCCTGAAAGTTATTAATTTTTATTTCAATTAGTAAGCAACTTCACTAATACAAAAAATAAGGCATATACTTAAAACTATAATTAATGTACACCAAAAATTAATGCATTAATTTACATGATTCACTTTTTTATATTTATAATGGCACTGTAGGACTATAACACATTACTAAACCAACATAACACATTACTAAACCAAGCAGTAATTTTAGATTTAAGAGATTTAGCACAAAAATGAAATAATAAGAAAATGAGAGGCATTAACATTTCTAATCTGTGGATCTTTTGATCTTGAATATCTTCACACAAGTTTTCACGTTAGTTCAATACATTTAGCAACAAACAGTGCAGATAACAGTAAACTGATTCTCTATATCAAACATTTTATAATATACTAGGGTCGCCCCAAAACAGAGAAAAACCTGGAAATGTTATCAATCTGGAAAATGAAATCAGTTAAAAGACCCAAAAAGTCTTCGGAAAATTAATCAGTTTTGAGTTACTTAGAAGTCTAATATTTTTTCAGACAACTTGATCTATAATTTCTTTTAATAAAAAAAATATTTTCTGATTAAATACAGAAGAAACTTTTTAATTCAAATTCAAAGAGGAAATGTCAAAAGTTTAAATGAACCAAAATTCAGATCACTCAACAATCACATCACTTTAAAAATATAAATATTGTGCTATCAATGTATTTTATCAGTTTTTGTTAAGTTACAGTTTAAATTTAAAACAAAAATTATTATTTTTCATCATGTTTTCAAAGCATTTTTTACTTGTAAATTTATTTTCTTTGCAGCAAATATGTTTTACATTAACATTTCTGTTAGAGTAGATTAGGGTGTTTTTGAAACATAAAATATTATTGCATTTATTATGTTCGAAATAAATATGAATCACTTATGAACCATTTCAATATTTTCATTGATAGTAATAAAATAGTTTTATTTGGCGGGAGTATAAAATCACAATAATTTAAAAAGAAAAAGAGTGAAATTTTGTTAACTAAAGTTGCTAATTACAAAATTAAAAAATCAAATATAACAATAGGATATTAACAAATATATCATAATGTTAAAAATTTCGCATTGAATTTCAAAAATAAAGAAATAAAATAAAAACTCAACACAATTTATCTCATAATAAACTTTTTCTGTAACTTGAAGTCATTATAATTAACACATTTATGAAAGTGAATTTGCAGTATAGTATATGTCACCAAAATAATCCTTTAAACAAAGGGAAAAAAACTGTCTTGAGTTTTTAACCTTAATTATGTATAATTCATTCTAATTTTAGATTAATAGTGTAAGTAAACAGGTCAATAAAAAAGTAAAATCACAACAGTTAAAATGCAAAATTTCAGAATAAAACTAGCATCAAATTTAATAAAGTCATAAATAAAATTACGGCTTAGTTATGATTCACATTTCATGGCCCAAGTGAATAGTATATAAGAAAATCACAAAAGTGAAATACATTATTTCCGAAATAAAATTTTTTTTCCTTTAATGAAGGCTAATTCTGAACAAAATAAATGACATCAATATTTAGAACTGACTAAATTAGTATTCAGCATAAGTTACAAAAAACAATAAAACAAAACTAAATAAATGCAATTTTATTTTAAAACATTGCACAAAAACTAAAAAAAAAAAAAAAAACACAGCATAATTGTTTGAATATTTTATAGCTCATTTTAATTTCATGCCCAAAAAAATTTATCAATTTTATTTATACAGAAAATAAATGAATTAAAAGTTAATTCTCTTCAAAATTTTTCAAGTTCTTAAATTTATATAAATTAAACGAGAAATAAAAGCAAAGGCAACAAAAGAAAATATCACAAGAAATAGAGTAATTAATTTAATAAATTAGCATTAGGGTGATTTGTAAAACCTATTTGTCCAACGTTGTTAATCAGAATTCAATATCTTTAATGAGGAGTTGCACTAAACTGTCATACAACGGATATATTCTTTTTAAAAAAACATTTATTGGTGAACAACTTCTTAATTCACAAATAAATAAAATTATACAATTAATGATTGTTAATTAGATTAAATTGTTTTAAACAAAGTATAAAAACGATACAAATTTTACAAAACACAAATACAAGAGTACAATATAAAAAATTTTGAAACAACTGAGCTTCGTACAAGATTTGATTGAATCTTTTAGAAATAGTAAATAAGTTTACGACCCCAATTCACCTGTGTAAAATGTAATTCAATTTTTTTAATTTAAAATATTTATTTAAAAATACTAGCAAAAATTCTGATAAGGTACTTTAATTCATTGTAGTATATTTTGTGGAACGTCTCCTAGTTCAACAAATTAAAATCTTGCGACCTGACTCTTTTTCAAAAGCCTTATAACACAAAATGCCGACAAAATAAAAATGCTGAATTTTGAAAATCTGGGGAAAAACATCAGTAAGTTTTATTTATTTTTTTTGGTTGCATAGTTTATTTGAAACAGATGTGACTAAGAAGTTTCTTAATTTTCTTCCTGTCTAATAATAGGAAACCATTTTAATCAAATCAATAATAATTTTTGTAAGAGAAGATATGCTTTACAGTTTAAGATATGGTCTAAGTGAAGAAGTAAAATAAATTATGTATTTTTGTAGTTTTACTCGTGCATTACTCACAATATCTAGCTTTATTTGCATAAATTATGTGATTCATTTAACTTGATTAAAAAGTTTTAGTGCCTTTCTTTTAGCAATTTTTCAATGCAGAGGTAAGTACATGTTCAATTAGAAGTTGATAATAAACAAACTTTTAATTCTAAGAATATAATTCCTAATTGTATATGTTTGTTACTAATGATAAATTAACACAATTATGTATACACATCTAGGTACAATTCAATTCATACTGATAATATAGTTTATGATATTAATAAAACAGATCTTATAACTGGATTGTCCTTAGTATATGTTTGAATAAAACTATGCCCATAGACAAATTTTTAATTTTAATAAAATCACTTAATTTTCTAAAACTAAATATATATATATATATATAAATAATGCATGCGAATAGTTTTTATTTAAAATGTTCCTACTTTAAGAACTATAAAGGATTTCTAGCAAAAAATTTTAGAGCTCTTAATTGAACAGCTTATGCAGTACTTGAATCCTCACATAAAGCAATACATTATTATAAATATTTCAAATACAACTTAATATATGTTATGTTATTATGTACGTAACTTGGAAAAAAAAAACAACAAAAAATTTTATTAAGTTAAGTAAGATAAAACCAATTTTTTATACTTTTTAGTAGTACAATTATTTATTACAATTTCACAATTAATTCAATCATTGCTAAAAAGAAAGCAGTAAAATAAATTTATATAATTTAAAATGAAAAGAAAAATAATGCAATATTATTAAAGTAGGGGTAGGAAAAATAGAAATGCACAATCAAAATAATAAAATTTTGACTCTCTCTCTCTCTATATATATATATATATATATTTGGCAAAAAATTGTTTTTAAAGAATTAATAACTTATAATATTTTCCACCAAAACTGTAAATAAAACAACTAACAATGTGACAATGAAAGCTTAATTTGAATTCTCAACTATACATCAATGAAACCTTAAGTTAACAAAAGCTATAGCAGATTTTTAATTAACTAAAATGTGAATTTCTGATCACTTTTAGGCGTACAAAAAAAGGTATTTTTTTAAATCGTAATTTAAAATTTATATACTTTTTGTTAATTAAATTAAATGTTTTTAAAATTAAATGTTTAGTAAAATAATTTTCTTAAAAGAATTTATTAATTAATGAAAAAAAGAATGTTTGAGGATTTGTGAAATAGCAAAAGAATTGACACTTATTTAAAATACTCAATAAAAAATAATATTCTTTCAACTTAATTATTTTTTGAAAAAATGTTCTTATGTGGAGAAAAATAAACTTTTGTTAGAGCAGTTCTTTTTCCTTAGTGATCTTAAAATCTTATTAGACACATTAAAATAGGAAAGTTACTAAACAATATTAACTTTAAAAGTGTTTTCAACAAACCTTAAGTATATTTAATAGATATCTAAAATTAATGTATATATTACCACATCAGCCAAAAATAGTTATTAATGATTATGCAGAATTTAAGTAAGCACGTTAAAGATTTTGTGCTAAGGCACTTGAATTTTGTTAAAGTAAAGCAGGTATTAAGTATAAAAAATAGGTGGTCATAAATAAAATAAAATATGTACTGCAAAAGGAAACAAATACAACATAAATTTCGTATGATAAAATATAAATTTGTACAGTTAAAATATATAAATATATATTTACACAAGCTGCACTTTTCATTGCACAAAAATATAGATTAAAGAAAAATTCATAAATAAGCTCATTGTTTAAAGGCCTGTTTCTTGAATTTCTTTCAATTCATCCATTCGACATTGAATCCTATATTTCTTTTCTTCATACCTAAAAAATTAGAAAGGCAAAATTTCAAATTAAATATTGAATATATATCAAAAATTTAATAAAAATAATTTTAAAAATTTAAAAAATATAATTAATTTTAAAAATATATATATATATATTTTTTTCTTTCTCATTCTTTTGATAAAAAATAAATAATTCTTTTTTTTTTTTCTTTTTAAAATTCTTAGATCTATTGTAAAAACTTTTTTTCAGCTTTTGTCTTGTATTTAACACTGATGCTCTGTAAAAGATAACTAATTACAATTCAAACGGAAGTATTTAAAAAAAGCTTTTTAATAAAATTCAACTTACTTCATGGTTATTTTTTGAGTTTCTCGTTTCTCTTCTTCATTAAATTTAAGTAAAAACATCTTCAGCTCAGTTTCAGTTAAATTTAAATACTGTGCAACCTAAAAATATAAATTTTCAAACATATTAATACAAATGAAACCTTTAGTTTTATTTTCTTTTAAAAAATAACAATGTAAAAATATTTTATAATATATACAAAGTAAGAAAACAAAATCAGAAAAATATCCATCACTAATTAGGGCTTGTGGAATAGGTCTTACACAGCTTTGATATAAAAAGAAATTAGAATAATATTAGAAAAAAAAAATTATGTGCTTACAATTTTCTTATAATTGTTATTTTGTGTAAGGATAGATAAAAGTCTTACCAACACAAGGAAATATAAATATTTTAGCAGTTAAATTTTCTAGATTATTAACGCCAATTTAATAGTTAGAAAAAGTTACAAAAAATTTCAATACTTTGGCATAACTGCTAATTATTTGTTACATTTTCAAATTGTATAATAAAATTAAATAGAGAACAAAAATTAAATGCATGGTTTTTTATGATGTTTTTAATGCAAAAGTAATCACAGACTACCACTAGAAGACGACTTATTGTTGCTTTATGCTATTGGGCAAAGTTTTTAAATGGCTAATTTTGTTCTTAATTCAATAAATTTGCTATGATTCATGATTCCATTCTTTGATTTTGATAAATTTTAAATGAATAATTTTTTTATTAACTCGATAGCCCATTTTTTAATTACATAGAATAATTATTGCATTTATGCTGTTAGTGTTATGTAAACATAACACTAACACTGTTAAATTAACAACACATGAAGCCAAATATAATGACACACTAAAATAGATATAATAACTTGAATAATTGTTTTAGCATAATCACAATATTTTACATAAACATGTATCTTATAAGTACCAGTGTTTTCATTACAGAAAAAAAAAATGGGTGAGAATTTCTCACCCTTTCTCAAAAACAGGGTGAGATTTCAAATAATTCCGTAAGATTTCTAAAAATTTAAAAAAAAATTTTTTTTTTTCTTTAATTATAAAACATTTTTAACATCTTCTAATTTTTAAAGCATTAAATATTTTTGCTGCATCATCATATGGAAAATGTTTTATATCTACTTTTTCATCAGCTATTCTCATTAGGTTGCTCAATGCTCATCAGTCAATCTGTTACGATATTTTCGTCTTAATTCGGTTTTGGATGCTAAATGACCTTGCAACAGATGCTGAATTATTCGAAAACACTAATTAAATTTGTAGCATTGTGCACACACTTTCCTATCTTCTACATCAGCCAGCATAGGCTTTTAAATTATTTCTGCCATAAAATCGCGAAGTACGTTGAAGTTATTTCCAAGTTCATACTTACTTCATGCTAGTATTTGATCCATATCCATTAAATATCCGTATTTGTTTCGTTTTTACCGTTTCTACATTTGTCTTAACAATGTATTTGTCCATCTTACATTCAGGCACAAAAAATTTAAACGTTTTACATGAAGAAACCTTACCTACAGTGAACACGTGGTTGCAGAAAAATGTGTTCTGAAAGGGGTTTGAGGAGTGTATTCTGGTTCTGAACAATACTGGTAAATAGAGAAGCTAGATAACAAGGACGGATATTGAAAATAATGAAAGATCAAAGAAAAACGAAGCGGATTTCATTAGAAATGCGGAAGACGAAATTTTTTCCAAAATTCACGAGATTCACGCATTTTGAAATTCATTAATAGGGTGCGCAAACTTATCGCGTTAATAATTTTTTAATGCGAGGAAAGAAAAAAATATGCGAGATTCTCGCGCTGTAGTGAAAACACTGAGTACCAATCAGCACAATTTGAGTAATAATTTCTAAACAAATAAGTAAATTTCTATATCTGAATAGCAATCAATGATTGGCAAAAGTTCAATTATTTTGGAATTAAAATTTTATTTTTTAAGTAAAAGTATTTTAAAAGTATAAATAGTTTTAAGCAATTAATAAAAAAGGAAGAGCACAAGCAATACAAACCTCACAAGTAACTTCTTTGGCCAGATATTTATTCATTATGAACACCTTAGCAACATCTTCACTTGGCCCCAGCATACATCTAACCAACAGAGGATACTCATGCTCTTGAATGCATCTTCTTTCTACAATTTAAAATACAACAATATCTAAAACTACTGGTTATAATAGTAAATTCGCAATACATTTAAAATGTAGCATAAAATAAGTTTAAATGTAAAATTACATAAAAATTAAATTAAACAAAAAAATAAATAAATAAATAAAACATAACATAAATATATACTAAAAATCAGAAAATCCTATAGTAACTAAGCAGAGGTCGATAAAGACTTATTGAAATTATGAAAAATTCTAATAAAATTATTTGTTCGATTTTTAGTGAAAAAACACAAAAACAATATTTTTCATGGAGTTACAGTTTTATAATTATGATAATTTACATCATTGAATCCAGTTTTAAAAGGTATAATTTCATAAAAGATCTCTTTTTAAAAAGAAAAATACTCTGAAGGATATGTTTTTTAGGGTAAACTATACTGGTAAGGGACTTTAGTGCGATAAATCGAAGAAGGAAGCATCTTGTTAACCCATCCTAACTTCTATTAAATAAGTTTCAAAAACAAAAAACTCCAAAATATAAAACTATTAGAATAAATTTTATTTTTCTAGTAACTCCGACTTTTTTTTTTTTTTTTTTGGTTTAATATTGGTTTTATTTTTGCATTATTTTATTTATTCTCGTTATTTCCATTTAGTATGGGACAGGCTTTAGTCTATGTCCACATATTAAATCGAATAGTAGATTTATCTAAACGCGTTTGGTCAAGCACTCACCCAAAATTGTTTTTTTTTTTAAATTTTAAAATAAAGTATTTTAAATTATAGGCTAATTATTATAGAAAAATTTTATATTCCTATTTTATTCAAAGAGCATATTATTTTCCCAAAACAAGAAGTGTAATGGGAAAAAAATGAGCTAGGAATAAAAAATATTGTTTTAGATTTATAATTGCAGTGTAAGTATTTCAGCTCCAAAAAATAATCTAAATAAAATAAACAAGTTAAATGCATAGACTAACCACCAGTATCTCTAACAATGTATAGGGCAAAATCACTAGGATTGTTAACAACTTTGAACTTGTCCAACAGCATATTTATTACTTCAGGTGCAGTAACCAAACTTGTTACCCAGACACTAGTCACACTACCATGAGCTGGTGTAAAGATACTTGTCTGAAATAGATATATTTATGTATCAATGAAATTTCCATTAAAGACACATTAAAACTTAATTTTACAAATAAAATAAACAGCTAAAATAAGTGTGTTACTTTAACAATAAAATCTTTAAGAACATTAAAACACATAAATAAAAAAGACAGGCATTACAAATTTTAGAACATATTTGACATAGTTACACAATTTATTTAGTTTGAGCATAAATGAATAATTAATAACATGATTGCAACCATTAATTTAATAAATTTTGGTGTGATACATTTTGAAATGATATTTTCAGTTAGTTGTTGATTCCACAATAAATATATCTTAAAAAATTTTAAATTGTGATAAAATGTTTTGTGCAATATATATATATATATATATATATATATATATATATATATATATATATATATATATATATATATATAAATAAATAATACAGTTAAATTGGTTTTTAATGATATGTTAAAAAACATAGAATATAGCTTTTTCAACTAGAAAATATTAAATTATGTTGATATAGAAACTCCAGGTTAAGATGAATATGTTTCTTCTTCATTTTAGGCATTTCACATTATTTTATCTACTGTTGTCTCAATAGAAATGTTTACTTCCTTAAAAATAGCATTATATTTCATTGCAAGTTAAGATAAAACCATTATAGTAATGGAGAGAGCCTGTTTCCGTCTAAATGTACGCCAAATGGTACACTAAGATCCCAGCTCGAACGCATATTAACATTGCGAACTCTTAAAATGATGTTGCACAGCCTTCCTTTTGCTTGCTTTTGTAAATCGTGTGAAATGGGCAAACGAAACTTATTGAATAATACTATTGTTTTGTGTTAATAAGAATGAACAAAATTGATATCTAAAAGTTATAACAAAATGTCTCTGTTAGCATTTAAAGAAACTGATGAAAGAATTATAAGCATCGTTTCTTGCAGGCGATTTTCTTCTACAGCGAAACAAAAGTAAAATTCGTTATCTAACATTTGATTTGTTAAGGACATGTCAGCATAAAACGCTCTTTTTTAGTGGTCCAATCAAATCCAATGTTCTTGTAATGTCATATAGTTATTTCTTTTTTGAAAACGAATATTCCACATTTATAGAAATATGTTGCCAAGCCTAGGATTACAGCAATATACGAAACTATAACCCTCGTTTAATAGTTCTATCATATATATCGTAAATGATAGCAAGAATTAAATTTCTATCAGTTGAGTTTAACTTTTAAAAGCTTTCATATTGTTTTGAAAGCCTTTTTATAAAATTTGATAACTGAATAAAACACAGCTATATGCAGTCACGGATGATTACTTAAATAAATCCTATACCTTTCTAACTTGGTCTTTTCTTAACTTGCAACAAAGTATAGTAATGGAAACACAGAGAGAATTATAATTATAATCTGGCTAACTTCAAGGATGCTTAATATTTAAGCTAAGCTGAATTATAATGCTCTTAAAATTTGTATTGAAGAGGAATAATTGAACACCGCTTAGATCCTTGAAGAAATACATTAAACTCGGAAGAAGGAAGCAATATATTACAAAGCTAAATAGGTATACTTGAAACTTCATGAGTTACTAATAAGTAAAATAACTAAAATAAAAGAAAATTAGCTAAGTTTAAATATTTTTATAATGGAAAAAAGCAAACACAGTAAAGTTAAAAGATATGTTGCACAGAGTAATTTACATTAAGAAGTTACAATCAAAACAAAACTCATAATGAAATCTTAGCAATTTGAGGCTGACTTTTGATAATAGGTTGAAACAATCGAATTGCTTAATTTCGAATTAGAGGGTTTGATGGATTGGATTGAGTCTATGAACTAACAATATTTGGTGACAAAATAAGATTAAAAAAAAATAAATAAATAAAAAAAACATACAATACATACCTCTCTGTTGTAAAAATGTCCATTTATAGAGCACCTTCTTCGTAATTTTGATTTTTGTACTCGAGGCTTTCTTCGGAGGTGAACAACATTTCCACACTTGTCTTTCATGGTACTGTCGTGGATGATGTGAGAGTTGTCAGATCTTAAACTTTTCAATCCTCCAGCAGGCAAAGTTTTATAATGAGTAGGGGACACAGGAGTTTCCTCTACAACTTCATTTTCCACATTTTTCACATCAAGATCTATTTCTGATAAAGGCACTGAATCACTCATTGGTAATGATAACAAAGAGTTGAGAAGATTTGGATCTTTCTCAACCAAAGCAGATTTTTCATCGTCCGTTAGAGATTTATTATTGCTGGCAATCTAGACAAAGGGGGAAAAAAAGCAAAATATAAAATATGTTGTAGAAGAGAGGAAAAATAATTAGTTCACTTAACTTAATTTTAGTCTGACTCAGGCAAAATTCAACCTCCTAATTTTGAATCAATGAAAACAAATTAATTTTAAACATTATAGGCGCTTCTTGTTAAACTTTTATTCGAAAATTAATTTTAAGAAACTATTTATTTATTTTTTTGTTACAACTTGCATTCTCTATTATTTGCATGTCTTATAAGGAACATAGCAAAAGATTTTTTGCAAGTAATCACTAAACTTATGAAGCTTCTGAATTACTGTACCATTTTTAAATCCTACTGTAAGCTACCATCCAGAAAAATGAAATTTTTCTTAAAAAAAATTTTACATTTGGTTTATTGCCCGTAAGCTTATGTGAGTTAATGTATTTTAATCAATAGCACTGTTAATGTGATATTCTAAAAATGTCCCCATGACCTACTAGTAGCTTGAGATTGATGATCACAGTAGAAATCCAATTCAAATTTGCATATTTTTGCTGAATAAAGTTCAAAAAGAAAACAAATAATGTTTAACTTAGGAAAAATTATATTTCATAAAAGATATTAAAAGAAATGAATCAATTTCACATTTAGTATGGGTATATGAAAACTTGAAATGTTAATAGTACTTTATGATAGACAGCATTTTTTGCAATAATTTGGTCTGTGGTTTAAAGACTGTCAACTTAGAAAACAGAAGGGCAAAAATTCCTTCATTATTTGATATACTTTTGCTCCTGTGGGTGACAAAGAATCAGTTTCTTCTTAAATATATAGTTGAAATAATTAGAAGGAAAAAAGATAGCTAGAATGAGAATTAAGACATAGATTCAAAAATTTACAAGCCATTTTCTGATGAATAAATAGCTACACATTATCACATTAGAAAATATATTTATTGAATAAACAAGTCAATATAATTTTTATTACACTAATAATCTTTACATTAATAAAAATTTTTATAACTTAAGATTCTTTAAATTGCTTTCTTTTAATACTTGCACTATTGTACAATGTCAAAAAGAAATTTTACGACTTAATATAATATTTCTAACAATAACTCTATTTCTGAAATAAACATACATTTAAGACTAAACATTCACATGCAATTTTAAAAGAATTGCTTGATTTTTATACAGAAAAAAAGAGATAAAATAATTTGTAAAAAAAAGCAAGAGTTCAGTTTCAAATTAAAAAAAAAAATTGAAAAAGTGAAATATAGATTCAATCATAGTTATGCATATGGCGAATATTTTATCAAACAAAATAAATAAACAATGTGATAATTTGACAATACTTACTCGAGGAGCCTGTTCTGACATGAATTGGCAACTGTTTCTTCTTCTAACAGGAATTCGATCATCATGATCTTCTTTAAGATGGATGACATTATTTACTCCCCAGAATATTCTTAACGAGCCTTCCAAAATTAAACGACCATTGCGCTAAAAAAAAACATGTGTCAATAATTGAACTGTATGACCAAAGCATAATATAATTATCTTTTCGAAAATTTAAAAGGGAATGAAAAACGTTAAAAGATAATCAAATAAAATAAAAAACACTATTTCTTCCATGAATAACAATTTTACACTCCCTTAACCTGACAAGGGACAGTAATTTATATCTAAAAAAGCTCTTTTAAATACCTTCAAGGCAGAGATTCCCCATTCCTTTGTTATTTTCAAAAACAAGGATTTTATGTTAAAGACTTTTTTAAAGATTACATTTCGTGTGAAGGATAGAAAGAAGAAAATATGCATAACTAACATTTCTTTATGGCTTTTAACTAATTATTAATGTCTTTATTGTGAATTTTTTATAGTATCAGTGTATTCTAATGCTTATCTTCCTTTTTTTTTTTTTTTTGAGCCCTTAAAAACTCAAATATATCTCTACAATTAAATTATTCCTGTTCTTGCTTATATGGAAAGTAACTTTAATCTGGTTATAAACCTATTAAGTAATTTTAGACCTTCCTCTTTCTTTTCATTAGTGTCTTATATAAAACAACAGAAGTTATTCTTTCTTTGGGTATTCTGAGAACAAATTCTATCTTGGTTTTTATCTTGTCTTTCTTAATTTTTGTAATTTTAGCTCCTTTTCAAAAGATTTTCATTTAATATCTTGTAAGGCTAGAAAATTTTAAAAATATATCTTAAGCTTTTGTTTTTAGAAGTTTCTCATTTTTGTTTTTCAGGAATGTATGATATATAGCATACCATACCTTCCACTTGTAACATTTCCTTAACATTAGTTATTTGATAGTTGGCCAAGCATTGGAAAGACACAGGCTGCAGGGATTATTAGGAATCAAGGAAATTCTATGAAAATATTGTATTTTGTAGAGTAGATATAACTTATTGTATTGTTATGCAGTTTTTTTTCTCCAGAATTAATCATCATGATCTTATTAAGTTTAAAAAAATATTAATGTAAATGTATTTCTCGAATACTTATAAAAAGCACATTTCTAATTATGTTATTGATTTAACCATCCTATATATTTGGTTATAATAAAGTCTAGCATTATATCTCATAATTAACACATCCTTCCTCCAAGCAAACTTTTCTCAAATGAACAATTTAATTTGTTTAAAAAGTTTCTGTTTTATCACAATTTCCCTGTATACACAGACTGTGCTTCTCTGTATTAAGAAGTTACACATATTGATCCTGACTTAAAATATTTTGTGTCGAAAAGTCACTCAGTTTGTATCTTTTTTTTTTATCATGCTGGGGATAATTTTTTAAGAAGAAGCTTTGTCAGGGAAATGTTCCATTAAATCTTTTCACACATATGCTTTTCTTCAGTCTTGCAGATCTATCAGATTTTATTTTTTATGGATTCAATACAATATATCAAAATGCAACTTTGGCACAAATATTTTAGCAGTTATATTTATATATTATATAGTTTATATAATATTTGTTTAAATAATTGCCTTCAAATCTTAAACAATTCCTTTCACTGTCATGAATTGTGGCAAAATAACTCAAAATAATTTTAACAATGCAGCATATTTTTACATTGGCATTACTTAAACATGGCTAGACTGAATTTTTTAGAGATGTATAATACATTGAATGAATCATTTTCTAGCAATATAGCTTTTTATCATTACTCATAAAAATACTAGAATAAATATAATGGAATGATCTCAAAAAACATAAATTTAAACAAAAATTAATATAAGCATACCAGGAACTTTTATTTTTGGTTACTGACAAATCGATACTTCTGTTATTATTGGACAATTACAGTCAATTTTTTAAAAAATTTTAATGCATTCATAATCCTTCAAGACTCTCCAGAAAACATTTTATTTCTTTCCTAAGAAGGCTATTCATTTACTTATTTTTAATAAAAAAAAAGAACGCTTACTTTCGTTTTCACCTGAAATGGGGAGTCACCTGATTATTCATGAACTGACATTTCAAGTGTCCACCTGTCGTTCACTTACAATAGCTGTGTTGTGAAAGCCAATGCGTTCTTGCTTTCATTTGAATTTTCATAATTAAATCCAACTATTTTAGATGATCAATAATTATCTATATAAAAACTTGTGCTTAATAAAAATGTGGGTTTAATGTAACATATTTTTATAATGTTAAATTTCAATGGTACCCACTGAAACATTGTTAATAGTTAACGAAATTTTCTAGCTCTGAATATTTAAGAATTTTTAGTTTAATAAAAAAAAGTGTGTGGTATTGCTTATTAAATGATGCGTTATAAATACAAAATAACTTTGTTTTTTCAACCATATTAATCTTAATTTTCATCTTAAATGAAAGAAATGTTGGATAAATTTTTTATGTAGAATAAATAGTTTTAGATTTTAAAATGTAGGAAAGCTTAAGTTGTTGCTAATTTTCATTTATTTATTCTAGCCTGAATTCAAAGTATGTAATTGTTTTCAGTATAGCGATAGTCTTTTAAAAAACTTGTGATCATAAGAGTATTTAAAATCAAGCATATGCATTTATTTAGTTCTTTATTACAGAAACAGAAATTAAATTTTATAAATGTATATAAAAATAATTTTTTGCCATATCGAAGTTTCTATTTACTCAAAGAATATATATTGAATATATAAGAATATTGAGAAAAAATATCAACATTACTGCTTATTTTTTAATTATTTAATAAATAATAAAGAATGTACATTAGAATTTCTTTCCATTTTGTATAAATTAATTTCTTATTATTGTTCTTTAGCTTAGTGAAACAAAAAATTCTAGCTTGATGATATTTGCTGCAATTTTGTGGATAAATGAGTTAATTATATGCAGAAAATGAGAAATTAAGTGAAATTTTAAGTATAACTAGATCAGGGTGATGATAATGGTCAGATATATTTCAATGGACTAGATTTCTGAAAGTGTTGATACGTTTTTGGCTTTACCGAAAGTCTAACTTGAGATTTTTTTCAACTACTTTTATTAAAAATGTAAAGTGTATAAATTTTACTATTTTAGAATTCTTCATTGCAAGCGCTGACAAATAGTTTGCAAAAATAACGAGTGAAATGAACAATAACCATACTTTGTTAATACAATATTGCAGAAAAAGGAATTAAAATTTTTAAATTTGAAAATAAAAATAATTTCTAACTGTAACTAAATTCCTATTTATGCAAGGAATAATAAATATTAGCGTTAATGTGTATTTAAATATTTAGTATATAAAAAGAAAATGACATAAACTGCATTAGTAAATAATTACTTAAAAAGGAAATCCTTCAACTCTAGTAATAAATAAATAAATAAAAGAAACAACATTAAATTACATTATTTGAATTCTTCAACATTAGATTGTAACGATGATGGACTGATATTTTTCAATGGACTCGATTTTTGAAAATACTGATTTGTTAAATTTATGAAAATACTGTTTGAATTCGTTATTGCATTAAAATGCAATAACGAATTATAAAATCATCAATCCTATATCTAAATGTATAATATTTCTATCCAATCTGCGACTTATTTCAATTAAGTAATTAGGCTGTAATGGAGCATTATTTTAATTTAAAAGTGGAATAAAATAGTATTTTCTATGAACTTTAACACCACCGATTTCAGCCGAAAAGAAATGTTGATTCGCTGTAAACAGCTGCATAATCATTTATTCAGATATTTTAGTGATAAATAACAACTTTTGAAGTTTTAAAATCTTTCTTTCATTTTGCACACACTCTTAAAACCATAAATTTAATTCACAAAATTTTTACTAATAATTTACAAAGGATGTTCATACGATATACGTGATATCAAAACTAAAAGAGCATTGAAATAGTCTTAGTAGATGGGGACGGCACGTTTCCATTCAGCACATGTGACGTCATAACCAATCAGGGATCGTTTTTGATTGCATCACTTACGGAGGCCTTTTTGGGTAATTTAAATGTTTAATAACTAAATAAATTAACATTTGCCGCAAAAAAACAATCAGATTTTTGGTTTCAGGAGAGAATTTCCAATAAGTTAGGTATGAAAATAAAAATAAATTATGATATGCTGTAATTGTTCATTGCTTACTCACTTATTGTTTTAAACATGCTAGAATGTTAATTACATCAAGCAAAAACAAATTATCGTAATTTAGCAGAGATACACCATGCCGTTTATAAATTAAAACATTAAATTTTAAAATCTGTAGAATATCTAATGGGACGGCTTAGGTGAGATTTTTTTCTTCTTACTTCAGCTTGAAAATTTTATTTTGTTGAATTGATTCTCCAAAATTTCAATATTACTGTTTATCTTTTGTAGCAATCTATTTTTATAATTTAGGATCAATAACAATTTAAAGAATTAAGAATGCAGGTAACCTTTTGTTTTGTTAAAAGGAATGCAGGTTTCCTTTTAACAAAACATGTTAAAAGGGAAAAAAATTGTTTGATATAATTATTTTAAAATTCATAGTGCGACAATAAAAAATCAACAGCGTTTTTTAATTGATTTAAACTAGTCTAAATATAACCTGTAAAATCAAAATTAATAACAGTAAAACAATTATAACCATCTATATAAAACTTTAAATTGTCAACTTTAAAATGTGACAATCTTAAGTATTGTAAAACTGCAGATTTGTAAGAAAATAATGATTCTATGAAAGAAAGTATTTCTACTCAAGGGTTATTAAAACTGATAGAAAAAGATAAGTAATACCTCTCTGCTTTGAATTGTTCCACTCTTTCCTTCAAAATAGCTATTGTATAAGCGCAGCTTTGCTTCCAAATGAGATCTACAATAAAATTTTACAAAATTTTATAAAATTAAAAAAAATTGAATTTTTTGAATAAAAAGTACTAATTTCCAAATTTTGCATATAAGCAATCCTTTATTGAGATCATTTTTTATTACTTGATTTGGAACATGTCTTTCGTGCTCCTTCAACTCCCAAAGCCTTAAGACCCAAAGAAAAATTTTGCTAAAATTTGCCTAACTTTGCATTAAGAAAAAATGTTTTTTTCAGGGTGCGTAGCCAAATTATTCAACAAAAAATAAGCACCTTTTAAGCACTCAAAAAATATTTTTAAGCACTTTAAAAAATATCATAATAATGGTTGGAAAGTTTTTGACAATTAAGGGTTTTATCTTGTTTTAACTGTTATGTCAAAAAAAAAAAAATAAAAAAAAAAAAAAAACAACTTTTGCCATTTGTTTTTGACAATTATCAAAAATAATGAAATTTTGAATCACGTAAAACGAATGGCATTTTTAGATGCTACGAACTGATAATACGCCAAAATAGATTGGGGTTAAATTAATTGTGAAAACAGTGAAGAGAGCAATGTGAACTGTGTCTTTTTGCATAATTCGAAGCAAAAATCAACATGGTAAAGGAAAAATCTCATTTTGAAAAAGGGAAAATTAAGCACTTTTTAAAAACACCCAATGAAAAAAGCACCTTTAAGGGCTTTTAAAAAACAAAAATAAGCACCTTTAAGCACTTATTAAAAATGCTACACACCCTTTTTTTTTTAAAAAAAATAGAAAAAAGAATAGCTTAAAGTTTATAAGACTTAATTTGCCCTATTTATGAAAACTAAACTGATAAGAAATATGGTTAATATTTCACCTGTCACTATGAGCAACAGAGTATTTATAAGGCTTTGAAGTCAATAAGGAAAAGGACCGACTCCTGAAATTTTAAACTTCTCCCTCATATATATGTAAACCTATACACATGTGACACAGAACTAAAAAATGATGGTATAGTAGATTATTCATATTAATTAATATTTCTTATGAAATTGAAATTATTACCTGGCATTAGTAATTTTAAAGAAACAGGCAAGATCTTCTTTGAAAGAGGAACGTACATTACTTGATAAACTTCAAAGCTTAGAATAGTCCTACACTAACTTCAGTAGGAGGAGAAGCTGTAACTGTTAGAGCTACCTCTTTAATTTTTCAGGATAAATTTGCATAATTTCTTAAAGAGGAGTCTTTACAAGAGTGCTGTACGTGTAGCAATATTATATTTCTATATTTTTTCAATGGTATCACAACCATATCACTTCCATCTTTCTGCTTTATATTTATTAATTAATCACTCAAGTCAATAAAATAGAAAATAACTAATGATTTATTAATGTATAAAGCCCATAAATAAGGATAGTAACTCAGTTTGTCATTGAATTTTTTTTCTCCAATTCATTTTAATTTCAATTCAAACTGTCCAACAAAAACTAGAGTTGGAGTTAACTTTTTTAGGACTCCGGCTCCAACTCATTTTACCCGAAAATCTGCCTAACTCCAATTCCACAACTCTGGTATTTATGATTGGATATTTCAATATTTTTTTTTTCTGCAATTTGAAACTATTAGGTGCAATGAAACCAATGAAATAATACATATTAAATTAATGAGTTCTGTGTGTAATTATTCTAGAGAACTTAATCATAAGCTGGAACATAAGGCTTTTTTAAAAAAAAAAAAAACTCAGGATTAGAAAATAATTTATTTAAGAAATCTTGGAAGATTTAGAAATACAGTTATGAAGCACAGTAAAAATGATCAGCAATTGTACAGAATAAGGTGATAATGATACCTGGGAACTTGAGTTCCTTGACGATTTTCGATTTTACCAAAACTTGTATGAGCTTCAACTTGGGATCCATGGCCAAACAAAGTAGGACCGAACAGCACACTATAGCAAGGAATGTGACAGTATGGAACACCTTTGTGCTGAAAAACAAATACATATGTTACTATAAATTTTTTTTATTTATTATTAAATATATATTTTTGAGTAAAAAAAAAAGGAAAACTAACATACAAAATTTTAATTATAATTGAATTTATACAACAGAACAAAAAACATATGTATAAAAAAAACTGAGAAAAAATTATTTAGTGGCTAGTGACCATTACATGTAAATTACAGGGAGCCTAACATATTTCCGCCCAAGAAAAGGAAAAAAGAGGACCTTAAAAAGGGGACCCATTTGAAGTTTAAAAAGAGGACTTCAGAAAACCATTTATAGTCTAAACCAGGGATGAGCAACACGTGGCCCGTTAAACATGTTTATGCGGCCCGCCAAGCATTTCTAAAATTTAATTTATTTTATCGACTTTCTCCCACCATATTGTTTTAAAATGAATTATAATAAAATGGTAGTACATACTAAACCGACCGAAATTTTTTTTTGTGACGAGTTACTCATTTGTCGGCGACTTGTTCAAACATGCCATACGAACGCGCCGCGCCTGCGTGATTTTTTGTGACGAGATACACACTTGTCGGCAACTTGTTGAAACATGCAATACGAACGTGCCACGTCTGTGCTTGTTTGTGTTTGCTTCTGTGGCGACAGCACTTGCAACCACTTCTGTGTCCAGAGGCTAAAAAGAGTATACAACTTAAAAAGCGAAATATAATTGTTTGTGGATATGAAGGGATATGCCTCTCCTCATTTTGGTAATAAAGAATGGATGTGCGATTTTGGGTTTCTTATCGAAATGACTCAGCATCTCAATGGCATTTAGGAAAAGAAAACGTTACTACTTCTCAAAAATACGCACAATATATAGACATTTTAATCAACGAATTTCAATTACGATTCCAAATATTCAAAGCTGAGAAGACAGCGGTTTCCATGAAAATGTTTTCCTCGCCATTTAATATCGATGTGGATACATTTCCAGAAGATTTTCAAATGGAAGTGATTGACATGCAGAATAATACCGAGTTAAAAAAATGTATTTTTCTCAGTAAACATCGAAAATTTTTATAAATCGTTGGTGAGCCCGGAGAAATTTCCGCTTTTGACAAAAAATGCAAAGCAAATTATGTCTCTGTTCAGAAGTACGTATGTTTGGGAACAATTATTTTCATCCATGAAATTAATCAAAAATGACCACCGATGAAGACTGAGTGATGCACGATTAAAAAGCTGCATACTTGTAGCTACCTTATCAATTCTGGCTGATATTGATCAGCTTGTATTGAAAAAACAGTGCCAAATTTGTCATTAAAAATTCTAAGTAAATTTGTTTTACTGTTTTTTTTTTGTTTGTATTTATTTTGCATTAAAATTTGTATAAGAAATCTTTACTTTTTTTTAAATTTTATATTTTTTTATTCTAATGTTTATTATAAATAAAATTTTGCAAATTATTAATAAGTGTTACTTTATGTGCAGCACGACAAAAAATTTGAAAATTTTAATTGGCCCGTTGATTAAAATGGTTGCTCACCCCTGGTCTAAACCATTTACCACAATAGACAATTTAGTTCATGTTTGGTTCAATAGACTGTATAGTTTGGTTTCTTTAGTTCAATAGACAATTTAGTTCAACAGATTTCATTTAGAAACAGGATATAACCAACAAGATGGAAATTAAACTAAAAGTTTCTTAATTTTCTAAAGTGTAAGTAAACTTTTTTTAAGTGTAATTTATTTCCAAAGGGCACTTATTTTATGAACTGCTTTTTTGGTTAGCATTTTATAAAATTAAAATATTTATTAAATAAAAATCAAATGAATCCAATACTTGTGTAAGTTCACAAAACTTATTTAAAATTAGATGCATTTAAGACTTGCAAAAGAATTTGTATAATACAGTGGAAAGTCGCGTATCCGGAATCGGCGGGACTTCCCCAAGTCCGTATATTCGATTTTTCCGTATAATAGACCCCCAAGGTAAACAAAACTTAAAATGATCTGAATCTAAGAAGCAAAAAATTAAACAATAATGCTTTGGGCAATAATGCTTTAGTATTAGAACGATATCTAATCAATCAAAAACAAAATATTAGAAAATAAATAATTATTGCTATTGTAAAAATAAATATAGAAAACGAAAAATATTAATTGCTCTCTCCGCCATTTTGAACTAGAATGATTCAAGCAAGAAGGGGAAATTCCCGTCATTCACTAAGGTTGGTAGGTGGAGAAGAAAATTCATTTCCTCCTTATTTCTCATTCAAGTTGAGGGCGGGGCAGTGACAAACTCTTATTTTCTCTCCCATCAGTGG
Source organism: Parasteatoda lunata (assembly GCA_949128135.1). Classification (NCBI taxonomy): domain Eukaryota; kingdom Metazoa; phylum Arthropoda; class Arachnida; order Araneae; family Theridiidae; genus Parasteatoda; species Parasteatoda lunata. Next base: position 103,741,927 of record OX421971.1, read on the forward strand.
CTATCAATCAAGCATAAAGGCGTGGCATGCTGATTGAGTTCTCTTTATTTTTTCTTGTGTGACTAAAGGGGATTCCCCTTCCACTTTAACATTTGTTGTGTTTACACTTTTTCACAGTACTTTTTCTTTCCCTGACACTCTAATAAAAAGGTTCCAGGAAATGCCTCTTTTACTAGCCAGCTGTATAGGAAAGAAGAGGTGGAGGGAACTCAGTTGTGCTCCTTTGAAAACAAATCTCCCCCCCTTTCCTGCATTCAAAAGGAGGAGTGTCACTAATGGTATGGTCTTGGTAGATCTTCTGTTCCCTTTTCTGTTGATTTATGGGTTCAATGCATAAATCACTAGAAGCTAAGAAAGGAAAAAACCTGTCGAAAGACGTCCCCCCCTTTTTTAAGAGAGGGGAAGGTGAAGAAATGTTTGTTTATTTTGATTGTTAAAAAGTGTCCGGGAAATTGACTCTTCCGGAAAAGGGACGTCCGGATATGGGACGTTACACTGTATTATAATTATTAAAAAAAGAAAAAATTTTATTAGAAATAATTTTTTAAAGCAATTTTTCAAGAGTATCCACAATTTTATGTTTTCAATTTCTATCTTTTATTGCACAATTTTTGCTTCTTCAAAGGTTACACTATAAAGAGCTTTCTTCAGTTTCTTTTTCATTAAATTAATATAATTGATAGAACCAAATTGATAAAGCTGTGTTTCAGATTAGACAGATAATAAGCGCTTAAATAAAATCATATTACACTGGTAATTCAGTGAATGCTGCCTGTTAAATTTTCATTAAAATTATTGAATTGTTAATCTGATATAATCCCAATAATAACAAAGATTAAAAAATGTAAAAATTACAAAGCAGAGAAAATTATCAAAAAACTGATTGGAACAAAAGATTCAACATTAGTAATTTCAATATTTCATTAATCAGAATAAGGGAAAAAATTAAATATGTAAGTTAAATAATTATCAACAACTAAATACATTGGTAGTGGAGTTTTCATTAAAATAGGTGATTAAGAAAACAACTTTTTCCTGAAAAAAAAAAGGCACTGTTTTTAAGGGATGGTGGCTATTTTCACTAAAAGGGCAAAGGCACATTTAGAGGGATCAAAGGGCAGACAGGATGAGCCATCCTCTTAAAAATGCTTAGGGAGAACAATAAGAATAGTCGGAAGTAGAAAGTTTCTAAGAATTGATACATTAAAAGAGCAATCGATTTTGAAAACTTTCAATCTTACCTCTGCATGCTGTCCAGGATTTAATCTTTTACCACATTCTTCACAACGTAAACACTCAGGGTGCCACTCATATCCCAATGATGTTTTTCTTTCAGCTATTTATAAAAATAACTCTATTAATGAACAGTTTAAAAATTAATAAAATTTCACAATTGTGGCTTGCCTGGAGTTAGCTACGAGTTATACTTATTTGTGTGGGAGTGGCTAAAAATTGTATGTTACTGGTAACTTTTCCATAGTGATAGTTAAATTAGGCAAGTTGACATTTTACGGGCTGTGGTAAATGAAAAACAGGGGATATTTACGTGTGATGATCAAGATTGGGTTTTTATCAACCAGTTTTTACAAGCACATGGTAAAAACTAGATTTTTACTGGTAAAAACCAGGCTACTACTATTAACCTATGTTTATTTCTTTACAGATATAGTGGTTTGTTATTTAAAACTGATAGGAATATATATATTATTTCTATAATATAGCTAATATTAAGAATTATTAGATATTATATATTTATATACATATTTATTAGCAAGTAACATGCCCTTGGACAAGTGATATGATGTAATAAATAGTGATTTGTACGAATATTTTTAGTAGCGGACGTCCTGTAATATATATAAATATTTCATACAGATGAATTTAAAAATCGAAATTTATGCAATATTTATAAATCTAATTAGTTTTATTACAATTACAGCAAAGTTGTACAGATGTATTACAATATTATACAAATTTATATATACCAAAAAACACAGGTTTTCCACATTTATGACAATTCCACATAGTTATATTAAAAGATAATTTTCGGTGACAACTAGAAAATTATGTTCAGAAATAAAACACTTTAAAGTCTTCACGTGTATATTCACTGCAAGTGTACGCCCATTCAATATTTAAGTGTTCCCAAGCTAAATAATGCAATAATTTTCCCGAAAGAATTTTCTTTCATAAAACATAAAAAGAAGAATAAAAAAAATCAGTTGTTTGTTTTGATTTTAGCATTTTCTCTTTAAAATGAGCTGTAAAATTATGTAATTGCCTACTTCTTATTGGTTGGTTTCCGCAGCAGAATATATTATTAGCCAATGAATAAAATTAATCTTTAAAATAACCACTGTATTTAACGCTTTCTTTATTTTTTCGTTTCTTCCGCATTTTTGTTAAATGAAGCATGTTTCCTTCCAAATAATTCCTATGATCAATTTAAATCAATAAAGTAAATTAAATTGACTTGAAATTACTAAAATTATTGAAATTTTTGTTAACTGTTAAAAAAAGAGTATGCGGTTATTTTTTTCTTACTCGTAACTGCAACTATTACGCTGCAAAATTTGATTTCTGATGAATTGCAGACACAACAAACAAAAGTTTTGTTATTGAAATATTAATTGCGCCTTATTACTTATCGGCAATCTTGTAATTCACCTGGATCAAGCTTTTTGATCATAATGCCTACTGTAGTTCCTGATGATTCACGGTTCCAAGTCGAACTTACTAATGCTGGTACTAAACTAGTTGTCGTCGATTTCATGGCTAGCTGGTAAATTAATCACTATATAAACAGTTTTTCACTTAATCATTTGAATTTCTTCTTTGTATATATATTTACATAAATGCCATGATATTTTATATGTAATACTGAGATATCTATTCCTAACAAAAACATCAAGCTTAAATGATTTAAATCTTTTAAATCCCAGACTGTTATTAATTTATGTTCTTTTTGGTTTACTTACTAATTAATTATTTTGGTTTATTTATAATTCGAACATACTAATGCAGGTAATAAATTAGTTGTCGTTGATTTTATGGCTAGCTGGTAGATTAATTATTATATAAATAGTTTTAAACTTAATCATTTGAATTTCCTTTGTGTATACTAGAGGGCTACGCCCCATACTCGCTACCGCTCGCCAACCCCCGATAATTGCTACGCAATGACATTTTTGTTTGCTTCGCGAATAAAATTGAAGTCGTTTTCCCTGAGATTAGCTGGCAATTTTTGTTAGCGTGAGCTTACTTAAAGCAATGATACGTGAGAAACATATTAAATCAACGGAAAATATTTATTTAATGTAAGTAAAAATAAAATAGAACTTAAGAATAAGAACGAATGACATGAGCGTCCGAACAACGCAGTGTTTGTAAACAGCCTTTTGAATAATGTACCTTTTAGGTATCTAAAAATTCTTTTGACAGCCATCCAATGAGGTTTTCCTGGGTTATTTGCATATCTACTGACTACCCCCACTGCAAATGCAATGTCTGGACGTGTTCCTTGAGCTGCATATATTAGACTTCCAACTGCTTCTTTATATGGCACCTGTCCTATCTCTTGACTTTCTTTTTCGTCTTTCGGGGACATTTCTTTGGCTAGTACTTGATCAGTTGGGAAAGGTGTTGCTGTTTCTTTGCAATCTTGCATGTTAAATCTTTTGAGCATGTTTCTGATATAGGTGCTTTGGTCCAAACTGATGATTCCTTTTGTACGGTCTCTTGTGATGGTCATTCCAAGAATATGGTGAGCTTCTCCAAGATCCAAGATAAAGTGTTCTTTTAGTTTCGTCTTAAGGTTTTCTTTTTGTTTATGGTCATTAGACAGAATCAACAAGTCGTCTACATAGACAGCAACTATTAAAATTTTTCCTTTCTTGTTTGAAACAAAGATGCAAGGGTCAGCTTTTGATCTTGAAAGTCCTATATCTATGAAGGTTTCAGCTAGTTCCATGTACCAAGTTCTACTTGCTTGTTTTAGTCCATATATTGATTTGTTCAGTTTGCAGTATCTGTGAGGAAAATATTCAGGAAGGTCAGGGAGTTCCATTTAAATTTCTTCTTCCAGCTTTGGGTGTAGGAATGCTGCTACAACACAACATCCATTTGATCTAAATCAAGGTCCAAGTTGGCTGCTTGAACAATGAGAAAACGGATAGAACTGTTTCTGACTGTAGGTGAGAAGGTTTCCTCCTAGTCTATTCCATATTTTTGAGAGCATCCTTTAGCTACCAGGCGTACCTTGTATTAAACAGCTTCAGCCCATAGTTCAGTTGAGAGTCCTGAATCAATTAGCATAGTACGAGCTTTCTCAACTAAAGTTCTGTTCAAGCGTTCTGACGTCCCAGCTTTCTCAACTAAAGTTCTGTTCAAGCGTTCTGACGTCCCATTTTGTTCTGGAGATCTTGGCACAGTTGTTTGATGTCTGATGCCACAAAGCTTTAGGCAGTTCTTAAGATCATTGTTGACATATTCACCTCCATTGTCAGATCTTAAAGTTTTTATTTTCCTGTTGGTTTGATTCTCAACAAGAGCTTTAAAGTTTACGAAAGTTTCTTTTACTTGATCTTTAGTTTTGAGGAAATAAACGAAAGATTTTCTTGAAAAATCATCAGTGAATGTTCGAAAATAATGTGCTCCTTCAATAGACAATGTTTGCATTGGCCCACACAGATCTGAATGCACAAGTTCTAGAATGCAATTAGTTTTGGTTTTAGCTTCTTTGGAAAAAGGTGTTCTTGAAAGTTTTCCTTCGATACATGCAATACAAGTGTCAGATTTACTAGTGTCACAGATAATTCCAGTGGACATTTTATTTATTAAAATGTTCTTATCTCTTCTATTTAAGTGAGCAAGTCTACGGTGCCAGATGTTTTGAGAGCAGAAAAATTAGCAGTGTCCAATACATATAGTCCATTATTTTGGAATCCAATATCTTACATCCTTCAGAGTCAAAAATTATTGACTTACCCTTTTTGGCTATTTGAGAAATGGAGAGCAGGTTAGTGGTGAGTTCCGGAGCATATATAACATCATTGCTGTGATAGTACTGTTCTTTAATGAAATATCCACTGTTCCAATACCTATTGCTGGAACCACGTTGCATTGGCTATATCAATTTTTCTGTTTCCACCAGGTTTTAAATTTTGGATCCAGTCCCCTCTCGGTGTCATATGAGCATTACAACCAGGATCCAGATACCAGTCTGTAGGCAGGTTATCTTTAGAGTTGGATTCTACAGATGTGAAAAAGCCAGCTGTATTTTCTCTGTTTTCTACTTTCTTTCGTGTGTTCTGTTTCTTTGGTTTTGGACAGGAATGACTATAGTGTCCATATTCATTGCAATTGAAGCATCTTGGTTTTTTAGAGTCTTCATTCTTTGGTTTATGACGAAATTTCCTGGATTTTCCATAGAATGCACTTTCAGAACAATTTGTTGAAGTAGAACACAAATCTTTCACATTTTCTTGTAATAGTAAATTTTTGACAAAATCAACTGTAATGGTTTGATTTGAGCCTTGTATTCCGAGAATGAGTGGTCTGAATTTTTCTGGTAGTCCTCCAAGTATTATTCCACCAACAGTTTCACTATCTAATGGCTTTCCGATACTTTCGAGTTGTTCTGAGATGTTCGTGATGTTGTCAACATTCGTTGACATCGATGAGCAGTCTTCATATTTTGTTCGAAATAGCGATGAATACAGTCCAATTCTTCTAATTACCCCTTTATCTTCATAGGTATTCTGTAGTGACGTCCAGGCTTCCTTAACTGTTTTCGCTTTCTTGGTTACGGCTGACGCTATAGGTTTAATGGATAAATTTATTTTAGCCAGTGCTCTTCTATCTAATTCTGGATCAATTTCTTCATTTCTTATCGGTTCAATGCATCCCCAAAGTCCAGCATCAACTAAGAAATTTTTCATTAGAAATTTTCAATCAGAATAGTTCGAGCCATCAAGATGTTTCGATTCTGGAAGTCCCCCACTTGACGTAGAAACGGGTGTTCTTCGAACATTTAATTGAGTCTGCAAATCTTCAATTTGTTGCTGCAATTCTTTAATTGCCTTTGCTTCAGCCATTTTTCGATGTCAGAAGTGATTTCAGCGAACAAGTTATGAAAAAGAAACTGACCTGTTCTGTTATTTCCAACACTTTCGATTTCCGAATTCGTTCCTAAATGCTCAATTTAGTTGATTAATATTTCCATTTCTGGGCCCGTGACCTGTTAGCGTGAGCTTACTTAAAACAATGATACGTGAGAAACATATTAAATCAACTGAAAATATTTATTTAATGTAAGTAAAAATAAAATGGAACTTAAGAATAAGAACGAATGACATGAGCATCCGAACGACACAGTGTTTGTAAACAGACTGATGAGTCTTGGTGATGGCGATGCCAGATTCAGTGTCTGAAAGTTATAGTGGAGTTGAGTGATATTCTCACAGTTTTTCTGCACCAACATCACATAGAGAGAATGTGATAGGATTGTAAAATGTCAGAGGTGCATTATAAACTTATATTCCGCCGTCGCGTATTGATAGCACTACGATTCTTTTCCAGGTGATTTTATGCTGCTATCTCCTAAGATATTCTTGGCGATCCATTTTTTATAAAAGATATAAGTTTTTTAAAATAAACTCTGTTCAATATATTTTGTTAATTTGGAATGTAAATAGTTTCTTTAAAGAGTGTTGATTCGTGGTTTCAATAACTCTACCCGATTTATCAAAGCTATTAAAATATATTGGAATTCTAAAATAAATAACTGCGTTCTATAAAAACAAACTTTCTATTATAAAACTTTAGAACAACTATCTTTTTACATTGCCACTCAAAATTATTAATAAACACTGGGTAATATTGTGTTAATGACAGTTTTATCTAATGACGTCATAAACAATCGTTTGCATAAAGTTTAGTTCATAATAATCATATATAATCGCTTGCATAAATAATCGTTTGGTCTTTTTATAGCTTTACGTAATAAATGTGAGATTTTTTTTGTTTTTGGAATGGCGATGTTATAATTTTGTTGTTGAGTTAATAAATCTTCCTTTTTATAAACGTAATAGTAGAGTTTTCTTAATTATTTGATTCGAAGTCCTCTGAGTTTTATTTGAGGTCAGTTTGTATTTTGTATTTTTTGACAGCATTATTAAAAATTATTACCTTTTCACACACATGCGTTCTCAATTTTAAATTGGCTGTTTCGTGCGTTACTAACCAGAAGTCTTTTGTGATTGGTTATGTGTTATCATTCCACTCTCTTCTTATATATAAAGATATATTTTATATGTAGCACTGAAATATCTGTTCCTGAAGAAAATATCTAGCTTAAATTATTTAAAACTTTAGTTTATATCCAAACTTTTATTAATTTATATTCTTTTATTTTTTTGTTATCAAATAAGAGTAAATTTTTACCTGTAAAAATACAATAATTAGAAATGGCTTAATTTTTTCAGTATTTGTTTGTAAACACACTTATGTAAAAATCAGATCCTCCTTTGGATCATGTACAATTCAAATCAATGTGTAAAACTCAGATAATTAGCCTGAACAGACCAACTCAAAAGGTATAACTTGTAGTCAACCCTGAGCAAATATCTGCATGTTTTCTTTTCTTTTTTTTTTTTTTTTTTAAATTTTTGCAAGTTTAAAATATATTTGGCACCTTGGCGATTATAGTTGGCCCAACTGAATGTGATGTGGAAACATCCCCCGTGAATCCCTTTGAATAGAACTGAATTCAAAGAATCTACCGAAATGATCGCCAATTCTTGGTAGCAAAAGTGCAAAGAATTCTCAGTGCCAAGTATTATCTCAGAAGATAGTTTTTTGGTTTGAAATTTCCCCCTTTTTTTACAATAATTTTTTTCAAATCAAAATATTTTTCAAGAGCTAAGTTCGTGTATGATAAAAAAAATTTGAGAATAGTTTTTTTCTTAAACTTAAAAAAAAAAAAAAAAAAATATTTTACTCTATTCTTGAATAAATTGGCAAACATGTCAAAAATAATAGATATAAAAATGCATTGTAATGATATAGTTTATAAAATCAAAATAAAACACTTCTCTAAATCAAAAAAATCAAAGATTTAAGCTATTAAAGAAATTTGCGTATTAAGTTGTGTGACATTTTACCGAACAAAAAGTATTCTTTTATCCTGCGTGACCAGATAAAAGTGCCCCTATATGAAATTGTAATATCTCAAAAACCACTGTACATATATAGTTCAAACGTAAGGAATAAACAATATTAACAAAGGAATTTGCTTTGTGTCTGCTGTATTTCCTGTAATTGGATTAAAACATTTATTTACCTGCTTTTTTGTCATTTCAATTTGAGGAACTTCTTTTCTGATCATCCTGTAAACAGTAAAATTACAAATGAAAAAATAAATTTTTAAACTTTAAAAATGTATATTTTTATATTTATATGACAACTTGCTTTTCTATATTTCTTATGCCTCATTTGTACACTGTTTTATTTTATAGAGAAATATTTTGTTAGGTGAAAAAAAATTTTGAGTGATTTTTTTTTTCCAATTAGACTAAACATTTAGGTTAGGCTAAGATGGCTTCTACATAAAAATTATTATTTTTTTTTTAAATTTTAAAAAAAATTCAATTTTGGAGTCAATTTGACTATTGCGATTAGTGCCACCGCAATGCGAAAAAATCCTCGAAAATGTTTTTTTTTTTTTTAAAGTAACTTTGTTAAAGATTTCAATGATATAGTTACTGCCCAGCAGCATGTGAGAGGCTAAAAAAAAGAAAGAAGAAAAACAAAACTTTTTTTTCAAGGAGACCAACTTGCACCATATTTTTATTTTTTAAAAAAATTTCTACGATCTAAAACTTTTTAGCATCTTGGTAATTGTTGTTGGTGCAAACAGATGCCAATATGCAATTATCCACAAATGTGCAACAGTAAAAAGGCATACTTGCACTGTAAGCATAGAATTATGGATAGGGTCAGGTGGGGGAAAGTGGTGGTAAAATCAGGCACTTTTGAAACAAAGCTTAAAATTAAAGATATTAAAGTTTTTGTCTAAAATATTTTTATTGAAAATACTTACATTTGAACATTTTAGAATAAAATTATTGCAGAATTTTTATTTTTAACTGTGTGATATGTTTACAGTAATATATTTAATTAGGCTAGTATATACACCACCACTTTCCCCCATGGTGGGGAAAAGTGGTGGTAGAGCTAAAAAATGACAAATTCAAGTAATAAATTAATTGTTATTACTCTGTATGAAATAATATACTTATTTTACTTATTATTGAATATATTTATTAAAAAAGTGTACATAATTCAACTAAAAAAATAATGTCCTCGATTGTCAAAGTTTGGTTCGTTCAGTTGACGACAAATGCTGCTGTGTTCGACATAATCGTCATCATCAATTTCAGGGAATGTGTAATAATTACCTATTTTAGATTTAGTAAGATATTTTACATGGTAAAATTCATCAATATCAATAACTTGACCTATGAATTTCGAATTTTGGCGTTTGCATTTATACTCAACTTCTACCCATGAACCTTGCTTTATTTCTTTCATGTCTAGAGGCTTTTCTTTTTCATTAATCTTCATTTTATCAATAGGCTTTTTTAGTACCTTTCGTTTTTCAGATTTAAATTTACGATCTGATTCTTCTGCAGCCAGTCTTTCTAAAACTGATTCAGTTGTCAAAACTTCACCACACTTATTTTGAACTCTTTTCCTTTTTCTTGTTGAGTTTGCCATTGCTAGAACAGTATTTGCTGATGGAGGGGGTGAAAGTGTATGCAATATAGCTTTTTTCAAATCTTTTAGGGGCGAGTTAAGGAAATATATTCACTTTCTTGTATGTTTTCTTTACTGCTTCCTGGGATTTGTTCTGGGTCATTTTTTTCAGTGATTATGATACGGTGACTAATTGCATTCTTATTTAAAGGATACAAGCCAGTTCCTTTAAAACCACTTACTGCATTTTGCGGCTTCATCTTCTCAAACATTTTCTTCATCAAAAATGGAAAGGACGCTTTGGTAACATTTTGTAGTCTGCTTTCCCGATACCAGTTCTTAAGGATGTCTCTCCACACTTTTTTCATTGGTGAAAATACACCGACATCAAGTGGTTGCAGAGCATGACTACAGTTTGGTGGAAGGCAGAAAATAATAATTTCATTATCCATAGCGAGCTTTGCAGTGTTATATGTTAAATGGCTCCCATGGCCATCATATGTGAGGAGCACAGGTTTCTTCATTTTTTTAACATAATTTACAAAGAATGCCATCCATGATTCGAATAAGGAATCTTGCATCCAGCCTGATTCGCTGACTCCATACAAGGTTCCAGGAGGCCCACCAACTGTCCAAGATTCATAAAGATGTTGACCTTTGTACACAACAAATGGTGGGCAGTATACTCCTGTTGCGGAAACACAAAATAGAACTGTGTATGTTGCTTTTCCACAATCAGCAGATTTTAAATATGCTGTGCGTTGGTTTTTTTTCAAAAATACTTTGGATGACCTGGAATCAGTTGACAAACCTGCTTCATCCAGATTAAAAATTCGATCAGGCTCATTTATCAAATCGTTTTCTATCAGTAATTTTTCATACAGATTAAAAAAAAATCCTGTTGTTTCTTCATTCAAATCTTTTGCTCTAGACTTTGTCAAAATCTCTGCTTTTCTTTTACCAAGCTCCTGTTTCCATCTTTTTTCAAACCCTCGAACCCATTCAATACCAGGCTTTCCATTTGGAAATAGCTTTTGAGCATTTTTGTTTTCAGTTAAGTAACTTTTAACTAAATTTAAAACATCCCTTCTGTCGAAAGGAAAACCACACTTGCCCAAAAATTGCAAAGCTACAACTATGCATTTTTCTTCTTCAGTAGTCAAGAAAGATTTCCTTCCTGGTCCTGCATGCGAGGGTTTTTTAATCACCCATCTTCTTACAGTTTGCTCTGGAACACAGTGTTTTTTTGCAGTAGCATACACTGAAGATCCTTTTTCAACCTCTAGCAAAGCATTTTGCAGGTCATCTTGAGTGTACTTTGGACCATCAGTTTTTTTCACATAATGCCTAGGCATTGCCAAACTGTAATAAAAAAAGATAAAATGTATTATATGCAATAAAACATTACCATCTAAACAGATTAATAATATTTTCCTAACTTACAGATAAAAAAAAATAACAAATAAAAATAATTAAAACTTAAAAACTATGTTTATACTTGATGTAAAAGAATTTAATAGTTTTATTACTAAATTCTTTGAAGAAATATAGTTAAAAAATATAATTGTAGAGAGAAAAACAACAATATCATACAGTTCATAATTAAGCCTAATAATTAAGCCTAATACCACCACTTTACCCCACCTTAGAAAATCAACTATAAATAATTTAAATATTAATATTTTCCTTACCTTTTTATGTGAATGTGTTCCTCTGATGTTCCTCTAGAAGTCTATATAAAAATATCAGCGTTAAATAAATACAATTAGGTACTGTATGGAAGTTTGTGAGCATCACATGTAAGCAATCACATGGCAGAGAACATAAACAGTGTAATTTGAAAGCATCAATACTGTTGCCAGCTTTTTAAACTAAAATAAAAATGACTCACAATCTCAAAAATTATTTACAATACTTTTTTTAAATAAAAATGTATTAATAATAAATGAAAAGAGGAGTTTTTTAATATACCACCACTTTCCCCCATCCCACCACTTTCCCCCACCTGACCCTATAAATTTAACCACTGTATAGAAAATCTGTTAGTAAGTACATTTGATTTTAGATAATGAATTCTTCTAAAATCAATACCTTGTATGGCATATTGGATCGATATTCATATAACATATTATCCTATGGTATATTTCTTTCAGGTGCGGACCTTGTCACCGGATTGCTCCTGCTTTTGAAGATATGAGTCGTCGCTATCCTAATATTGTATTTCTTAAAGTTGATGTTGATCAGTGTCCTGAAACAGCTTCTTCTCAAGGTGTTACTGCAATGCCTACTTTTATTTTCTACAGAAATAAAATGAAACTAAGTCAAGTTAAAGGTGCTGATGTTTCAGCTTTAGAAGCAAAGATTAAAGAATTGAGTAGTGGAGATGGAGAAGAAGGATCAGAATCAACTGTCCAGGGACATGTATTTATACCTTTTACATTTTTTTCTAGATTATCTGTATAATGGTTAAGCATATATTATAAGTGCCCATATTTTTTAATTGAATATGAAATACAAGAAAGCAAACATAAATATTAAATTTTTTTTAATTAAAAATTTTTATTGTTATTGTTTCCAGTATTAATATCTTAGTGAAAATTTCAAAACAAGAAAGTAGTAATTCACCTTGCAAATGGAACTCATCCAATTGCATTTCTGAATTTCTTTTGGCAGCGTCACCAATAGCAATTTACGTTTGATTATTTTAAAAGCAAATTTGGTGATGTGTGAAGAAAAGAAGGTTTGCCTCATAAATATTTCTGGATTTTTAACCATTTTCATAATTGCTTATATAATTTCAGAATATTCTAATCCAAAAAAATGAGAATACTCTAAAAAATACTCGATCAAAGTTTGTGAGATGTGGTTAGATTGTAAATGTAAACATGTAATAAATTAAACGTTTTTAACTAATCTTAATTATTCTGGTTGTGGTTCATTTTAATTTCTATTTTAGTTTTTTAAATTTTGATTGTGATGAAAGTTGAATGTTAACCCTTTTTATTTTACGTTTTGCTAAAGACTGTTTAAAAAAAAAAATCACATCATTTCACTTCAGTTCATATATATAAAAAGTTGTGATATTCATTTCATGTTTCAGTTACCCACAGTAATATCAATCAATTATATTCTGAATTTTGTTTTAAATTATTTTGCCTTCTTTGTCAAAGTTTGCCTTTGAAAATTCTTCGTTTTTCTCATTTTTTATTTTGTTTTGAAGATCTTAAATCTTAAGAAGTACTAATGAGTGATCTTAGATAGTCTTTTCGAAATTTTGTGATTTATAATTAACATTTTTATTATTAAGACTGGAAATGTAAAGTTTATTCTAAAAAGGGTTATTTACCCCTGTTTTACTATGCTATCTTTTCTGGCTGATTGATTTTAAAAGTTCTATTCTATATTTCACTAAACCTTTGCAGTTGCCTATGAAAGAAATTCTCTCGAAACAATAGATAATTTTGTGAAAGAGGATGCTAAATCTTTCAATGTCATTCATTTAAAATGTCTTCTCAAATTACGCCTTGTTTTAATTCCTCAACATTATCGCTGAATGAATTTTTAAATTTATAATATTTTCATATTTGCAATGACTCTTTTTAAAACCATTTTTTGTTATAAAGTTATTATTTTATGAATGTTCTTTTTTCTTTGTATATTTAGATTGATCTTGTAAGTTTAATTCAAAAATCTGCCTGTGAATGTTTGAATGACTCAGACGATCATCCTTTTGCCAACAGTATGACATCTAATGGTGGATACTTAGAATCAGATTGTGATGAACAAGTATGAATTTTATTTAGTCAAGTTTTAATTTCCTCATTTCATTTACCTTTAAAATTGGTATCTAATACTTAAATACCTAATATTTAAAACTGTTATATTATGTATAAATTAGAATCAAATCTAGTTTCTTTTAAAATTAAAAAGTTTTCAAATCATATAAAGTTTTTAATCAATCCTCCATATGCAGTGTTGATTATAGTAAAACCTTACTACCTGTATAATAAGCCTCTACTACCGGAACATTTTTGATAGTATAATGAAGGCCGAGTCTCAAATACTTGGATATTTAAAGGTGTGTAATTGGTGTAAAAAATTAAAACAGGAATTTTCGAACTTTTCCAAGTTTTGACTTTTTTTTGAGATTTGAAATTATATCATGGTATCTCACAGTTACATTATATTTCTTTTTTGTATAATATTTTTAATATGCATTAGGAGATTGCCCTTGCATACTTCACTCAACAGCCAACGTAAATGCTTTTTTTTCTTCCAATGTAAATGCTTTTTTTTTTTTCTTTTTGATCACCTTAAACATCAAAATTTTTCACAAAAGCACAGAACATTTTGTTTCAAGTTTTCATTTTGTAATTATAGTAACTTTAAAAACGATTTGTGAATATGTTAATTGTAATGATACAGACTATTACCTAGATTTGAAAAATAGTTATCTGTACTGGGAAAAAAATTTAACTTAAGGAATACAGTTTGTGAACTGAATAAGAAGAAATGAATGAGAAGTTATTGTACCCATTGAAGTGATTTATAACAATTAAAATAGATAACAGTTTTTATTGATATATTTTAAAAAAAATTCAGTCAGTATTGTTGTCAGTATTTGAATATATTACAATAGTTGAGCTTTTGCTCATTACCTTACTTTTCTTATTGGGAGAACTTAAATATCCTCTTTCTTTGCCTACATTAATTTTCAATATTTGTTCTTTTGAATAACAACTATTAAAAACCCAGTTTTACACTGATATTTATTAGCATTAGCGAGGTTTTTGTAATCTAACTTGATACTTTATTTTCATTTGATTAGTAACAAACACAATTATAGCATAAATATTAAGCTTGAAGTCATGGGTTCCTGGCTACACAGGCTACTGTGGCATAGAATTTGGAACTGCTGATTTTCCACATCTAAACCCACTGATGGTTCTGCACGTAAAAAGTCATTGTTTAACCTGCAGTCTTCTCGGCATAAAAAAAAATGGTTCTTACATGTTGTTAGATAGAGAAATAGAGTATTGGGGAAAAGTTTTGCCCATTTTCTAAACAGCCAGTGGGTTAATTGTATAAAAAGTAAATTGCTTTGTTTAAAATATTTTATTAGCAAAAACAAGATGAAAACTTGAACGAATTTACACTATTAGAAGTTTTTAAAAAAAGTTTCATATATTATCTTACAGTATCTGTATTTTTCTTTGTTTTCAGTTGATTATGTCTTATGGTTTCAATCAAGCAGTAAAACTTCATTCTCTGAAAATCACAGCTCCAGAAGGTTAGTTGCTTTCATTAAAAACATTTTAACACAATTATATTATAGTGTTTGAAGGGAATTTCTTCTCAGATAAACCTGTTACTAAGCAACTATGAAGGAAAATCAAAGAATTTTATCAAACTCAATAAAGTTGACTGGCAAATGAGAGAAGTTAGATAAAATTTTGTCTTCGCTGTACATTTAAGAAAATTTGCTCAATTTTTCTGACATTTTTATTAGTTGCTTACTCATTTTATATTGTTACTAGCTAAAATCCCATTCTTCATATGAGGAAAAATAGAAAGTACATTATCAATAAATTAGTACTAAATAACACTTAAATCATGCACAAAAATGAAGGACATACCTGCACAATTAATAAAACTTAATATAATAACAATAATTTTATTTATTATGATTTGTTGACATTTCTTGTGGCTTTATGCAACTAAGTTAAGTAAAACACGATTTTTCATAGTTCATTAAATATAAATAAAGATCAACTGTATTTAGCATCATTTGTCATGATGCTGCTGCTTAAGACCAATTTATGATAGTCAAAATTTCCCTCAATCGAGAGATTTTATCTGGTACATATTAATTTCAAGGGGCCGTAAAAAATTTCTTTCCACAATATCTAGTGTAAAACTGCTCAGTATTCATGTGGTCTTAATAGGTACCAAGTATACTTCAAGGATATCTTTGTACCTAGGTTGTCTATTTGCTATCGATCAATTGCCATAGCATCAGTAGCTACCAAAATTAATTAAGCATCATTGGTGTCAATAATAGAATAGAAATTTCTTACAATTCTCCTAAATGAACTACTACCATTTCTCCATTATTAAAGTTTTTAGTACACTGCTTTTTTTTAATTTGTTTAATACCTATTACTAAAATTAATTAACCTTCATTGGCGTCAATTATAACATGGAAATTTTTTTCTTAGAGGAGTTAGTACCATTTATTTTTAGTACATAATTAATTTTTTTATTTCAAATACCCTTGATTTTAAGTTATTTATTCTTATCGAAACACACTTTAAGCGCTTATACTTATAATACGTCAGATAACGTAAGAAATGCGAATTTTGTGATGTAGTCCACATGTTATCACACTCGCATTGATCATTATCATTTAGTGTATCTGACCTAATGACTAATAAATAATTATTCAAGAACATGCGATAAACTTCTTTTTTAAATAATGAGAGCTATAAGCTAGCAAATACCAATGATATTATCTTTGAAATATATGAAAAAAGAATAAAGCAGTATATGATTTAAAACAATGGCTAATGTTAAGCTAATCAGATAATTCCCATTTTTTTCAAATGTCTCTCCTGAATGATCAAATTGAAATTTTTTATATCAAGTTTTAAGATCAAGAGCCAAAGTTAGCCCTCTCACCCACTGTTCAAATTTCAGGATGTTGGCACAGATAATTTTGGAGTTATAAGAGAAACACACACGAAATATTCATTTTATTATTGTAGATTCCAAACTTTCAACACCTATTTAACCGCCTTAAGGGATTATTATCAAAAAATCATGCCTAAGAGGACACCTACTTCATAAAAGGAACCCATTGTCCGAATTTCATACTTCTAGCTTAAATTGTTTAGGCTCTTCAAAGATGTATCAGTCAATCAGGATAATATTTTTATATGTATAGATGGTATGAATTTAACAAATGCATGTAAGATTTATATTAAAAAATTAAAATTATGTTTTAATGTTTTAAATTTTGTGATAAATAATTAAAAATTTTTATATATTTTTATAACATTGATTATGGGTGGATTGTGAACTCCATCAATTTTCTCTTTATTTTTATGCTTCAAAGAAGTGTTAATTTGAATATCTGTTTTTTAATTACTCTGTAACACACAAAAAATAAAAAATCAAGTAAAAATATTTTCAATTTAAGTATAGTATTAGATATATTATTCTTTCTGTGAGACTTTATTAATTTCATTTTGCTTAGCATTATAGTGCCTGTATGCACCAAACCAGATATACTAAAATAAATTTTGTTGTTCATAATTTAAACATTAATTAAAACTTTTATACATTTATTTTCTAGATAACGGACCTAAAACTTTAAAGTTGTTTATTAATCAACCAAGAACTCTAGATTTTGATCAAGCCGACTCATCAGAACCTGTTCAAATATTAGAGTAAGATTGTATTTATTGCTGTTTAAACCATTTGTTACTTAACTATCTATTATTTAATCAGCATTTTTTGCATCCTTTTCAATGAAACTTTAAATGGGCACAAAACTTTGAAACTATTGTAAAATGACCTTTTCCTTATTTAAATACTGAGTAGTCGAAAAGTACTGAGTAGTAGAAAAAAAAATTATAAACTGTGATTGAGATTAAATTTTTTTGTTTTATGTAAACCCTTATTTGCTTTTATAAATTTTAAAATTTATTCATTTCAGTGCTTGCATTTAAAATGGTAAGTTATTGTTGCTATGTGAAACAGTGCAAATTTAATTGGAATTTTCCACTGCAAGAATTGTGATATGTTGAACTTTATTACTTCAAAAATAAAAGAAAAAAAATGTTTTTTAATGTTTTTATTCTAATAAAATAATGAAATTATTTGTATGTTACATAAAAACTGTAGTTTAAATTGCAGTTTTTTTGTAATAAATTTCCGGGAAATGTTTCATTAATTTTGCCAAGTTTTATTAACTCCAAAGTTAAAAATGATAAAAAAAAAAAAATGCTTCTTTACTAATTATGTAATAAAATCTTATTTGTTTTGTGAGAGGAAATATATAGATTGTAGAATTGTAGTTTCTTACATGTATGATTGCTTGAAAGTGCATGTGGTTATATTGTAGTCAATTCACTATAGCTCGAAGTACATTCACTAGAATAATACCTTTAACATGATTTTTTTCTTAAACGACCCCTTTAATTTTATTTTTTTCGTGATTACTTCCTCTCTCTCACCCTTTTCACCAAATTCTTTTCCAAGCATTAGCCTAATGAAATATTCCAGATTCTTCTTTTGAAGTTTCCTCACACTTGACTCAGCATGTCTTGGACAACATCTGCTGAGTCTTTGAATAAGAAGGGGATAACTTTTGTTCTTTATGAGCATTGTTTGTATAGTAGCAGTGACTTGGTTAATCAATCAATGGAGTCTAGTTTTCTAAACAACATCTTAAGGTATGTTGGCAGGAGTCATTTGAACTGGTTGAAGCTAGTTTCTTGATTATAATTGAGGCAACACATTTAAAAAGTCCTCCTTCTCATTAGTTGTTCAGTCTTAAATGTATTCCCTTACATTTATGATTTGCAACCTAAAATCTATCACCAGGAATCAAACTTGTCAAAGCAAAGCCTAAAAACCCTGAGTTTAGAAGATGAAGAAAATCTTATTAATGATGTGAAAAAGAAATCTGAATATGAAGGGGGGGGGGGAAAGAAAAGATTTAACATAAAAATAAGGAATTCCACCAAATACTGTTTTTGAAAATTTTTGAATGTAAAAACTGAATGCATGAATCCTCATTCAAAAAGATTGGAATAATGTGCATTTCCTGAGGCTCTTCTTAAATAGTATCAATAGCGAAAGGAATTCGAATAATGCAGTTTCGATTTGTGTGACTTTCCAACGTAATATAGTGAAGGATTTTGCAGCTTTGTTGAAGATTGGGAATTTTAACGCCAGCCTTGGGTGGCTCGAAAAGTTTAATGCTAGACAAAACAGTGTATTTCAAACTTTCCATGGTGAAGTTAAAAACTTCTCTAATAAAGTATGTAAACAGTGGATTAAGGAAATCCTACCCAATTTGCTTCAAAGATACTGTGAAAATGATTTTTACAATATTGGTGAAATAACTTTATTTTTTAAATGTCTTTCTAATAAAACAGTGATGTTCAAGAAGAAAATTGCACTGGAGGCAAAATAAGCAAAAAACACCTGACAGTCTTAATCAGAGGCAATGCTTCAAGTACTGAAAAGTTGCCTTTTTCTCATGATTGGAAAAAAAATCTGTTTCAAAAATGTGTTAACTTTTCCTTAGGAGTACAAATTAAAAAAAATAAATAGGCTTTGATGACAGCAATTTGTTTTTAAAAATTTCATGAGGAATTTCATGTTACTATGGAGCATTTATGCTAATATAGAACATAGAATTATGATAGAACATTTTATGGTAAAAAACAAAAAGTGATAATTTCTGTGGATAAATGTACTATGCATAATGATCTACATAATTATAATGCCTAAATTTTTAAATATCAAAATACAAAAAGAAAAAAGAAAAAAATTAAACTAAAGGTAAGTCGAAGTTTTGATAAGTCAAAGTTTTTCTTCATTACCTTCTGATTTAACTTATCGTGAATTAACTGTACCTCTAAAGTTAAAAGAGAAAAAGTTTTTGAATGCTTTGTGTTTTTTTTCTTTCACTTTGAAAATTAAGCAAAAGCATTAATAATTGTGATTTTTGTGTATAAAATTTTTTTTTATTTAACTAAACAAAAAATTTGTATTTAACTACATTATAAATTTAATTCTAGGTTAAAACCAGAAGATTTGAAAGGAGAACATCCAGTGCTTCTGAGATATGTGAAATTTCAAAATGTTCAAAACTTGCAGGTGAGTTACTCTAACAGTATGCTATGCTATTTTACATTTTGATGTGGATACCAGTGTTATAAACTGAGAAAGGTAATTGTCCAATTCACAGGAATTGTGCAATAGGACATCAAAAGAGCTTTAGTCTACTGTATATGTGATTGTAATTTCTTATATATTTTGCCTACAACATAGAATTTAAATGAATGTTTCATATTTTAAGAATAAGGTCCTATTTCTTTAAATCCTGTCTAGCTGGGTTCTACTGTATTAAAATTTAACAGTTTAAACCAATGTAAAAATTAAATATAAAACCACGAGAACGTTATCCATTCTTTTTTTCATACAGTGCACAATTATTAATACAATACACCCAGTTATTAATACACAACAGATAATATACTAAATAGCTGGAAAAGCATATTTTATTTATTATTCTTTTTTAATATTTATCGTAAGTTATATATTTTGAAGGGAAACCATAATTTTCTTTATATTTGTTTAAATTAAAAAAATATTTTATAAATTTTGTTAAAAAAATTTACGTTTGAAATATTGGTTCTTTCTTTTAAAGTTTTATCAATACCTTATGAAAGCCAACTAAAAATCAAATATCAGGTTTGCTAGTAGGTTCCTAAATGGTCCCTATTTTTTAGGTTATTTCTATTTCCTTCTATCATTGTGTCAACTGATCATTTATAGTCCTTTTTATCACTAAGGCGTTCTTGAAAATCTCCTTTTTACCCTTATTAATATCAAAAATTAATCTCTTTTCCAAATTTACTGGGGAAATTTAGACTGCCATAAATAGTGACATGCAGTTTTCTATTCTGTTTGTTCTTAAACATTCTCAATGTACCAAGAATTCAACAAAATTAACCGTAACTGATGGTTAAATAAGTATGCAAATTTGCTTGACTAAATTAAGCTTGTTCTAACTAGTTTATAATGTTCATAATACAATTCAACTTTCGAATTCCATTTAATAGTTATTTTTAGCTGAATTAGCATAGCTGGTAGAGATATTACTGATAGTCCATTAGTCTGAAACCACTATAATTTAACTCGGACTACTATAGAATCATCAGTGGTTCCTTGGACCTGCAACCATTGTAAAGGAATGGTCTGTGTTTAATCCAAAATGGCTTATTTCATCTTAGTTGTGAACATTTCACGTATTAAATAAGCAGTTATATGCTACTACAATAAATGTCCACAGTTAAAAATTTTATACTTATTATTCAGCTATTATTATAAATATAATGAATTTTGAAGGCATAATTGCACTTGAAGCTTTTTGCTTGCATTTCCATTTGCTCTCTTTTGAAAGCATTTTTCAATTGAATCGTAAACATGGTTTCAAGGTAGTCTCACTAAATGTTGAGCATCCAAAAAGTTGGTTTTGTATCTTTTCTCCTCATATTTGTTCAATGATGCTATAATTTTACTCATATATATAATTTTTTCATATAATTTTCATTTCTGTTGCTAATTTTTACCAAAGGAATGATATCTAAGTTTAGTGAGTGAAGCATACAGCAACTGATTTAAGGTGTATTATTTGTTAAGTTTGTTTTTTTTATTTCTTTTTTTGGCCTTTATTTTAATCAAGGGGAAAAAAAAATTTTAAATTGCAAGATAAAATTTCCTTAGACCTAGGGCTGACTGCATTACCAATAAAGTAGTTTTCATTAAATACAAATTTAAAATGTTTTGAAAGTGTGAAATAATTAAAAAAATATATATATATTTTTTTTTGTATCCAAACCATTGCAGTAAACTTTTTATCTTGCGCTGTCAACCGATTTGAACACTTATACGAGGGTTGCTATTTATATTTCTGGCCTTGGCAACAGTAAGTGTTGCTAGGCGACCGCGGACGATTTTAATCGAAAGTTTGATATTTTTAAACATAAATTCAGCAGACGATTTACCATTATAGCTTCATTTGTGTTGTTGACAGTAAATTGAGAAGTTCTTCTCTTTCAAAAAATGGAATTGAATCGTGAATGGAATTGAATTGTCAAGATAAGAGTGCTTCAATGAACTTAATTCTTTATTCAGCGATAAAGCGCCATCCTACAGCACTGTAAAAAATTGGTATAACGAATTTAATCGTGGTCGATGTTCGATCAAGGACGAATACCGTGCAGGTCGTCCAAAATACGTTGTTGTGCCAGAAAAGATCGATGCTGTGCGTGAACTGATAAAACAAGATCGTCATGTGGCATACCGTGAGATAGAGGCGTCTTTGGACATTAGTATGACTAGCATCAATAAAATATTGCATGAACAGTTGAGGGTAAAAAAAATTTGTTCGCGTTGAATCCTGCATAATCTGACAAACGCTCAAAAAAAGGCTCGTGTCGATTGGTGCAAGGAAATGTTGGAAAAATATGTTCAAGGTACATCAAAGGCTTTGTATAACATCTACACAGGTGACGAATCATGGATCTATGCATATGAGCCGAAAACAAAACAGCAATCAACTGTATGGGTCTTCCAAGATGAGGCAAAACCAACAAAAGTTGTTCGAGGAAGAAGCACATCGAAACAAATGATTGCCTGTTTCTTCGGCATTAACGGTCATGTGGCAACAGTGGCGTTTGAGCAACACAGGACGGTCAATTCTGAATGGTACACGACCATTTGTTTGCCAGAAGTCATCGGAGAAATTCGAAAAAGGCAGAAGAACAGGCGAATCATTCTTCATCATGACATTGCGAGCTCTCACACACCGACTCAAACAAAGGCATTTCTGACGGAGCGAAAGATCGAACTGATGGGTCATCCACCATACAGCCCTTATTTGGCACCCAATGACTTCTTCTTATTCCCACACATCAAAAATAAATTACGTGGACATCGATTTTCGACCCCCGAAGAAGCGGTTGAGGCATTCAAAACGCATGTTTTGGAGTTACCTCAATCGGACTGGAAAAAGGGCTTTGAAAATTGGTTCAAACGCATACAAAAGTGTATTGATCATCATGGAGAATATTTTGAAAAACAATAAAACCAATTTCGATCCTACATATTTGTTTTTTCATTATTAGGCCAGAAATATAAATAGCAACCCTCGTATCACTGTATTAGCAGTTAAAGGATGAATCAATGATTTTCACAGGAATGTTACTTTAGAGAAAAGGGTTTGCATCAGAAAATTTAGTATTTAAGAACACACATAGATTGCTTTCATTGACAAGTTTAAATTTTATTTTGGTATTAAATTTCATTGTTTCTTTATCTGTTTTATTGTTTCCTTATGCTGTATTCAAAAATAAAATTGTGATTTTTTTTTTTTTTTTTAGAAACTTTATTATAATTTTTATTCTCTAAATAATTCAGAATTATGAATGATTAATTGGATAAATAATTTCGAGTGAGAAAGTGGGGAAAATATCGATTTCGGTAAGCAAAAAAGGCTTAAAATCTATATATATTATGAAATTAATTGTGATTTATAAATAGTCACATAGCTTCTAAGTTTAATTTAAACCAAAAAAAGGAAAGAAAGAAAGAAAAAACTATTACAGTGTGGTTCTCACTAAAAAATAAGCAAAAGCAAAAAGAAAACACAAAAAAATCTAGACTTTTTCCAAAAAATCCCAACATGTTTTTGAAAATAATAATTTTAATAAAAAAAGTAGTTTTAGCTAGTGAGTTTTAACCAGTCAAAAGTTAGCTCTGATTAATTTTGAATTGTTTATTAAAAAAGCCTTGAATGATTTATTATTTGAAAATTTCTAGATAAAAGTTAAACCTTTTTATTTTACGTTTCGCTAAAGACTATTAAAAAAAAAAAATAATAATAATAAAATAAATAAATAAAAAAAGACACATAACTTTAGTTCATATATACAAAAGGTTGTGATATTCATTTCATGTTTCAGTTACCCACAGTAATACAATCTGTAATTTAAAAAACAGGTAAAAAATATATATTCTAATTTTTGTTTTAGATATTTGTTAAAGATAATCAAAGTGGTGCAGATACAACAAGAATAGATCATTTAGCTATAATAGGTAGTACCATTTCAATGACCAACATGAGCGATTTCAAAAGAGTAAGTCTTACTGCATTTTAGTTATTTTGTCTTTCTGAAGTGTCAAATTACTTACTTTATATTTAAAAAGGGAGCTATTCTTGTTCCATTAATTATGTATATAACCCAAAATATATATGCTTTTGTATTTGGGAAGTTCATGACTTTTAGTAGATTTTCAGGCTTGTTGTAATTAATATAATTAGGGGAACCTCTCACAGTTTATGCGGACCCTTGAGACTGCTCTTAAAGACTTATTTATTTTAACTTAGCTTTGTACAGTGTGCATAACTCTGACGTAGTATCTCCTAATTTATTTATTTTTGGCTGGAGAATTAAGCGTCCCTGGGGACTTTTTCACTTCCCCTTTTATTATTTCTACCCTCCTATTTGACGTGTTATAGTGCATGGTGATACGTTCTTAAAACATGAATTTCCAAAAATATACCTCATCTACAGTGTGCAAAAAAGTGAAATAAATAAATAAATAAAAATAGCAATATACCCTGAATAACTTTTGATCTAGTAATCCGATTTTCATGTTCAATGTTCAAAGGGTTGATTTTAAATAATCACACAAAAGCATACTTTGTTTGACTAAACATATCTTTTCTTCAATGGATCAGGGTTTTTGACTCTCAAAATGTATGGGCTATCCACAATCTGGAAAATATGCTCCCAATAGTTAGGGTACTAGAACGATTGAAAGTTTGGACCCCTATTATTTTTCTATTTTTTTTCTTCAGCTGCTTATAAAAGAATTTTTAGTTTAAGTTTGCTTTTAATTTTGCTGGCATAAATTTAGCCTGGTATCTCTTTTTTCTTTGCGCTGGAGAATTAAGCTTCCCAGGGGACTCTTTCACGTCCCTTTCATGAATTTTACTCTGTTTGACATGTTGCAGTGCATAAGCGGAATTCCTGTTTCAGTCTGTCAGCATGCTAGTTCTTTGGCCTATAAGTATATATGAACTGTTCCCTTTTAACCTTTCATTTTTGCCCAACTTATAGCTCAGTTTATTTCAGATTCCCGTTGCCCACGCGAGAAAAGAATTTTAATTGAGAAATTTAATAATACATATGTGTATTGTATTGTATATGTGTATTATATATGTGTATTGTATTTACATAAATACACATATGTATTATTAATTTGAAATTTAATAATACATATGTGTATTTATGTAAAACACTTGATATTTAGTTTTTGCTGCCCGCTTGAAAACGAAATTATATGTGTATATGTATAATGTATATGTGTATTATATATGTGTATTGTATTTACATAAATACACATATGTATTATTAATTTGAAATTTAATAATACATATGTGTATTTATGTAAAACACTTGATATTTAGTTTTTGCTGCCCGCTTGAAAATGAAATTTACTCATTAAAGTGAGATTGGCCCCATTGGAACTGAGCCCATAGATCTGGCCAAATATTCTCAGTTCTATGAGATTTCCCTTTGCACAAGTATTTTATGAATAGCTATTGGGCCAATTCGACCATATCAATGGGGGCTAATACCGAATATTCGGTAGCCGAATAGCATCAGTTTAAAAAAAACAATTATAAATATTATTTTTATATATGAATAAGTTTAGTTATTATTGAAAAATATTTAAAACTTAGCTGTATTATTGGTATGGAAAAAAAAAAACTTTAATAGAAATATTTAGGATAATAAAAATTATTAGATATTACTAAAAATATTTAAGATAAGAAAATGAACAGCTGTTACAAAAACTAAAGTTGTAAAGTTAAAAAAAAAAATCCTTTTAATTCTTAAAACAAAACTTTAATACTAAAAATAATATTTTCTGAAGAAATTATCCATAGAACATTAAAAGAGATAATGTCTATCAGAAACACTTTTATGAAAAACAAAGATTATATGATGCAAAACAGAAAAGATAAAAATTGATCTTAATTTTCGAAAAAAAAAATATTTCAGTTTTCCAATTATCTATTATTAAGTTAAATAATTCAGTTTTCCAATTTTCAAGAAAAAGGGAAAACTAAAATCTAATAGAAACTCTTTTAATAGCAGCATCATTATGAAAAAGTTTTTCATGAAAGAAAAAGCTAGATAGAAACCAAAATAATAATTGTTTTTAATTTTTAAACATAAGATTTAATGATAAAATCTTAGTTTAACTTTTTCACGTTGCCATATTTTTAGAAAAAAGTGACCATAACGAATAACATTCATTAGAAGCGCTCTTTACAAATGTTTTCATAATACAAACACTGAAATAAAAAAGAAAAATTAATAAAAATCAAAAGAAAAGCAAAAAAAATTTTTTTCTAAGCTCTGAAATATAAGTTGAACCTTGAGAATCTCAGTTTTCTATGTTACTAGTTATCCATACAAGAAAAAAGAGACAATAAAAGAATTAAGTCTATTAGAAATGCTCTGTTAATATGCTCCGCTTTACTTAAAACAGAAAAACACGCAAAACAGAAAAAGAAATAAATTTTTAAAACGAAATTTTTAAAAAGTTAAAAAAACTATGAAATTCAGATTCCCGTTGCCCACGTCTAAATTGGCATGCCTAAATATAATTTTAAAAAATGGGGAAAAAAATCAGCATTATAAATCTCATGGTTCAGTATAAAGTAATCTAGTTCCAATTCTTCAAATTTTGCTTGTCCATGTGTCTTTCAGAACATTAAATTAACAAGAATTAGAACATAACAAATATGTGTAAAAATTATTTCTAATGATATATAGTAAAATATATGATTTTAGATCATTCTTTATTAAATCTATTAAAATTTCCCCCAAAAGCACTTTGTCAAAAATAAATTTCCAGATAATACTTTGCCGAATATTGAGCCAACCGAATATTCGGCAGAAGGGCCGAATAGTGGCCGAATATTAGTTACATAGGGAGATTTTTTTTTTTGCATAGAATCAACTTTTAATCAGTTTAAGGTCAATTCAATCATGGTAATAAGAAGATGTTGTGACTCTGCAATCTGTTTTGTTGTGCATCTAGGTTTTTTTTTTTTTTGTTATTAATTGTTAAAATGTTCTGAATACCATTTTTATGCTTCTGGTGTGTTTTGAAATGTATGCTAATTTTTGCAATTTTAATTTTAGGTAGCTGGCAAAAAAGGAGAAAGTCACTGATAGTGATATGACTTTTCATCCACATAAAATTCTAAAATGTTACAGCTATTCCTTTTGAAATTTACTTCTTCATAATCTAAAGTTGAAGAAACATTGTTGTTATACAACAATTTAC
This sequence comes from Parasteatoda lunata, assembly GCA_949128135.1. Classification (NCBI taxonomy): domain Eukaryota; kingdom Metazoa; phylum Arthropoda; class Arachnida; order Araneae; family Theridiidae; genus Parasteatoda; species Parasteatoda lunata. The sequence goes on from OX421971.1 coordinate 103,768,852, forward strand.
TCCATTGGGAATAATATTCTTGATTCACAAGTTGCTTAATCTGTGACGTTCCATCAACTAGTGCTCATTCTTTTTGCATTTTTTTTTAAAGATTTATTTACTATGAACTGTTTATGGCATCTAAATAGCTGTAAATTTGTTACTACTCAATAAAACAAAAGCAATGCAATAAAACAGATCTAGGTGTTTTGTCATGTGTTGTTTTAAATGTTAAGCATTCCTTTATTTTAATTCAGGGTTGTTGATTCACATTAAAAGGTTACATTGTCTGTTCCTATTTTCATACTAGCTAGATATTCACTTTTTGTACAGAGTTAAAAAAAGAACTATCAGTTCATTAGCTTTGATTTACACTAGGCAGTTATACATGAACCTGAATGTTATATATGATAATTAAAAAAAAGGAAGTAATTGAACTTTTTTATTAGCTTTTACCCTTTCCTGTGACTTTACATCGTTAATTTAGCACCGCAAAATTATGCAGTTTATTCTAACCAACACAGGATAGTTAAATTTGACCCCAATGAAGCAATTTTCCTGATGAATTAGCACGGTGTACTCCTTAATTGTGTCTTTTTTTTAAAAATCTATTTCAAATTTTTTAGATTTAAGGAGCACATTTAAAAAGTGTATCTCTTAAACTAAATTAACATGGTTTTTTGCTCTTAAGCTAAGGAAATAAAAAGCCACAGTTTAAGTGCCTTAGATTTGAAACAAAGCTATAATTTTAATACTATATCTGCCATCTTGTCCAGAAGGGATCTGGGCTTTATAACAGATGGATAACTGAAATATTTTAAATGTTATTAAACACTTTTAAAAATCGCCAATTTGGCGTCATTTTCTCACATGGATTAAACTTATCAAAGTCAATTCCTTATTCTCATTTTTAGCCTGTTTTGTAGCGCAATTTCTTTTACCACATTTTTTTATTTTAAATTCTTAAAAGTTAGTAAATTTTTCAGTTTCTGAATGAAAAAGTTTCTGGGAAATATGTCCAAAGAATATGCTGAATGATTCATCTCTGAAACTATGAAATCTGCTAAAGGTTTTGAAATTATTAAGATAGTTACCCTAATGTCAGAATTAATGAACAATTCAAATGATTCTTCCAATACGAATATTAGTATAACATACTTTCTACTGTTTAAAAGTTAAATTGTTTTTTTTTTTAGATTGAATCAATTTATTCTACATCTACCAAATACATGTGCATAAAATTTAGGACTTGTTTCATGCTTTTAAAATGTTTTTTTTTTTTTTTTTAAAATAAAAAATCATTATTATTTTGTTTGCTTCTTTCCCACCAACACATTTTAATGATTAAAGGTAAGAAGAAGGCCTTGGTAATCTCTATATATAATTTTCTTATATGACACCCTAAACTTGGGTATTTCTTTATCTATTGGCTATTGTTATTCATTTTGTTTAGTTGTCTTAAGTGCTAATGTAATTAGAGTAAATTAGTTGTATGTTAAGTATTTATTTAGATTCATTTTGTTGGGTTATCTTAAGTAATAATTTAAATTGTGTAGAATAGTTAATTGTTCAGTATTTATTTATAATAAATTTGTAATTTTATAGAAAAAATTTCTTAGTTATGAAGTAATTATTTAGATTTATTTAGGATGCTTTCTAAAATGGCTGTAGAAATTTTAAACAATAAATAGTGCTATGGTGCCGCATACTTTCATTTCAATTATTGGTGACAGAACTTGCTTTTTTCGAGCAATAGCATATAAATTATTCGATACTCAAGTTATGGTTCAAGAGGTGCGTGAGGAAGTAATACAACATGTAATGGAGCTACCTTAGTTCAAAGCAGAGGTGGAATTTTATTACTTCTAATGCATGTATTACCTATAATGAATTTAATATACTTCTAATAATAAAAATTAATTAATGGTTGCTGGCCATTATTACTAAAGTTCAATATGTAAAAAACTTTTACTATATTGCTGATTTCTTGAAAATAAGTAACATTTAATTAAGCACTTCTGACTGTTCAATAGCAAGGCAGTGGAAAAAATTGGTTTATATTTTGTTTAAAACTAATTAAAGTAACTGTATTGGAGAAGGAATTAGAGAAGTGGAATGTTTAACTACAATTGTGCTGTGCATTCGGCTTGGTTACCATTAAAGTTTATATGTGGTACAAGATAATCTTGAAAAGTGATCAAGCTGGTTGCCAGAGGCCAAATTATTGATTCCTTGATGATATAAAACTTCATTTGCTTTAGGAAATATAAAGATGGTAATAAAAGTTGACACATTAAGTGCTTAAAAATAGTCGCCCATTCTCAAATCAGATGTGAATGAGGGTAACAAAACCAATTTTGCTTTCCTCATTTAAGTAGCATGAGTCTTAAGAAAGGGTGCTGATTTTGAGTGCTCAAAACATGTCAACTTTTATTAACATCTTCATATTTTTTAAAGCAAATTAAGTTTCATAAAGTATATCTTTTCACTTATTTTTTTTGATTATTCTTTTACTAAATGTTGCGAAGTTTGTTAATGCATAAATTTTTTCGATTTCTGGATGATCTGAGGTGTCTCGTCGAGCCTAGTCTTTGCAGCCATACATTTTAGGCTATATTTCGAAATTTATTTTAACTAGCATTCTCAAAAATGGTCATTTGTTTATTATTTACTGCATGTTCATTTGGATGAGGAATAATTTTAGTTATGTCTCGAGCTCCTAAACAACATAATAAAAACATATTTTATTACTATTATATTTGGACTAAATATTATTCTTCATTGGCTACACATGCAATCGGTAAAAAAGATTAATTTCAAAAGAAAATTTTTATATTTCACAGAATTGAACCTATTTCAAATTTCCACTAGCGAACTAAATGTTGTTTCTGAAACTTATACGTCCAAGTAAAAAAAATTACTATGTGACAGGCAGAGATTACTTTTATTGCGTATATAATTTGCATAATATTTTTAGCAGTTATTATATCAGTCCTGAAAAATTAACAGCTGCTTCTTGTCGACCCGTATTATTCAGGGGTTCGTAGTTGTCCTGATATTTCTGACTTTCTTGATAAAAATATTTTGTCCTTATTTTTCCTGACTTTTCGCTTTTTGTCCTGATATTCCTAAATTTAGTATGTGTTCAGAACATCCCATTTTCTAAGAATAATTTATTTTTTTCCCCTTAAAAAATAGTTGAAGAATCAAAAAATCTGGATTTTTGATCCAACAGCTTTTTATTTTAATTGATAATACCAGTAGAAATCGCAAAATTCGATAGTTCCAATTGAGGGACCGTCTACTAAGTACACTTATAAACAAATTTTAAAATGTTGAGGATATCTTAGTATCCAATACATTAATTAAGACAATTAAAATGTCTAGATTTAAAATATGCAACGCATTTATCCAGGGTGCGTATCGTTTTTAAAAAGTGCTTAAAGGTGCTTATTTTCGATTTTTAAAAGCCCTTAAAGGTGCTTTTTTCATTGGGTGTTTTTAAAAAGTGCCTAATTTTTCCTTTTTCAAAATGAGATTTTTCCTTTACCGTGTTGATTTTACTAAGAATTATGCAAAAAGACGCAGTTCACATTGTTCTATTAAACGTTTTTTCAATTCATTTAGCCTCAATCTATTTCGGCGCATTGTCAGTCCGTAGCGTATGAAAACGCTATTCGTTTTATATGATTCTAAACTTCATGATTTTTAACAATTGTTAAAAACAATGCCAAATTTTTTTTTTGACATAACGGTTAAAACAAGATAAAACCGTTAATTGTCAAAAACTTTCTAACCCTGCATAATTATAATATTTTTTTAATGTGCTTAAAAATATCTTTTGAGTGCTTAAAAGATGCTTATTTTTTTTGAATAATTTGGCTACGCACCCTGCTATCTCAAAGTATTTATTGTAAGAAATATTTCTAAACCCAGCCTTGTTTATAAATACTTCTGTAAACATTTATATTTCACTAGAGCCTTTTAATGTTACTCGTGAATGTATCATTAGCTAAGAAAACAGATTAAGTGGCATCACATGTACACTATAGAAATATTTATTTTATAACTGTCGTTGAACAGTCGACCCAATTTTGGGTTTACGACTATCAATGTTCTACTTCGTAGTCTTGTTAATTTTGATCCTAATCCAGAAGACCAGGGAACTCTTGGATCAAGTATTGGAAAAAAATCTGTCTTCGTGGATTTGGTATTTGTTTATGTATTTGATATATCTATATTTGTATAACTCTTATTAGTAAGAGTTGGTTGGTGTCGTGTCATGGGCAGGAAATAATTTTAAATGTGATCAAAGGTCCTATGTACAACATCTGCAATTTGAAGGCAATTTTCTTCATATAAGTCCGCCCACGGATTGTCACTTATTTGCTGCAATTGCGCCAGTATAGCAGGACAGTTGAAAATAATTAGTAAGAGTAAATATATTAATTAGTATACATAATATATTGACTATAGAATAAATATTAACTTTATTAGATAAAAATTAATATTTTTAAAAGTCTTCTGGGGATGGATTAATCACTCAGCTATGTAGGTCTCGGTTCAACCTGACTCCCCTGTCCTACGGCCCTAAATAAATAAACAAATCTACTGGTAAATGACGTAGTAACTTTTCCAAGTTTTATGTTGATGAGAGGTAACTTAATCTGCACCTCTTGTTTTTATTAGTGTTCTTATGTAATTTTTCAGTCCGACAAGATTGCAGAGGACAGTAAGACAACAATTACCTTTTTATGATCTAGGATATCATAAAAGGCATTACCTTTTCATTATATAGAGGTATAGATCGAAAAAACATTAATCATTGTAATTTTTTATTTTGTCCAATATGAATTGTTGAAAAATAACATAATTGGGATATAAGCTTCAATTAATCTTACTTGATGACACTTTAATTAATGTTTTCTGATGCATTTGAGGAAGAAAATTATACTTGTTAGTTTGTGATTGCAAAATATCAATGATAGTCTTTGTAATTCAATTACAATGCTGTAGTCTCATCATTTATGTCAAGAATAGGCTCAGTGACGTACATTCCTGACCACGTGCATTCAAATAGCTGCCTCAACCGCCATTTATTTCCCCATTCTTTGACACTAAATTTGAAAAACAGTTCTTATTATCAATGTGGGATGGCTTGTCTAGCCGGCACTCCAGACGCGAATCTTGAACTGTCTGAAGTGCAAATGAATGTTTGAAGGAGTTGTTTTTTGTAGATAGGATTAGACTTTGCATGGAAAACTGTGGGTATTTTACGGTTTTACCTTAAGCTTTTTTGTAATTTTGTATCAAATGAATTTTAAAAATTTTATAAGATGAAAGTAGTTCTATTATTCTCACAAATCAAATGAGTTACAAAAATGGGAAACTTGCTATAGCGATTTCTTATTTGTAATTCGTAGTACAGTGCTCCTAAAAATTAGTCATTTCCAAATAAAAACAATATTATTTTATTAAATTTTTTTTTTTACATAATTTCTCGTAGTTCATAAAGATATATTTTTTATACATTTCTAAGTGCAAAACTGATATTTATATTTTCAACTCAACAGTACAAAATATCTTTTAAAATTGTTTCACTCTTTTAGTTAGACTTGTTTCTAAAATTAACTTGATTCCCACATTATTTTTATGATTAAATTATGTTGTGTAAAGAGTTTGTCAAAATTTAAATTTTAAAATGAAACTATTTGGTAAAACAAAGCGTAGATATATTGATATTTTTTAAAAATTCTGTTCACTCTTAGATAATTGTTTATTTATAAAAATGCAATAGTAAGTAGAATTAGATCCAACAGTTAAAAATGTACGGATGAAAGAAATCTACTAAACTTCTGAAAACAAAGAGCTTAAAAGTTTGGAAATGATTTTGGAAAATAAAATAAAAAAAGAAAGTTGTGAGGAATAAAATTTTTAAAATTATTATAATAGCTGGTAGAAATATTAAAAAAAAAAAAAAAAAAGGAAATTAGGATTTTGAAGATTTCTTTTCATATAAAACTATATTTGTTTCAACGTACCACTTATAAAATAGCTCTTTTTTTATTGTTAGGTTGTAAATTATGGGATATTCAATCCACACCCATTATTGATCAAGCACGAGTACGTAAATCTTTAGATGTAAATAATAGGAAAGTGAGAGTATTGATTTTCCCGTTTTATTAAGAAGGTACCCGAAGTATCATTTGCGAAATATAAAAAAAATTGTTGATAAATGTTTTCCAGCATTCGCGAAAAGTTACTTAATTATTATTGATTAAAGAGACATTTATCATTATAATTCTTTTAAATTAGGGGCAGCTAATTTAGTTTTGCTACCCGTGAATGCTTCCTTATATACTTCAACTTAGCAAATGCTGTGACAAACTTGCGTGACATTGATACCACTGGGGAACATTTTTTTTGCATGAGATGTTTTTGACAGATCTAGTATATTTTCACAATGTTGATCTGCAATCAGTTTCTCTTTCCCAGTTACAGCTTTTTTAATTTAATTTTTATGCTATTTTACAGGTGTAACAGAGGATCACGTAAATGTTGTGACAAACTTATTGGGAGTTAAAAACATCCTCGGAACTCGCGCCCTGAATTGGCGTTAAAAACCGCTAGGAGTATGTAAGGATGTAGTGTTATAAGGGTTGCTATTTATATTTCTGGCCTTGGCAACAGTAAGTGTTGCTAGGCGACCGCGGACGATTTTAATCGAAAGTTTGATATTTTTAAACATAAATTCAGCAGACGATTTACCATTATAGCTTCATGTGTGTTGTTGACAGTAAATTGAAAAGTTCTTCTCTTTCAAAAAATGGAATTGAATCGTGAGCATTTTCGTGCCATTATTTTTCATAACTTTCGACGTGGATTGTCAAGACAAGAGTGCTTCGATGAACTTAATTCTTCATTCAGCGATAAAGCGCCATCCTACAGCACTGTAAAAAATTGGTATAACGAATTTAATCGTGGCCGATGTTCGATCCAGGACGAATCCCGTGCAGGTCGTCCAAAATCCGTTGTTGTGCCAGAAAAGATCGATGCTGTGCGTGAACTGATAAAGCAAGATCGTCATGTGACATACCGTGAGATAGAGGCGTCTTTGGACATTAGTATGACTAGCATCAATAAAATATTGCATGAACATTTGAGCGTAAAAAAATTTTTTTCGCGTTGGATCCCGCATAATCTGACAAACCCTCAAAAAAAGACTCGTGTCGATTGGTGCAAGGAAATGTTGGAAAAATATGCTCAAGGTACATCAAAAACTGTGTATAACATCCACACAGGTGACGAATCATGGATCTATGCATATGATCCGGAAACAAAACAGCAATCAACAGTATGGGTCTTCCAAGACGAGGCAAAACCAACAAAAGTTGTTCGAGGAAGAAGCACATCGAAACAAATGATTGCCTGTTTTTTCGGCATTAACGGTCATGTGGCAACAGTGGCGTTAGAGCAACGCAGGACGGTCAATTCTGAATGGTACACGACCATTTGTTTGCCAGAAGTCATCGGAGAAATTCGAAAAAAGCAGAAGAACAGGCGAATCATCCTTCATCATGACAATGCGAGCTCTCACACATCGACTCAAACAAAGGCATTTCTGACGGAGCGAAAGATCGAACTGATGGGTCATCCGCCGTACAGCCCTTATTTGGCACCCAATGACTTCTTCTTATTCCCACACATCAAAAATAAATTACGTGGACAATTATTTTCAACCCCCGAAGAAGCGGTTGATGCATTCAAAACGCATGTTTTGGAGTTACCTCAATCGGACTGGAAAAAGTGCTTTGAAAATTGGTTCAAACGCATGCAAATGGTCATCATGGAGAATATTTTGAAAAACAATAAAACCAGTTTCGATCCTACATATTTGTTTTTTCATTATTAGGCCAGAAATATAAATAGCAACCCTCGTATGTAGCTAGTAAGGATTTGTAGTGTTATACATCACTAGGGGTATATAATACCCTATTATGAATTGTTTTTTCTCGCGCTACTGAAGAGGCCATAATAGAGAAGCACCTCTAGCCGCATACGACGATGTTTCCGAGCGTGGGTTCCAATGCAATTTTAATCGAAGGTAAATGATTTTTCGCAAGCAATTTTAATTTTTCTCAGTTTCATTTTCTTGCTAGGGAAATGCCACTTGTGTAGTGTTATGAAAGCCGGATCGATGAAAAAAATTTACCGTCAATAAAAATGACTTTTACTTACACGTAAAAACAAATTTACCAATTAGGAATAATTGAACTATTTTAAATAAATAAACAGTTATGTTTTTGTTTAAGTTTGCATTTAATTTTATACCGAATTCGAATTAAGTAAGAAGTTTATTTGCTTAAAATGCTCAGTTTTTTTTCTTCCTACTTTAACTTTGGCACTTTTAACTTTCAAAAGTAAATCCTTGATAGCATCGTCTTTAGTGCACTCTGACTGCGACACGAGGTTGTATGGCCAAAAAATATCTATATATAAGAACCACTCACAATATTTTGAATACATTTGAATTTACTTATTTGTTTTATTAAATACTTTTTGTTTTGATAATTTTTCGTGTTTCCTTATTTGATCTTGTAAAAATTTAGTGCAGATTTAAAACTCTGGTCCAGTCTCTGGGAGATGTTTTGATGGTCCTTCCTAAAGGTAAAGTTTATGGAAAAATTCCGTCAACAACACAAAGGTCAACACAAAGTTTTTGGAAAAATTCCGTGCTTTCCAAAAATGGTCGTAAATGGAAGTGGTCTCAACTCTCAACACAGAGGTGGTCTTTCCTCGAGATTTCACTGTATCAATATATGGTATTAATCATTATGTCTGCTTGTTTGTTACTTGCAATGTTCTTGAAGTATCTCTTTTTTGTTTTAATTTCTTTAAACCGTACGATTTGATAATGGCTCCCTTTTTGGAACTAAAAGTAGTGATAAAATGGCAAGAATTACTACCTTGCTGTTTTTTCATGTCTATCATCTCGTTGGAGGAAAAATCTATCAGATTTCGTAGCTGAAGGAATGACACATTTCCGAAAAATGACAAAATGAATTTACAAGTATAAGAAGGTATAAATTAGTTGAGACAATGACATTTTTGGTCCATCTACTTCATTGACGAAAGGCGTATACTTTGTAAACAGTTAAAAGTTTAAATATTTTTAATTTTTATTGGAACTTTTGATTCTAAAATTGGCATTTTTGAAATGTTGTATATTGTAATTATTTTTGGAGTACCGCTGAAATTTATCAATTGCTCTAATAAGTTTATGGGGAGCATTTGCTTTTCGCTTTCACATAAAACTTCCAAGCATTCGTTTAAGAAAAAATGCAAAAGAACCAATTTTAAAATTAATAATAAAGTTCTTTAACTGTGTTGTAAGTAAATATAGATACGAACCTTATTTGATTGGAAAATACGAATAAAAAAATTATTTTTCCACAGCGTTGTTCACCAGGAAGTCGCTGGATATGATAAAACGGCACAGCGCCAGTTTTAGAACTAAGTTAATTAAGATAGTATATAAACAAATCGGAAAAATATTTACATTGTTTTGACGACAATAGTTTGAAGAATCAAATTTTCATACTGAATTGAATATGTTTTTATAGATCTGACAAACTTAAAAATAATTTTTATCAGCAGGAAATGTAATCCAAACTTGTGTTTTACACTGCTTTCGTGCCGTAAAAATTGTGCAATACAGTGTCTTGATTTTGTGTTTCACTATAGAGTAATAAAACTGAAAAAATCATATCTTAGAAGTGTGTTATCTCTCTCTTGCATTCAGATTTCTATCAATCGAATGAATTGGTTAGCCCTGATCTGAATCTTAATGAGAATTTCAAAGGCCCTGTTGGATCCCCGAATAAGAGGTGCAACAACAGTAATTATTCACCACATCAGCGATAAATAAGAATTTAGACAGTTAAATAAATAATCACAAGAAACCGAAGTGGTAAGATGTTAATTTTTTTTTTTTTTTTTTTTTTTTTTTTTTATTATTTTATTTTATAACCGTCGTTGAACAGCCGACCCAACTTAATGGGTTTACGGCTACTAATGTTCAACTCCGTAGCCTTGTAATTTTGAACCCAATCCGAAAGACAAGGGAACTCCTGGATCGAGTATTGGGAGAAATTTGCCTTCGTGGAGGACTTTTTGATGGTGCTAACCCGCATTTGCGTTACATGGAGAGGAAGACCACGAGAACCTCCCACGGTTAGCCTGACGGCAAGGGGACTCTAACCCATGATCCGTCTACCACTGAGGATATTTCACGTCAGCACTGTGGTCAGTGCAAGACGGATGCGGAATTCGTATCGACTGGGATTCGAACCCGGTTCGCCTCATTGGAAGGCGAACGCTCTATCCCCTGAGCCATCGCGGCTCGTAAGATGTTAATTGATTAAAATATACCAATTGTAATCGCTTCAAAAATATACCAATTGTAAATAGCAGTTGACATGTTTCAAGCTCTCAAAAACGGTCTCCCATTTTCAAGACTTGCCAGATGTGAAAGAGACTATCTGGGAGGCTTTGAAAATGGGTGCCTGTTTTTGAGTGGTTGAAGCATGTCGACTGTTATTTCCAATTGATTTTCGAAGAAGAGGAATTTTTTAATCAAGTAATATTTAGACAGTTGTGATAGAAATAAAACAAAATTTATCCATATTTAATAGTTGGTAGAGCCTCCTTCCTCAAGGGGCAATTAGATCCTCAATTCTCTGAGTCATCCACAAGTTCTAGTTTAACCACAACTCATTGTTTTTATTAGTATTTTCTTTAGGAATGGTACAAAAAAAAGAAGGAAAAAAAAAAAAAAACAAAAAAAAACGAGTAAATTGATTTTAAACGATTGTTTCACCCTTTAGCTCAACGATACAACTTATTCGCACCCATAAGGTTCCGGTCTGGGTTTTGAACAGGTCAATTCCTTTATCTAGACAATTTTGACTCGTACGAACGTATTTACTTTGTTTACGTCGCACTAGAGCTGCGCAATGGGCTATTAGCGACGGTCTGGGAAACATCCTCGAAGATGATCCGAAGACATGCTATCGCAGTTTTGACCCTCTGCAGAGAGTTTTGATCCTCCCCTGCCTTGGTAGCCCGAAGACTGCGCGTGAAGTTGATCACTTTACGGTAGAACAGTTTAACAAGGACCGATACCTTGCAACCTCGGTCCCCACGCAGGCTGATCAAAGTGGTCACCCACCCGCTTACGGACCACAGCCAGACTTGGTGTTATTGACTATTGGTTATTGACTTCGGTGTCCTACTGGTAACTGTGTCTTTAAGATCGCTACGGGACGTATTTTGACACATTAATCCATTAGATAACTAATTTTCATTTCGGAACTGTTCAGTGAGTGAGAGATCTATGACGCGAAAGGACGTCTCTTAAAGTTTTTTGAGCAATATTTGAGTGATTATGCAAAGCAGCTTTTGTGTGGCATTTTATTATCATTTTGCAGAATTTACTCATATTGTAGTTTTTTAAAACAGTATTAAAATAAACAGTGGTCGACCAGATATGTTTCATATCAAGTTTGCCACAACGGGACGTAGTTTTGTGACTCTTGATCTAAAGCATTAAAAAAAGAAGGCAAACATAAGCTTGTTTTTAGGAAATAAACAAAATAAGATTTTCTTTCAATGTTGGTAAATACAGAAATGTGCTTGCATTTGTTGTCCACTTCCATATAAGAAGTCTTGATGAATGAGGCTAGACAGATGTCTTAAGAAACCTAATGGGTAGCACTTATTGCAGTTATCGATTAATCTTCTGGACCCACCCCAATCTATATTGGATAGAAAGCATCAAAAATAATGAATAGCCTTTGCTCTATACCGCCTCTTTTTGTTTTTGAGCAATTAAGATGCCTGGGTGGCACAAAGAGTAGGAGATGGGGTATATAACATGTGAATAAGGACACGTGTAGTAAAATTATGCGAAGGATGAAATATACAAAATTAACTAATTGAATGAACTATTTTTTCAAATAAATAATTAAACGCTGAATAAATCCTGATTTTTTCTTTATTAGATAATAAGTAGTGTGTTTATTTTATTTATTTATTTATTTTACAAATATTAGGTTTATGAAAAAGTTTTATGCCATGCTTTCTGTTTTTTGTTCCTGGTTCAAGGGGAACTTTTTAAAGTTCAGTTTAAAAAAGTTCAAAAAACTTTTTTTGTTTTATCGGAGATCAATTATGAAGTTTATTCCGATATCTATTGTTAAGTACTGGGTTCAAGGTGTTCACCTTGAACAGACAACAGACTTTCCAAGCAACAGACTAAAAAAGTCTAAAGCACAATTAAGTTTTATCGAAATTAGTTATAAAAAAATGCTTCAGAACTTAATGTTCAAATTTTATTTGCTTAAAATCATGTTAGTTAAAGAAATTTTAAGTAAAATTTTTTTTAATCCAAGTTTTATTCATTTTGATTGACATTAAAATCTTTATTATTTAAATAAAAAACATAAAATAAATGAATAAATAAATTAAAAAGAAATAAATTTTTCATTTTTCTTGTGAAATTATTATGCATTTTAACTTTTTATTTATTTATTAATAAGCAAAATATTGTGTCTTTATTTTGGTTGTATGATTTATTTAATTATAAGGTATGTAACTAAGCAAATTTTTGTATTCTCCCCTTATCAAACAAAATTTGCATCGATACTTAGACAACCCCATATAGATAAGAAAAAAAGGCTTTTAATTTAACGAAATTACAATTTTCAGAAAATATTCATTTTGTTGCAAATTTAGCAATATTTCTCAAAATGTATAAACTGGTGACTGTATATTTTCAAATCCAAACATCTTCAGCACATTAAAGTCCCATCAAAATAGTGCTGTGATGAGAGAAAATAAAATAATGGAATGATCAGAACTTTATAAACAACACATTTCATCTCGTTCTCAAATCACTCTTTCTCGAAATCGAGCTGAGTAGTGATTTTTGCTTTTGAAAATGAACAGTAAATATCAACTTAATGCTTGCTTCAGATCTCTTATAAATTTAAAATAAGTTTTTTAAAGATATGAATCTGGGAAAATTCCCACCTCTGAAGAATAATTCTGATAATATTGTCATATATTGATTAATAGGCTCAAATGGAAGAAATTTGATGGATTTGAAGTAAAGTGATTAATATTCTGTTTTGAATATTTTTTTAGATTTAATTTATTTCAAAATTTATGAGCTTTTTCCTGAACATTTTCCTAATTTTAATAATTAAGGTAGAATAGTGCTAAAACATGGTTTAGGTCAAAATATTTGAAGTAGAGTATATTATAAATTTGTACTCTTAGCTTTCAAAAAATACTTTACTTTTGTTTGTACTCTAATTATTTACAAAGTTATAGCAGTTTTTGTGCAATGTGATAACAGTGGATAGACCAATGATTTAAGGGAATGTGAAAAAAAAATTTATTGCATTTTTCGAATCTTTGTACCCTTCCTAATATCTGTCTAAAACGATTTCTCGGTACCTAACTTCTTTTGGAAGTTATACCGGAAAATAGAGAGTCGTCGCTAAGCAGGTAGAAAGGCCCGTTCGGCCGGATTAGGAGGGGCGACATTCTTTTTGTCTCATCCATTCTGTTGACTGTATATAGAAACTTATTGTAGGCATTTCATTTATCGACCATTATATATATGAAATTAAACGTTTTCCCGTACCATAAGTCAAAACTTTAAACGCGTTTCTCACAAAACGCTGTTTTTTGACCTGGCCTAACGTTTTTCTCATGATTTATACAACGAAATAAGCTGTTCTTTATTTTAAATTACGTAAAAATACATTCTTTAGAAAGTAGCATAGGATTTTTTTGATATTTTTATATTTCGATTTTATATTAGTATTTCAATGAATATTTTTTTTAATGAAAAGCTTAACTTTTTTTTTTTAAAGTTGCCGCCATTTTGGTAATTTTGCGAATATAGAAAAACCGCTATGATACTTTTTAGATAATGTCTTTATGTTTCAGAATATCTAAACAAAATCGTTTTCCTATGTTTCAGGACTTCTAAATCCATGAGGCCAGTGAGGTGCTACTTTTTGATGATCAGCCACACACGGAGCTGCCACCAACTTATTTTTTATTATTTTGTAAACGAAATTTTTTTTAAAATAGACTTAAATTATAGGTAAATAACATAAAAAAAACAAGGAATCTCTGCATTGTCTTTATTACTTAAAAAAAATTCAAGAAAAACGTTTATATTTTACCATCTCAGGGTGGGGTCCCCCCTTAAATGCGTTTATCTAATAATCTAATAATCTAACTTTTGCACATTTTGCATCATCTTTAACACAATATATGCTGTTTTTAAAATAATTGCCTACAATTTTTCACTATTGTTTATGATTATAACACTCATGTTTTGAGCTACAGACTAAAAAAAAAAAAAAAAGTAGAATTTCATTTTTATGCATGTTTTTTCGCAAAGACAAGTACGTAAATTTTTAAAAATTTACTTTTTTAATTACATTTTTCCCTAACTCAGTACTATACGCACTTGATTTTAAAATAATAGCTCAAAACATAGTTGGTAGCCTTCTAAATAAAATCCTCAAAGAATTTTTTGATTTAGGTGATAGAAATTTTTTTACAGTGTTTACCATATATGCAAAAAAATGCTTTATTTTTTACCTAAAAATGACCATTTAAGAAAACAATAAAAATAATTCTTTTTTGCTAGTTTTATAAGTTTTTACACATAGTAAAACAAATAAACTGTTTTTTTTTTGTTTTTAATTTTATATTAATATTTTAAAAAAAGTTGTCTAAACTAGTCGGATACCTTAATATTAGAGCGCATTTTTATAATGAGAATGCTTTTATTTTCTTTTTATTACGCTTTAACCAAAAACAAGTAATTTTAAATGTTTTTTTTTTTTTTTGTGACAATATCTTGGTCACTGTATCTTTGAATCGTATATTCACTCAAGTGTTAATCATCCGCAATAATAAAATTTATGCCAATTTTTTCCGGAAAAAACGAGAAAGTTCTAACATTCGATTTTTTTTCTTCTTTTTCTTTCTTGTTATTATTCATTGTGTTGTCTAAAATTACACGCATACTTATTAGTTTATTACGCATAACCTATTTAATTAGCGTAAATTGAAGTCTCTCAATAAAATTTTTTTTTATGTATGAACAAAAAAAGTAATCTTTGTTGAATTGATTCTTTTTCTTCTCATCGATTATTTTTTCGCTTTGTTAAAGAAAACGATTTCTGATATTTATTTCCGAAGAAGAATGCTTATAAATACTCTCAGGTCCTTGACATGGCCACTTCGTTAAGTCTTCAATGGTGTTGCCCGTAAAGTACAGATAATTGTTTAGGTTCCAGACACATTATCTTGTGAGCTATGATTATTGTTTTGTTTGTCGGTATTGGGAAGTAGAACGTGGCCCACGCAAAATGGCCGACTGATTTCTCTGTAGCAGGCAGTGTCCTTGTTGATTCTTTCCAACGCCACTGACAGATCTGAGGTTACGCAAAATGGCGGGTAACAAAAAATATGGGCGAATTGATTGGGAATCGGAGTATTTTGGATGTTTAAAAGGGAGTAATAGGATGATTGCTGGTATATTTATTTTGATGAATGTTGTTTTTGGTATTATTTTGCGATACCAGGAACAAACAAGATTTATTCGTTCGAGAGAAATACAGAATAATGCAAACGGACACCTTGAGGTGTATAAATGGCTACATTCTTAATATTTCCTAGATTTAGGATAGTTAGGTTTTTATGCAACCAAAAAATTCTATTTTAAGTTTATCATGCGCGTCAATAACTATAACTCACAGGTAAAAGTCTTTATATAGTATGTAAGCACGTAAGCACAAGCTGACGAAAAGTATAAGTCTTCAAGTATTTTGTCTATTATTAACTATCACAAATTAAAAACATACAAACAATTATTCTGTTATTAAGGATACATATTTCTTTAAAATATTATTAAATGACTGAATCTAATTTTCGATTACACAAAAATATGAAATACACAGGCGTTCCGTAACAACCATTCTTAATACATATTTTTAGAATCCCTCTTAAAAAGGAATCGGAGAAAAAACATGTTCATTAGGAGTCAAACATTGGCATTTAAGCAAGTACAAAACTAAAACATTATTGAAATTTAACGGATCACTACTAAGCATCATGGAACGCAAGACATCAAAACTTGTTTGATTGCCGGTAAAAATTAGAGGAGTTCAACTGCAATTATTCAAAACACTTCAAAAACTTTACCAGGCAATCAAACTGGCAAGTGATTCCACAGATTTTGATATCGTTTTTGTTTTTTCCTTATTTAAATATTAATTTGCGTCTCCAAGTGTGTCTATTTTTTAAACTTTTGACAAGGATGAAACAACATATATTATGGTCGCCATTAAAGAATACTCTCTTATACAAGCTCAGATGAAAAAAATGCTACAAACGCATTACAAAGTGTGTTAACAAGAATTTTTATATACATGGAAAGTTTCGAAAGTGGAATTAGACCCATTCGCATAAAATGGCTTATCTACTCCCTACCACTAAATGATAATTCGTAATTTTATGTTCATAAATTATTTTTACTAAAGCACTTAAGTTTAGTTTTTTTAGAATAGAAGAAAATAACTAAAGCTCTCTAGCACGCACATCCACTACTACCCTAGCCACAATTTTACCTTGGCTCAATATGTGTCCTATAAGATCATGCATTGAGGGACCAACATTCGGAAGTCTAGATTTTTTAATATTCGTTTTAGAACGAATTTTAAAATTGGATAAAGATTCATTTCTATCTAGAACCGATATTAAAAAACATAGACACCTCAAATATTTCAGATTTATAAGAGGTTTAGATAAAAATGAATAGTGGTTCATTATTGAAAGCCAATCTAGGAATAAGCCAATCAATGTTAAAAAATCTAGATATCTCAATATTTACCTAACATAATCTATAAAGATCCTGCATAAAAAAAACAATATCGGTTCATTATCGAAAGCCATTCAAGGATAAATATTACAAAATTTAGACACCCCAATATTTATCCAATATTGTAATCTCATAGGGGTTCAATAGGTCAGCCTGTAATAAGTGTTAATTTAATATTGTAAGTCTAGAAGCATAGAAAATAACATTGGTTTATTATTGAAAGCCATTTTAGGACAAATATTACAAAATATAGATACCTCAATATTGGCCCTATATTGTAAGCCTATAAGGGTCCTATGTAGAAATTAATATTGGTCCAATGTTCAAAACCATTCTATTACCAGACTTGTATATACTCGAGTGGTAAAACTCGAGTCTTTCCCATAAACAAGGTTAGAAGAATTTTGAGCAAAATATTATTCATTATTTCCTAGAAATGTCAACTACAGGATAAATTTTTTCCCTATTTAAACACTAATTGTGAAATATGCTTTTGTTTGAAATGGAGTTTCACCTTGTTCTATTTGCAAGCCAATTATTATGATTGTTTCTCAATTATTTTTGTTTCTTGATGATAATAAGATTGTTACATTAAGATTAAACATCTTACGAGTAAAAGATTCCAAATTTTTTTATTGTGTCTTCACGGATTCGGTTCTAAAGATTTAGTTGCCGATTCTGTTTGGATAAATGCACACTTATTTTCAAATCCTTATTTAATTTTTGTTTTTCATACGAATTCATAAAATATTTTTTTCCAAAGAGATTGTTTTGTGTAAAAGTAGTGAGAAAAGTTCATTCTTATTTATTTATCATAAATGCCCAATAGATTTCTATGACAACATTAGTTTCCTTGCCCTCCAATACCTTTAAACTTTATAGTTTAAAAGAACAAATGCAGAGCATGAGTCAAGATATGAGACAAAAAAGACAAAATCTTGTCTCTACACAAAGGGCAATCTCAAGTTTTAAGTCAGTGCAAACCAGCCGGCAAACATTCATTATAAAGCGAAAAAATTCTGGTAAAATTACCGTACTCTATAGAAAGACATTTGGGGTAAAATAAAATATAATTGCGGTTATAAAAAATAAAATATAGGGTATTTGAAGCACTCATTCGGTAATTTTTTAGCTCACATGGTAACGGTTTACTGGAATTTCTGGTTTTCGAAATTATATTTCTTATAACCACTCCTTTAGGAAAAATACAAAACTGGAATGTGTATTCAACCAAATAAATGTTTATGCCATGTTCTAAGATATCATGAAAAATTACCAAATTTGACAACATTTACCTATTTTTATTTAAAATTATAAAATCATATCTAATTGCTTATTTTACCAAAATAATTACCAAAGCGCATTGGTAGAAATTATTGAGCTTTCGGTTTTCCCATACAGCCAGAAACACAGTAAATTTTACCCTATTCTGATGGTTTTGTCCGTACTTTTTTTCTTAGTTAACCTGTAAAAAAACGGAAAAGTGCCACAGCTGCACCTCTTGAAAAACCAAGAATATACTGTGTCTCCTCTACCAGAGAAGCCCATGACTTACCAGCAGAGTAACACAGCGCACAGTTTTTAAATCTAGAAGGATGTTTTTCATTTATTATGAGATTTGTTGATTGAAACAATAGTAATTAAAGAACCTGTGCACCTTGTTTCGCCAACAAGTGGACAACTTCATTATTAGGGAGATCACAGTGAGCTGGAATCCACTAGAAAGAGACAGGATTTAATTTTGCTAAATCTCTCCACTCTTGAATATGAGCATTATCTAACTACTGTCTGTTAGCAAGAAACTGAAGAGTAAACAGGGAATCAGATAAGATTTTTTGGATTGATGAAGAACGGAGAATTGGCTGTTTTAATGACATGTTGATAATTTCAATTTTACTATCATAATCATCATCATCATCGTTTGAGCTTCAATAGAAACGTAAACTGAAAAAGATCACAAAAAATACCGGTACCACTGCCTTTTCATTATTGAACAGGGAACCATTAGTATAGACATGTAGCTATGAATCTCTGGGATATCTATTTTCAATAGTTAATGATGTAATTGCTCGCACCTGTAGTTTGCCCATATGCCTTTTACAAGTTATTTCGTAAATATTTCTTTAAAATTTCAAATAGTTAATTTTTATTCATTATTTTAAATGTACACGTTGGCTAAACATGGTTTTATGTAAAATTCATTACAAAATATGATTTTCAGTTGAATAACGAATCGAGAATGCTTTTAAAACGAATAAGTGTTGAATTGTAATTGAATATCTTTTTCATAAATCATGCATAATAATTAATAAGGTAATGTCAAGCAAATATTTCATATTAGAATAAAAAACAACCTTTTAGTTTTAAGTTGATTTTGAATACTAATCTAAAGGAGAAACGTAAAGACAGAAATTAAAAAAGGGATGATATTGATAAATAAATATTATTTGTAAGAATCATATAATAAACGATAGAAAAATAATTAACAGGTAAATACCTTTATTACTTTAAATAACTTTAGGCTACAGATATCTAAATTTGCTTCGTCTTTGAGGATCATATCATAAGATTTTTCTACCCAATGAGAATGCATGAAAACAAGACGACAATTATATTCTTACGATGCATGGAGATGCATATAAGAAGAAATTTTCCATCATAAACACTTCATAAACACATCATAAACATTTCATATAAAAAAATAAATCATCATTTAATATTTAATCATCATCATTTTATAGTGTTATTCTTAAATATATCTTACCACAATAAATATTTAGACATTAGTGAAAAGGTTCAAATCAATTATAATAACAAAATTGATCAGAGACAGAAAATTTCCATCATAAATTCTTCCCAATCAAAAAAAAAAAAAAAAAAAAAAGAGAAAAAAAAGAAATCATCATTTATTATCTAATTATTATCATTTTATAATGCTATACTTAAATATATCTTACAACAATAAATATTTACACACTAGTGAAAAGGTTCAAATCAATTATAATTACAAAATTGAAATGATAATATCAATATCATTAAAGTGTATTCAAATATATTCTACTGGAAATGCTTAGAATGGACTCTCCTCATTTGAATAGTTCCCTATTCATTAAACTCTAGAAGCATTTAAGGTACCATATCAAACACTGAGGGACAATAAGACAAAAGCCTGTTTACATTTTGTGCTGTCAGTAATCTATAAGGCATGGTTTAACAGCTAGTTAGCGCCTCTGTAATATTATCCAATTTAATGTTTATAATAAATTGTAATTTATTTTATCTAGATTTAGTTGTCTAAACAGTAAAATAGGGAATAATATCTGCGTCTGCATAAGGATATTTACAGTTGTTTTAAACTGAAACCAGAACGATACGCCACTTTTTTTATTAAAAAACTTTACATTTTCAAGCATTATGCCTATTTTTTTTACGCAATTAAGCGATGGCTTTAATTTGATCGATTTTTTTAAAAACGTATTATTTAAAGTTCACTTTCGGACTGTTTAAATGCCATGATATATGTCGAAAAATTCAACTCATTGCAAACCATCGCCATCATTTTGTAATGTGCCATGCAAATTGGAGAAAAAAAATCTCCAGTATTTTCCTATCAGTTCAATAATTTTTAAGCTTATTACAATGAAGTCAGATACTTTTAGACTAATAAGAAAACTTAGGCCGAGATAGCTTGGTTGGCAGGACACTGGGCCCATGTCCAAGAGTTAGTAGGTTCAATCCCAGCCGGCCGAAGACTCCCCTTGTAGTAAATGGTGACTGAGGCGCGTTAAATCTGTCGAGTCACTATGCCCGCCATGTTCCCATAACAAATCATTATCTCTGGGGGTACAGATCTAGGAGTTTCCTTGTCTTCTGGATTGGCTCAAAATTACAAGGCTATGGAGTTGAACATTAGTAGCCGTGAACCCAAAATTGGGACGACTGTTTAACGACGGTTATAAAATAAAATATAATAAGAAAACTTATCATTTATTTTTTTGCTCAATTAGCCTGATTTTTTTTTTTACGCAGATTGCAATGAGCTCCGGCAAATATTTTTAGCTAACTGAAAGTGGATAATTTATTTCTCTTTTAGACTGATTCTCTATTCTAAGCTCCGGCTTAAAACAAAATGATTTTCATTGTATCAATCCAAAGAAAATTACGGTTGATTGAACAAATCTTTTCACATATTTTAATTAGTGTCTTAGTCATTAATAAACCAAGGGTTATGAGTTGATTTCAGTGGTTCATCCCGGATTTGGTAAGGTAAGTAATTCACATAATTAGGGTATAACATAACACTCGGGTTCCTGATGATAATCCTAAACTCGTATCGAATCTCTGTGTGACGCAATCTTGGGCAAAATCTCTTGCAGATCCTTTTTATGTTTACACTTCAATGTAAATATCTAAATTTAACTTTGAGTGGGGCGGAATGTTGGATTAACATAATTTTTTTATTTTATTTTATAACCGTCGTTGAACAGCCGACCCAACTTAATGGGTTTACGGCTACTAATGTTCAACTCCGTAGCCTTGTAATTTTGAACCCAATCCAGAAGACAAGGGAACTCCTGGATCGAGTATTGGGAGAAATTTGCCTTCGTGGAGGACTTTTTGATGGAGCTAACCCGCATTTGCGTTACATGGAGAGGAAGACCACGAGAACCTCCCACGGTTAGCCTGACGGCAAGTGGACTCTAACCCATGATCCGTCTACCACTGAGGATATTTCACGTCAGCACTGTGGTCAGTGCAAGTCGGATGCGGAATTCGTATCGACTGGGATTCGAACCCGGTTCGCCTCATTGGAAGGCGAACGCTCTATCCCCTGAGCCATCGCGGCTCGGATTAACATAATTATGATTACATCGCATTATCGAAAAATGTAACATTACAGGATGTGTGGCAACAGGGATATATAGAACACTTCGCTTGTTAATGATCGCCGTCCGGTGTTATTATTATTAAAATATTTTTATAATATTTACACGCCTCTGAATTAGATTTCTTGTTGTTTAACCTTACCTTATAAATATATGAAAGAGTTTTGCACCTACTCCGAAGTACATAACCTCTTTTATTACTTAGCCTGTACCATTACGTCCGTTTGCATAACTTAATCAACATAGTGAACGCGTAGAATCATTGCTTTTTTTTTTTGCTGGAGTTGGTGCTCTGTTTTATTCAAGCGAAACGGCTCAGCATTATAGGATGGTGAAAAGTAAAAAGATTCTATATTATAAAAATAGTCATTAGAAAAATTATCGATTCTTATTCAAATAAATGAAATCGTCTGCTTTTGAGAATGCTTTTTGAGGTCAACAAATAAGTGCTATGAATAAAATGTATTCCGTCGAATTACAGATGTATAAGAAAACAAAAAAAATGTTTTTCAAGCCAATAATCGATACTTAAGACTCATTATGAAAACATTACTGCATTGCATCTGTTTTTCCCTACTAAAATGCTTTTTATAAAATTACACAAAAAATCTATCGGTTTATTGTCTGAGACTTCAAATTCACCCAGATTTCATTTAATAAAAAGCTTTTTCTTTAAAGACTTATCTGAAGTCTCATCTGCTGAACGCTAATTGATATCAATTTATCTATACCTAAAGTTGGTTTTGATAATAAAAATTGTAAGCGATTTTCTTTCCAACTCAATAGATTTTTGCGTGTTTTAATGAAAATATATTTATTCATAATTGAATTATTCGTTGAGAATAAAAAGGATGGTCAAAATTACCAGATTATCGTTAAATTAAACTTGTTAACTGGTCCTATGAGAACACCAAAATGCTCGGTAATTTTCACCGAAGCGGTTGGGTAATTTTGGTGAAATTAACAATAAAATATGGTTTTAGGAAATGTGATAAACTTTGGTATATGTGGTTAAGTTTGGTAATTTTATCACGATGCCTTACAGCTCAGGTAGAAACCACTTATTCGGTTCAATTTACTTTTCAGTTTTGTATTTTTACTAAATGTGTAAGAACTATAATTTTGAGTATCTGGTAAACCGGTAAGCTGTTACCATAACAAACGGTAAAATTACCAAATGAATGGTTTAAATACCGTATATTTTTTTCTTGCTACTAGAATTTTTATTTTCACTCGAAATGTTATTACTAGTACCGTGATTTTACCAGAATTTTTTTGTTTGTGTGAAGATTTAATTTGAAAGTATATGAAGGTACACTTTATTTGAGAGTACATAAAGTATATTTTATTTGAAAGGAATTTAATTAACTTTCAATATCACCTTCTGAATTATATTTCAATCAGCTGCAACTACGTATCCATTACTTGAATTCAACATTTTCTAATTACTTTATATCAAAAGATTATTATTCAAAATTAAATTTGCATATGTGATGTGGACATACTTGAACTTTTATTTTCTTTGAAATGTAAATATTTAATTTTTTATATTGTTTATCAAAAGTTTTGTAACATTTTATATAGCATTGAGATGGCTAAACTTAAAAAATATTTTCCTGTTTACCCTAGTAACTTAATTAAATTTAAAAGTATAATATTTTGATAGATGCTTTTGTTTTATAAATGATCTGCAAAGGTTTTATAATATAATTCAATAAAATACTATTAGGCTAATTAATTTGAGTACATAAGACTAATTTGTAACATACTGCGAAATTAAATTTATTAGTAAAAAAATTATGTGTAACGGTTGAATTCAAATTCTGCATACAAATCCGTTTATCCAATGAAATATAAGCTTCTATTCGTAATTTAATAGACTGTTTTAACATTAATTTAATATTGGAGAAGTCAACTTGGAGAATAAAAAAGAATTAAAAATATTGAAGTTTACCCTAAACGTAGACTGTTTATAAATTCATCAATTTAATGGTCGACTGATAGATTGAATTGATTGATTGATTTAATTTACTGAGAATTTTAATTTACTTAACTATATAAACATTCTTATATTAAGAAAAACAAAATAGTTTTTTTAATTCAAGCCTAATACTTTATGCATCCATATCCCTTGTTAAACAACAACAAACAGTTAGTTAGCTGTCATTGGCGCCACTGAAAAAGAGGAAGCGCACCCTCTGCTTTAAAAAACCGCTTGATTTCAAGCAGGCTTGCTGATATTGGCAATTGGCATATGTAACAACAACATCACGAGTGTGGTATTTGTTCTTACTTCTTAAGATTATATAAAGTATTCAAATTATTTGGAATAAAAATAGCAATTAAATGCTTCTGTGATTATATTGGAATATTTGATTTTATCTTACTAAGTATTATTTCATTGCAGTATTTGAATTGATTAATTCAAATAGCAATACAATTAGATAGTTAAAATTCAATACTTCAAATGGTCATTTTAAAACACATGATTTGTTCTTAATTAATACAATCTGATTACAGCATTTAAATTAGTCGAGATAAACAGCAATAGAGTAAAAATATTTGAAATATGTATAAATTGTGCATTTATCTTATACTACTATAGGGCAGTTCAATAATTATTATTTCTGTTTCATTTCGTTTATAAACTCAAAATAATCAAATTATTGTTTAATTATACTTATAATAATAAACAAATATTTTACAACTTCATTAATTTATTATCTTTGATTTCTTACGCATTTTTGAACAAACAAAATGGACATGGATGATTCGAAGTATGAGGGTGATCTCCAAAATAAGTATTTTTAAAGGTATATGGAATCACGTATTTCGTTTGTCGATACTTACGATTTTAAAACGTGTTTGTATAGACTTAAATAATGTAAAGTTCTCACGAATTAAAAAATAAAATAGACGTTAATTAATTGATGTTAGATCACTTTATTCAAGTTATGTAGAGGTGAAAACTCATCGGGAAATTTGTGATGGTATTCAATTCTTATTATCGCGGGTTATATAATAATTATAATATGTATATTCAATTTTTCTTTTGGTAAGAACTTGTAAATAAGTTTTAATAAATAAATGTAGCAATAAAAGAAACGAATGAAATAAAAAATAAAAATATGACCACCGAAGCCGACGTCTTCAGGGGATACCGGCCCCGGTAGCCATAAAACAAAACCATTTCTATTGAGAGAGGGGCCTAAATTAACTCCCTTAGTACCCCGAAGGTTTTGTATAGAAGTCCAGGAAAAAACATGAAATACAAAGAAACAATTCAGAAAAGAAACTCAAACAAAATCATCAGAAAATAAAAACTCACTTTAACCAAGTCAAACAGCGATTTCATGAGCAATCCGAATGAAAAGGAAACACTTAAAACTAAAAAAAAAAACGCCCTCTATTACAATGTGCAGACTGAAAAAAAGAAGTCAAGGAAAAGATACGTAACATATTAATAGAATGCTTAACTGGGGCTGCTCATTTAAGACTTGAATTGCGCCCTGTTAAAGGATATATATATATATATATATATATATATATATATATATATATATATATATATATATATATATATATATATATATATATATATATATATATATATATATATATATATATATATGTAATACAAAAGTTATAAAATCACTTTTGTATTAATAAAAGCATTGAAACATATTCATTTTAATAAAATGTCTCAGTTAAAAATTAGAGTACAGATATTCTATTTTGGGAATTCAAGGCTGTAAACATGCCAATAAATTATAATTAGATTAATGTTTCAAAAGAAGAGTTATTTTAAGATCTTTCACTTCCATATAAGGAAGGATTAAACGATTTTCGATGAGTATTAAATTATTTGTGATGAGGCGTAGGAATACAAGGAATGCAATATGACTGCCTTCTTACCCATGTATAAAACGCAGGACCGATGGTTTTTGCGTGGCTTTTTGTGTTTTATGTTGTCTAAATAAACTCCATCTGTTTTGTCGGGAAATCTGTGTCTCTCCCCCTCCCGCTGGAGAGGGGTTGAGACTTGCTTCACCATCTTTTAATTAATAAACAGCTTGTGCAGAATCTGGACTCATTATTCATCTGATATTTGGACTAATTATTCCCCTATTAATAACAGGGTTTTGCTCTGTTATTATATATATATATATATATATATATATATATATATATATATATATATATATATATATATATATATATATATATATATATATATATATATATATATATATATATATATATATATATATATTTTAATAGCGGGCTCTTGGAACTCTTGTCCATTGGCCACAGAAAATGCCAGAACTGCTAATTCTCTTTTCGTTACCCAGTGGGGGGCACCAGAAGCCATGGCGGTGGAGCAGCGTCGCCCACGTCACACTACCACACCACACAAAATAGAAAAGACATAGAACACAGATACAGAGGAAGAAACATCTATGCCTTGCCCGGGATTCGAATCCAGAACCTTTCTGATCCAAGGACAGTTCCCTGCCCCCTAAACAGGCCGGTTGGCTGCGAAAAAAATATTAAAAACTAGAATTCTTCAATCATTTTCTTAATTAAAAAGTTAACTTTACAAAAATTAAAAGGAAAATCATTATAACTCAAATTATTCAAAAAATTTTTTGTTTTCTTTTAGTATCGTAATTTTCAAATCTGGTTTTTGCTGCATTTTGCGCTTTTTCTTATTTGAAAAATTATTTGGATTAAAATTCTGGTTTTAGGTGTTATCTAAATATTTTAAAACGTTAAAAGGGTTTTGTTGGATGTCTAGGTTTTATATGTCTAATTAAGTATTTTCTTTTTAGGTTAATTTTAATTCAATGCAAAGTACAATATATAAATATTTCATGGCCCATGGCTCGTCGCGCGCCTAAACAAGGAGCACTGAAGTTAATCTTGACTTAGGGATTACTTCGGACAAAAAGTTACTAAGTCATATATTATGTTTAAATAAATTAAAAAATATAAAAAAAATTTAAAAAGTTTAAAAAATATAAAAATAAAAAATGTAAAACTTGCCCTTTTGCTGATAGTTATCAGATTGACAGCCATTCTAATTTATTTTTTTGTAAAAGTTTTAATATTATTTATTTAATTCAGTTCAATTGTTGTAATTTGTGTTATGTTGGTCAGACAGGTCTTGAATTTCATAAGCGGATTAATTCCCACAGGTCTGCTATTAAAAATTTTAATAATAGTAATTGTTCCACTGATTATGAAATTTTACATTATCAATTTCATGATTTTGATAATGTTACTCTTTTTATTTTAAATTTTATGGAAAATTTAGATAATAGACTTGATTTAGAAAACATTAACATTAGTCTTAAAACTCTTTTTCCATATGGATTAAATAGTAAATTTAATGGGGAGGGTAATGTTAATACTAAAGATTATTGTATATATGATAAATTTAAAGTTTTTAATTTTCCTGGTGGTTTTGATTCAAATTATAGGAATAAAAGAGGTGGTGGAAAAGGTAAAGGTAAAGTTATTAAATTTGATGATTTTTCGAATTTTTGTAACTTATCTATAAATTTGAATAATATTTTCATTATTAGGAAATATATTTTTGGTATTAAAAATAAAGTTCTTAAAAATTTCCTTATTAATTTTGGTTCTAAAATTAAATTTGATACTAAACTTATTAAATTTATTGTTTTGGATTTGAATAAATCAAAAATTGGTGTTAGTAAGACTAATTTGCTCTTTAATAAGGTTTCTAATGTTGAAAGGGATTTTTGTACGATTAATTTTCATGATAAAAAATTTGAAATTGCTAGGTTACCACAGATTATTCATGGTCTTTCTGATTTTTTTTCCCTTTAAAGCAAGTTAAGGTTTCTGCTGCTTATAAATATTCTTCTACGCTTAGAAAAAAGGCGTGTAATTATAATTTTTTAAGTCGAAATTTAAATTGTATTTCTAAATTTGATTGTTATTGTAATGAAAAGGATTTTTCACAATATATTGATAATGATCATGAACATGTTATTACGGGAAATTTGGAGATTGTTGGTAATCAAGATTTAATTAATATTTTAAGAAAAGGTTCAAAATTTAGGACAAGAGTTAAAATGAATAAAGAAGATTTTATTTTATCTATTAAAAAGATCTTGATTTTTTTATAGAAAAAATCTCCAGAAAATACCATTAGCCCGCTGAGGGTTTTTCGGAGTGGAAAGCTAAAATTATTGAAAAAGTTAAATTTAGTTTATTTAATACCAGTTTTAGTTCATTTCCTAGCAGTACTTTTGTTGATTATGATTTATCTAGGAATATTAAAAATCTTAAAGATAAATTTATTGTTACTGTAGTGGATAAAGCTTCAAATAATTTTTGTATTATGTGTAAATATTTTTAAAAAAAAATTTATTATTGGAGAATATAACGCAAATAATACTTATTTAAAATTAAAAGAAGATAAGAAAGTTATTGAAAAAAGAATTATTGCATTTAGTAAAAAATTAAAATTTAGGTTAAATAGAATTACATTTCCATATTTATTTCCTATTGTTAAATTTCATAAAAATCTGGTTAAATTTAGGTTTATAGCGTGTGGTGCTAATTGTTACAATTCTGATATAAGTAAAAAGTTTTTTAGTTTTCTAAAAATTATTTTGCTAAAAATTAAAAAAAGAGAAAAATATTGTTATAAATAGCAATGTTGAAGTTTTGAATTATATTAACAATAATGATATTTCCAGCATTAATACTTTTGATTTCGAAAATTTGTATACAAGTATACCACATGAAAAGATTATTGAAATTTGTAGCGGCATTTTTGATAAGTATTTATTTAATGAGAAAATTGATAAGTCTAATTGGTTGGATTTATGTAAGTTCAATCTTTTTGAGAATGTTCTTTTTAATGGTTTAGATTTTTATAAACAAATTATTGGAATTCCACAAGGTAATTCTTTTCTGGTGCTTTTGCTAATATTTTTTTGCATTTTTTTGAAGCTAAATTTCTTGAGCATAATGAATTTAATGCTTTTAGATATATAGATGATTTGATTTTGTTTAATTGTGATAATTGTAATTTTATTTATAGTATTTAACTAATGAGAATTGTTTAAATGTTGAATATTTATAGTTTGAAATTGATATTGTTGACAATATTATTAAAATTGGTGTTTTTGATAAAAGAAAAGCTTTTAAATTTAAAGTTATTTTTTTCTGCAACTTACTAATTTGTGTAATAAAAATTTTTAAAATTTGATTTTTTCACAATTGGTTAGGATTAAAAATATTTGCAATAATGTTGAAAGTTTTCGGGAAGCTGTGAATAATCTTTTGAATAATTTGAGTAATAATTATTTTCCTTTTAGGTTTTGTAAAGTTAACTTTTTAATTAAGAAAATGATTGAAGAATTCTAGTTTTTTATATTTTTTTCTTTTAACAGGGCGCAATTCAAGTCTTAAATGAGCAGCCCCAGTTAAGCATTCTATTAATATGTTAGGTATCTTTTCCTTGACTTCTTTTTTTTTCAATCTGCGCATTGTAATAGAGGGCGTTGTTTTCTTTAGTTTTAAGTGTTTCTTTTTCATTCGGATTGCTTATGAAATCGCTGTTTGACCTGGTTAAAGTGAGTTTTTATTTTCTGATGATTTTGTTTGAGTTTCTTTTCTGAATTGTTTCTTTGTATTTCATGTTTTTTCCTGGACTTCTATACAAAACCTTCGGGGTACTGAGGGAGTTAATTTAGGCATTTGCCTCTCTCTCAATAGAAAAGGTTTTGTTTTATGGCTATCGGGGCCTTAAAACAAAATGGCCCCGAAAGCCCCGGTCATATTTTTATTTTTATTTCCTTCGTTTCCTTTATTGCTACATTTATTCTTTTTTTGAAATTTCTGTTGCTTTTAAGCGCGTTTATTTCAAAAAAGTTTCGTCTATTTAGAATTAAAATTTTTTTTGTTTTCTTTTAGTATTTTAATAAATAAAAGAATACAAAATATTTAATTCTATAATAACAGAACTTTCTTTGAAAGAAACGAGCAAAGCAGCAGAATTTTCAAAAGAAATAATAATAGAAGCAATAAAGAAAAAAAAAACAATGTAAATAAAAATAAAAATATGGCCACCACAGCCGATGTCTTCAGGGGGTACCAGCTCCGGAAGTTATAAACAAAACCTTTTCTTTTGAAAGAGCCAGACAAATGTCAAAATTTGCTCTTTCAGTACCTCGAAAGTTTTATGAAACTCCAGGAAAAATACAAGAAATACACAAAATGAAATCAGAACAGAAATGTCATACAAAATCTTGAAAATAGTTATAGCACAAAATGAAAACACAAAAACTTACAGTAAACTGGTCAAACAGCAATTTCATAAAACTAACTCAATGTAACACAATGTGTCACAATGTAACACAATGTGTATTTTCATTTTATATTATATTTTCAAGATTTTGTATGGAATTTCTCTTCTGATTTGATTTTGTGTATTTTTTGTATTTTTCCTGGACTTTTGCAAAACTTTCGGGGTACTGAAAGAGCAAATTTTGACATTTGTCTGGCTCTTTCAATAGAAAAGGTTTTGTTTCATGGCTTCCGGAGCTGGTACCCCCTGAAGACGTCGGCTTCGGTGGCCATATTTTTATTCTTATTTCCATTGTTTTTTTCTTTATTGCTTCTAAGTTTTAATAAATCTATACGGATAAAAATATTCTGATAAAATTTTCGGGCAGACATTTCTGGTAAAAAACCCATAATTCTGATAAATAAAACCAAAATATACGGTATTTAATCCATTCTTTTGGTAATTTTTCCATGCATATGGTAAAGGTATACTGGAAATTCTGGTTTTTAAAATTATAGTTCCTATTACCACACATTTAGTAAAAAATACGAAACTTAAAACTAAATTTAATTGACTTAATGTTATTTTTTAACAGGACAAAAGGTATCATGATAAAATTATCAAATTTCACCGCATTTATCAAATTTTATCACACATTACGAAACGATATTCTATTGTTAATTTCACTAAAATCATTAATAGGCAAAAACTATTGAGCTTTTTGGTGTTCCCATAGAGCCAAAAACACGGTAAAGTTTAATATATTCTGGAAACTTTGAATATACTTTTTCTCTCGGTGTAATAAAATAAAACTACCAGAAAGAGAAACAAATACCAAATATCGAAATTACGCAGGCTATTTTATAACACGATAAATAAGAAAATTATAATTTGGAGTACCCTGGTATTTCTTCGCTAAAATTTATTATGAAAACATTAGAGCCATCAGTAGTTATCTCAGAGAATTATAATTATGATTGTATTGAATGTTGATTATTACATTGATTGAATACTGTATTGAGAGTTGTCAAAGCAAAAAATAAATAAAATAAATAAATTAAAGTCATATGTAATTGTCAATTCAACAGGAAAATTTTAAGAACGACTCAAAAGGAGGTATCTGTAATACTGTATTACTCTGCTCACTTAAAATGATTATAAAATAGTCATATCTAAAGTATTTATATACGGGAATTTTACGCAATTGCTTAAAGATCCAAAAACTGACACATAAAAACCTATATTTTTATAATTTTAATGACCTATAATTTCATATTAAGCTTAGAACACTTTTTCATGCTAATTAAAAGACGAATAAAACTTTTCGAAAATAAAAATTGCTTTAATATTGTACAAAAGTGTCTGTCGTTTAACGGAATTAATTTAATCTTAAATATATATATTTAATTCACTAGAGATGTCTGAATGATAAATGATGACACAGAAGAATCTACCAGTTTCTGAACCAACTTCATCAATAATTTATTTTTTATTTTATTTTTTATTTTTTAAGAATGATATTTGTTTGAACATTTCCGGGGTTGCATTCATCATGTTTCCAACTTTCATGAATCATCATCAAATATAATATGAAATATCTATTTGCTTTTATTATATGACAGTTAATATTAATTTTAGATATTTTAAAACATAAATTGATCCAACGCATTGTTTGTAAAAGAATGAGTTATTAAACATTGGATAGGGAGAGGAAGATAAACAAATATCATTTCAAAAATATAGTTTCATCCCTACAGAGGGCGCTGAATATAGAGAGTTTATTTGAGGGAGAGAGCGAAAACTTAGTTCCCGTTTGACTAAATATTTCCTCATTTCCGAAGAGTCGCTGAGATTCGAACAAATATTGGTGTATTGCAAGAAAACAGTCACAAGACTTGATACCACCACAACGGATGCACTGATTTCGAAAATTTGTAAACATGATAAAAATGATATTACTTTAAAATGCGGATCACAGATCTTTTTGCCAGAGTTTTGTAGTTCTTTTCTTTTTTTTTTTTTTTTTTTTTTTTTTTTGAAGCTTCATTTTGGAAGGTAGCTAATTAGATAATTCTAGATTTACCACTGGTTTTATCAAACTAAGATGTTTAAACGTGTTTTTAATAATATTAGTAAAAATCTATGTAAATAATTCAAAAATAATACTTTTCATTCTTATCAGTATTTAATATAATCAGTCAAAATAATAAATTTATTTTTTATTCATTTGAATGTGTCCTAAAATAAGGTTTCTTAAATCATTGCATTCAGAATATTTAAAACTAAATATATAAGTCTTTGACAATTTTAGCCAACAGAATGAAATATACAATGGTGCTTTACACGGTGCTTTGAACTAATTTTAGTAAACATTAGCCGAGAGAGAAAAAAGATTATCTACTTGAACATGAAATTTAAATAATTATTATGCATCTAAAATTACTTTTTCAGTTCATATAATTGAGCTAACTAAATAGTATACAGTTGGAATATTTAGAGATTGTTTGAAATAATAATGTTTTAATTATCGTCTTTATAATCAAATATTTAAAATTAACGTATTTTTACAACATTGCAAGCGAGTTTTTATTAAAATGCAAACGATTTTATACATAAATGAACGGGATTTTTTTAATTATAAATTTCACTCTATTCTATTTTAATTGTTTTTATGATACTTCGGAGGAATTATAGAAAATGGTCTAATTATAAAACTAGCCTTTTTGTGTTCAGGAAAATGTTCGATGTTGCTTTGTGAAAATATTTTCTTAACATTTCAACAAGTGCTTCGACAACGAATCGACAGAAACATTCAACATGACGAACAGAGCATGCGCTAAGAGAGGAGAAACGCAAAAGATCTGTGAGAACAGCAGTGAAGTCAGTTTGACAGGAAAAATAAACGAGTTTCCAAAATATTTCAAATTCTCTGAGAGCTTAATTGAAAAACGAAATCTGGAAGGAATTTTGCTATTCTTCGCTTCTTTGTCTTTACTTTTTGTCTACAGGTAAGCTCAAATTTGCTCTTAGTTATTATAAATTGTGTAGTCAAAAAATCAGCATGCGTAAAAAGGGAGAAAAATAATAAAAACAATTTATAAATAACATCTACAAAATGGTATTAACAAAATTATATTATAACAGATTATCAAACCTAATATAAATAAAAGAGGACAAAACTAACCAGTAATTTAGACTCGGAATTTATTGCTTTTTGTATAATAGTCAGTTTTGCTAACTTTCAAACATGTCACCTATATGCCGAATCTGTTTCAAACATGGAAAATAATGATTTTCTCAAAAAGTATTTCTAGATAAACTTCTAGAAACTCTAGAGAACTCTTCTCTTAAAACTTCTAGATAATCGAAATATCGTGAGTTGCATAAAGCACAAACAATCATTTGTAATGAATAATTTTTATTTCAGACTTTCTAGTAAACTTTTTTCCCTTTCCATATTTTAAATGTTATTCGAAGATATATTAAAACTCAATTGATGATATATTAAAATCAAGATCCCGCACAATTGCAAGCATCATTTCGAAATAATATATACAGTGAAATCTCACATTTGCTTTATAAATACAATCACGACAAGTTTCGTAAAAACTAACAAGCATATGAAAATGAAACATTTAAAAAGCTTTTGTTTTATTATGGGGGCCGTTTTTCGAGGGTTTATAAGTTAAAAAAAAACTTTTATTTATTTATTTTTATTTTTCTCAACAGATTGAAATAGATAAATTTATAAAACGGCACGGAGAAAAAAAAATTGGTAAAATTCTCGCGCTGCCATTTTCTGTAAAAAAAAACAATCTCCATAATTCTGGTAATAATAACCAAAATATACGGTATTTAAATGATTCATTTGGTAATTTTTCCATTCGTTATGGTAAATTCTGGTTTTCAAAATCATAGTCCTCATTACTACACAAAAAATCAACAACTGAAAAGTAAATTTAACCAGATTTTTATGCCAAGCTCCTTAAAACTTTACCAAAGTTTATCACATATTTTGTTGTTAAATTTACCAAAACGCTTCGGTAAGCACCAACGAGCTTTTTGGTGTTCCCATAGTGCCAGAAACATGGTGAATTTTACCATATTCTAGCAATTTTAATCACACTTTTTTCTTCGATGTACTTTTGATCACTGTTTCGATTTACTGTTTTGATAATTTGTTAGTTGTTTTAACAAACGTCCTATTTGATAAAAAATTATTAAATATAATAGCAAAAATTATTAAACATAATAGATAAAATATTATTAAACATAATTATTAAACATAAATAGAATTATTCATTTCTGATTACCACACAAACCTCCCAACTCAAACGAGCTATAATGATACTTACTTTTAGTATGTTTGAGCAACCAGAAATACTTGTAACTTGAATTTTAAAAATTAGTACATTAAATACTGAAAACTTTCTGCAACTTTAGGCTTTTTGGTAGATTAATTTATTTTTAAGAAGGAATTTTTTCAGGCCTAAAGTAATATGAAAGAATATTTTAGTTATTTACTTTTGAATTTGCGTTAAAGGTTAATATTGAGCCATGGTGGTTCAGGGGATAGAGCACGTGCCTCCCAAAGGAGACGAACCGGGTTCGAATCCCAGCGATGCTTTACTATTATTAAATAATTTATCTTGTACTTAGTACCTTCAGGAGCTATAAAAACCTATAACAGCTGTACCTATATTAAATATTAATACTTCTGCGTTTGATATCTTTTAAAACAGTATCTATTACCACAATACTAATAGTACTAATTACCAAAATTATTTATGCATTACTGGCGTCAATAACGATTTGTCAGTTTTTTACTGTTTCCCAATGCGTAGTACCTTTTCTCTATAAGTTTCGATTTTTAGTTCATGAATTATTTTTTATTTCAATTACAGTTGATTTTTCATCATTCAATTTAAAAAACACTTTTCAAAAACATAACTATAAAAATAAAGACAGGATTTCATCTAATTTTAAAAATACTAAATCAATGATATTATGATATTACATGCTATCCACGTTTATCAGACTTACCTGACACAATAAAAATAAATACTAATGCGTAATAGACTTCTTTTTTTATTAAATAGAGTTGTAAGCTAGAAAACATCACTGTTATAATCTTTTAAAAACTTGAAGGAAAAAAAATGATCTAAACTTTAATTTATAACAAAATTCCCATTAAAATGTTTAAATGATTTTTAGCATTGAAATTTTTTTTTCCCGTTATTCAAATTTCAGATTGATGACGGTGGTTGAGTTTATAAAAATTACACTCAAACACACACACAAAAACTCTTTCTTCAACTATCATAAAGATATTATAACATTCAACTTGTTGTATGCTAAAATATATTTTTTAAAAAAATGTAGGAAGAAGTTTGTGGTAATTTTTTATGGGTTTTTAATATTTATCATAAAAAAAATCTAATCTACAAGTCTTCTCGTCATCTATAAGAAAAAACCTTGAATAATTATTTTCTGATCTTTTTAGCTTGGAAGTTTAATCGATATAAATAAGCCTAAGGATTAAGCATAAGATTAAGTAACATATACCTGGGGTTAAGTAACATATAAAATGGCATTTAGAATTTTATCGGCAATTGATTACGTAAGAAAATCGATGGTTATAGTTTATTTCCTACCCAAAAAGTAATTAAATATGAATGGTATGCCATGGCCATAAAAATTATTGTCTGAAGAATATAAAAGAAAGTTCACTATCAGAATGACAATAAAAGAGAGTATCTAAATTAAACGTAAGAATTTTTCCTCAGTAATCTTTAAAAAATCTAAACATATGTTAAACCATGCTAGCTGCAAGTTTTTCGCAACTTAATGACCGTTTTAAGTAGAAACATCATATTCTTAGGTGAGCAAAAAAATAAATAAATACATAAAATAAATGAAGCAACAAAAATAAATTAAAAGATATTCCCCTAAATAACTTTTGCTCTAGTAATCGAGTTTTCATGTTCTGAAAAACAATCTTAATAGTTAAAAGGGTTCACATTAATTATGCCAATTAATTAATGCTAACTAAATTACGAAACCAGTATCAAAAACGTACTTTCTTTGAATAAACGTGTGTCTTTTTCGAAGAATTTGAATTTTTGTCGTCAAAATACAAGGAGCGTTGCCTATGTCAAAAAAAAATTGGACACAAATATTATTCAAAAAAGTATTTTTGAATAATTGTTTATTATTTATTTATTTTTTGTAAAAATTTATAGTCTAAAACTCTTTGAATTATTTGAATTTTTTATTTTATTTTAAATCATGTAATTTTAAATTGCAAAAAAAGAGAAAAATGCTATATCGGAAGAATAGTTTCTAAACTATAAAATTTCAAGGAAGTCGTAACCTTATATTTTCCTTCTTTCAAGAACTATTTCATCGACTTCTTTCAAATTTTGCGTTTTGCCATTTAACTACCACTACGAAAATTAAACATCAATTCACGCCCCCACAAACTATTCGGGTAAATCTAGGATAGATGGGCATAAATGAGAGATGAACAGTTTAAAAATATCCGATATTTGTTACTTATATTGCAGCAAATGCAGTTTCAATGGAAGCAGTTAAACCTTTTTATCAATTTGGATAAAGCATTGCACCGTTGGTCAGCAAAAATATGCAAAATGTAAATGTTTCCTTTATTTTAGGAATCAAAATTTTTTTAGTAAGTTAAGTAATTTGTCGTTTTTTAATAAGTAGATTATAATTTTTCAATTGGTTGGATCTTTAAGGCACATATATATTTCAATCTTTGAACATGAGTAAAAGACTGAGGAATATATACTAGAGTCCGACACTATGAATTCGGTGGCATGATATTGATACAGATGTCCTCAAAGTATTGATAAATGATAAGCAACATCGCCGATTTCAAGTTAAAAATGTGGCGAGTATTTTGGCGATAATCAGAAGTGGCTTCATTTCAATTGGACATCTCTTTTACTTTCTGGATTTTTTTGGCAGAGGTGGGGCAGAGAGTGAACTACTCTTTGTAAGTCTGTGTTTGGATACCGACTTATTTAATGTACATGTTGAATTCACATTGGCTTCCTATGCGTCCAATTATGGCACAGAATCAATGAGAATTTATTAAAATGGGACACAGTATTTTAGTAAATTTGTATTCACATCCATGCTTCATATTTTCAAATAAATAAATCTATTTACGAAATCTTCGGTTTCGTTAATGTTTTTCTCTTGTTTTCATTGTTTTAAAATGAAAGATAATAAAGGAAATATTTTTATTACAATATTAATTTTATTTTTCTTGATTTTGTAACAACCATGAGAACCCTGCATTTTCCACTCGAATTTTACAGACCTAACATATTATCTGATAGAACTCTATAACCTATTCGATACAATCATACATATTATCCGATTTCACAGATTCAGAATTTGAGGAATATTAGTGAGTTATCTGTTCAGAGGAATACAATACCACAGCTAAAAACGATGATTGGATAAGATGTGTAAGGTGCATGCAGTGGCACTTTTGCTTATAAGATTTGTTTAACTTATTTTCTTTCAATTATAAAATTCTTTTTTTCAATATGTATATATATATATATATATATATATATATATATATATATAATTTTAATTATTGATAATAGTTTCTTAACTTTAAGTTTTAATTATCTTAACTAATTAATTATAATATATTGTAGTAAACAAGATATTACTCTAAAAGTTCCAATCTTAGAGATTGTCAAAGTAAAGTAATTTTGCCTCGTATAAAGGTTAATGAACTACTTATTTTCAAAGACTTTCCATCAAATTATTGTCAGGAAAGATTTATATTTCTCGCAGCTAGTTTGGTAACCTAAAATTTAAATTTTCTCGAGCTTAGAAAGTTGTCAAGTTTGAAGCGTTCTTCCTTTATTATAAACTTTTCAAAAGCTCCGGTGTCAACACATAAACACTGTAAAGTATTTCTAAATTTAGAACATGAACTTCAAAGCCTATTTGCTTGTTTACATTGTATGATGTCTCAAAACAAAAGATTATTCATTATTCTTGCAACTCAATGAGATAATTAAATTATTTCATTTCAAGGGAAAACTGCTTTTGAATATAAATTACATTTGTCTAAAAGTAGTTTATATTTCATTTCTGTTTTTAGCATTTACGAATGACAGTTGAAGTGACAATATCTTGAAAATATTCATATGATTTCATTTGTTTAATTATTTGTCTTTAATAGGTCTTGATGCAAATATGAAGGAATATTTGTAATTAAAGTATTTTTTGTAAAGCAATTGGTGTGTGCAATTAGTTTCAATTTATTAAAAGTGTAAACAATAATTACTTTTTCTCAGTATGTCTAACAGATTTTGCGCTAACAAGATGTTTTGTTTTAATTACTTAGAAGTATTATTGTAATGCTGGAAACGTACGGTATGTTATGAGACTAGTTCTATTATTAAATATCAATGAAAACAAATATTTAGATGTACTTGACAACGAGCTTTGAGATACGGTATGTTTTGAGTCTAGTTCCATCATTGAATATTAACAAAAATAAATATTTAGATGTATTGGACGATGAGCTTTGAGATATGGTATGTTTTGAGTCTAGTTCCATCATTGAATATCAACAAAAATAAATATTTAGATGTATTGGACGATGAGCTTTGAGATACGGTATGTTTTGAGTCTAGTTCCATCATTGAATATCAACAAAAATAAATATTTAGATGTATTGGACAATGTGCTTTGAGATATGGTATGTTATGAGTCTAGTTCTATTATTGAATATCAATAAAACAAATATTTAGATGTATTGGACGATGAGCTTTGAGAAACACCACATTAATTTTTAAATAAAGCTATCGTATTAATTATTATTCTTTAACACTACACATATTAATTATTATTATTAAGTGGTGCTCAATAAGTGTATTTCTTCAACACCTACCTAAAAAAGAAAGATTTTGAAGTTTTTCAAGATAAGTTTAAGCAAAAAATTAGTTGCAAGTTTAGATGTTCGGATGCTTCTTGTCAAAGATATTTTCTGGTTTCTAAAATACTTTTTAAATGTTGAAGAAGGAAGATTTTCTAAATACAATGAATATAGGTTCTAGAATTGGCAGGGTCCGCGGAACCGGGGAATCAGAAGGAGATTCAGCCCCCCACTTTGGTTAAGAAAAGATGACACAGCTCTTTCTAAAATTGCAATTTTTCACTAAATATTCGCGTAATTTAATTTACAATTAAAAATAAACAGATAAACTTTTGTGTCTAAAATTTTAAAAAGAAAATTAATATTTTTTACTCTTATTTCTTTTTTGGTGCTTCTTCGTCAATCAGGACATCAAATGACTGACATCAAACACGACAGACATCAAGCATGAGTGGCATCAAACAGGTTTTGATGTCAGTCCTGCTTTCCTTAGTAGTGACACCGTAAGACTTTATGAGCGTTTTTGATTTTTCTTACTTAAATAGTAATGTGTGCACTTTTTTGTCTTCATTTTGGATAACTATTCTAAAAATATTCTGCTGCTTTCCTTAGTAGTGACACCGTAAGACTTTATTAGCGATTTTGATTTTTCTTACTTAAATAGTAATGTTTGCACTTTTTTGTCTTCATTTTGGATAACTATTCTAAAAATATTCTGCTGCTTTCCTTAGTAGTGACACCGTAAGACTTTATTAGCGATTTTGATTTTTCTTACTTAAATAGTAATGTTTGCACTTTTTTGTCTTCATTTTGGATAACTATTCTAAAAATATTCTGCTGCTTTCCTTAGTAGTGACACCTTAAGACTTTATTAGCGTTTTTGATTTTTCTTACTTAAATAGTAACGTGTGCACTTTTTTGTCTTCATTTTGGATAACTATTCTAAAAATATTCTGCTGCTTTCCTTAGTAGTGACACCGTAAGACTTTATTAGCGATTTTGATTTTTCTTACTTAAATAGTAATGTGTGCACTTTTTTGTCTTCATTTTGGATAACTATTCTAAAAATATTCTGCTGCTTTCCTTAGTAGTGACACCGTAAGACTTTATTAGCGATTTTGATTTTTCTTACTTAAATAGTAATGTTTGCACTTTTTTGTCCTTATTTTGGATAACTATTCTAAAAATATTCTAAAATATATATCACAGAACACATTATATAAAAAATCTTAGCAAAATATTCAAGAAATTCAAATAGATTTTGTCAGCGAAAAATTTGAATTCATCGAAAAATTTGAATTTGAATTTCGTCAGCGAATTTGCTAATAAATTCCATACTTTAATGGTACTAAGGGAAATTTCAGATAGATTATATAATATGATAGAGTTGTATCTTGGACCAGTGTAAATATTTGCTCCAACTAATAGAGGGGTTTTGCAGTCAGTACATGTAGATAATGCAGTTCGTGAACCATTTCAGGTTTTCCACATGAACTAGAAAACATTTTTGATTCTTCCGAAGATAAATAAATTTATTTCAATTAACTATATAAATATAAATACGTTTAATCCAAAACGAGGTTGATAAGTATCAGAATTTTATTCTTTAAGAGATTAATTACCAATTTTTTTAATAAAAATTAGTATTTTTATTAGGCTTAGCAAAATCAGAAAAGTGTATACGGGTTGCTCCTAGGACCAGTCTCTGTAGTGATCCTTGACCTGATCCTGTAGTGATCCTTGATCCTGAGACCGATCTAATGTAATAGCAACAGACCCAGTTAGGACAAATTATTTCCATTCATAATATGTGAAAAGATTTGATGTTTTCTGAGTATTGCTATAAGGTCTTGAAATATTCCAATCAAACAT
This sequence comes from Parasteatoda lunata, assembly GCA_949128135.1. Classification (NCBI taxonomy): domain Eukaryota; kingdom Metazoa; phylum Arthropoda; class Arachnida; order Araneae; family Theridiidae; genus Parasteatoda; species Parasteatoda lunata. Next base: position 103,809,822 of record OX421971.1, read on the forward strand.
TCTTTGGTACTACGCATATGATAAACCTTTTTTTTTTTACTCACGCATCCAACATGAAAAATAAGTTTTAATTGCATGGCCATCGAAATGGAATTAACTAATAGGTTTAAAAGAAAATAACTCACAATGAGTATTAATTACTAAGTATCATAAAATGGTCCAAAAAAAGGAAGGAAAAAAACGGACTACCCTGAATAACTTTTGATTTAATGATCGGATCTTCACGTTTTAAGACTCAATCTTAACGGTTTGAGGAGCTGACCTCAAATGTACTAATTAATTAATGCCGACGATATTTTAAGTTACGGAATCAGACACGCACTCTCTCTGAATAAGCATACCTTTTTTTCGACAGATCTGGATTCCTGACCTCCAAAATATAGGGGGTAACCACAATCTGGAAAATATGGTAATAATAGTTCTAATAGTTTAGTTAGGAGAGCGGTCAAAAGTTTCGACCCCTTAATGTTAATTTTATTTTTTGCGCATTTCACCATATCTCGAGAACTTTTTAAGCGAATTAAAAAAATTTGGCACATAATTTTAAAATTCGTTCATCAAAAGATAACTTTTAGTGAGTATTTACTATTGTTATTATTTTATTTAATAACGGTCGAAAAATTTGGAATTGCAAGGCATTCAATTTTCTACTTATTTTAAAGTATCTAATTTCACATTGCAAACTTTAAAATTTAAACGAAATCTGTTGAATAGTTACTGAGAAATAAAATTTTAAATATACTACTTTTTTAAAATTCGATTTATTAGAAATTTGTCAACTGAATTCTCCCAGAGTTTGTATTTGGCAATGTAAATTAGATACTTTGAAATTGTGCAAAAATTGTATGCTTAACAATTCCAATTTTTTTGCTATTATTAAATAAAATAAAAAAATAAAAAAAAATTTTACGGAATTTTTTTTTTGCATAAAATTATGTTTGGATAAACGAAATTTAAAATTATGCGTCAATATTTTTAATTCGCTTAAAAAGTTCGTGAGATACGCAAAAATAGGGTGAAATACGCAAAAGTAAAATTAGTTAATTAGCATATTCAAGCTCGCCACCTTAAACCAATAAGATTGAGTCCTAGAACGTGAAGTTAAATTTCCGTTTTTTTGGTGCGTTGTGATTGTAAATTGTTTTTTTTTTTTAAGTTTAATTTTTTCATCTGAAGTTTACATTAGAATTTCTCAACAAAAATAAAAAAGAAATTATGTAATTCTCACAAAATGTGGAATGCATTTTTTACAAATTTCTAAATTATTTCAATTATTAATTTTTGGAAAAAAAATAATAATTTGTAATTGCAGTTGGGTACAACACGACCCCTTATTGTTTGTTTGAACGTAACTGTTTTAACGCCAAAAGTGGTAAGTACGCACTTCGCTTTTCCAGTTAAGAAGTGTAGAACTGAGAAAGAAAGGTTTCTTTCTATTTTATCTTTTTAGAGCTATCATTTTCCAAATATTTGTTTTACAGAGTTTAATTGTCTCAGAAATATTCACAAGAGCGAATTCTAAGTTTTTTTTGAAGACAAGATCAATATACTTAAAGAGCAAAGCAATTTTTAATGTTTTAATACTATCTAAACTGTTCTTTTAATAACTAATGAGTCTCTGACATCATAAAAATTTAAGTATAATCATATAATTAATTAATGTAAATATCTGTGGCTGTTTAATGAACTATTTTAATAGTTTTTTCATAACATTTTATGACTAAAGCTTCTTCGTGATTGAGTGTGTTTAATTAGCTAATGAATATCGTGTTATCTTTATTTAAGGCGTTTATTAGGTATGTGAAGTAAAGTTTAATAAATGAAATTTTATATAATTATTTATATTACACTTAGTTAAATTTTTCTGAGAATAGTGGTTATCAGGTATTAATTGTATTCCCGTTCGGTTTCGTAAGGATGTTTAAGAATCCTCATTGTCATATTCTTTTTAATTCCTTGCAATAACTATTACTTTTGACAAGTTTTTAAACTTTATTTGAATACATTTTTTTTATTTTGCCATAAACCAATGCTAACTATTTAAAATTGGTTTTAGACTGCAAATACATTAAAAAGCCTTAAATTATTTATATCACTTGTAAACTAATAATTTTTTGAAGAGTTCTAACTGTCTTGTAAATATTATTTTTAATGGAAATTGAAATTTGCACATTTTATAAGCTCTTTTATCACTATATTGTGTCAATCTTTCATTAGAAAGTATTATATTTTATGATATAGGATAATAAAGAGAACTATCAAAACTATCACGAGTGTTATATATATATATATATATATATATATATATATATATATATATATATATATATATATATATATATATATATATATATATATATATATATACTTTCAGTGTCAGAATGTAATACTTGAGAGAATTGCATCATCCACTTCCTCCTTGAAAGGTGCGAGCCTCTCCTGAAGGGAAATCCCCGGTATCCACGGTGCCATCGAGTCCAGACGGGAAAACACCCGAATTGATAATTAACTCTAACTCTTTTCCATAGAAGAATCTGATTTAGAATTCATACTTGATCCGGCAACCCTGCATATAGGCAGCTCTCACCGGTCATATATATATATATATATATATATATATATATATATATATATATATATATATATATATATATATAATATAATATAATATAATATAATATATATAAATTAACGAAATGGGTCGAGTAGTTTCTTTGTAATCAAATTTCAAATATCTGACTTTTTTTAAAATTCGATTTCTGAGAGAATACCTCATAATACCTCAAAAATTTTTATTAAAAAAAAAAACCGAGTGGGTAAAACATTGAAAAATAATGAATGGCACATCGAAACATAGCGTAAAAAATCATTAATTTACAATTTTTCTTTTATATCTTTCATTAAGTAATAAATTAAAATAAGACAAAAATCTGTTCTGATTGCTAACTAAAATTCCAAAGTGATGTTCCTTTAAATAAAATTTTGCCTATCTTTATGGAACTGACATGACATAACACACTAAACAGTAAAAAAAAAAAAAATGAATCTGGAGATCTAAATGAAAAGAGAACGAAATCCATATGGTCATTCTCTAAGGTTACTCCTTCCTCTATTTTTGTCTTGCATCAAATCTTTGGAAATATTGGCATGTAGCTTAAATAAATCTTTTGATATAAAACATAAAATACTTGATCTAAGCATATATAATTATAAAATAAGAAAACTATAAATATATTTTCAAACAAACAATATTTTAAAAATGGAGGAAATCATAAAGCATTATATCTGGGACTCCCTTGGCGCCGGATGATCATTCGCATTGCCCGCCCCATCCACCTGCTCTGGTTGAGCCCTCATCTCAGGTGTGCTTTGTCAAAGTTGAAACTCAATATTAAAAGTCTTATCAAACACAATTAGTGCCTATTCCCTCATTAATATTGTGAAAGTGATTAAGACAGACCTCACCTGTATCCTCAATTACCTCAAACATATTTAATTCCTTTTATTTAATTATTTAAATTTTAACTAATTTATTTAATTAATTAAATAAATTAACAGTAATATGTTTCAAATAAAATACATGAAGTAATATAAAATTTTTTGTATAAAATTATCCGTTCTATATTTTAATTTAAAAACCATCTTCAGTTTCAAATCCCGCTTTTACTTACTTTTATTGACTTACATATAGTGACAGGGGAGGCGTGACTTCATGTCAGCTTTCAAATGGAGGAATGTAGTGTCGAAGTTTGAGAACCATGGACTATGGCTAGTTTAAGCTTTAATATTAATAAAAGGCGTCATTAACCTTTTTAAACTGAATAGTTTTTATTATTTTATTAATTTAATACAATTTCCAGCGAAAAATATAGATAAGTATTTACATGGAAGTATTTTTTTTGACCATTAAAAATGATCATGTTTGACATTTTTAAACAGGTCATTATTCTAATCTCATAATTTACCTCTTAAAAATAAAATTAGGAGACTGATTTAATTATCTTTTTAAAAGTAATAAAAAAGTGAGAAGAGTGTGTTTATAAATTGGTTAAAAGATTAAAAAAGTGTTTTGATCTTTTAAAATTGCGTATAGTTATCTGAAACCTCTTTTGTTTCGGTTTTTATGTACTTTTTTATGGAAAGATTTCATTTAAAAAAAAAATTCTAGTTAATCTGACGAAGAAAAACCAATTCCCATTAGATCTATAAAAGTAATAAAAAATAGAAATATTTTCAAACATAAAATTTCCTTTAAGTGTTACTTAGATTTCCTTTAATTTTTTCAATGCTCATTTCATACAAATGTTAAAATGTTTGTTAAGGAATAAAAAAATATAGATTGAATTTTGGGGGAATATTCTTTTGGGATTTTAATAAAAAAAGTTCATTATAGAAAAGGAAATATTGTTAAAGGAAAATAAGAGTTCTAAGGAAAGCGTTGCAATCTTATTGAAACGCAAAGTTTATGGCTACTACATTTTTACATTTTTGGTTTATTGTTAGTGTATTTTTTTCATCTAATAAAAGCATCTTCTGTAGTCAAATAGCGATTTCAGATTCCAACAGTTTGAATAATCATATGCGTGAGAATAGAAAATATTTTGTATTCTGATGAATAATGAATCAAGCCTGCATTTGGAAAAATGCCAGTGACATTAACTAATTGTTTTTCATTGTTCAAATACTGCACAGTAAACAAAACAAATATTGTTGCAGAAAGTTTGTCATACTAGGCTAACTTAAGACCATTGTAATTAGAAAGGCAAAGTACGGCATAATATAATAATAATTTTTGACTCATTGTGAGTTTTAAAATAATCCTTCTGGTTTTTGGCGATGATTTCTAGCAACGGTTTTATGGGGATTACTATCACCATGGATGTCATGGTTATTCGAATTGGAAACACGACGTTCGAATTTTGTAAAAGGCGCAACGCTGAGTGTCTTTTACATTCGGAGAACCGTGGGTTTACCTCTAGCAAAGAAGAATTACAGCGACCCAGGCCCATAGGGTCCATACGCCAGGATTAAAGATGCCTCATCGTCTTGATAGAACCCAGCCCAGTCCGAGGACCAAGCAATACGCTGACACAGGGCAAGGCCCTGAGTCACGCAAGATTAAGAGCACCACTGTTGCGATCGAGAGCAAAGGAGTCCGACAGGGACCAAGGAGCAAACTACTGGTCCAAACCAAGTGGGCTACCTCTAGCAAAGATGCCCGATCTGCTGCCCGGGAGGAAGCAGTACCCGAAAACGAAATATTTTAGTTTAAGGAAGACATGCTGTATAGTACAGTCATCGTAATTTGATGGTAAGCCCCCCCCCCCCAAAAAAAAAGAAATCGAAATCGAAAAGAAACGTTACAAATGTTTTAAATGTATGTTTCAAAAATAGTGTTTTTTTTTTTTTTTAGTTATTTGGTCTACAGAAAAACTACTCGATCGATTTTGATATCACTTTGGAATTGTGTACATTTGAAATGCCACAAAAAGTCTATTTTTATTAACTTTTTTAAATAGTCTCCCTTTGTGAAAAAAATGACATTTTTTTCAGACTTTTTTTAGTTCTAACCATATCTACACTTATACGTAATAGTCAATTTTTGTCAATCTCGACAGCTTCAGACTATAAAGTATGAAGATCGAGATATGCCAGATCGATCGAGATGCGATCGAGACAGTCAGTGTTCGGCGTGGACTAACTTCCTTGCCATCATTTTCAAAGGTTAAATAATAATTATTTCAGACTAGTAAAAATTAAAAATGTAAGTGACAGGGGAAAATGTTGCTGTTGTTTCTAATGACATTTGCCAATACCAGCAAGCCTTCTTGGTGAAACCAAGCTAATTTAAGGCAGAGTACGCATTTCTTGTTTTTCAGTTTCACCATTTTTGGCCAAGAATACGACTTCAGTCACACACACTTTACATCTCGTTTATAAGGCGGGCTTATTAATACATCGGTTCATTCATCCACAGATTGTAATTTTGACCAGAACCAGAGAACGATCAAACTCCAATTCAGTACCTCCAGAGGTGTGTTTTGTCATGGGAACATGGAAGATTTTGTGACCCAACTTATTTAATATGTATCAGTCAGGCGGGGATCGAACTCACGACCCCTTGAGCATGAGCCCAATCCCCTACCAACCAGGCTATCCTGGCCCTCAACCAAAATCAAACCATTAAATCATTATATAACTTATCCTTTCTTTTAACTGAAAAAAATGCTAAAAATAAGGCTTAATTCATCTATTAGACCAGAAAACCACCTTAACTGGGCAATTTAAAAAACAATAGTCATGGTTCTAAATTATAATGTTTTAAATTCCTATATCTCAACAACTATTTTCTTTTCAAAAATTTCAACCATTATTTTTAAAAAAAAACCCTACATTTTATTCCTTTAAGTTGAAGTGTTTACAATTAAGTGATAATTAAAAAACATTTTGAGAGTTGAAAGGCTGTGATAATTAGTAGTTTTATACCGTGGTTATTTAGTTGTTATAAATCAATGTTATAAATCAATTTAATAAATCTATGCATTGTTTCTTAAAAATTAGTTAGAGCACTTTTTACATAGTTATATTAAACTCATCAACATAATAAATCAATGAGTTCATCTGAAATATGAGTTATAGTAATTTTTACATATCTTTATTAAACTCATTTTTAATACAAAAATATCAAATTTGAATATTTTACAAGAATTTAAATTCTGTAAAAGTTTAGTATTTTGAACACAATTTTGTTTTGTATATAGTATATTTCAAGAACATTAAGTCTATAAAAATTAAATTAATTTTTATAAAAAGTCCAATCTTTGGATTGTTATTTCTCGTAAGCTATTCAACCAAATAAGTTAAATTTTAGAATTTGATGTATAAAGGTCCCTTTCAGACAGAAAAAGGAACTTGCTTTTTCGGTGTTAACCTACGGAAACTATTCAAAAATAACAATTAGTTAATGAATAAATAAGAAAATCCCATATGTATAGTTTTTCCGCAGATTAACATGTGGAAAGTAAATCCTTTTTCTGTTGAATGCTGAACTGATCCTTTATGTTAAAAATGTTATTCCTTAGAATTCAATGTTTTCAATGAATGTTTATTAAATTATTATTGATTTTGTTATTGTAAATATTTTCCAGATTTTAGAAAAGTTTTCAACTCTCTTTTTTTTGGGAGAATCGAGTCCAGATCCGTTTAAAAGTTACAAGAAACTCATAGGCTTATTTGGTTAAGAGGCTTTTTGTATTTCAACTTCATAGTTTAATATACAGTAATTTCATATCGATGAGTTCATTCGAGGTGGCATTTTTTAAACAATAAACAGTGCAAAATCTTTTTATTCGTTTGAATGCCGAATTATGCAGTTAAGTTTTTACTTTACGGTTTTAATTAGTAAATTTTAGCTTCTTCACTGAGAAAAAAGTATGGTTAAAACTACCAGAATATTGTAAAAGCTATCATTCTTCTGGATTTCAGGAAACACACCAAAAATTTACTTAATTTTTAAGAAATTGTTTTGGTAATAATTTTGATAAAATTAACAATACAAAATGGTCTTGTAATAGGTGATATATTTTCGTAAATACGGTAAAATTTGGTTATTTTATCATGATACCTTAGAGCAGGGATGGGCCAACTATGGCCCATCGGAAGGTTTTATACGGCCCGCGGATAAAATTTTAACGTGCCGATCCTTGGCGAATATAAACAATATACATTATGCATCCATTTTTGTGTCTACTTTGTTGAAAGATATTTTTATTCTTTCTTCTTTAACGAAGTACTGATGACCTTTTTACTTTTTCTATTTTTGTTCTACAAAACATAAATTGATAGAAATAGTTAGCACAGACAGCTTCAATTGGTAAAATGTTGTAAGAAGAAGTTCTTTATAAAATAGCCTCCAAGAGCGTTTGTCTTTCTCGAGGAGCAGACATATGGAATCATTTATAGGTGAACTGTACTTCATATGTGGCTGATTGCGCATTTTAAGGTCCAACGAGCGGATTTTTTTGGCGGTGCGAGTTTAAACATTATTTATTTCGTGTGTAAAGATTGCACGCATATAATGTCATTGTAAATAATGGTGAACTCATTAAATGTATAAAATGGCTAGTGCTTTTTTTGAGTTAGTTGTAAAATTTTTTAACCCCAAAATAGCTGCTAAAAATCGCAAAAATGATTCAGAGTGCCATGATTTATTTATAGGTGATGAATGCACTTGGAAACATTTTTTTGCAGTTGAAAAAGATAAACCAGTATGTCTTATCTGCAATGAAGCTGTATAAGGTTTTAAAGAATACAACACTAACCGACATTTTAAAGCCAACTTCGAAACTCAATATAAGGAACTTTTAAAATTGAAATCGCAATTTCACTCATCTCATTAAATATTTAAATTAATGCTTGTATATCGTTTTTTATTTTAGAAGTTTTCACTTGGCCCACCAAACTTTTTTTTATCGATTTTTAGCCCTCGACCAAAAAAGTTTGCCCATCCCTTTCTTGAGCATAACATAAAAATCGTTTATTCGGTTAAATTTACTTTTCAGTTTTGCATAGTATGCTAAATGTGTCGTAATCAGAGCTATAATTTTGAAAACTATAATTTCTGGTAAACCTTCACCATTTGAAGGAAAAAATTTCCAAATGAATGGTTAAAATACCGTAAATTTTGATTTTATTGATTAGAATTATGTTTTCAAGCAGAAATGTCCTAAATATACAGTTAGGTAATTTTACCAGAACTCTTTTCCGTGTATCAGTAAAAACCAAATATTTAAATATTTAATTTAAATCAGCGCCCAGTTTTAAAATAAAGAAAAACTGCATATATTTAGTTGTTCCAACTGTTGGGTTTAAAGTTTTGAAGAAAACTCTGCTCAAATAATTTAATTTAATTAAATGCTTTTAAAGTTCAAATACCTTTTAGTAAAAAACAAGGATAAAAAATAGTACCTAAATAAAGAAAATAAAATTTTACATATATGAAAAAAAAACTTGTCTTTCAAAACTGTCCAGTTGGCGTTATTTCTTATTAAGTATAAGTAATTTCACAAAATATACCCGTCTTACTTTATAAGGTCCTGTCTATTTTTAGCTTGGAGCAATAATAATTGCTGTTTTTGAAATATCATTTTCCAAGATTCCTAAAAAGAGATTATGCTAATAAAGAACATGAAACTGATTTATTTTCTTGAATAGAAAAATCCTTTACTTGATATATTTTATGCGAAGGCGTTAGGTTTGTTATGCAAAAGGATCGATATTTGAATATATATGCCACTGTTAGTTCATTGGCCTGAGCTTATTAAAAATTTCAGGATGCAATTTTCTTTACACTTGGCTTCATATTTACTTCCCAAAATAAGTTATAGTTTTCACGAATATTTAGATGGAAATTATTTTGATTCAATGAAAGTCTTAGACTGATTTTTGAATAAAGAAGAAAGTATGATGAAAATTTATTTTAGAAACACTGTTATAATTTACTCTTAAATTTATTCATGTTAAACGAGGTAATTTATAGACACGCTTTCAAGAAAGGCTGTTTGTTCAAAGATTTTAAATCAAAATTTTGACTTACAGAACTTCCAATTACTGTCTTTTAACATTTTAATCTCGTTATTTTGCTTTTCTATTCTAAAGGATTACTCTTTTTGTATTTAGCATTCAAATTTTAAGTAGTCAATTAGTCACTTTGATTTTTGAACTTACTTTTTTTTTATATCACTCCTAATTTAGAATATTAAATTTTACAACACATTCAATTTTATTTATTATAGAGTTCTAATTAGCACAAATTTAAAAACTGTTTCTAAAAAAAAAAGGAAAAGCATCGCTTTTCAACTATTACACAGTGGAAGTTTATTTTTTTATATAAATACTTTATCTTGCCATATTCGATTTTGGGGATTTCAAATCAGAAACTAGTCTTGCTCCTGAAACTATAAATTGTTTAAAATGGCATATTTAGTCTATTTTTTTTATTATCGAATTTAACGTTATATTTAACGGGGGTCACGTAAATGTTGTGACAAACTTCTAGGGGAGCTAGAGTATATCATCAGGATTAAAATTTCATAGAAACCCATGCCCGTTAATATCGTCGTACGCGGCTAGGGACGCTTTCCTATAATGACCTATTTATAAGCACACCAAGAAACAGTTCGTAATAGGGAAACACTTCTAGTTGGCGTATGTCGATATTTCCGGAAATATGTTTCTATGCAATTTTAATTCTAAGGATAACTTCAACTAGTGAAGTATTAGACGTTTATTGCAACGTTACTGCGACCTCCTGTTATATATAACGTTTTTGAACTTATATATTTCATCAAAAAATAGAGTAACAATGTCATTCGAAAAAAAAAAAAAAAAACCTAAACTTGAATAGAAAAATTAATTGCAGATATGTAATCAGCAATAAGAAAGTATCTAAAATCTATTAAAAAATCTCATGCAACGGAAAAAAATGTTTTCCGTGGCCACGGAAAAATATGTTTACGGAAAAATATGTAAATATGTAACCACGGAAAAATATGTTTTCCGTTGTTATCAACAAGAGCAATATAGTTAAATACGACGTTTTACTTATTTCACAATGTGTTAAGGAAAGCACCGTATTTTTATGTATTTTAAAGGAATTTTTTCATTTCGATAGTGTTTTGATAATGTTAGTGGTTTGTAGATGTACAGTACTCCAAAAAAAAAAAAAAAAAAAAAAAAAACGGACCACCTGAATAACTTTTGATCTAATGTTCAGATCTTCACGTTCAATTTTTTTTTTGCATCATTTGAAAGTATGTAACTTTGCATGGCAAAATATAAAATTTAAGCGAAATCGGTAGAACAGTTCCTGAGAAATCGAATTTTAAGAAGTAGTATATTTAAAATTACATGCTATAAAATGATGTAAGAAATTTTATACCTTACAATTCAAAATGATTTCAACTATCATTAAATAAAATAATAAAAAATAATAAATATTTACTAAAATTCACTTAAAAAGTTCTCGAGATATGGCGAAATGCGCAAAAAGTAAAATTAAAACATTAAGCGGTACAAACTTTGTACTGCTCTCCTTATCAAATTATTGGGAGCCTATTTTCTCGTTTGTGGCTACTTGCTTGTTTGTGGCTTATACTTTAGGATCAAAAATCCGAATCTGACGAAATAAGAAGCTATGTTTATCCAGAGAAAATACGTTTCTGTGTCTGATTTCGGAACTTAAAAAATCGTCTGCACTTATTAATTAGCATACGTGAAGTCACCCCCTCAAATCAATAAATTTGGGCCAAAAAACGTGAAGATCCGATCACTAGATCAAAAGATATTCAGGGTGGTCCATTTATGTCCATTATTATATCCATGTATGTAATTGAGTATTAAAAACATCATGTATAATTTATGAACTTATTATTTTATCATTTATGCATTTAAACCATTATTTACAAGTTATGTATGGAAATGACTTATAATGTATGATAATTTGTTATGGGCGGTGCCAAATTTTTTTTCAAAAATAACTGCTAAACGCTAACATTTATAGCATTAAAGTTTAATTACAAAAAATATTTTTGCTTTATGAATAAATAAAAAACGTTATTTAATATTATTTAAAAATAATGAGAAATGTTTCATTCTATTAACTTGTTATCGGATTAAAAAAACGCAATTCACACATGATAAAAATTATTTTGTGTATGAAAAACACCATTGATTAGAAATATATTTGTAAGAAAAATATAGATTCTAACACTTTCATTATATTTTCATACTACGTACCTGCATAAAGTATGAGAATAAAGTCATAACTTATCACTAAGTTATATCCGTCTTAAATTGACTCAACTAATTAGCTAAAACATAACTTTAGTGTTTCATTAAACGCCTCTAATTAAAGAAAAATTTTTTATAGGTCGTAAACTTCACAGAGCTTTGCTTCAAAAGTGTACCTAATAGCTTAAAAATTGCGTCCTGTTAAGGGAGCCTGATGGATCAATTTTCGAACCATAATTTGTCAAATAATGATCTTAAAATTGATACACTTGATTTAAAATATGTCTACAATACTTTTTATTTATTTCTTTGCATTCTTTTTTACTTTCCAGGTTTCAAAATATGGTTGTAATTACAGAAGCCTAATGGACTAATTAAAAAATAATCAGTCAAAATTATGATCCGGATATTACTAATAAGTTTTTAAAAATTGTTGCCTAAAGGGGAGCTTATTTTATAATTTTTTAGATTCCTAATTAACTAAAACTATGGTCTTAATATTAATTCATATTGTTTAGAATAAATTTACTATCTTGAAATTGCTTTTCTGGCATTCCTTTTTCTTGGAATTGTCGTAATTAGAGGAGCATAATGAATCAATTTTCAGACCATAATTTGCCAAATTATGAATTTAATAATATTTTTATTTTATGACGTAGAATTATTATAACACTTTGTACATGTTTTTTACCTCCTTTTAACTTAAACATATTAAATGAGTTAAAAATGTTTTCGGTTAGGAGAGCCTAATGAATCAATTTTCAGATCGTAGTTGAATTTTATATATTAATTTAATTTAACCACCTAGAAGCAATGTATCCTTGTATCCTTTTGCACATTTGTTTTGAAAATTTTATGAAGTTTGTTAAAAATGGTCTTAGTTTGCGAAGCCTAATTTTATAATCTTCCAAATTATGCATTGAATATTAATTAAATTTGTGACCTAAAATCAACATAATCATTTTGTACATGCGTTGTGAATAACTTATTAAATTAGTTGAAAATGGGTTTGGTTACGGGAACGTGAAGGATAAATTTGATCATTATGGGTTAAATTATGTTTTACATATTGATTCATTTGATGCAGAATTAATATATTTTTTTGCATTTTTGCACAGTAAAAAAAGTCTGGTAAAAACTACCAGAATACGGTAAAATTCAGTTTCGGTTTCAGTCTTTATGATAACACCAAAAATCCGGTGAATTTTTACCGAAGCGCTTTGGTAAAGATTTTGGTAAAATTAACAATGAAATATTGTTTTAATGTATGGGGTAAAATTTGGTAAATATGGCGATTTGATACTTTTATCTTGTTGCCTTGTAGCACTGCATAAAAATCATTTATCTTGTTAAATTTACTTTTAAGTTTTGGATTTTTTGCTAAATGTGTGGAAATGAGAGCTATAGTTTCGAAAAACAGAATTTCGGTAAACCGCTACTTTATTAACGGAAAAACTACTAAAGAATATTTAAAATATGGTATATTTTGGTTTTTATTACCAGAATCATGGTTTCTTTTTCTTCGCGGTTATTTTTTCTACCTGGTCAGAAATGTCTTTACCATACAGTACGGTAATTTTAATAAAATGTTTTTCTCCGCTTGATTTTCTCTTCAATTTTTTAAGCTTCTCTAAAATTGTTGTATTTAGGAGCTCTTAATAGATGAAATTTCTAATCATTTATGTAGTCTGAATATTGATTAACTTAACATAGAATCGATATATCATCTTGCATGTGTTTCTTGCATTTTCTTTCATTTTTCATATACACGAAGCAATAATATTCTTCTACTGAATAACTTTGATAAATCGGAAGCATACTGCATCATATACAAGTACCAACAAAAAATGTGCTAACTATTAATCATAAATATAAGAATAAAAAAAAGTATTTTGTGCGAGTGCTTGGATATAAATAATACTAACAACTGTATTATATATCTGTTTTTATGTAGAAAATAAGGAATAAAGTGAAGACGATAGGAGAAAATAACGAGGAGGCAGGAATTTCGAATGTCTGGCATTTTGAGGAGTCGCAAGCATGCTTGTAGTTCATCGATCTCTATGGGAGGCAGCAATAAAAAATCGTTATAATGATATGTGTTTATTTATATCATAACGAAAGCGTTCGAACAAAGGATAAAATCGTAAACAAATATATTTGTTGGTAATGATAGCAAATGAAAATAATATCAGTAAATTACGCCGAAGAAGAGCTTAAAGGTTTCCCCGTATTGTTTTCGAACTACTTTAACAGATAATGGAAAAATAGAAAATTATAATTAAAATGATACTGCAACCAATTTATTTATTACAAGAGATTTTTGTGAAAATAATGTTGTAGGGAAGATCAATTTTAATATTTAATTTAAGTGTTATCAGATTTAGAATTAATTTAAGTAAGAAATAATACGTAACAGTGAGTATTATCTTAATAATACATTTATTCATTTAAATTTTTTCCTTAGAAATAAACACATGATTTTTATGAAATTTCAATCATTACTATTAAATGCTACTTATAATGTTATTTAAATTAAGTTATTAAGAAAACTATATTTCTAAACTTATAATATATGCATTTCCAAGGAATACGTTGTTTATGATACATTAAAGTTTATATTTAAGTATAAGTGAATAATAAAGATAAAACTTTTAAGTTGAGTGAGAAATAATGGAAACTTTTGATAATGCTTCAATTTAACATTTACTTTAATTGTTTTAACCAATTACCTGCAATTGTTTAACAATTCATTCAATTTAAATTAATGATATAAAAAAGTTTTTAAATCTGCTTATTGCTATTAAATTAATGAGATAAATATCATAATGGATATTTTTGCTAGATAATGTTCAAACTATAAGCGGGAAAATAAAATTTAATATTCAATGTGATAAGTTGTCAGGGAAATATTTGAATTTAATTGTAAAAAGTGAATTGTTGCTATCAATTGATAATTTTAATGCTATTGATATTAAAGTATGAAACAAATAAAATTTATATACTTTATAAATATACATGATCAATATACATTATCAATACATATCAATCTATGTATTTTATAATGAAATCAAGAATTTGAGAGTTTGTGTCGATATACGGGATTGCGGGTAATCGGTAGCCTCTAAGAATACGAAATTCAACAAGAATATAAATGAGTGCAATTGGAAGCATATGACGAAACCTGATTTTAGATTTTTTATTAAATTTTTAAATCCGGAGACATTTCTGAAAGGGAATTTTCTTATCGGCTTAGCGGAAGCCATTGTTTTTATGTAAACTATAAACAATTCAGTTTTGTAAATTTTTTCTAAGCTAACATTAATGATGTTCGCTAGTTTATAGTTCTAATGAAAAAAAATTAGCTTATAAATTAAAATCAACGGTAATAATAAAAAAATAGTATGTATGAATAATAGTATGAGAGAAAGTAGCATGATTGTGGTAAATTTTAAATATCATGAGTTGCCTTGAGCATCAGCATTATGCCGGATGATACTGTCTTTATTTTGATGGGATGAACTACTAAAAATGTGTTACATAATCTATTATCGTAAAACCAACGAGAAGGGCAACAAATAATAATAAATAACTACAAAAATCATTAAAAACAATTTAGCTTCATTATTAGTGTCATTATTTGGCTGAAAGGTTTTTGCGTGATTTTGTAGTGTTGTGCAGTGCTGGTTAATCGATGCTTCTTTTCACATACAGGAATCTTTATATATACTATATATATATATATATATATACACTCCTCAAAAGTGAAATTGCAACACCAAGAAATAATGCACGTAGCGTCATGCAAATTTCAGGAGCGATAGTAGTGAGATGGATATGAAATGATTAAAAACACAGACTAATAAAATCATTATAAAGCAATTTATTCATAGAAAATATGTTATCTCACTACTATCGCTCCTGAAATTTGCATGACGCTACGTGCATTATTTCTTGGTGTTGCAATTTCACTTTTGAGGAGTGTATATATATATATATATATATATATATATATATATATATATATATATATATATATATATATATATATATATATATATATATCAAGACCTTAAACATATGATTTTTTAAAATTTCAATTTCTCAGGAACATTTCGACCAATTATGCTAAATTTTGTATTTTTAATTGTAAAATTATCTTCTTTGAAGTTATGTAAAAAATTGTAAACCTTACTACTAAAAATTTTTTTCTACTATTATTAAATAAAAATATATAAAAAAACAGCAAATCTTTGCTAAAAGTTATATCTTGCATGAATAAACGATAAACGAATTTTATAATTGTGTGCAAAAAGTACTCAATTCGTTTAAAATATTCCCGAGCTATGGAAAAATACACAAATAGTAAAATTAACATTAAGGGGTCCAAACTTTGGACCGCTCTCCTGACAAAACTATTGGAGCCATATTTTCCAGATTACTACTACCTCTACATTTTGGGAATGGGAAATCCTAATTCATTGAAAAGAGAGGGATGCTTATTCAGTGAAAGTATGTTTTTGTTTCTGATTTCGTAACTTAAAATTTCACCTGTATTTATTTATTAGCATATTTGAAGTCATCTCATCTAACCATTAAAATTGAGTCCCAGATCATGAAGATGCGATCATTAGATCATGTTGGTGCATTTAATTTTTTTCGCGCTGCTCATTCCGTTCAGGTTCAACGAATAAGACTTAGGTTAAAGCTGTAGTAGGCAAAGACTCAAAGATTCGACACACGATATCTACTTCTTCAGATATTAATAGCAAATAGACTGTATTAATATTCATTTAAAGAGTTTATTATATGTTCAGACTGTATTCTTTGTTTTGGTATATTTTATTTCTAAATAAATTACTTTTTATTCGAGAAATTTTGAAGAATATTTCTCGAAGCTTATATATGCTTACAAAATTTGAGTTTCATTAATGATATTAAAGAAAATTCTAGAAAAATTTTATTAATTAAAGTGAATTGCACTTAAAGCATTTAGTTCATTAATTTTCACTACTCAATATTTCCTTTCGTATAAGTTTATATGTAAATTGACATGCACAGTTACGTAATTTATAAAGAAACTAAAATAAATTTTAGTGAAAGTTTTTAACACTGTAAAACTGTGATGTAATACCTTTTCGAATTTGATGTTGGACAACCCAAGAAATGCGTAAAGTAACGCTTTATTTCAAGTTAACACCAAACAGAATATAATTTAAGGAATGTAGTTAAATCTAAATAGCTAAGGTGGAAAAAGATTACACTAAATGTTCACGTATTCACGCAATTAATGAGTTAATTTTGCTTCTAAAAACTTCAACGTTGGCGCACTTTGGATATCGCCAGAAGTTTGTTTTCATTCAGTAAGATTTGACGATATTTTGTTGTTTTCTTCCCCTCTGCTACACAATATCTATCGAGACAAAAGTTCACCATTAAAATATTGTATGCATGGTTTTAGTTCTGTAATAAGGATAATTTTATTTTAATTTTTTAAAATTCATGAACTGTGTTAAATAATTTTATAATATTTAATTTCTATCCACTTATGTTTTGCTAAGCCCAGTTTGAATTCATCCTCATGTTCTCACTGTGCTGTGTGAAGGTTTGATCAAAACACTAATTTTATTTTAAGATATATTGTATCTACGCACCCTAAATTTATGATTCTTGCTTTACATTGTATCGTAAAATTAAGTTTACTGATTCTTATGTATATCTACTGTAAATAAAAAACTTTAGTGTTACTGAATGATAAATGTAGTGGCCACTACATTACACCAAATGGTATAAAAGAATATTCTAGGTTTTTCACTCCTCCAGGAACTGTCCTTGGTTCTTTGTGTAAGTGAACATTATTTTGGTGTAAAGTACAGTGAAACCTCCAGGAAAAGCCACCTGTATGTAACGGCCTCCTCTATTTACGATCAGTTTTGGAAGGTACGGAATTTTTTGCATAGGCTTTGTGTTGAAGAAAACCTTTAGGAGGACAGTCAAAACCTTTTCCAGAGACTGGCAATCCTTCGAACCAAATGCGGAGAGGGTTAATTAAGGAAACACGAAAAAATATAAAAACAAGACAGATTAAAAAAATATAAGTAGATTAAAATTTAATTCAAAATATTTGTCTGAGGTTCTTATTTAGAGATATCTTTTTGACAATCTCTGAGAAAGATCTACAACCTCATGTTCCAGTCAGAGTGCTCTTATGTAATGCTATCAATGATTAATTTTAGAGTTCAAAATTAAATTAGAAAAAAAAAGTTATTTTAGAAAAAACTAAGCATCTTAAGCAAACAAGCTTTAAAGCTGACTATTTTTTATGATATAAAATTAAATGCAAACTTAAACACAATTGTTTATTTCATAATTGGTAAATTTGTTTTTACACATAATTAGGGATAATTTTTATTGGCTCTAAAGTTTATTCATCGATCCGGTTTTCATGACGCCAGCCAAGCACTTAAATTAAAATCGAAAAATCATGTATTTTCGTTAACATTTTGAAGTTGATGGGAATAACCCTTAAAAATGGCCCACCTCCATTAATGACCATTTTACTATGGAACAGAGCCTGGTCACTCCCGAGCGGTATCACTACAGTTGCTACCATGTTTGACTTCACGAAAATTCTTTACAGTGTTTGATGACTCTTAAAATGTAAAGCCGACTAAGTAAAATTATTTGCATTAAAGCATTAATTAAAATAATTAAGATTAATTGAAACATATAAAAATTGATTAAAATAAATGGTAAAAATTACTTTTAAAAGGGAAAGGAAAAGCAGTTTTGGGAGTTGGCGAGCGGCAGCGAGCAGGGACGGAGTCTCTCAGTGTAAATGTAACATGAGTATGAATCATGAAACAGGAAATATATAAATTTATTTGATTTCTTTTTTTAAACATGGGAAATAAGAATTTAAAAATAACAAAAAATTCGAAACAAATTGTATACGTAATATTTATGGATTTCCCATGGGATTTTAAATAACAAAACTTATGTGATTCCTTTCATTTTTACATTCAAGTCTGTTTTTAGGTTTCATAAAACAAATACTTCTTTCTGAAATTGTTCTGTTTTTGTAAGATATTATGTTTTATTCAAAGTCCGATTCCAAAATAAATATTCTCGATGCTTTATTGCAAGCATAGTTGTCGTAAAAAAGTCACTAAACTTCGAAAGTTTAAATAACTTTTGCATTTTATCCCAATTTTTTTTAAAGATATATATTGAACGTTATCTAGGCCTAGTGCAAGTGACAAAAGTTCTGTTCAATAAAATGATATTTTGTTTTATTGATCATTAAAATAAACATTTAAATGCGATTACTATTAGCTAAAATTTTATTGCGCTAAACTTCCTTCCGCATAAAGTTTTATATACTTTATTTCATTCTTTTTAAAACTATTTTATTCTCAGTGACAATCTTATGTAAATTTTACGATTCTCATTTTCAAACCGGGTCCACTCTGATATAAATAAATTGCTTAATTTAAATTGAATTATTTTGTTCACAGAACTATAAAACTCAATCTCAAAACATTTAAAATAAAGTATAGCGTTTTGAATGAAAACGAAAATCAAGTAAATTTAAAGTAATAAAATTTTTAATGATGTATCATATTTTAAAACTGCTATATTCTTTTGTAATTTTACAATTAAAACTCTTATAATCAGTACGAGAAATTAAATGAAAATATAAAATGCTTAAATTAAAATTTTGTAAAAAGTTTTAACATTCATTTTATTTTGAGATGTATTTTATAGATTTTTTCTTCTAATCATTTACGAAGAAATAAAGTCCGTTGATTGAGAATCAATTACGGGGTTTAGCAAGCGGAGATAGCACGGGCAGAGTCTTCTAGTTTTAATAAAAATAGCATAAATCAACAGAAGTGTAAAAAGTGCCAAGACAATTAATAATTTTATAAACTGTTCTGTTTCAATGTCATTAAAATGTTAATTTTTTAAAGAACATTTCTGTTCAAATTTGGAAAATAGATAGGCTCCTTAAATTTATTTTTTTAAAGAATAATAATGAAAACAGTACATTATTGTTACACTTTTTAAGTAGAACAATAGAATTAGTATCTGGAAATGGCGAAGTAGGGTATCGTATTTTCGTCATTTATAATTTTCTAACTTTTTTCTTTTAATTAATTTTAAATCCCCTGTGTTTTCTTCGTTCACCAGGCGATGAAGCGTATGAACCTAACAAATATGCAAAAAACTAACAAATATGCAAAAAATGACTTTTGTATAAAAAGAGAGAAAAAAAAATTCTTTTCTTACTAGGAGAACAAGATTACTCTTATGACACAAAAGTTTAAGAGATTCTACTGAATTTCCTCTTTGAATTTCCTCTGTCAAAAGCTCCGCATAAAACATGGATAATAAAATTCTGTTACCGCACTGTAAAATTACCGCACTGTATGGTAATGGCATTTCTAGTAAAAATTATCTCTAATTCTGGTTAATAAATAACACGCTTACCGAAAATTCTGATTTTAAAAATTATGGTTTTTATTACCAAACAACTAATAAAAAATACAAAACTGAAAGGTAAATACGGCTGTATAAATGGTTTTTATGTAATTCTTTAAGGTACCATGATAAAATTACCAAATTTTCTGTCATACTATAAAACCATATTTTATTGTTATATTTATCAAAAGCAATACCAAATCGCTTCGATAAAAATTAATAATTTTGGTGTAATAGAGCAAGAAACACGGTAAATTTTTCCATATTCTGATATTTTTTACCATATTTTTTTCAGTAAGTTCTACTACAAATTTCATAGCTTGTAGTTCTCGATTTAATTACAAATGCATTTTATCTTCAAAAAACGAATGAATATTTTATATACGAATGAATTCCTCAAACCATGTATGTTGCTCTAAAAATTATCATTTCTAGTTAATCGTTAATTTTTCTGCTCAAAATTATTTCCATTTTAAAAACAAGATGTCTTCCTCATCAGCTACAACGTATAAATCCATAGTGCTATTTGGTAAAACTATACTACTTAGTATATATTACTATATACTTAGTATATATTACTATATACTTAGTATATATTACTATATACTTAGTATATATACTTAGTATATTCTAATATATTACGTCAGAGAGTAAAATTCAGTCTTCATGTTCTTTTTTCATCTGACAAAAAGAAAAAGAAAAGTTTGTTATTTTGTGAATTAAAATGCTTTAATATATCCTAATATTGTCCAGTGAATTTAATTCCTCTTTTATGAATCTGCATTTCATGCAATGAATTTTGTTAATGATTATTGTATTTTTTTAACAAGATTCTATTATTAGTTCTTGCATATGCAAGTAATTCAATGTTATCTTTAAAGAGCAGTATCTTTCACATTTGCCAATAGACAGTAAAATCTTTATATGTATTTGCTAGAATATATTATTTTAACAAAACCTTGATCTCTAGTTTCTTCTGCTTCAGTAAATGGATTAAATTTCCTTTTTTTTTAGGTTCATATCGTATTCCTTTATTGCAGAAAATATTTTCTTTGAGACGCCTACGTGTATCATTTTCTTAAAAAATAGTTTTTTTGTGTTGGTAAATATAACTTATTTATTTTTGTAACCTTTGTTCTTATTTTTTTTATAACCGTTGTTGAATACCCGACTGGATTTTGAGTTTACGACTACTAATGTTCAACTCCGTAGTCTTGTAATTTTTAACCCAATACAAAAGACAAGGGAACTCTTTGATCAAGTAGTGGGAGAAATTTGACTGAACCACCACGGATGTATCACCTTTGTCTGAAATTATTGAAGGTCTCACACAAAACAAAACTATCTCTGATTGTTCGTTAAAAATGTATCATTGAAAATATCATTGCTATATTCATCATCGGTTAATATCAGCCTTCTTTTTTGTCATGCAGAATGTAATCCATATTTTTTCGCAGCATAGAATGTGCTCACATGATACAGAGCGAAATTTTCTTAGTTTAGTTTAGTTAAATTGTATCATTCTTATAGTTTTATCCAGTATAAACAAATGTAATTCATTATATATCTTTTTAACTCATTTGTTTCATACACCCAAACTAATGCAGAATAAAATTTCCTAGTTAGTGTAGTTACAATTATTTTGAGGAAACTCAGCATTAACTGCTTAATAACTTCACTGTTTACGTAAAACTAATTCCTTCATAGTTAGCTGTTAAATAATTATTAACTGTGTGACTCTTTGTTCTTGATAAAAGTCTTCATTCATTTAATTTAATTACTTATGCCTCGTTCATCTTTAGTCATATTTTTATGAGTTTCAAAATTGTAAAAAAAAAAGATTACAAATTTTATGTTAATGGATAATGAATTTTAAATTAATAGATCACATATTTAATATTGATAGTTCTAACAAGATTTTAAATTTAAACTTGCTTTCTTGTAATGGTAATAAAAATAATACCATTTTAAATGTACATTTTTCATGGTTAGTACCTAAATTATGATATGAGCAGTACAAATGCTATTCTTTTATCCTGTAACTAGTTTCAGAGAGTAAGTAAGAAAAAAAATATTTTTAATGCGACATTTGAAGTATTTCTTCAATGTTGTCATAATATTATATTTAGATACATGTAGCTAACGTATATATATTTAATATTTGCTACGTGAGAAATTTGTAACTTCATTTGAAGTTTAAACTTTATACTAATTTTTATAAATTTTTCAATATTTTATATAATAACCTGGTTTAAGAAATACATTTATTTTAAAAAAAAAATCAGTTCGGGCTTATAAATTTTAATATGAACAAAGAGCATCTATTATACAAGGGGAAACAAAATGAAGTTTCCTACAATAAACGAAGAATATAGTTTATTAATTACTTAAGAATAAAGTTTATTGCGCCTCTCTTAAATTTCCTTTTCATTAAAGTTGTTCATCTTTGAGAGAAATTACTTTTCTCAAGTAATTTTCTCTGCGTTAGCATTATAGAACAAACTACCCGAATGAAATTTTCTCTTATTAAATTATTATTTCATGTTTACAATTAGATTAGAATGAAGAAAACACAGTCTTATTCGAAAGAAATAAACATCAAGCTCATCAAAAACTCAAAAATATGCTTGAGAACTATCTATCTTTTTCTAAAAATAGAAACATATTCCTACCAGTTTATAATGCTTCTTTTGAAAGACGTAGTAATAATTTACAGAAGAGTATAAATTCACAGTGATTACAACTTAGGTAGAAATTATTTTTCTGAAAATTATTTTATTCATACCTATGCTATATATCTGGTCATAATAAGAAATAAATTGTAGTAAAATTAAATTAAAAATTATTAAAAACTTGAAAGAAAAAAAAATTGGAAATTTCTGTTAAATTTAATAAAAAAGATTCCTAACTTTAAGCCGTTTTATTAAAATATGAATTCGAATTGGAATTTCAAGTTTCAAAAATCTGTAAGTTTTGGAACGAAAAAAAGAATAAATTGAACCTACACTGTTAGAATTTTCATTAAAAAATTATGGTAAAACAACCGGCAGCAGTCTGTCCATTCGAGTAACCGTAAAGTTTAAGGTAAATAACAATTTTACCCTTACGGTTTTGAAACCATTTACAACTAGTATGGTTATAAAATCATGAATGCAAAACTACACGGACTTTTGAACAATTACAGCTGGCATGGTTTTCAAAACCATAAAAAAGAAATTTAGCTCGACATTGGAGCTAAGATTTTCTTAAAGTAATGGGCATTGGAGAGTGCAAGACACAATTTGGGAAGTATAGGACACTAGAAACTCTTCTCGCGTATGGAGGAAATATTTAGGTGTCAATGCTGGGACTCGAACCGCCGTTTTGCCAGTCATGAAACTGACAGATTAGCCCTCTTGGCTATGATATGTACGCAGTTGTAAAGAACCAAGCTGCTTAATTTGGTGAACTTAGTTGGTGCGATAAAATTCTGGATGTTTAACTGTATTAGGCGAAAGCAGTTAATAAATAGTTTTTCTCACAGCTAATAGTTTGATTATCACCTCATTTATGGTTATTTGTCAGTTTTGTTGAATATGGTAAGATAACAATTAAATAGAATGTTATTTAGTCGTTTTTTTCAGAAAAATTCCTTACTGTGTAAATACAATAAGAAATTCAATCATTTAATTTACTAGACCTTTTAAATTCACGAAACTATTGAAATTTTTGAGCAGTGATCATAGATTTACCATATTCAATTTATTTACAACGAATTTTCTTAAAATATTAATTTAGAATTCTCATTTCGTATTGGATATTGATTGTAAAATCTTACAGGTAAAAATATTTTTTTAAGCTTGTTTGCTTGAAGTAAGTAACGCGTTATTAATTCTCTTTCAATTCAAGATTCTCAGGATAAGACCTTTGCTAATATTTTCTAAACCATCTCTGACTCAAATAAAAGTGCTTTCATGAAACCTTTCAGATGTTTCCTATTTATCAAAAACCGCTTTTTGTTCGGAAGATGTCTTCCTAACTTTTCGAAGAAAATGATTGAATGGAAGTACAAAAAAGCATTCGAAAAAGACAGAAAATACGAGACTTGTATGTAAACACTCTATTGGGTCGCACGCTATGAGCAAAAACGGTCTTTTACGCAATAACGGCTATACGTAATATATGATATATTTGAAAAACAATTTATGTAACCTTTACTTAGAAACTTTTGAAGAATAGTTAATTAGAATGAATGGTTGATGAATTAATGTTGTTGAATTAAGTAAAAAATAGTAATATGGCAACCGAGAATATTGCAAAATGCTTCTGCCAACAGAGTATAAACAAAAAGTATTTAACTATTCAGAATTGTTAAATAAAATTAATGATTTTCTGACGAATTACTGTCTTACTATGTATTTTTGTGAGCCAAAAAGCATTTAATAAAACATTATTTCAATAATGTGGAAATAGTTCCTGGTGAGTTTAGTTTAAACAGTGCAATATATTTTTTTAATAAGAAAATATCTTCCGCTCTCCCATGACTCTTTAATTTTAGTAAAAAACTCCGTATTTTACTCCGTATGGTAAAATTTACTTTTTTTTGATATTGTGTTTTTTTGGTGTTCTTATAAAGCTAAAAACACAGCGAATTCTACAATATTCTGGTAGTTTTAACCATATATTTTTTCACTGAAGTATTAATTTAATAGCAAATGTTCCAATCGTTTTACATTGTTCATTACAGAATGGTACTTAGTTTTACTAGCGATATAGGTAGAATGTTACAATCATTTTCCGTGGTGATAATTTAAATGATTATAGATAAAGAGTATTCAAAAGTAGTTTTAAAACATGGGTTGCTGAAAAAATCTTATTTGTCTTTTAACCATTATTTTCTGAGAAAAAATTTATATCAAATCTTGCATGTCTTTTCTTTTAATTAGATATTTCTTAATTAATTATTAAAGTCATATATTTTTTCATAATGGATGGGGAAATGTAAGAACCGTAATTAGGGTGGTGAACTTTTCACTATTAGATTTTAATTACTTATAAAGTTTACGCACTTAATAAAGTCATGAATTTTTTCATAAATGGGGAAATGTCAGATACGTGAGTAGGGTGGTGAGAGATCTTTTGACTTTTAGATTTTAATTACTTTGTTTTTGCGTTTCATTTAAGTAAGCAGCTCGTAAAGTGTATTTGTTTTAGAGATAAGTCATATGATAATGTACTGTAGTAGACTTTTTCATATTATAATAGTCTTGAAAATTAATGTTGTAGATTTGATATTAACATAGAACTGTCATTTATAGAAGATTTTATATTAAATAGAATTGTCATTTAATAAGTAGGCATTGTAATGAAGTCCTTTAACATAGAAAATTTTATATTACTATATATATTGCAAAATTCCCTATAGTGTTTCAACTTAAAATCAACTAATTACTTTAAAGAAATCTATTAGTAAACTTAGACCAACAACATGGACTAATTTTTTTTTTAATTTAAAAAATTTCCAAGCATGTTCTATAAGTATTAATGACTTATAAATCAATGTCATTCAGAAAAAAGAGAATGAAAAATTTAGCTATCATGAATTAATAGTACAATTAGTTTAATTTTTTTTTAATAGTAACCATCGGTAAACATTTCTACAATTGGTTCTCAACATAGAACAAGGAACTAAGGGAAGTAAATCAGAATATTAATCGATATATCAGCAAATATGCGAATCTGAGAATTATTAAAATCATCTTATCAGAAAGTTTTTTTAAAAATGTATGTATGAATCAATTCTTAAATACATAAATAATAATTTTTATTTCATTTTTTTTTGTAAAATGACAGCCGAGCATAACAATTATACATTTTTTTTTCAAAACTTATTAGTATTTCTTTTAAAATTTTCAAAATTTTGTATCAATAATGCTGTTACATTTTGAGAAATGTAAGGTGTTCGTCATTATTTTTGTTATAGGTATCTTTATTAATACTTTGACATGCTTCTTTATTACTTCTTGACGGAATTGTTATTACTGAGTAATTCGAAAATAAATTCAATATTGTTTCTCAGAGTAATTTCATTTTTGATTGAAATTACGAATTTAAAATTATTTTTCATTTATGTTTAAAGTAAGTTATTTTTGACTAAGGGTTAAAGAAATTTTAAAAAATTTGTTGTGTTTGAGTACAAAGTAATTCTTTTTTAACAATTTGTACAAATAGTTGAAAAAGTATTTTTTATGCACTGCATTAATTTGAAAAAAACAATAGGAATAAATTATTTTATTAGATAAAATTATTTAAATTATTTACATTTTTTTATATTTTGTTTGGTTTAATTACTCTCTAACTGCAATTGCATGCAATTATAATAATCTATTAAATGAATTATTTCGGAAATGATTTGAAAAAGAAGCATTCATTAGAAATGTTCGTGTTTCAAAAAATTTATTTCAAAGAATTTTTTTAAACATGAATTTCTAGAAAACCAATTTCTCTAAAATTTCTTCACCTGTACAAAAAATCCATATTAAACGAATTATTTTTTGAGAGAGTTTATTGTTACATTAGTACAGGAAATGTGATATGATATCTTGTTGTAGAAAAATAAACGTAGTATATAGTTTAGAGATTATTTCTATAAAACATAGATAACAGCTATATTCATGTATGAACTTACAGTTCAAATTAAATCATTTTAGTAAAAAGAATAATTAAAGCTTTTGAATATTTCTAGATTTTATTAGACATGCAAGATATTGATTTTAGAAATATTGATCGTAAATTTGGAGCAAACCAAAATTAGTTTTTTTAACTATTAAAGTTTTTAGAGCAACATTAAGTTGGTAAGAAAATTTTACTAAAGTCATACTTAAATAAATGTACTGAAACAGAAATTACGTCGAACTAACAAAATACACTTTCTCTTTCAATATATATTTTTTTATTTAATATTTTTACTCCCAATATATTTTAGTGAAAATATAATTTGGCCTTCCTTGGACCTATATTTAAAGATCTTAGCCAAATCAAAGCTAAAGGGGCCATTATCAACCAATATTTTCCCTAGATAAACACGATAATTTATAGCTTATACTGGGATCTCCGATTCAGCCAATATTCAGTCTTGAGAGGGCTTATATAAATGTGTCTGATTCATTCTATATTTTTCAACCATTGCCCAGATATGGTAAACCATATACCGAGAAAAAAGTATAGTCAAAACTACCATAATATGGTAAAATGTACCGTGTTTCGTCCACTATGGGAACACCAACATTAAATTTTCACATTATTAATAAAATATGGTTTTATAATATGAGATAAAATTTGATAAATGGTAAATGGTAATACATTTTGGTAATTTATGCCAATATCTTAGAGTATGGCATAACTACCATTTATTCGTTAAAGTTAACATTTTTAGTTTTTATATTTTTTACTAAATGTGTGATACTAAGAACTATTATTTTGAAAACTGGAATGGTAGGGAAACCGTTAACATACGAACGGAAAAATTATCAAATGAATGATTTAAATATCATATATTTTGGTTTTATTGACTAGAATTATGTTGTTTTCACTAAAACTATACAGTGTGGTAATTTTGCCAGAATATTTTCCTCCTGTGTATAAGCAATAGTTCAATTCTCTCGATAATTTTTAGTTATTACTCAGCCCACTGTATGATTAATTCTCTATATCTGGCTATGTTTGAGCAAAATCTTATACTTGGCCATAGATGGCACCACTGAAAAACAAGAAGTGTATCCTCTGACGTAAAAATCCACTTGATTTCAGACAGCCTTGCTGATGACAAGCCTGCTTGGTAAGAGGAATAAACACCAACAGCAACAAGTAATGAAATTTCAATTTTATTGCCACATTATTTATAAAAACACAATTTTCATAGATCCTAACATAAATGAATAAATTTACAGCCAAAATATAGTAAAATTAAGAATTTATTGCTTAAAAAACATTATTTAACAGATGTTTAAAAATACATGCTTTTAAAATCTTTTGTTGGTCTTCTATAAACTTTAGTTGATTTTTTAACTTTTTTTTTCTTTCTTCTTGAATAAATTGAAATATATTATCAGTGAGACACAATTTTATTTTATAATCTAGTCTTTTCTTATAATTTATGCTGTTATCACGTGCAACAATTACGTGATAAATAGTAAACAGTTTAAACTTTAGTTTAATAT
The DNA here is from genome assembly GCA_949128135.1 of Parasteatoda lunata. NCBI lineage: Eukaryota > Metazoa > Arthropoda > Arachnida > Araneae > Theridiidae > Parasteatoda > Parasteatoda lunata. The sequence continues at coordinate 103,838,294 of OX421971.1, forward strand.
CTAAGACGATAATAATATTGATTTATGATTTTTAACTACAAGATTATATGCATCTGGCTAAGATATAAATAATAAAAAAAACAGTAGAAATCTTAAAGAACTAGCTCAAAAAGCAACAAATATAAAAAAGAACAATTTAGTTCACAAATTATAAGTTATCAAATCATTACTGCATTACAAAACATGTTTAAATGAGAAAAACGCGAATCTGAAGCAAATATTTCAAAACATAATATATACAGTAGTTCATCACAAAATATGAAAGAAAATTGGTGTTTTGAAGTTGAAAGTTCTGTTTTTGAAGTTAGAAAATTATTGTTGTTGCTCAGAACTTTAAAAAAAAAAATTGTTATGTTTTGTTAATTTTCATTATTTCACGAAAAAGGTTTTAATAAGATTCTGTTGGTATTTTAGTTTTATGAGTAAAAAGAAAGCAATATATTCTATAAAAAGCAATGTAAAAAGAGGGTAAATAATATATTCACTATAGTTACAATAAAATTATAATCTGAAAGCAATGTTTATTTTCCGTTGCTATGTGCTTTCAAATATTTAAGTCTTAGGCAAAAAAATTTCCATGTAAATAAAATGGTGTAGTAATGTGTTTTTAATGAGTTTTCCACAGGCAACAACGTTGTGCTCAGCAATTATAATTACCTTTGTTTTTATTATAATCATCATTTCTAACACGCTAAAAGATTTAAAATTAAATGGTTGTTTAAATAACAAAATTGATTTCTTTTTATTCTTGGCCTAGTTTTTATTTTAGAAAAGAGCAGATTGGAAGATAGTCACAACTAAAATCATTTTCTATAAAAACTAACGAATACCCATTCTTCGTAGGGGACAATAATAAATAAAACAGTATTTAGGCAATCAATTCAAGCAGTCATGTAAAGACGTATGCTGAAATAATTTAAAAAGCAGAATTATTATTTTATCATTCTTTGTTATTCTTCTTGGTAACTTCCTGGTAACTGTATTTTAACCGAAATACGTTTTTAAAAAAATAAATAAAATAAATAAATAAATAAAAATATTTCATCGAAACAAAGAAAAACTATACTTCGGCACCAAAAAAACTGGGTTACTAATTATGATAGCGACCCACGTGTGATTGTTAAGACATTCCACAATCAAACAATTTTCCCAATAAAATTTTCATTTTCGTAAATAACGCTTTTTTAAATTTCAGTTGTATTTTATTAGTTTATTAGTTGTATGTATTTACACATTGAAAAAAAGCATAGTAAAAAAACTAAAGGAATATGGTAAAATTTACCTTGTTTCTGGCTCAATGTGAACACTGGATCTACGGGTAATTTTTACCGAAGAGCTTTGGAAATGACTTCTGATAAAAATATTAATGAAATATGGTTTTATTTCCATGATGTTTGACAAATTTTAAAATTTATGTTGTAATATCTCTCCAAATTTGGTGTTAGCCTACCATAAAAGTTGCATGGAAGAAAAGTCTTTTCAACACCTTATTAAGCTTTCATTTGCAATTTAAAAAGTGTATGAAAACTCTGAATACCGAAAGCGTACACATTTAACACGTAGATCACTGACCTTTACATCATACGTTTAATATCTTAGTTTCCAAAAACTCCAAAGTTGGCACGTTTTGATTTCATTTATAATTGTTTACAATCAATAATGAATTGGCGACTGTTTTTGCGGCTGACTTCAATATTGTTTTTCATCTGAAAAAATTAAAGTTCGCCGTTTAAAATATAACTGCATGTTTTTAGTAGTATGATAAGGATATTAATAAATTAATATTCTTTGTTAACTGCGTTAAAGAATTTCATAATGTATAATTATTAACCACTCCAGATTTGTTAAACTTAGTTCAGATTAGTTTTAATACCCTCTCTGCTACGCGAATGTTTGATTTGCAAACTCATTTCATTTTATGAATTAAGTGTATGTATGCTACATAAATTACTGATTCTAATTTTACATTGTCTCGTAAAAATAACTTTACTCATTTGTATGTGTATCATATCTTGAATTAATTATAAATGTTTGTGTTACTAAATAGTAAACATGGTGGTTGGTGGCGGAAGAAAATACTAAAAGTAGTGTAAAAGAACATCCTAGGTATTTCACAGTGCCAAGAAATATCTTTTCATTCGGGTGTAGTGGAACTCCATTTTGGTGTAAAGTATTTGTCACCATACACTAGCTACACCAAAACTTTTTATAGCAAGAAAATGTGATAAAATTGTGTAATTTTATCATGATACCTAAGAATAGGGCATAAAAATTATTTATTCGGTTAAATTTTTTTTTTAGTTTTCTATTTCGTACGAATGTGTGGTAATAAGAACTATAATTTTAAAAACCAGAATTGTCGGTTAACCGTTACCATATGAACGGAAAAATTATAAAAGAAATTATTTAAATTCTGGGATATTTTGGTTTTATTACCTGAATTATTTTTTCCCCTACCGAAAATGCCATACAAGTACAGTTATTTTACTAGAATTTTCTTTTCTCCATGCAGTAGCACGTTTTAAAAGCGTTGATATAAGAAAATATACACGTGGTTTTAGATAGCTGAAAAAATAATAATTCAGTGTTGTTTACCAAAATTATTCAGAACTAGGCATAGTTAGAAAAAATGTATAGTGATAATAGGAAGCGGAAAATTTTTCGTTTCTTCCTCTTTCCTTCCAAACAAACTAATTTAGAATCAATATCTAAAATTGTCTCTAGCACATGCTAATTCAGTTTTAGAACCCTAAAACAAACGGCTCTGTAGTTATAAGAGTTATAAAATGACACTCAAACTCTTCCGTTTATTAATATAAATTATTGCCTAATTGCTGTTAATTACTTTAAGGTCCTCTTCAGATCTAATGGTATTGTGTTTCCTCCACGTTAACCTAAAGAGAATTATATAAATTCTGTTTCATTACTTATTAAGTAGCTAATAGACTACCTAGCTGCTATTTAAAGGGTACCAACTTGTTTGGAGGTAAAGGTGGACGGTGCGTAAAACTGACCACCATCCTGCCGCGAAATTATAGATCTCTTAAATTCCCTGATTCCTCCTGGCTCAACTTGGGCTGCTTCAGGAATGCTTTTTAGTAGCTCATTTTTATTTTAGAATATTTTTGATTCCACATTTCAAGTGGTAAAATTGCAAGTATTTTTTAAAACTTTTTCAAAGTTCTAGTTTTGAAAATACATACAGTCTCAGCATTTAAAATTTTAAAATTAAATTCAATAAAGCATATTTCTAAGAATTAAATGAAATAAAAATGTTTGAAAATATTATATTAGTTGTTTAATTAAATAGGAGGTTGTGTTCATGCAATTAATTATTTTTAGAACAAACGTGGAGGAAGCAGAATCTTTTTTCTGGAACCCTTTAAGTGTAATATAGTTAAGTTTTGTAAATTGGGAACATTGTCTTAGTAATTAAGTTTTTAATTCCAGCCCAAAATTTTTATGCTTTATATAACTACGGGGTGCTATAAAATAACATTTAAAACATATATGATAGCTAAATTTAGTTCTTTATTTAGCAAGCCTTTTCCTCCAAAAATGAAAACTATCTTTCCGTTTAATTACCGAGTGAGTTTTTAGTCTCATTTGCGCAAGTGACTTATTTTCACTAAGCAGATTTATTAATATTACTATTACTAATTGAACTATAAAGTAAGACATACACCTCAGGTTTTTAAAATAAACTGTGATAATTATGTTTCATTGAAGTAATTAATCAAATGCAAAAAGAAATATATGCAGTAGTAGCCAATGTGATTTTTGAATGCAATATTTCTTTAATCTCTGTTCTTAATGTCTGTTCCCAATCTCTCTTTGCAATGTCCTTCATTACACTCGATTGGAACTAATTTTTTAAGAATTCAATAACTAGGAATTTCAGAACTAAAATTCCCTTTTCATTAAGATATTTTATTTGTTAATTCATTAATTCATTTGATGTTTAAAAAAATAAATGTAGTATAATATAACTAGAGCCGCTATGGTTCAGTGTCTTAGGGCACTGAACTGTTGCTGAAAAAGACAGTGGTTTGATATTTAGTGAGCTTCTTGAAATCCACACAGCTTCGAATTGAAAGGCCACAGCGTGTGTAAAAGGTAAAGGCGGCTTATTCGCAATACTGACTTCACTTTGTCGTTGGTCAGAAAATTGTAAAACGTAAACTCCATGTCCTCAACGTGCTGTTGCAAAAATGTTATATTTTTTATAATTTGCTTGATCTTATTGACATATTCGCTTCTTTTTTTAAGTCCGAAGCCTCAATAAAAAGTTTCAAAAATGAGTTGAAACTAAGTTTTTAGGATTTTACTTTTTGCTCTATAGTTAATTTTTTTAAAATTATTAATTTTAAAATACATTTTCTCAAAGTTTTCCTTTAGTTAAAAGTTAATTAATTTTTAGTTTGTTTCGAAACAAAATTCATTAATCTTATTGTTCATGAAGATGTTTTGTAAGAAAATAGTTCAAGCAAAATAAAGATTAATTCGTTAAAGAACAAAAATTTTTCTGTTTAATACAATTTTTAAGTGGACCAAGCAATAAAGTCAGTGAAAGTAGTGCTTCATATAAGTTAAGCAAGCTTACTTAATTTACCAAGTCCTATTTTTCTGTTTATGATGTTAGTCAAGTTTCTAGACGTTATCACCGACATGGGTAGTACAGAGTACAGATTTGACGTCACTGAAGCTCGTAAAGTTGACATCAATTCCTATGAGAGTATTAAATTTTGGTGCGATGACCAATATTCTCTCTTACAAGACTTCTCAGTTATTGATATTTGTCGAAAGCTACTTACTTTTATAGCAAGTTTTAGAATGTGTATTGGAATTGCATTTAATCTGCTCATATTCTTATTTCATGCATTGTTAATGGCTAACAAAAATAGTTGAGGTAATGAATTTTTGGATAAGTTATGAAAAATTCTATTCTAGAAAATTCTGCGTGGTTTAAATTAGATTTGTTTATATTACGAAGATACGATATTGCTACGAAATGAAAAAAAAGTATATCAGATCAGAAATAGGCATTTTATATTTCCTTGCTTTTTAATATTATATATATATATATATATATATATATATATATATATATATATATATATATATATATATATATATATATATATATAGCATAATAAATAAATACAAAAAAACACGAAGAAAATTAAGAAAAACAAAAATCTATTTTAAATTATTCTTGAAAAATTTCCCGTTCATGTAAGTTCATTTAATTTCGCTACTCGCTTTATAGATTATGTTTTATGTTCTATTCTGTTTTTTCTTTATATTCTACTTTCTGTTCTTACGTGCTATTTTTATTATTGTGTTCTATTTTATTTGTTGTAATTTTTGTAAAAATTTTTTGAGTGTTCCTCACACTATTGTATTGATATATTTTGCTTTGGCTATATTAATACAATATTAGAAAGCACTCTTTCTTGCAGATATAATCGTGTGGGCTGATGAAAAGATTATATCTTTTTTTTTTCTTTTCTTTTTTCTTTCTTTTTCTTTTTTTTCTGTATTTTTTTTAAAAAGAATTCTATCCTTTTTTTTTTAATAATTTTCTTTTTTCCCCTTTTTTTATTTGTTTGTTTTATTTATTAAGTTTTTTAAATTTTCCTTTGTTTTATCTTCTTTTTGAACTATATATATATATATATATATATATATATATATATATATATATATATATATATATATATATATATATATATATATATATATTAAATAAGCTATATAATATATTAGTTAAAAAATAAGCTCTGGGGAAAAATGCATTTTCTGAACGAAAATCAGGCAGCTATACTTTTTTTTATTATTTTCTTACTTATTCCTTTCCTTTTAAGGGTTTGTGCTAAGATAAAAGTCTTGTGAGTTTATGTTAGAATAAAAAATAATATTTGTGCAACTAAACACTGTCTTTATAAAAAAATAACAAATGTAAGTTGAATAATTGTTTATAAATCAAAGCTATTATAGGATGTATAAGTTTCATATTTTTGGAACTTTTTCATATTTTTAGAACGCACATTTCTATGTATAAAAATGCTGTTAAATTATAAAATAAAGGTATTTAATGAGAGGGTGAAGCAAGTTTGTCTAGTTGTCAAGCAATTCAAAAGAAATTGTGAAAGCGGTTTCAGAGTCTGATGAGAGCAGCAAGCAAGGAGTGGTCCCACTAGTTTGCATAAATAAAAGTTTTCATTAATATGAATAAAAATTTTCATTAATGTATTTTCTCAATCACATCTATTTCAAAATCAAACTGTTCTCATACTTAAATTAATTATACTAAATTATTTATATAAATACTCAAAATCATTATAAGTTAACTGCAATTGCCAGCGTCTTAAATTATATGTTTTTTTTATGGCACTTAGTATGATTTCTGATTAAGAGCCAAAATATTTTTACAAAAATATTAACTGTTTTAAGAAAAGCTTTGAACATGGTTTTATTGTCAAGGAACTAAATATATGATTCGAGTTTAACTACATTTGCGAACAAAAAACGAGTCAAATTTTGAATATATTTTTGTCTTATTTCTTATTTTGTACTAGAACTGTTTTTATAGAAACTGACAAATTTCGAATCTCAATTTATGATTTTTCATTCTTTTATAGCGATGGAGTTCATCTATCTGAAACAAGCTTCAAACGTTTACTGTTAGATAGGGAATATGACCCCTTGGAGAGACCACAGATTTCAAATGGTAATGTACTTTTATATCAATTATAATGTTTAACGCACAATTACATTTAACAAATTTTAAGCTATAAAAAATATTTGTATTAACTCGTATACAAGATAAGGGGGGGGGGCGCATTTACTGCAAAATTTATAAGCTCATTTGAAATTTCATAATTATAAAATTGTTTTAGGGGACAAATTTTAATATTATTTATGGATATTTTTTATTACTCTGAGGGAGGTTTCCTTAAATCCTTTTTGGGATGGATATTTTTTCAGCCTAACTTATAATATCTTCATTACAGTACTTAAAGTATGAAATGAAACATATAACAAAAGTCAATTTATAATCAATGGTTTAGTTGAACGGGAATTGGATTACTTTTCTAAGGTTGAAGATTACGTCTTACTTTTAAAACCATTCACTAATGATTCTGATTTATTTTTAATGATAATGATTATTCAATATTTTAAAGACTCTTTTGAAATTTTAGTACATGAAAATTGTTTTAGGGAATAATTTTTAATGTCATTTAGGGAATTTTATTTTACTTTTGGGAGTATTTCTTAAAATATTGTATGGTAGGGATATTTTTTTAGCCAAATTTATTATGTTTTCAGTACATTACACCTCTATCATAAAAAAAACAAATAAGAAAAGCACATTTATAACATTTGGTAGGGCTCCAAAGTTTGGACCCCTTAGTGTTAATTTTACTTTTTGCGTATTTTGCTATATCTCGAGAATTTTTTATCTGAATTTAAAGGTTTTTGCACACAATTATAAAATTCGTTTTTCCAAAGATAATTTCATGCAAAAACTAACTTTTAGTAAGTATTTATTACTTTTTAGTATTTTATTTAAAAATAGTAAAAAAATTGAACTGTGAGGTATTCTATTTTTTACACCATTTCAAATAATCTAATTCTGTTTAAAAAATTACAAAATTTGAATGAAATCAGTAAAATAGTTTCTGGGAAACCAAATTTTAAAGATACGACTTTTTTAAAATTTGATTTCTCAGGAATTATGTAACCGATTGTGCTCTAAATTTGTATTTTGCCATGTAAAAGTACATGGCACAAAAATAATGTAAAAATTATGTAGCTTGCAATTCAGACGTTTTTTTTACTGTTATTGAATAAAATAATAAAAATGAATATATATTTACTGAATCTTATTTTTCGCTTGAAATTATCTTTGAATAAATAGGTTTTATAAATCCGTGTAAAAAATTTTCAATACGCTTAAAAATTTCACGAGATATGTCGAAACAAGCAAAAAATAAAACTAACATTAAGAGATTCAAACTTTGTTCGCTCTCTGATTGGGACCATATTTCCAGATTACGGCTTATATTTTTAAGGTTAAAGATCCGAATCCTTGGAAGAAAAAAAAGCTTATTCAGAGATTGTATTTTTTTTTAGTCTGATTTGTTAACTAAAAATGTCATTTGCATTAATTAATTAGCATATTTAAAGTCACCCTCTCTAACCACTAACTTTGTGTCTAGAACGCGAAAATCAGATCATTAGATCAGAAGGTATTCAAGCTGGTTATTATTTTTTGCTCACTGCCCATACAGAATTATATATTAAATAAACAGAATAAAATTTATTATAGCTAAAGCAAACTTACTTGTAGTTTGTGCGTGGAAATCAAATAAATATGATCAAGGTTGTATTTAAAGAGTAAGTTTATGGAGAATATAAAGAGTGTATGGAGTCACCTCCGAACTGAATTCCCATTTATGTTGCCCAGAAAAATTGTTTTTCTAGATAATATTCATAATCTATGTATATGTATTCAAGTGTTTCGATAAGGAAATTTTCTTACACATTTGCCCAAGTATTCAACTTCTAAAATTGAAATTACAAACATTTCGATTCTTACAGCAATTTAATGCTTTTGATTGCATAAACAGAGATGTATTTTTCATTGCCTGTACTAGTTTATACAGCTAATAAATATTTAATAAATGCATGTGCGAATTTATGACGATGAGTTGTGGGGGTTTGGGTAATTTCATTTGGGAAGAAAGCGACAGAAAATCAATATTTCTCTGTGTCCACGCTTTTGTAAATCCGAAGAAGACAAGCTTTTAATCTTATTAAAAATCTTTCTAATGATTTAGTAGCAATTTTAAGTAATTTCACAATGTTATTAAATTTCAAGTTTATTTTGAGAAACAGTTTTACTAGTAATCCTGTTTTTTCCATGACTTATTTTTATAAAAAGGAAAGAAAATAAAGTTAGAAGAATTATTTAGAAAAACACAATAATACATTTTCACTACCTTTAAATTTGTTTACTACAGTTTTTTATTTCGCTGAATCATGTTTAAGCAATATCAATTTAAAATGTTTTTAAAAATGAAATAAACTACACGTGGTTTATTTCTCAGTATGTGTAGAATGTTAAAAATTTTTTATATTGTCAGTAGAAAAGCTTTATAAGAATTTAATGCTTTGATTAATAAGTATTTGTCTTTCAATAAACATTTTTTTTGTAAAGAAAGATTAAATACGTTGAAAAATTCTGAAATAATGAAATAAATGGCAATAATAGCAATATTAAGTAAGATTTCTTGTTCTAAAAAATGGTTATTCTTCTTTTGGTCTAACACTGTAGAATATTTCCGTAAATATTCTACCTGTTAAAATTATTAATAATTTCGTTAAATTAAGATACAAAAAAACAAAAAAAAAAATGACATGGAAGCCGGTACACAGCTCAGCATAACTATACTTCCGCATAACAGCATAACTATGAAAAAGACTGTGGCCCGGAAAACAGACAGATGCAACGGCAACACACAACGCTTCCCCCGATGAGTCCCCATCCACCACGGACCTACCCTAGCAACTGCAACGTCGTCTCTAGAATTAGGTCCCATCATATTCCTCCAGGATCCCTAATTATTGTTTATTTACTACGTTAAAATTACTTAAAGAAGCAGATAATTTCAGACATTGTGTAACTATTATAGAACATTGGCAATTGACGTTTAAGACCCATGAGAGTTTTGCGCCGAAAACAGCGACTAAACAGAAGAAGCGTAGCTAAACATTATATATCTTGAAAACATATCTGAATAAACAAATGCATTGCATGAGATAATAAAGGAAAAACGCTAATATGATACAAGACAATTAATGGGAAGTACGAAAAATTACATACATGGGACATTACATATATTTGGAACACAATTTGCATTTGAGGAATTTTTTAGTATCTATCTAATTTTTAGTATCTATATATAATTTTAATATATTAATATATATGATTCTCAATAACTGTTGGCAATAATGACTCCATCTAAAATTTGTATTGACTATGCATATGCACGTAAGTTTGATGTTAAATGATGGTAGACTATAATCAGGATGTACTATTTTGCTTATATAGATGCATTCAAGTAAATATGGTTAGCTAGTAGATATATACATACAAGATTATTAAGGCATTATATATACACTTACTAAAAACTTGATATAATTTAATAATATAAATGGTAATAAGTTCTTCCACAGCATGATCTGAAACTATGCTTGGACTTATAGTTATAATCATTACAAAATGTAAGGTTTAGAAACATTCTCTTCCTATTTTCAAACTATAATTTTTTTTTTTTTTTTTATTATTAAAAAAGCAGTTCAAACAGTCTGCTGAAAATGCGAATGAATTACTTCAATTACCCAAATACATCGAAGATACGTAGACATCGAAGTTGTTTTACTTACTTTTTCCATAAATAGATACTCATAACTCATTCTAAATTATAAGTTTAAGACAGAGCTAAAATATTTAGATTAAAGATAAAATTGCTGTTTCTATTCATTATATGTAATTGTAATTTAGTACAATTTATCCAATTATGGTTAAAATATTTTTCTAAAATTAAAATTAAAAAATTAATTGAGAAATTTATTATTAATAAGTCCATTTAAAAAAAAAAAAAACGTAAAACAACCAAATTTTAAATGTTAAAATAATTTATTCGAAAATTTAAAGAAGTTATTTCATCTGCAAGTAGAAAAAACACTGTTATAAATAACAGTGTTTATAACACTGTAATAAAACTCCATTTATAGTTTTCAAAAGTTTTGTTCATTCATACCTGAATGCTAAAGGTTACTGCAACTTTTATATTTCACGGAACTTGAACTTATCTATTAAGAGAAATTTCCTCGAAGGTGCACCCTGCCGAAATGTATAATAATAATAATAATAATTATTATATTGTATTTATTCTTACTTCTCTTATGCGGTACCATAAACTCGGGTATTTCTCTATGAATTAGCAACACTGTATTATTTATTTTGTTAGGTGTTTTAAGAAATAGTTTAGGTAGTGTTAAAAAGTCAGTTATAGTTAAGTGTTTATTTAGAATAATTTTGCATTTACACTTAGGATAATTTTGTATTTTTATAGAAATAAAAAACTTAGTTACGAATGAATTATTTAGCATTATTTTTGATCTTTTCAAAAATGGATGTAGAAATGGCGTTATGGATGGCAAAAATGGATGTTACAATGGCGCCGCATACTGTCATACCAATTATTGATGACGGAGCATACTTTTTTCGAGCAATAGCATATATACATATATTATACAATACTCAAGTTATGACTTGAGAGATGAGTGTGAAAGTAGCACAGCACATAATGTAGCAGCGGGGGGAGATTTCTGCACTAAAAATGTTCAGAAACTAATTTTGACTTGAACAAAATATTTATGAAAATCTCAGATAACTTGATTTAATTATATATTTCTGATCAATTGAGAAACATTTTTGTTTCATTTTTAAAAGTAGGAAACTGAATCAGATTGACTCTGATTCAGTATCAGAGTGTAGCGTAGTTGCCACTACAACTATTGAATTCTAATTCACTAGTATATAAGGAATGTTAACTCGATTTTGTCTTGAGGTACCTAAGATCACAGTTGACATTGTTGGTAGCTAGCCTCCCAAAAAGTTTCCAAAATATTAAAAAAAGCTTCAAAATTTTCACAAAAAAAAAAAAAAAAAAAGAAATGAAACTGCAAGAAAATATTTTAAATATTTCAGAAGTACTGCGAAATGTTTCTGAGTATTTCAGAAAGAGATTTCCAAAATATTAAGAAACGCTTCAAAATAGTAGTAATAATAATAATAATAATAATAAAAAATCCGAAATTGCAAGAAATGAATTGAAATATTCCTGAAGTACTGCGAAATGTTTCTGAGCATCAAAAAAAAGTTTCCGAAATATTCTGAAACGTTTTGAAAACTACTTACACTGTAGCTACCCCGTTCATAGATATTTTAGGGTGACAAAGCTGGTAGCCAAGGGCTGTAGTAATAATAGTAATTTTTTGAAATAATTTCTTAATGATCATTAATTAAAAAAATATGAAGATGTAAAATGTTAAACTATTTCAGGAGAAAAACTATTGAAAACTATTCATTTTTTGCAGCTCTTAAATGGTCTAAATTCCTTTATTTACATTTGTTTTAGTTTCGCTAGATTTCAACGATGTCTATTGTTTAATTTTAAATATCTTTCTAGAAATACGTTTTTTTCTAGGGACAGCTGTAGCAATGAGAGTTCAAGTGGAAATAGGCTATATGGGAGATATCGATACAAAGAAGATGGTAAATTTATTATTGTATATTTAATTAGAGTTCAATAATAGAATTCAACTTTCTCTTTTATTTTTTAATGTGGTTTTTTTTAATACTTGGTTAATAATTTTCTTATAATGTCAAGATGAGTTTGTGTTATTTTAAATTTTTTTAATTTTTTTTTTTAATTTTTTTTTTAATACACTTTTTGCAAAAGATTTATTTCATTAGTTTAAGAGAAAAACATTAAAAACACTAATAAAATTAAAAGTTAAATCAGTTAAAAGTTATCAGTTAAAAATAAATTACTTTGATAGAATTTCAAAGTAATGGATACACATCGTAATTTAACAATTTTGACTGTTTGGAAACTTGACAAAACATTTGACAAAAAATTAAAAGCATATAAAATTATGTTCAGTATCAAAATATTTATTTTGATATTACGTACAAAATAAGTTATGATGCAGATTAATTTGATTTTGAGGTATGAGAACACATCCTTCTATACGTAAATTTATTTTAGGGCCTTATATACCAAAACATATTTGTTTTCCATATCCTGTTTCTGTAATATCTATTTGATTTCTGAAACTAACTGAAATCAACTCTTACTAAAATTAAGACTAAAAAACGACAGAAAAAATAAAAAATAATAACCAATTTCAGTTACAGCCTTTTAGTTAAAACTTATGTTAGGAATAAAGTTCAAAATTTAAAATAATTTAATATTTTTTTCCTGATAGTAAATTTTTTCTTTACAAAGCATGTTGTTAAAGACGACTGTTTTGTGCGCAGCTGTCTGCTTTTTGCCAGCTGTTGTTAAAATGAATTTTAAAAAAGATCAATTTTATTTTATTTCCCATATCAAATACATACTAGATGGCAAAATAAACAATATTTTCAAAAATATTTTAGATATATATTAAGTGACCGATTAAGAATGAAGGTGCTTAAAGTTTCACTCGCCAATCAAGCTGAATTTTTCAAATAAATTGTTCGTTTTTTTCAGTTGAAAGATTTTTTTGGTTAAAAATTCAAACAATAAAATTTATTTTGTTCATTTTCAAGTAATTAACAAAAAAGTATTACCATAACTGCAATTTTAATTTAAAATACGAGATATGAATAATTGAAGATGAAATATATAGTTTTAAATGCAGTTAATGATTGTTTTTTGTTTTTGTTTTTTTAACTTCCTTTGTTATTAAATTACCTTATACTTCCCAGTAAGTATGGAATAATAATGGATATCTAATTAATTAAAATCTACAGCTCAGATATTCTCTAAACTTTAAAAGTTATCAATAATTTAGGTAAATTTCTATTAGACACGTTTAAATTAACATATAAATCTTATAAGTTATTAATAGCGTTTGAGAGAATAATAAAAAGATATTTTTCAAAGAGAATAATAAAACAATTTGGTTCTTGTAATTTTAAATATTTTTATTAGATATTAGTGAAAAATTTGGTAGAAACCATGTTTCTTCGATTAAAAGCTTTAGTGAGAAAAAAATAGTATAATTCTTATTTTCAAAATTTATCACACTGTTAGAATTTTTAATCTAAAATGTGATAAAATAACCAGCAGCAGTCGGTTAATCCAATTAACCATTAAGTTTGCATCAATGAACATTTTTTCCCTGACGGATTTAAAACCGTTTACAACTAGTATGGTTATAAAAACATGATTACAAAAGTATACAGGTTTTTTTACTCTTTACAACTAACAAGGTTGCAAAACCGTAAAAAATATGGCTTAATTAGTTTATCTGGTTGCTTCACCTACCGTAAATAATGGGAAATACCAGGCTTTTTGTGGTGTTAGCTGCGTTATGGTGCTGCTATCTATACGTGAATGAGAGTATCGTATTCTATTAGACAAGGGTCACTAATTGGGGAGTGCAGGACCCTGGTGCGGTCAACGTTGGGTCTTGAACTCCCGTTCTGCCGATTATGAGATTGACAGATTAGCCTTCTCGGCTATAATATCTACCAGGCTGCAAGGAACTAAGTGACTTCGTTAGGTTGATCTAGTTGGTGCTATAAAATTCTGGCTGGTTAACCGTATTAGGTTTAAGCGGTTAATAAATGGTTTTTCTTATAGTTAACAGTTTGAATACAATCTTATTTATGGTTATTTGACTGTTTTGTTTGAATATGGTAAAATAACAATTAAATAAATTGTTATTTAACTATATATTCCTAGTAGCGTAGCATTTATGCTATGAAAATTATGATAAAATCTGATGCATTAATTCGTAATAAGATAGAAAAAAAATTAAAGACATCAAAATCTCTTTGGTAGTTGGAATAAACTAAAAAGAAGGACAAAGAAAAAAAAAATGAAAAAGAGGCAAAAAAAAAAAGAAAATTTAAATTTTTTTTAAAACCACATTTAATGAAACTTATGAAATTGTGATCGCCTTTCGGCGATCACAGGTTACCCATTGGCAAAATGAACAAAATAACAAAATATCGTTCAAATGATGGAATTCTCTTTTATTCACAACTCAAGAAGTATTTATGGAATTTCTCTGGTCCCACATCTCAAAAATAAATTCACCAACTTAATGCAGAACAAAATTAAAAGTGAAAAAAGGAATTCTAAAAAAAATATCAAACAGCAGCGGTCGCCATAGCAACGCATGCAATGACGACGCATGCGCACTTTTTACTGTTACTCTTGAACACAGTTAAAACGTTCAAACAAGAGTTGAGGTGTGATGACGTCCTAATAAGGTGCGTACGCCATCAAACTTAAAACTACACTTATTTTTCCAATGGATAAAAAGCAATTAAACGAAACTCTCCAGACTTCCTCAACGCTAGATTTTTCGTCAATCAACTGATTCTGATGTCTGTAATGTCATCTTCTTCAACAGTGATTCGTCAGGTTTTGATTATATTTTACGTTTTTCTTGCTTATAGAATAATTTGTGGCCTCTAATATTTGCACATTTTTCTATTCCAGTTTCAAAAAGGATCCTAAAAATCAGTACCGTCTTTACGCATGGGCACACCCGGGCAGTGCCCGAAGACCCCTAGGCACTCAGGGGGCCCTTGAGAATCTGACTTTTTATAAATTGTATTTAAAAAAACTAAGAATAAACAAATTTGCCTCATATATTTTTAAAAATAAATATATTTTATGGTATAAAGTGTGTATGTTTGTTTTTCTTTCTACAAATAGAGATTGAGTATCATGCAAATAATAATTTGAATAATTTATCACCAGGGAAACTAAATAAGGCAACCGAAATATATTTTTCTACGTTCCAATGAAGTGTTTATGTAGATTGAGTTTTTTAGGGAAATCAAAATGTATTTAAATTTGTTCAAACTATTGCATACGTTAAAAATGCTTTATTTTATGTATGTGAATTTTTTTTTCAGTTCAGTTTTAAGCAGTATGACCTGTTATAAGGGCCCAAAACAATTCTGTGCCTGGGGTCCTGCATGTTATTAAGACGGCCCTGCTAAAAATATATATTAAAGACTGTAAATAAGAAACAGCATTGTATGAATTATCGAGATATTTGCTATCAAAATTGTCTGCGACTTCGTACAAAAAATGCCACTAAATTAGTTTTGTGACGCATAAGAGCACTATTTTGGCGTCAAATCAACTAACCGAGTTCTGCAATCCTTTGACGCTGAATTTTTTGTGTGCATATTTTCATGCTTTTTTGCATTATTTTGTTCGAATTTGGGTAAAAATAACTGAAAAATATCATATACCATTTTATTAATTTATAGTTATGAAATACAGTAGGTAATACCGGTGTCTCTTTCTGTGTTAAATCTAAAATCTTCCAAACACGCTTTCTAAAGAATCATTTTTCAAATTTGCACTTATTTGCAGTTGTTTAGATCTAGGAGAAACAGTTATTCATCAGTGAATTTTTTTTTTAATTTCAAAAACAAATAATTTTTGAATATGAATGATATTTTATTTCTTCTAACTGCTGAATTTTATATTTTATTGCAAATATAATTTCGATAATCAAACAGATTATTTTAAGTAACTATTCGACTTTTTATCGTTAAAAATTACCAAAATATATTTTTGCTTGTTGTTAGAGTGTCAGAAAGGAAATACATATTTAAAAGAGATACCGGTGTTCCAAGGGATGGGCAACTCATTCCGAAAAGGAATATATACTCATATATTAAATCCAAATGCACTTCAAAACATTTGTTGCTAGGTTGGTGGGCGATAGTTTAGTGATAATTTTAAATTGTTCTTTTAAATTTTTAGACGTTTGAGATTCATGCAACGTTTCGTCAATGGTGGTATGACGAGAGATTAGTATTCGATTCTTCCATTGGTTCCAAGGTGGTTGGCTTGAAAAGTCTCAGGGATCTGATTTGGACGCCAACTTTATTCTTCATTAACGAAAAAGACAGCAAACTTGTAGTGAGTACCCGCGACAACATCTACATCCAAATAGATCCAGATGGTAATGTTTACTATGCTCTCAGGTATATTTTTATTTCTTACGTAGGTCGGGATTAAAAATCAATGCAGACATACTGAATTTTTTATTTTTATTTTTAGATTACAGTTGGTTCTTTCATGTCCCATGAATTTGAAACATTATCCTTTTGATAAGCAATCATGTAGAATTCGAGTAAGCAGCTGTAAGTAAGCTAATATTTTCATTAACAAAACTTTGCTAGTATGCTTGAGATTAAAACAAATTGCACGGATTAACGAAATATATATATACAATATATATATATATATATATATATATATATATATATATATATATATATATATATATATATATATATATATATATATATATATATATATATATATATATATATAGAAAATAAATAAAAATTTTAATGAACCGAAAGAAATTTATTAAAAGAATGATACAGCTATCTAGCTTAAAGATACATAAATTAATTAATATAACAATAAATTTTGTCTATTTAGCTGTGATTTACTCTTTATTATCTATTTTACTTAACTACAGCAAAAATATAATATCGGATAACCAGCATTAATAAATATTTAAACGTATGCGATATTTAAAACAGTAAAGCTACAGACTCTGTTATTTTTTGTTGACAAATTATTTTTGGTAGGAATTTTAATTCTTTGAAACATTGATGACTTAGCAATTCACTTTTTACAATTTTGTAAATAAGGGGGGGGGGGAAACAAGTTTTATAAAATATTAAAATTCTTTAGTTTAACAAATTTGAAACAAAATAAATTTCAATATTATTAGTTTTATGTTAAAAGTAAATTTTTCATTAAATGATTTGATTAAGCACAAAATTAATATTTATATATTAACCGACTGAGCGTTTTGCTTATCAGCAATTTTGTGTAGAAATTTCTGCTCAATACACAACTTTCACCTAGAATACGAAAGCAGATACTCGTTTTTGCGACAGGAAAATAACATATAGAAAAGCATCTTAAATATCGCAAATGTTCTGTCAGAATGAAACAATTATTTCAAAACTTTATCAAACATTTTTTGATAATTTTAAAACTTATTTTCGATTGCTATTACGCTTTTAAAGCGAAAACATTATATTGTATACCTAAAAGATGGCAGCACTGAATACTTTCTTATTTTCAGACTTCATTGCTGAGCTAAACATAAAAGTTCACAGTGAGATAAGACTTAGCATTTATTTAGGAAATAAACATCCAAATCTATGTTTTTATAGCTCATTTCATCCATTTGTTCTTTTTTCTTTGATAATTTAATAGGAATTTTTTGTTTGTTTGTTTTAGGGTTAAGTAAGTAATATCAGTTAAAGGAATCAAAATTCGGTCATTATTTTATACAATCGAGACAACCATAAACTAAAAATTACGACTCTATTAAAAATAATAATGCCATAATATTGGTAAAAAAATTATTATTAAAGTGATTAATAATTTCTTCAAATATTATATATGATAAAATGATTCTACTATTTTTAATTTAAATTTTTGAATCAGCTAAGAAATAATATGATAAAAAAAATAACACCATGTTAACTATTAATTGGTAAAAACAAAAATATAGATATATTTTTTAAAATAAGATTTGATTACATATTTAGAAGCACGGAAAAAAGTTACTCAACAAACAAACTAACAAAATTACAAACAAAAGTAATTTCTAAGGCTTTGATTTACCTTTCATTTATGTGTAAGTAAAATATTCCTTGTATGTTGACATACAATATGTGTCAATTGCAGGAACAAATTTAAGTAAGATTTTATTTTTCTCTAGATCTTTCGAAATGTATTGAATTTTTTAAATTAATTTAATATGTATTTATGAAAAAAACTTCAGTAACTTCCATGCACAGATCATGTTATTTATTTATTTTTTTGTTTGGTACATAGGGTATTAAAAAAAGTTAAGAAATTGTCGAAGATCTCGAAAAAACTGCATTGAGTTAAATATCTAAAATTTCACCCTTTAAATAGTTTTAAGAGATGCATTCAATGATGTTAGACTCAACTCCCCTCTGGATTTTTTTTTGGGGGGGGGGGGGGGGGACTCTAAAATCTTTAATAATAAAGTCTATTTTTTTATCGCAGATTTGGATCTTCTACTAATAGTATCTCAATTTGAAACACAGAATTTTGCAATTTGGCTTAAGAATGTCGATTTAGTTTCAGAGGTTGGGGTAAGGGTTGAGACAAGATAATTGACAAAAGCATTTTTGTATTTGGAAGAGCATTTCTTGGGTTAAGATTATTTTTCGAAAATTAGACAGTTTTCATACTTTACCAATATCAAGTATAACAACAGGCAAACAACAATATTGAATAAGCTTAGCTGAAGAAGAAAACGAAGCGATGGTTATAACAGCATCTTTGGCGATTATTTTAATAATTTTGAATGCATAATTTTCATTCTAAGTAAAAATTAATATTCAGTTCGTCAATATCACCAGAAAGAACCCATTTTGCGAAAGAGTGTACGAACCAATAAAACTGTTTTTAAAAGGTTAGCAATAATATTTTTAAGATTAGTGAAATTTATTTATTCACTTACCTTTAAAATATTATTGCTGACTTAATGGACTCAACACCAAATTGATTATTGACTTAGAACCAAACGATTTTAAATTGTTAGGGATTCAAAAATTAAATCTTGGATATAATAGTAAGCCAGCCAAATTTTAAAATTTAGAATAAGAAAAATTATTTGAGCAATAAATATTTAATAAGAATAATAATAAAAACAAACTTCTTCCGTGAAAGTCTGTTGTTCGACTATCGGCATGATATGACAATGTCGGCAGTGTGGATAGAATTAAGTATCGTCTCGTTTTATTTACTAGAGATGCTGGCAATTTATCAGAAGTAAGTTATAGACATAAATATATCGTATATAAATATACTGTATATGTTTCTGAATACTGCTTGATGTGTCAATTATGACTGATGTTTGAAAACAAAACAATTAAAGAAGTATGGTAGGAAGTAGAGATGTACAATATCTGGATAATTAGGTTAATTAGGATAATTTAGGATAATTATCATCAAGTTTCAAAGTTCATCAAGAAAAGGCGCTGCTGATTGAGAAAACTAAAAACTAACTTTTTTTCTTCGAAAAAACACCATTTGCATGAACGAAGTAGTGTATTTTGAAATAAATAAATAAATAAATAACAGATAGGTCGAATAAAAATTTCTGTTAGAATAGGCTTGTTTGCAACAGAAAACATTGTTTCATAATTTTTTCCTATCAAAAGTGCCATCTGTTGACAAACTTTATAACTAACTTTGATATTCGCCATTAATAAAATAGTTTCTTAACCAGAACTATGTAAACCACACAATTTAAACTCTGTCACTTTTACTTTAATTAAATTTTAAACTTCAGTCTTTTTTAAGGATATTATAATAATTTATTCTTTCTCAAAATACAGCACGTGAATAAAATTTAAACGAATTCTATTTCGCATGAGTTCTTTTAAATGAGAGTTAAAGATTACAAAGCCAAATTTACTTTTAAACATTACTCATAGCCCTTAAAAATATGGTGTAAATCTGGTTAAAAACATGGTGTGTGTTACAATCTTCGAGTGATCGAAGGATTAAGCACCACTGAATGTCGGAAATTTTTTTTTTTTAAATTATTTACTTGTTCCATAACCCTAAGTAATATGAAGGGTTTATTTATAGGGTCTTATGATATGAATGCTCTGGTGCTTTACTGGCACGATGAGTGCGTGACATTCTTGGAGAGCGTGGAACTTCCGGAGCATTTCCTGGACAAAGACGATGTCACTTGCACAGCTTTCAATCGATCTTATGAAACCTCAGGTAAAACAACTGAGAATATATTATGAATCAGGATTAAATTTCCAATTATTTACATGAGAAAGTGTTTGTGAACTATCCTACTTTCTTAGAACTATGCCGAAATATATTTTAAATCAGAGAAATGATGAGAATCACACTTTTTAAACGTTTTCACATAACTAGATCTTTCTAATTTTATCATGCATGCAAAATTTGGTTTGAATTAAAGGAGATAGAAAACTGATAGAATAGTCGAAAAATAAGCGAATAATGGCAAGTGACCGGAAAATATCTTTGTCAAAAGGAGATAAGTTTCATATTAATTCTAACATTTAGTTGATTTCATAATAATTCTAATGTTTTGATATAAGTTGAAGTTTTTGTAGACTGCATAATTTACATACAGGGAGACAAATAATTTGGTAAAAGTCTAAACCAAATTTATTTATTTCAACCTATAGCTAGCTTATTTTGGAAGAAGTTATGCTTCCGTGGTCACTATAGTTCTTTGAAAATAAGAATTCTTCGAACGAAATCCTTCTTCGGTAAACTTATATAAAATCACTAAAAATGCTACAAGGAACATTTTCTATCCTTTAAACAGCACAGTAACATCAACCTAATTCGCAAAATTTGAATCCAATGGATTTTATTGTTTAATCACATCTTTAATGGAAATGGAACGAAACATCAGTGACTGAGCTGCTGCCAAAAAGAAAGCTATAGAAATAGCTAAATTTTAAATTTAATAGTTAATAAATAAAGTTTTGTGACACGCTTATAGCTCTGAACTAAGTTAAAAGATAGTCACTTTGAAAGTTTGAAAATATGTTGCAGTTAATGATGATTTCATATTGAATTTGCTTCAAAATTTAAAAAAACCATCAAAATTCTTGTATTTTGTGTTTTTAAATCCTCGTTAAAGTATTTCGTTCCCTCCTTAATAATTCAAAAATTTCTTAAATTCTTTTTTCACGCCTTAATGAATAACGGCATTAAAATGGTTTAATGATTGTCCTCGTTAATTTATATTAAACTTGTAATGTTGATCTTTTTTTCATTTAGTTAACCAATAGTTTTTTTAGTTAATTAATTGAAAAGTGTAAGAAAAATTTAAAAAGTTTTAATTTTTATAATTATTTTATTTTGATTACTAATCCCGATATTTATAAATTATAGTTATTAAAGCACTGGATATGTAGGAAATCCAGGGCTTTATAATTTTTACTATAGTGCCTGTGTTATTTATTCAATAACGCATGCCATATATTTTTTTCTTAAAATGTAAATATTTTTTGTTAAATACATTATGACAGACTTCCTTACAAACTTGAAAACTTATGTTTCAATTTTTGTTGGTTTTACTTAAATAATAGCAAAAGCCTAAATGGTACTTATCAAGATTTAAATATTGACGTCTAACATATTATTTTATATTATGTAAAATATTGGAAAAAATTTGCTTTAAGTATAACACTAGAGCAGCCAGATTTTGAACTTATCCAAAACAGCCATTTGAGGTCAACTTGACCCTCATTAGAAACTGACGTTATTTCAAAGTAAATCAGTTTTTAAATGATAAATATTGTTTAAAAAAAACAACGTGAAAGAGTTTTTAGGAGATAAATTATTTTCTTCTTTTTATTGACGCAATGACACACAGAATAATACAGAAATTTGCAGAAGCACAAATAATACAGAAATGAAGAAACGACACGAACACAAGTAATACACATAAGCACACAACAATGTTAAGTTCTATCATTAGTTAGGCATTAGCGTAAGCATATGCAGCACATCGGCGAGATGTAAAAGTGACTGAAAAAGAGCGACATATTGTTTTCCAGCATTTCTCCTTTCTAGTATTCGTTTTGTTATGTGCCTCGCAATGTTAAAAGGCATGTTTCTTATATTTTAGAGACTAAATTTTAACAATTAGGGGCTATCTGGGGACAACAAACTCAAGAAGGAATTCGTAGGGAGTAAGGTTGGAAGCAAGGGATTCCTTAAAAACAATTCCAACATCGAGGACGGCAATATCACAAACATTGTAAGGAAATGCAAGACAACTGCAACTTTCCCTTCTTGTAGAATAATTACATAGCACCTAGTCTGCTAAGCTTAGTCCCATTTCGTATTATTGAAGTAGGTAACTGTGCTTGGCTTCCACTCTGTGCTATAGTATGCAAACGCATTCGAATGAATATTATTCAGAATAATATTATTCTTTTTCTTTTGCATCTATAGTTATAGTAAATATATATTTTTATTTTCCAGTGCAAAAATGACATCAGAAAGTGACACTGGAATTATGAAGACATTTGCTTACGTTCAAATATATATTATCCCTGTAATTTAGTTTTTTTTTATCTGCAAGTTTTACTGAGGGGAAAGACAGAAATTCCCGTTGCGCTTGCAGTTTAGAAGTGTTACATAATTAGAGCTTTGTATTTTCCGCAGGTTGTAATTCATTTGCCCGTTTTTCAACTAGCACAAATAAAGATAGCCATTAAAAAATTTATTTTTGGATTTTATATCAGTTGAAATCCAAATTATGTGGCTTGAACGTCGTACAATGAATTTTCATTATTACTTTCATGAAAATAATTGTTCTTCAACAATACTTTCATATTCAGGATTATAACAAATATAACTGTTTATAATCACCATGTACATGGTTTCTTTCAGTCGATATAACGAAATTATAATTCAATAAAAACTAAACTAAGCTACTTCGGTAATCGAATCTATGATACCATATAATTTCACAAAAACTGTGTGACATTTTTTTGAAAGCGGTTAACCCTAATTTCGGTTCTACAATTCTTCTTCATAATGTTTGCTGTTCTGCAAAATAAAAAACAGACATAAAACTTCAAAAATAAGCGTTTTTATTATGAAGGTCAAAGTTACCTTTTTTGTCTGTTTTATGTATTCCCATAATTATTTATTTTACTTATCAAGAGAAAAGCATGAAATTTTGATATAGTATACTTAAAAACATTTTAGGTAAAGTAAAAGAAAAAAAAAGAGCTATGAAGCTCGCATGTATCTTCAAAAATAACATAAGAAATAGCGAAAAACGATCAAAATTACCCCCAACGGCGCTTCTAGTGCTAAAAAATATTAAAAACGTTAACTTCAGTGCATATGCAATACACCTTTAGAAAATTTTGTAAAATCCCAAGATTTAGTAGTTAATTTATACGACATGATTTCTCTTTGAGAAAAAAAAAATCGGGCGCACTTGTTCGGGCACACTTGTATTTTTATATCCATGATAAGTCTACGGGCATAAATTTAATATTACTGTCAGTGACTGGAATACTTTTTGCCGGTAATCGATCGTAATCTAGCGGTAAAATTTGTTTAAACATTGCAGTTAAGTTAGAAAATATTCATTTAAAGGGTAATTTTAAGTTTTAATAATTTAAATCAGCGTAAATTTAGAAATGTATCATTAAAAAAATTACTTTTTAAAAATTGGCAAAAATGTCAAACTTAAAATTTATACTAGCAATTTAGAAGCGTTTGAAACACGTCGACTGTTATTTCATATTTGTTTATTTCAGAAGAAAATTAAGTTTCCAATCAGGTATTATCTTAACGCTTCTGTTTTATGAATTACTTATTTAATAAGTGTTTTGTGTTTAAATAAATTTATTGAGAGCATTTTTTAAATTTTTGTTTAGAGTTAAGGCAAAAAAGTATTTCATATTTATGGCATTTTCATTGATTAACTGTTTTAAAAAAAAAAAAAAACTCGCTTTCAATTCTTTTAAAAGTAAGAAATACGTATTAACATTTAAGTTTACGGTTGCTTCTTTTATGTTGAAATGTATGGTATTGAAGAACATTAGAAAAATATTTTAAACATAATAAATTACTTTGAATGAGGTTAAAATAAACACAATGCTATTTTACAATTGTATTTGAGCTATGTTAAGAAGTAAATGATATAGTTTTTGTTGAACTTTAACATTTTTACCTTTTTCTTTACCCTTTGAAGTTTGGTGGTGATTCTTGTTTATCGTATTTCAAAATTTCAGGAGACTTTAGTGGTCTGGTAGCTCACTTGCGATTTAGGAGAGAGATTCCTTATTACCTAATGGAAGTATATCTGCCCATTAGTTTGCTTGTCATCGGATCTTGGCTGTCATTTTGGTTAGATGTCTACGCAGTTCCGGCTCGTACTGCTCTTGGGATAACTACTATTCTCACTATTATTACAAGCTCCAGAGGCATCAAAGAATCCATTCCAAGGGTAAACTTTCATCCTTTTAGGCAGAATGATGTTCACTAGTTGTAATGTTAATCATTTCTATAACTATGTGAATCGAAGAGCGTACTTTAACAGATAACTCTTTTTTCTTCTTTTCAGTTGCACAAGATTTTTTTTAACAGGTCTTATATACGTTTACATTGCAGATTTCAAATCTTAGTGACCTTTTCGTTGAAATGTATGATTTCAAAAACGTTAGATATAACTTGTTGTCGAATCAATGGCGTGGCAATATTTTTGGGGAGTTCGAGCACATGATCAGGATTAAAATTGTGTAGGAAACATCGTCATATATGTGCCCTGTCTCCATCGCGCTATTAATCGTCATGTATGTGACCTATTTATAAATATCGTCATATATCGGAAGTATCATCATACGCCACTAGTGGCATTTTCTTTATTATGAACTGTTTCTTTTTGTGTTTGTGAACAGGTCATATTAGAGATGCACTCCAAGCCGCTTATGACTACATTTCCGGGCACGGTTTCCTATGCAATTTTAATCCTGATGATGTGCCCTAACTCCCCTAAAAGTTTATCGCCACATTTATGCGACCCTCTGTTATGTATAACGTTTTATATCTGGTTTATTTTGTCAAAAATTAGACTAAAAATGCCATTTAAAAAAAATCTATAACTTTAGGAACAAAACTAATTTTAGATTTGAAATCCCCACACCCGATAAAGGCAAGATTAATTTTTTTTGTATAAAAGCAAAAAAAAAGTTTTCCAATGTAATTAATACCAAATCAAGATAAAGGATAATCATCAGGATACATGCTTTAATTTTTGTATGTTCAAATAAATATCAATGTTACAAACATTAAAATCCTATTAGTTTTAGTTCCAGTTACAATTTAGTATATAAAAATCATGTAACACTATGAACCTAGTATATTAGTAGACAGTATAAACATATTTTGGGAAGTTATATAAATTTCAAGACAATTCAATAAATTATAGTATACTTTTTTTATTATCATATTTGAACGTTCATTATTCGTAGATAAATGTCAAAATATATACTTGTCTTAATGTCTGAGACGTCAAAATAATTTATCACTCTGAAAATTGCAAACTATTTATTGACTTTTTGTGATGGTAGAAAGAAACAAAGAAAAAGTTCATTGGGGGCATTTTGTTAGCTAGGATTGAATTTGTAGTTGCACACGTGAAGTGACAAAATTTATTTATATAATTTTTTTTTTTACCATAGACTGATGTTAATCCAAGCAAAAAGTCCCTGATCATTTAACATTAAAAGTTTGCTTTTTCCTTGTTTTAAAGATTCCATCTTTTCCGCCCAAATACACTGAGATCTAGAAAGGGTAGCTTTACGTAGGCAGGATAATTCTAACAGAAATGAAGCAACTTACATTTATAATTTAGTTACCTGCCTGTTAACTACTTGGAGTAACAAATGAGTTCTTGGAAAGGAAGTTTATGAAATATAAATTACATATTTTAGGAATTACACGCTTTCCTTAACTGGATTTCAGTTGCTCGATGTATTATAGCAGCGCTTCACAAATGGTGTTCGACGGAACCTTTAGGTTCCGTAAAAGGATTCCAAAGGGTTTCCGAGAGCTAGGAAATTTTTTTTAACCAGTAATAATTATATTTATATCCAATCAATGATTCATATTTTGTTTAGTATTTCGATTGTTTAAATGAAACTATTTTTGTAAAATGCAAATAAATAAAGATGTAGTAATTTCTTTTTAAAAAAAATATTCTTCCAATAACAATTTATTAAATAAATTGTTAGAAGAATATGCATTTATAAAAAATTCTATATGTATTGCAATTTAAAATATAATGACCCAATCAAAATTTTTTTAGTATATTCAAAGCTGCTAACGAGCTTTTTTTTAATATAAAGTGTTAGGATTCCACAAAAAGGAGCTCGATTGTATAGAGTTCCATAGCCCAAATAAATTAGAAACTACTATATTAGAGAACTTGCAATCATAATAGATACCTTTTCAAACATTTGATTTAGTAAAGTTGTTTGACGATGAAATCCTGAAAATTTTTAAAGTCATGATGAAAATAAATGTTAATTTTATTGTTCAACAGGTGTCTTATGTTAAGGCAGTTGATGTGTGGATAGAAACGTGCACATGGCTCGTATTCTGTGCCTTACTTGAGTTTCCATTTGTTAATTTCATTGCAAGAAAAGGAAAAGAGAACTTGGCTTTAGCGATGGCAAATGCAAATCAAAACAATGGAAAACATGTTACATCTGCCAAACTATTTCAAGTATGTAAGACGCATCCTTAGTTTTAAAGTAACAAACAAGCATTGAATTCTGCTATGGCATTATATTAAATTTTTTCAATTGAAATATCCTGAAGTATATATTTGTTTGAAATTGATTCATACATTTTTTCAAACTTTTTTTTTTTATAACTTAAGATTATTTTTTTTTTCATATTTTTACGAGCATTTTAAATTAATGCATGCATTTGTTTCAAAATATTGTTGCAGCTCCAATGAAACTGTAACAACTACCTTCAAAGCAGACCTAGTAGTACACTGAGAAATAAAAATATGGTGAAAATTACTAAAATGTGGTAAAATTTACCGTGTTCCTGGCTCTATGGGAGCATCCAAGATCTTGGTAATTTTTACCGAATAAGTTTGATAAAATTAAAATATATTTTTTATAATATGCGATAAAATTTAGTAACATTTAGTAAGTTTATTATAGTACTTTGGAGCAGATTATAAACATCATTTATTCGGTTGAATTTTCTTTTCTGTTTAGTATTTTGTATTAAATGTGTGGTAATAAGAACTGTAATTTTGAAAACCAGAGTTTACGATAAGCTGTTATTATATGAATGGAAAAATTTCAAAATGAATGTTTTAAATACCATAGGTTTTGGTTTTATTATCAGAATTACGTTTTTTTTTTATTTATTTATTTTTTTTAACCAGAAATGTCATTATCTTATTATATATGTTTGGTAATATTACTTAATATTACCAGAGATTTTTTGCTGTAGGCAAAAAAAAAAAAAAATCGAACAGATATTATTGCGCATAATTGTTGCTATCTACGCTTCAAAAAAAATTATTGGAAATTTTTGCGAAATCCCTCGAAACTTGGTACATTACAGGGGGATTTTAGTAAATCGTATCACAATTCGTTTTTGGTGCAAACGTGAGAAATAGTAGCTTTTATCGGTATAATTTTTTAAATTGTTTCTTTTTATAACGAAAAAGGTAATTACATCGTCAGTATCAAATTCAACTAAAATTTTTCTTTAAAAAAATATTCTGAAGTTTGTTGACAAGATGAGAAAAAGTTTGCCAACTTCCCTTTACTTTTTAAATCGGAAAACTTTCTTTTTAAAAGAAAGGTTTTAATGCAAAAAACTAAACAAAAGTGACTGAGAGTTTTCTTAAATGACGGATTTAAATTCATTAGATAAAATTATATTTGGGATATTAATAAAACTTTATCAATACAGAAAAAATATTGATTTAAAAAAATTTTCTTAGTTTTCTATTAACTGAATAGTAATTTGCCAAATGGTATATGGTTTTAAGAATGATATTTAAAGAAGGGGGTTGCGTCACTTTCTTGCTTTGCTCAACAAAGCTAATAGTTGTTACTACTAATATTTGTTTTTTGAATCTAAAATTGATATATTTAAAATTATTCAAATGAAATCTCCCACAATATTTTATTGTGTGGATTTAGAGATTTAACTTTGATTCTATCGAGATAAAATGTAAACTTGTTTTTTTTCCCGATTACCACTGCGAAATCATTTTTAGTTATTTTTAGACGTACAGTACAA